>CM035838.1:489441696-490041696 GCA_020510985.1 Pholidichthys leucotaenia
TACAACGTTTGGACCAACGGTCACAGACGTTTTGAAAAATCAGAGAAATACTCAGCACAGGTCAGCTGACATCAGCAGGAGGCGACACTCATATAAAGTTGTTTTTTTTTTTGAGCAAACTTTATTGAAGAATTCCACAAACAATTTAAAGGTCTTACAACAGAACCTCCCAGTGGTGGGACGTCACCCCAGCTTCACAAACGCTCAGTGGTTATAGGACTTCAGAATGCCTGCAGAAACATTCAGCCTCCTGTGCAACAAACTGCTCTGATCTGCGTGAAAATCACGGAGAGACTGTTGGGACGTCATGGGTGTAGCTGCTGCAGCAGCACTGAGTCTGTGGGGTCGTGGCAAAAAGTGATCAGCTGACAAAAATTCATCGCCAGGTGCCATATTGTAATTACGGGGTTATATTAGCTCTTAAATATATATTTCAACAGGTAAACAGTACTGAGTTAGTTATAATAAGATATATTTAACAATTATGATGCATTTTGAACCGCAGACAAACTTGATCTAGGATAAAAAGCAATTAAAATACTGCAGTCTGTCACGGTTGGTGTAGCGTAAAGACTGGATCCAATCGCTGGACATAAGTTTTTAACAATTTTATTAGGAGCGGGTCACCCAGACAAAGGTGGAGGGCTTAACAGAAAATAATCCTGCAGCTCGGAAGCAGCAACAAAAGACTAGGGCAAAAACAGAATCAGATCAGACAGACGTGTGTTGCTCACGCAGCATGACTAAAGAACCCGAGACAAACAGAAGTGGAACAGAACTTAAATAATCACTGGGATAATCAAGACGACACAGCACAGGTGGAGAGACCACTAATGACTGACAGCTGGCACGTGAGGCAAATGGAGATTACAGGATGGGCGGGGCTACACACACACAATCACAAACAGAGGGAGACAGAACATGATCAGGGCAGGCAAGCCCATGACAATAATAATAACAATAATAAAAATAAATAATGACTAAACTGAAAGCTAATCATAATAATAATGCTCATAACCAAGAACAGAATCATGAATCTAATAAATGATAATAAATGCAGAAAATTCAGTGACGTAAACTCAAGACGAGGACGTGGATTGAGTTCATCTGCTAAAGAAATACAAACTATACATCAAGATGAAGACATGGGACCCAACCCACACCCTGACACAGTCACAAGGTTACATGGAGAAATACATGGATTTTCTGGATATATACATGTAGATACTGTATAAATATATATGAAGAGTTCTTTTGCAAAAACAGATAAGTCCAATTGTGTTCAAAATGAGAAAAACCACTTTTTCATCTGTAGGTTTATAGATGTTAGTATTTCCAAATCAGCTTCTAAGACATGGCCACTTGAAATATGAGAATCTCAGACATAATAATTGGGCTGCACGGAGGCGCAGTGGTTAGCACTGCAGCAGCACAGTTTACCCTTGGCCGGGGGATCGTGGAGATCGTGGGTTCGATCCCAGCCCCCGACCAACAGTGATCTGTGTGGAGTTTGCATGTTCTCCCCATGTCTGCATGGGTTTACTCCGGGATTTCTCCAGTTTCCTCCCACATGCCAAAAACTTGCAAGGTAGGTTAATTGGCATCAGACTGGGAATTCTACTGCAAATTGTCCTTAGGTATTAAAGTGAGAGTGAATGGTTGTCTGTCTCTCTGTGTTGGCCCTGCAATGGACTGGCGATGTGTCCACGGTGTACCCTGCCTCTTACCCAAAGATGCTGGGATAGGCTCCAGCCCCCACCCCCCACACAACCCGAAAAAGATTAAGAGGAAGAAGATGGATGGCTGGATGGATGGATGGATGGTGTTACAGCTTCTCTGCATCAGACTCTAGACATGGTGGCCCCTTTAAAAAAAGAAAACGTCTAATCAGAGATTTCTAACTCCTTGGTTCAACACAGAAACTCGTAGTTTAAAACAGAAGACTCATCAACAAAAAAGAAAATGGCACTACACTAAGTTAGATGAAATATATTTAGCTTAGAGATATCAACTTCTAACTTATAAAAAAAATCTCTTAGAAAAGCTAGAACAGTTTATTATTCCACATGAATAGAAGAGAACAAGAATAATCCCAGGTTTCTTTTCAGCACTGTAGCCAGGCTGACAAAGTGTCAGGACTCTGTCAATCCTAGCATTCCCTTAGAGCTTACTAGTCAGGACTTTATGAACTTCTTCAATAATAAAATTTCATCTATCAGAGATAAAATCAGTCAGATTCTTCCCACCGTTAACTTAAATACAGTAACTACTACAACTCCTTCAATTGATGTCTGTTTGGATGAGTTTACACCAATAGACCTTTCAGAGTTAAATAAAATAATTTCCCCATCTTCTGATGAAGGCTGCAGTGTACAGTCGAAACATGTTAAGAAGGTAAAGACATCTCCTTTCCATTACTCAAAAAGCCAACACTGGATCCAGGAGTTTTAGCTAACTACAGACCAATCTCTAATCTGCCTTTCATTTCAAAAATCTTAGAAAGAGTTGTTGCTGCGCAATTATTTGCAGGGAAATGGTTGATTTGAAGAGTTTCAATCTGGGTTTAGAATCCATCATAGTACTGAAACTACTTTAGTGAAGGTCACTAATGACCTCCTCATCGCATCTGATAATGGACTAGTTTCTGTACTTGTCCTTTTAGACCTTGGTGCAGCTTTTGATACTATAGATCATAATATTCTATTTGATAGATTAGAACACTATGTTAGACTTAATGGACCTTCGTTGCAGTGGTTTAGATCTTATTTATCTGATAGGTTCCAGTTTGTTCATGTCAATAATGAGTTTTTGTCCAACTCAAAGCTTAGTCATGGAGTTCCAAAGGGATCTGTGCTAGGTCCTGTTCTTTTTAGTTTATATTTGCTTCTGCTAGGCAATATTATTAGAAAGCACTATATACATTTTCATTGTTATGCAGATGACACACAATTATACCTGTCAATGAAGCCAGATGATAGTAATCAATTAGCCAAATTAGAAGCCTGTCTTAAGGAAATCAAAGCTTGGATGACTTGTAATTTCCTGCTATTAAATTCAGATAAGACTGAAGTCATTCTTGTTGGTCCAAGAAACCTTAGAAATACCTTTCCAAATCAAACTCTTAGTTTGAATGCGGCTACTCTTTCGCTTAATAGTTCTGTGAGGAACCTTGGAGTTATTTTTGATCAAGATCTGTTTTATTAATTCACATATTAAAATTGTTTGTAATGCCTTCTCTCATTTGCGTAATATTGCAAAGATTCAAAACATCTTGTCTCAGAGTGATGCTGAGAAAGTAATCCACGCTTTTGTTAGCTCTAGATTAGATTATTGTAACTTTTTAAGATAAAATAAGACAAGCCTTTATTAGTCCCACAATGGGGAAATTCCAGGATTGCAACAGCACAGGGATAGCAACACTCAGAGCAGTAATTTAGAAGATAAGAAAATAAGAGCAGTGAATATACATATGTATACATAAATATATAAATATATACACACAGTGCGGAGCATTGTAGCTAGATGGAATAAACAGCATAACCATCTATTTAGTTACCCCACATAGCATGAATATGTACCCATATTATTATCAGGTTATCCTAAAACATCTTTAAAAAAAAATCTTCAGCTGATCCAAAATGTTGCAGCAAGAGTTTTAACAGGTACTAGAAAGAGAGATCATATCTCTCTGGTTCTGGCCTCCCTTCATTGGCTTCCCATAGAGTTTAGAATTAAGTTTAAAATCCTTCCTCTCACTTACAAAGCTCTAAATAACCAGGCCCCTTTTTACTTAAAAGATCTGATAGCACCCTATTATCCTAACAGAGCACTATGCTCCCAAAATGCTGGATTACTTGTAATACCTAGAATCTCCTAAAGTACAATGGGAGGCAGAGCCTTCAGTTATCAAGCTCCTCTCCTGTGGAACCAGCTGCCAATCTGAATTCGGGAGTCAGACTCATTCTCTGTTTTTAAGAATAGGGATAAAACCTTCCTTTTTGATATAGCCCATAATTTGGGAGGGATCATGTGTCTCTGAACCCTCCCTTAGTTATGCTGCTAATAGGTTTAGACAGCCGGGGGACCTCCAGTAATGCACTGGGCTTCACTCCTTTCTTCACTATCAATGAAATATTTTTGCTGGTCATTAACATCTGTTTGTTCTCTCCCATAGATTGAGTCCCCATCGTGCTGTTTGCTCTCTACATGTCTGTTCTTTTCTTCTTCTTCTCTATCCCCTCACCCCCCAGCCAGTGGCAGCAGATGACTGCCCCTCCCTGAGCCTGGTTCTGCTGGAGGTTTCTTCCTGCCAATAGGACATTTTTCCTCTCCACTTTCGCCAAGTGCTGCTCACAGGGGATCGCCTGATTGCTGGGGTCTTTCTGCAATTGTGGGGGTTCCCTACAGTTGATAGTGCTATAAGATGACCGTTGCTGTGAAATGGCGCTATATAAATAAAGTTGAATTGAATTGAATTTTACAAGGGCTGGGTTACTTTTAAAATATTTTTTTACTGTCACCTCGGCAAAAGCATGAGTTAATACATTCAGTTGAATGGAATCTAGTACTTTAGCTATTACACTTCAAGTACATTCAAAAGTGAGTTTTTCAATATTTTTACTTAAGTGGAACTTGTGCTACTTTAGTTTTGGCACTTTATCTGTATTTTAACATAAAAACCAAATAATTTGAATACTTCCTCCACCACTGCTATAAACAATGGGGTGTGAAGCTTGTTTCTTACCAGTCATAACACATTGCTGTGTCATGCTAGACGTTGCCAGTGTCAAAGTAGATGCTAGTCAGACTCTAGTATGAAAATACACCCAACTTAAGTACATGCACAGCACGAAAGTGCAACATGTAAAAAAACTTTTTAACCAGGATTAACACTAGCTTATTTTATCAGATGTTGTTGACGCAAGCGGAAAATACAAGCAAAGCACAGCGTTAGCATTGATGGCTAGCTAGCTAGTTCAGTGTCTGCATACAGGAGACAACGATGTTGTTTGTTCAAAGTGAACTTTCCACCACTGGGATAAATAACATAAAAAAATGCATAATCATATTGCATTACTCACCATTCTCTATCACGGTTTTCAACAATGATGCCGGGGTCAGGTCAACACCAGTCTTCCTCCCATTATTTGCCAGTCAGTGGCCGTAAATTCATTTCAGGTCACTCCATCTAGCTCCCTCTGGATTCCCTCATAAGCCAACAAGTACAGAAAAGTCTTCACCTTGTCGTTGGACCCCTGTGTTGATTTGTGTAGCCATTTATGTCATTGATTACACTCACGCTTTCGATGATTTTTAATGGTGGATTTGACTCTTGTGAAGAAGTCGCAGTCTCATGACTCATCCAGTGATGTTCACCCTGGCCAATCAGTGGCCTGCAGTCTGTTGACGTCACATTTTCAGCTCGACTCAGCACTCTTGGAACCCAACTGGAGCAGGTACTAAAATAGTACCTGGTACCGGGTACTGGGTACTAATGGAAAACCTTTCAAACCGAGTAGCGTTGAGGTGAGTCGGGCTGAGTAGGTACTAGTGGAAAAGGGGCTCATTTCAGGTACTGTGGCATCACTATGCAAAAGATTAGTTTCTTGCTGACATGATTAATAGACCCAGTAAACAGACACAGACTCAGGAATAGATACAATTATCTTTTATTATGTTTAATAAGTGTGTGCGTGTGTGTGTTTGTGTGTGTGTCAGCGATGACATGGCAGCTGGGGGTGAGCAGAGCGCCGTGCAACCTGGCAACCCTATGGACAGAGCAGAGACAGCAGACGTTAGTAAAGCCCTGGATGGAATGTACAGGAATGTCAAAGGCTTACTGTTTGCTGAGGTGGTGAGGTGCTCAGGTTGGCCCGTAGGCTCCAGCCGGGAGGACAGCACCTGTAGCCACAGTACAGCTGAGGAAGGAGATGTTGCTTGGTCCGCCACTAGGGGAGAGAGGATTCCGCCGCCACGGAACTCCGCCTGTGCACAGGGGATGAGCGAAGAGAAGGTGAGTAGGATGGCTTACTTGGACAGGGAGAGTTGCTCCTTCTAGGAGGTTTAGGCAAGGAATGAAGGTTGACTCTTGTTTGACAACAAAGGCTGGGAAAATCTCTGGAGAGAGGCGAAGACAAGAGTAGTCTCGTTCGAGTCTAGGAGATCAGACGGCTCCGCGCTGATCTGAAGGCAGAGTGGGTTAAATACGTAGCCTGAAAGTGATGGAGAGCAGGTGTGCGTACAGTTGCGGGTGATAATCAGCCAGAGCAAGCCATCACAGTACTTCCCCCCGAGGGGCGCCTGCCGGCGCCTAATAATCCAGCCTACCTGATTGTGTCTGGTGAAAGTCCCTGATCAGCTGATCATTCAACACAAAGGACGGATGCACCCAGGACCTCCATTCCAGCCCATACCCCTCCCAGTCCACCAGGTACTGCAGGTCGCGACCCTGATGGCAGACATCCAGGTAGTGTTGACTCTCCACGCTGGGTCGCCATCGATCACCACTGGTAGAGGTGGAGACCTGGGAGGGGGACACAGAGGGCTGGAAAAAAAAGGCTTGATTTGGGAACCATGAAAAATTGGACAAATGCGGAGGGAGGGGGGGGAGCAAGGCGTACAGATACATGGTTGATGACACGGGCTATGGTGAAGGGACCAATATACCGCTGTGACAATTTCTTCGATTCTGCCTTGAAGATAATGTGTTTTGTAGAGATCCAAACCTGCTGACCCACCCAGTAGGAAGGGGCTGGAGTCCTATGGCTATTAGTGGTTGTGGCGTTGCACTCTGCCGTGAGGCGAAGAGCAGTCCGGGTCGCTCTCCATAGCCAACAACAGTGCCTCAGGTGGACTCGGATGGACGGCACGGCGATGTCCCACTCCTCCTCGGGGAACAGCGGGGGATTGTATCCCAGGGAAGCCTCAAAAGGAGACATGCCGATCGCCGAGGACACGGTGGTATTGTGAGCGTATTCTATCCAAGGGAGATGGGAGCTCCACGATGCTGGGTTTGCGGTGACGACGCACCGTAGCGCAGCCTCCAACTCTTGATTCACCCGCTCACACTGCCCGTTGCTCTGCGGGTGATAGCCAGAAGACAGACTCACCATGGCCCCCAGGGCGTTGCAGAGCAACCTCCACACCCGGAACACAAACTGAGGACCCCAATCGGAGACGATGTCCGTGGGAATGCCATGCAACCTCACAACGTGCTAGACTAGCAGATCAGCCGTCTCCCTCGCCGTAGGCAGCCACTGCAGGGGGACAAAGTGGGTGGCCTTAGAGAATCTGTCTACAATCGTGAGGATGACGGTATGATGATTGGAAGGTGGAACCCTGTCCACACTTCTTGAAGCTAGCTCATGAAGAGACACAGAGCAGTGGCTAAAACTTTTATTGATAAAAATTACATATTTTGACTGAGCTATTCCATATTCAGGGATGCACACCCTTGTTACCTCGAGAAACCACGTTTAAAATCTGAGGCCAGTCTGACTAACGGTTCAAGAGATATGTGTGGAACAGACAGACAGACACGCGTGCACACACACACACACACACACACACACACAAACAGACAGAGATTTCATGAATTTATAGCTAGATAGGCTTCTGTTAGGCAACATTATTAGAAAACACAGCATGCATTTCCATTGTTATGCAGATAACACAATTATATTTACCTCCGCCAAGGGAAGAGGTAATGTTTTCGCCGGAGTTTGTTGGTTTGTCTGTCATGCGTGCCTCTACACGGTGCACAGGGAAAGAGATGAACCGACATGTTGGAGAATATTTGCAACATTTAAACTGACAAGCAACTAAAGTCCAAAAATAATGCAAAACACAAGGAGCAAAAGCTAGATTGACTTACAATAGATGCACTCCTGAGCCGTCAGCTCAGGAGGAGAAGAGGTACAGGATAATAGGGTGGATGTCTCGAGGAGCAGTCAAAGAAGGGACATTCATTAACACACGTGATGTAGTCGCAACAATAATGTGACATGGCAGAGCTTAAATAGTAAGCGAGGTGATAACCTGACAAGTGATCTCAGGTGTGGGTCAGCCTGAGCAGGATTAGAGGACAATAATTAATGATTGGAACCAGCTGACAGTAATCAGAGGTGAGGGAGGAGCGGCTGGCAGCCTGGCAGGCGGTGCCAACACAAACCCGGAGACGTCACCTCCCAGCTGTCTGCTCATAGAATAAACACAAACAGAACCAAATACAGACTAAAGAATAATTACAGGTGAAGCAGGGGAATAAATCATGAGAACTCAGTACACACAAGGAGAAAATACAGAAAACTGACAATAAGATAAGATAAGATAAGATAAGATAAGCCTTTATTAGTCCCACAACGGGGAAATTCCAGGATTGCAACAGCACAGGGATAGCAACACTCAGAGCAACAATCAGAAGGCAAGAAAAAAAAAACAAGCAAGCAAGAGCAGCTAATAAACATATGTACGTATTACTATAAAATATATATATATATACACACACACAGACACACAGTGCAGAGCATTGTAGCTGGATGGAATAAATATATGAATATATGAACACACAGTGCAGAGCATTGTAGCTAGATGGAATAAATATGTAAATATATAAACACCCACAGTACGGAGCATTGCAGCTAGGTGGAATAAATATGCAAGTATATAAACACACACAGTGCGGAGCAATGTAGCTAGATGGAATAAATATGCAAATATATAAACACACACAGTGCAGAGCAATGTAGCTAGATGGAATAATATGTAGATATATAAATATATAAACACACCCAGTGCTGAGCATTGTAGCTAGATGGAATAAATATGCAAATATATAAACACACACAGTGCAGAGCATTGTTGCTAGATGGAATGAAACAGCATAACCGTCTACTTAGTTATCCTACATGGTATGATTATGTGCCCATACATATTCTCACCCTCCATAGCGACCGGTATGTTCCTAGTTGTATGCCGGAGGGGACCATTGTGTAAGTCTATTGCATCTTTTGCATTCAAAAAACTATTAGTTTGTTACGTCTTTTTGCTATCTCTGCGAGCAGCCCTGCTTAGGTTGTACAGTCTGACAGCCGTTGGTAGGAAGGACCTACGAAACCTCTCGGTTGTGCACCTGGGATGATGTAGTCTGCTGCTAAATGAGCTCCTCAGTGCATTCAGTATGTCCTGCATAGGGTGGAACTCGGACTCCAGCAGAGATGACAGTTTAGCCACCGTCCTTCTCTCTCCTATCTCCTCCATCGGATCAAGGCGCTGCCCCAGGACAGAGCTAGCTTTCTTAATCAGTTTGTTCAGTCTCTTCCTATCGGCTGCAGTAATGCCACTGCCCCAGCAGACCACTCCAAAAGTGATGGCTGATGCCACCACCGTGTCATAGAATGACTTCAGCAGCGCCCCTTGTACACCAAAAGACCTGAGTCTCCTCAGCAGGAACAGCCTGCGCTGTCCCTTCTTGTAGAGTGCATCAGTATTGTGTGACCAGTCTAGTTTATTGTTCAGATGAATACCCAGGTACTTATAGGATGTCACCATCTCGATGTCTGTTCCCTGTATATTTACTGGTACTGTGAGGGGCTGCCCATGCCTGCGGCAGTCCACCACCAGCTCCTTAGTTTTCCTCGCGTTGATCTGGAGGCAGTTCCGATGGCACCAGTCCACGAAGTCCTGGATAAGCCCTCTGTACTCAGCTTCATCTCCATTGGAGATGAGGCCAACAATCGCAGAGTCATCAGAGAACTTCTGTAGATGGCAGTGTGTTGTGTTGTGTGAGAAGTCCGCAGTATAAAGAGTGAACAGGAAGGGAGCCAGCACCGTTCCCTGGGGGGCCCCCGTGCTACTGATGATCGTGTCGGACACACAGTCCCGGGTTCTCACAAACTGAGGCCGGTTCGTGAGGTAGTCCAGGATCCATGATGACAGGTGCTGGTCCACCCCTGCGCGCAGCAGCTTGTCCTTCAGGATCATCGGTTGGATGGTGTTGAAAGCACTGGAGAAGTCAAAGAACATGATCCTCACCATATTCCCGGGCTTCTCCAGGTGGGACAGAGAACGGTGAAGGAGGAAGATCACCGCATCCTCCACCCAATAATAATGACATTGTGTCCATAATTAATGAAATGATGAGCAGGGTGGAAGGCAGTTAACAGTGTTTATTATTGAACTCACAAACAGTACAGCAGTGGACTACAGCGCTCCCAGGTGTCAACGACGAAAGAGGACGTGCCCCTTCCAGCTGTGGCCTTTAGACCCTGGCTGACGTCACCACTGGAAAGGTGGTCCGCCAACCCCCTCTATTCCCCGGTAACTCCCAGGCCGCCATCTGACCACTGTTTTCCATATGTAACATTTCACCCCCTCCCCCTTCAAAAAAAATTTAGTCATACAAATGGATCCACCCAAATTTATCATCCGACTCACACTCTAACAGGGAAAAATAGTACGTTCAAAACAAATACCCGCACCCCCTACACGGCCGGGGGGATTATTCCTCCTCCTAGCCATCCAAAACAGAAATAAGCCATGTCTCTAAAAGAAATTAATCCCAGAACAGATTATACTGTATAAACACATAGTTTCAAACAAACACATGACAGACAAATGCACATAATCCCAGCATTTGTTCATATTGAATTAGTAGGTGAGTTCAAGCTATATAGTCAAGTTATTAAAAAATATTGGCGTGAATCAACATATAAAACAAAATCACAATGGAGTAACAACTCATCAGTAAGCAAGTTTGTGTAACAAATAGCAGATTAATTATATAATGATAGGAGTTGCATTTTTAATTTTTTCTTGAAGTTGGAGATGGAAGGTGACATTTTTAGATTCTCATCAAGCTCATTCCAAATCTGCAGTCCTCTGCGCACAATACTAAACCTGGTGGATTTTAGTCTTTGTTTTTTTTCCCAGTAATTAGTTTTTTATTTCTGGTGGTATAGGTGTGCATGGGAAGGAAGGTTGGAATGAGTTCATACAATTTATAGTTGGGTTTGTGGACAACCTGATACATTATACAGGCATTCTGGAAGTAATTATGCTCAGCAAGTCTTAGAAGATCATAACGATGGAAAAGATGACTAGTAGGAGAATTATATTCAGACCATGATAAGGCACGTATGACTTTCTTTTGGAGAATTTCTAGCTTTTTTAGGTGAGTTGGAAATGTGTTACATCGTATGATATTGCAGTAATGTACACTACCGTTCAAAAGTTTGGGGTCACCCAGACAATTATTTTGTGTTTTCCACGAAAAGTCACACTTATTTACCACCATGAGTTGTAAAATGAATAGAAAATATAGTCAAGACATTGACAAGGTTAGAAATAATGATTTGTATTTGAAATAATAATTTTTTCCTTCAAACTTTGCTTTTGTCAAAGAATCCTCCATTTGTAGCAATTACAGCATTACAGACTTAACATGATTGCGCAAGGGTTTTCTAATCATCCATTAGCCTTCTGACGCAATGAGCAAACACATTGTACCTTTAGAACACTGGAGTGATAGTTGCTGGAAATGGGCCTCTATACACCTATGTAGATATTGCACCAAAAACCAGACATTTGCAGCTAGAATAGTCATTTACCACATTAGCAATGTATAGAGTGTATTTCTGATTAGTTTAAAGTTATCTTCATTGAAAAAAAGTGCTTTTCTTTCAAAAATAAGGAAATTTCTAAGTGACCCCAAACTTTTGAACGGTAGTGAAAGTGAGGCTCAAATAAAGTTTTATATAGAGTGAGAAGTGCTGAAAGTGGTAGAAAATGTCTGACTTTAAAAAAACATATGTACAGTAATAATCCAGAATCAGAATCAGAATCAGATTTATTGCCATTGTTCATGTAGTACACAAACTAGGAATTTGTCTCGGTGCAATGCTGCAACATTAAACATGATAAAATAAAAGAAATAAAAACTATGCATGCAATAAAGTGTAGAATAAGAATGAGTAATACTAGTCAGCAGTTTAAATATATTAGTGAGCAGCAGATAATATGGAGAACCATATAGTGCAGTCGGTAATGCAGGAAGAAAACAGTGATGATTGACATGAGTCTGGTTGAGCTGCTGTACATAGTGCACGAGAGTCAATAAGTCACTTAGTGTTCAGCAGTCTGATGGCAGAGGGGAAGAAGCTGTTCATGTGACGGGAGGTTTTAGTCTGGATGGACCGAAGTCTTCTACCTGAGGGGAGAGGGGCAAACAGTACGTGACCAGGGTGTGAGGGATCGGCTATGATCCGGCCAGCACGCCTCCAGGTCCTGGAGATGTACAGATCCTGGAGAGATGGGAGCTTGCAGCCGATCACCTTCTCAGCAGTGCGCACGACGCGCTGCAGCCTTAGTCTGTCCCTGGCAGTGGCTCCTGCGTACCACACGGTTATGGAGGTGGTGAGGATGGACTCGATGATGGCTGTGTAGAACTGCACTAACATCTTGGTGGGTAGCTTGAGCTTCCTCAGCTGCCGCAGGAAGAACATCCTCTGCTGGGCCTTTTTGATGAGGGAGCTGATGGTCGGCTCCCACTTGAGGTCCCTGGTGATGGTGGTGCCTAGGAAGCGGAAGGAATCAGCAGTGGTGATGGGAGAGCCTGTGAGGGTGAGGGGGGGCAGAGGGGTTGTGACTTTCCTGAAGTCCACAATCATCTCCACTGTCTTCAGAGCGTTCAGCTGCAGGTTGTTGTTGTTGCACCAGGATTTGACCAGGATAACAATAAACAGTCCTAATACACCACATAAACATTCCCTACTGGCGGCCCCCACCCCAACACTCCCACCCCACACCTAGGCACACATTATAAAACACAGTGTCGGGCACCTTAACCCTCCTGTTATGTTACGGGTCAAATTGACCCGTTTTAAAGTTTGAACATCTAGGAAAAATAGTTAAAAGTATTTTTTCAGTATGAAACTTCTTCTGCTTGCCTTAAGTAGTGTAAGCAACATAAAATATGAAAATGGTTCATCTCACATATTTGCCATCACCCCCCGCATGTTTATATCACATAGATACTATTTGGGTCAATGTGACCCAGCAGTCAAACTGGAGGTAAAAGGGTGTCAGAAATGTCAGACTATTTCTTTCTTTGCACCTTATTGCAACATATTCCACACACACACACACACACACACACACACACACACACACACACACACACACACACACACACACACACACACACACAGAGGTGCAGGTGTTATGACTTTTGACGGGAACCATTTATGTTCTCATGGGAAAACTCCACCCATATTCAGTGGACACTCAACAGGGGAGGGGCCAAACATATAAAAGCTTCTCTGCATGGGAGTCCTACCAACATTACACTGTCAGGCAGACCTTTACAAAATGAGCAGCAGAAGCAAAAGGATGACAGTCCAGGAGGCTCTGGAAGCCATCTTTGGTCATGACAGTGAAATAGAGGAGGATGTGTCTGAAGATGAAGACTATCTTGAGCTAAATTCTGATTCTAATGATTCTGATTTTGAACCAGATGAGGGAATAGCTATTCCTGTTCCTCCAAGCAAGACATTTATGTAAAAAAAATGGTGAAATACATTGGTCTTCATCCCCAAATGTGCGTCAGGTAAAACTGTCTGCAGAAAACATAATAAAGACAGTGCCAGGGCCCACTAGGATGGCAGTGACTCGTGTGACTGACATCAAGTCAGCTTTTGAACTGGTCATGCCAGATTCAATACAGAAAATCATTCTGGAAATGACTAATCTAGAAGGGAGGCGTGTTTTTGGGGAGAAGTGGAAGGAGCTGGACAAAACACATTTAGATGCGTATTTGGGGCTCCTCATCCTGGCTGGGGTCTATAAATCGAAGGATGATTCAACAGCCAGTCTGTGGGATGCAGAGACAGGGAGGCCGATATTTCGAGCCACAATGTCTCTGGAGACTTTTCGCATTTTCTCCAGAGTAATCCGATTTGATAATTGAGAGACAAGGGCTGGTAGATGGGAGAGAGACAAGCTGGCAGCTATTAGGACAGTGTGGGACAAGTGGGTAGAGCAACTTCCACTACTCTATAACCCAGGCCCTAATATCACAGTAGATGAAAGGCTGGTGGCATTCAGAGGTCGCTGCCCATTTAGATAATATATGCCTTCCAAACCAGCTAAATATGGAATAAAAATCTGGGCAGCATGTGATGCAAACACCAGCTATGCATTGAACATGCAGGTTTACACTGGAAAGCCGGTTGGAGGAGCCCCGGAGAAGAATCAGGGCACAAGGGTCGTGCTCGACATGGCACAGGGTCTCAAGGGGCACAACATAACCTGTGACAATTTTTTCACAAACTACAACTTGGGTCAGGAGCTTCTGAAGAGAAAGCGCACAATCGTCGAAACTATTTGAAAGAACAGGGCTGAACTCCCTGCTGAGCTGCTGGTAATCAAGAACAGGACCCCTCAATCTTCTATGTTTGCCTTCACAGACACCACAGCCCTAGTGTCTTACTGCCCCCAAAAGGGAAAAAATGTTGTGCTCATGAGCACTCTGCACAAAAATGCTGAAATAAGCACAAGAGAGGACCAGAAACCAAGCATGATCCTGGATTGCAATGCCACCAAAGGGGGGGTAGACAACTTGGACAATGTAACAGGGTCCTACAGCACCAAACGAATGACTACGCGCTGGCCATTGGTCATCTTTTATAACATGATCGATGTATCAGCCTACAACGCATTTGTCATTTGAACTGAGATCTTTCCTGACTGGAATGTGTCAAAGCTGTACAAGAGGCGCATCTTTCTCGAGGAGCTGGGGAAGGCGCTTGTGACACCGCACATCCAACGGAGGGAGCACCTGCCAAGGACCCCAGCCACTGCAGCCACGGTGAGGGAGATCCAGGAGAGGACTGCACCAAGTACACCAGTGCGTGAGGTAAGTAAGTGTTTGTGTGTATATATAAGTGTATGAGAGTGTGTTGTGTGTGTCTTGGGATCATCAAAAAGACAGCATAGTAAAGTAATCATGGTCCTCTTGGTTCTAGGTTGCTGCTGAGGGGAAAAGAAAGAGGAAGAGGTGCCAGGTCTGCAGGCCATCTGATGATGTCAAGACAAGCATGACCTGTGCGAAATGTGGAAAATTCATTTGCACAAAGCACAGTGTGATGACATGTCACTCATGTGCTGTGTCGACATAAAGACAGACAGACAGACACACCTTGTTCATATTGTGTTATTTTGTTCATTAGTGGTTCACAAACAGTGCATGTATGTAAAACAAAATTTAAGATAAGATAAGATAAGATAAGATAAGCCTTTATTAGTCCCACAACGGGGAAATTCCAGGATTGCAACAGCACAGGGATAGCAACACTCAGAGCAACAATCAGAAGGCAAGAAAAAAAAAACAAAAAAAAAAAACAAGCAAGAGCAGCTAATATACATATGTACATATTACTATAAAATATATATATACACACACACACACACAGACACACAGTGCAGAGCATTGTAGCTAGATGGAATAAATATGTAAATATATAAACACCCACAGTACGGAGCATTGCAGCTAGATGGAATAATATGTAGATATATAAAAACACAGTGTGGAGCATTGTAGCTAGATGGAATAAATATATAGATATATAAATATAAACACACCCAGTGCTGAGCATTGTAGCTAGATGGAATAAATATGTAAATATATAAACACACACAGTGCAGAGCATTGTTGCTAGGTGGGATGAAACAGCACAACCGTCTATTTAGTTATCCTACATGGTATGATTATGTGCCCATACATATTCTCACCCTCCATAGCGACCGGTATGTTCCTAGTTGTATGCCGGAGAGGACCATTGTGTAAGTCTATTGCATCTTTTGCATTCAAAAAACTATTAGTTTGTTACGTCTTTTTGCTATCTCTGCGAGCAGCCCTGCTTAGGTTGTACAGTCTGACAGCCGTTGGTAGGAAGGACCTACGAAACCTCTCGGTTGTGCACCTGGGATGATGTAGTCTGCTGCTAAATGAGCTCCTCAGTGCATCCAGTATGTCCTGCATAGGGTGGAACTCGGACTCCAGCAGAGATGACAGTTTAGCCACCGTCCTTCTCTCTCCTATCTCCTCCATCGGATCAAGGCGTTGCCCCAGGACAGAGCTAGCTTTCTTAATCAGTTTGTTCAGTCTCTTCCTATCGGCTGCAGTAATGCCACTGCCCCAGCAGACCACTCCAAAAGTGATGGCTGATGCCACCACCGTGTCATAGAATGACTTCAGCAGCGCCCCTTGTACACCAAAAGACCTGAGTCTCCTCAGCAGGAACAGCCTGCGCTGTCCCTTCTTGTAGAGTGCGTCAGTATTGTGTGACCAGTCTAGTTTATTGTTCAGATGAACACCCAGGTACTTGTAGGATGTCACCATCTCGATGTCTGTTCCCTGTATATTTACTGGTGCTGTGAGGGGCTGCCCATGCCTGCGGCAGTCCACCACCAGCTCCTTAGTTTTCCTCGCGTTGATCTGGAGGCAGTTCCGATGGCACCAGTCCACAAAGTCCTGGATAAGCCCTCTGTACTCAGCTTCATCTCCGCTGGAGATGAGACCAACGATCGCAGAGTCATCAGAGAACTTCTGTAGATGGCAGTGTGTTGTGTTGTGTGAGAAGTCCGCAGTATAAAGAGTGAACAGGAAGGGAGCCAGCACCGTTCCCTGGGGGGCCCCCGTGCTACTGATGATCGTGTCGGAAACACAGTCCCGGGTTCTCACAAACTGAGGCCAGTTCGTGAGGTAGTCCAGGATCCATGATGACAGGTGCTGGTCCACCCCTGCGCGCAGCAGCTTGTCCTTCAGGATCATCGGTTGGATGGTGTTGAAAGCACTGGAGAAGTCAAAGAACATGATCCTCACCATATTCCCGGGCTTCTCCAGGTGGGACAGAGAACGGTGAAGGAGGAAGATCACCGCATCCTCCACCCCAATGCCATGCTGGTAGGCGAACTGGAGTGGATCCATCGCTGGTTCCACCAGGGGGCGGAGATGAGCAAGGAGCAGTCTCTCCAGGGTCTTCATCAAGTGGGACGTCAAGGCCACCGGTCTGAAGCTGTTCAGGTCTTTGGGGTGGGAAGTTTTTGGTACAGGTACCACACAAAATGTTTTCCACAGCTGTGGTACCCTCCCCAGTTTCAGGCTCATGTTGAAGATATACGTCACAATCCCACACAGCTGGTCTGCACAGGACTTGAGGAGCTTTGCGCTGATGCCGTCCGGTCCCGACGCCTTCCTCGCCTTGATCTTCCTCAGCTTTGTCCTCACCTGGGTCTTGGTCAGGGTCAGGATGGGGGGCTGTGTGTTGGGAGTGGGGGGGGTGTCGGTGGAGTGGGGAGTGGGTAGCAGGACTTGATTTCTTAGAGGCAGCAGTGGTTGTTGTGCAGACAGGGGGGAGGGCGGTTGGTCAAATCTATTGAAAAACAGATTCAGGTTGTTCGCCCACTCCCTGCCCCCCGTGGCCTGGGGGGAGGTATTCTGGAGCCCCGAGATGGTTTTGAGGTTTCTCCAGACCCCGCTGATGTCGCTCTGTTGCAGCTTGTCCTCCATCTTCTTCCTGAAGCTGTCCTTACCTTCTCTTACGGACTTCAGCATCTCCCTGTTCCCCGACCTGAAGATCCTCTTCTTCTCTCTCAGAAGTGTTTTTATCTCAGGGTTGATCCAGGGTTTGTTGTTTGAGTGACGCCGTATGGTCTTGGTGGGAACGGATTTGTCCACACAGAAGCTGAGGTAGCCCGTGAAGGTGTGAATGAGGCCATCGATGTCCTCACCATGTGGATCGCAGAGCTGCTTCCAGGCAGTGGCTTCAAAACAGTCCTTTAGAGTGTCCATTGTCTCCTCAGACCATAACTCCACAGTGTGCATGGCCGGAGGTTGTCTGTGCACTAGGGGTTTGTACACCGGTCGGAGATGAACCAAGTTGTGATCCGATCTCCCAAGTGGGGGGAGTTGTGATGAGGTGTACGCCTCCTTAGTGTTTGCGTAGAACAAATCCAGTGTTTTATTGTCTCTAGTGTGGCATGTGACATACTGGGTGAAAGTGGGTAGAATGGGAGACAGTGAAACATGGTTGAAATCGCCTGAGATGAGCAGAAGAGCATCTGGGTGTTCTGTCTGCAGCCTGCTGGTTACTGAATGGATGACGTCACGCGCTGTCCCAGCGTTCGCCGTCGGATTTGCATAAACAACAATGCAGATCATGTGTGAGTGTTCTCTCGGGAGATATGTAGGCCTCATGCTAACAGCTAGCAACTCAATGTCTTTGCTGCAGTGTCGTTGTTTAACAGTGATATGTCCCGGTCTGCACCAGTTGTTGTTAACATACATTATCACTCCACCGCCCCTAGTTTTGCCACTCTCTGGTGTTCGGTCAGCTCGTATCGTGTGAAAACCCTCCAGCTCAATGTTAGCATCTGCTGCTAGTTCAGTTAGCCACGTCTCAGTAAACAAAAGGAGAGAGCACTCCCGGTAAGTGCTATCATAACGGGAGATAGCCGCTAGCTCATCTAACTTTCCCAGTATCGACCGTACATTTCCCATGACAACAGATGGAAGGGAGGGTCTGTACCTTATATTTTTTGTCCTCCGCCTTACTCCAGCCCAGCAGCCGCGGCGTTTTCGCCTCAGTTCTCTCGGTATGTCGAGTTTTTCCAGTGGGACCAGGTGGCGGTTAAATGCTAGCAGCTCTTCCCTGTTATATCGTATCCTGCTATAAACAGTGGCTCCGTCCACCGGCTCAGGAGACATTTGGGACGATCTGTGTGTCCGTGATATAAGTGGGGTGAAAAAAAAAGTGATCAAAAGAGAGAGGAAGGGAAAAAAAACTCGGAATCGAGCCGCTGTTGCAAAAGGCAGCCGACTGGTGTGGCGCCGAGTGAGTGAATGTTATGTTATATGTTATGTTTCAATGTTATGTTTTATATGTTGGTCTTTCAAAAGTAATAAAGTGGTGAAACATTAAAAAAAAGTTTGAACATGTTTGGGTTTTTTTTATGAAAAATGAGTGAATTATCCTAATTGAACCATTACCTATTAGAGGTAAGGAACACCAATGCACTAAATATTGATAGAATAGTTAGTAATGGAATTAGTAATGAAATATTAACAATGTTTGTTAGGATTTTTTTGGTTTCGGACATCTTTTGGATAATTAAACATGCACCGGGTCAAACTGACCTGGGAACACTATTGTTGTTCCTGACAAATGAACATAACAGGAGGGTTAAACGATAACCACTAATTTTCCACATTAAAATATAACAGGTTTTGCCTCAGAGCATCTACTGGCCCCTTCTCAATCACCAAAGTAGGTTTCATCTCAATGTATGTCAATCACTATAGACCAATAATCCAGTTATTATCTTTTTTTTTTTTAGCATAATTCAAACAATTTCCTTTCACATATACCCAATTACAACGTCTGAATAAATTTCTTAAAGGACACACTCGGGGCACAAACCCAGTAAAGACAAAACTATATACACGATGACATGTGGCAAGAAAACTTAACACACACCAACTAAACAAGCCCACCGTCATTTTACACACACCGTGGAAGTGCCCCCCCCCCGCAGGATTGCCATCTCATGGTTCCCAGCCAGAATGTCTCTGTCTCTTGGTTTCTGGTGACGGGCTACGTCGTCTCCTCTTCTCCACTACCCAACGCAGCTCGTTGGGGTGCCTCCACGTCTCGTCTGACAGGCCCAGACAGCCATCACTCCAGGTCGCTTTCACCTGTAGCCGTCCCTGGTCATCATACTGCCCACGAAGCATGTGGATCCCCCTCGACCAAGCTTCAACCCTAGGGTGAACCATGTCACCAACACCCAGGTGGGGTGTTTGGGTGGGGTGTCACCAACACCCAGGTGGGGGGGCTTCCCATTTGGAGCTGGTCTGTTTACCAGCCCGGCTTGAAGCCCTTTTCGAAGGCCATCTTCCGGTGCATTTTAAATGGTCTAGCCCCGGTGCTGTTCAGCGCTGATGTCCCGGTCCCACCTACCAACCTGGGGACCCCACCGTGCCGCCCAGCTACCACACCAAGGGCAGCTTGGGCTCTGGCATCAGGTCCAACCTGGGGAGGCACTCCGTGATGTTCCTCCTTGCTGTCTTCTCCCATCCCGGACCAATCGGCATCCCACACTGCATCATCATCCACACCCGGCAGGGGTTGGTCCCACAAACTGCCACCCGACCATTCCTCTCCAGTGTCACTGGCGATGGAGAAGCCCAAGCTGTAAAACATGTTGCATCCCATAATGTTGGATCCCGTAGCAGTCACCACCACCTGGACATTTGCCATGCTCCGCATCTTGTACTCTGCCATTAACACAATGTACCCCATTGTGTTAATGGCAGAGTACGGTGATCCTGCTCCTTCCGTAGCTGTAACATGGGGCCGATGTTTTCTGGATGGGGTACCGGGGAAACAAACTCTTCACTGTCTGTAGATTCAGCACCGAAACCACTGCTCCCGTATCCACCAGCATCGATAACAATAACAGTGGGAGTCTTCGTGGAGGAGCCCCCTCCCTGTTCACGTGCCCCTCGCTCAAAGTTTTTACAGGACGGCGCGAAGTGGTGCAGCAGGCCACATTTCCCACAGCGCTTTCCTTTCACCGGACACTCTCTGGACTTGTATCTGTGTCTAGCGGACCCTCAACCGTAACATCTTGGCGTTCCCGGGGTCGACCTTATCCTGACAACAGAGGTGTATTCCTCTTCCTCAATGTCGTCTTCATCTTCAGGGCCCGCTGTCAGTGCCTTTAACCAAGGCTCATTTAGTGATGAGGAGGACTCTCTGCTGAGGTCCCTCGCTATAACTTCAGCTGCCTCAAACTGCTGAACAATCTCGATAGTAGTGGCCAGCGTCAATTCACCAGAGTAGGTCAGGAGCTGTGACCGGGCAGCAGGACGGTGAACATGCTCCACTAACTGATCCCAAATCATCTCATCCTGTAGAGCTCCAAATTTGCACTCTGCTGCCAGCTGACGTAGGTCTGCCACAAACCTCTTCACCGACTCTCCCATCCACTGGTGGTGCTGTCGAAACTGGATGCACGGGACGATGACGTTTTCTGGTGCACAAAAATATTGCACCATTAGCTCTACCACCTACTCAAGGCTATCGGCTCCCCCTAATGTCTCAAGGACCCTCTGCCCTTCCATGCCCAAATTATGGACCAATATTGCTCTTGCCTGCAATTTTTTCAACTCACCGAGGATGAGGGCCACCAAGTAGTTACTAAACTCAGCGAACCACCTAGGCCAAGGCACGGGAGGCTCGCCAGGGGCCTCCAGAAACGGCCGAAAACTGGTTGCAGCACGCTCCATAACCGTGTTCTCCTCGTCGCCAAATGTTGTGTCCCTAATTAATGAAATGAGGAGCAGGGCGGAAGGCAGTTAACAGTGTTTATTACTGAACTCACAAACAGGACAGCAGTGGGCCACAGCGCTCCTTGTCCAGGCGTCAACGACGAAAGAGGACGTGCCCCTTCCAGCTGTGGCCTTTATGTCAATCATCACTGTTTTCTTTTTGCATTACCGACTGCACTATGTGGTACTCCACAATATCTGCTGCTCGCTAATATATTTAAAAACTGCTTTGACTAGTATTACTCATTCTTATTCTACACTTTATTGCATGTATAGTTTTTTATTTCTTTTATTTTATCATGTTTAATGTTGCAGCATTGCACCAAGACAAATTCCTAGTTTGTGTACTACATGAACAATGGCAATAAATCTGATTCTGATTATACCCCGGCTGACATCACCACCGGAAAGGTGGGCCACCAACCCCCTCTATTCCCCAGTAACTCCCAGGCCGCCATCTTACTGCTGTTTTCCATATGTAACAGACAGATCTGCAAAACTCAGAAATAACTTGAGTCTGCACTCAGAGGGGAAAATAGGAGCGCAGACAAATCTACCTACGGGTACAAATAAAGTAACCTGAACCTGACTCATGACATTGTCTGTCTGTCTATTAGCAGCATTACTCCAAAAGTTATGGACAGATTTTGATGAAATTTACAGGAAATGTGTGCAATGGCATGAGGAGCAGCTGATTAGATGAGCCAGGGGAGCTGGAGGAACGGACAGTGTGGGAAAACTCACAAATGCTTTTTTATTATTTTATTGCCTTCGCCAAGAGGAGGAGGTGATGTTTTTTGTCTGTCTGTCTGTTAGCAACACTACTCCAAAAGATGTGAATGATCACATATCAAAAAAAAACTGAGAGCAAAAACAGAGAAAAACAAACAGGAGAAATTAAGTTAGATAGATAGATTAGTTTATTTGACAGGGACAGTGCAATAAACATAGACAATTAATCAAAGACAATCAATCTGATGTGTTGCACATAGAGTGTATAGCTATTAGCTAATTTGCAACTCTTGTTCCTGGATGGGCTTTAGAAAAGAGAATCAAGTAAAGAAGAAAAAAAAAACCACAATATCCACATACATCAATGCAGAAAGATTATAAATACACAATTATAAATATTATAATTTCGATACTGTAAACCACAGTTTGCTTTTATCCAAAATGGTATCTTTTAACTTCTCCCCAGATACATTAGAATGGTTTGCATCTTATCTCCAGAATAGAGAACAGTGTGTAAAAGTTCACCAGGATAAATCCTCATTTTTAAACAACCGCATGGGTATCCCACAAGGGTCCATTCTTGGTCCTTTACTTTTCAGCATTTTTATTAATGACTTGCCGTTACACTGCTCAGCTGCAACATGCCAACTTTATGCAGATGATGCAGTTATTTACACAGCTGCCAAGACTCCAGCACAGGCTGCAGATGTACTGTCCACAAGTATGGTTGATGTCCAAGAGTGGCTCCTCCAGAACCATCTATTGCTGAACCTTCAGAAAACAGTCTCAATGTGCTTTTCAATCAAAAAATGTAACCTGCAACGTTTTAAAGTTAATATACATGATCATGACATCAGTTTAGCTACAGAATTCAAATACCTTGGCATTGTACTAGATCCTCAACTCAAATTTAATCTTCATATAAAGAAAATTTCAAAAACAGTAAAAAAAAAATCTGAACTGCTTTAAATTAATTAGATATTACATACCTTACGAAGCAGCTGTACTGTATATGCATTCTATGGTTTTTTCTCATATATCATACTGTTTGACAGTCTGGGCTCAAGCAGCCCCTTCCACAATAAGACATATAGGTTCATTATATAATCAAACCCTAAAAATCTTGGACAAAAAGCCCATTAGGTGGCATCACTGTAATGTTTTAAAAAAAATACAACCTATTGAGTTTTGAGAGTTTCATTGACCTCTGTTTTCTGAAATTAATGTTCAAATGTTTCCATAAATCAGCACCCGAGCCACTTGCTGGTTTCATCCAAAGACAGGACAGCAGCAGAGCCACCAGGAGTTCTGTTAACAATAACTGTAAAATATTCCACCGCAGAACCACATTTGGACAAACAGCTTTCTCTATAAAGGGCAGTCACATCTGGAACACAATGCCAAATGAAATTAAAATAATAACGGACTTTAAAACATTCACTAAAAAGGTTAAAAACTGGCTGAAAAATAAACAAGAATGTACCCATGTATGAAATGATTGTCTGCAGGGTGAGAGTGAATGAAGGGAAGGAATGAATGTGTTTGTTTATAGTGAGTGACGAAGGGAGGGAGGCCTGAAATAGGCAAATGTGAGTCAGGTTGTTATATTTGTAGGGCAGGGCACTGAACATTGTCAAGGACCGTTCTCACTCTCTGCATAAACACTTTGAACTTCTTCCATCTGGTAAACGATTCCGGAGCATCAGAGGCAGAACCACCAGACTGATGAACAGCTTCCTTCCACAAGCTGTCAGGATGCTGAACAGTTGACCCGGAATCTCTCATACACACTACTGCACCTACGGACATTTTGTATATTATAGTTAGTTATTCTTTTTTCCCCAAGTATGTCTCAGGGATGTGTGAATGGATGGTGGGGGTGGGGGAGCTATGTGGGAATGTGTCTTAAATCATGCTGCTTCTTATATGGATGCCGAGAGAAACGCAATTTCATCTTGCCTGCACTACAGTTGTATGTACAGCAATATGACAATAAAGTTTGATTTGATTTGATTTGATTACTAGGCAAAGATTCATCTCACACAGCTCCACCCCTCATTTGTGGAACCAGCCAGTCCCACAGATCATGGCCCCACCACTCTTCTCCAACCCGAGACTGTGAGAAGGAACTCAACACGGTTTCCCAATCCAACACCGATCTCACCACTCCCATGTCAACCAACAATGGCACTGTCACTCCACCCAGTTCCACCATACAGAACAAACAGCCGTTGCCACTCGGGGATACACTGCAAACAACCGTGGGAGGTGAAATGGGGAGATCCTCCATGTATCCTGGATCCCCTTGCTCGAACCTGTAACATGCCCTGGCAAAATGATGCAAGAGTCCGCATGTGACACAGCGTCGTCCTCTCGCCAGACACTCTCTAGCCTTATAACCGTGCTTGGTGAACCCACAGCCCAAACACCTGGGAAATCCCGGGGCGGACCTTACCTTTGCAGCATCAGCGTGTTCCTCCACACCGTTGTCGCTGTCCGGATCCACTGCTTGCACTGTTGACTGTGGTTCAAAATGGCAATGTGCCGCTCTGTCGCCGAGCTCCCGTGATAGTCTGTCCGTCGCCTCAAACTGCTGAGCTAACTCAACGGACATGGCTAATGTCAGCTCGCCTGAGTGTGTGAGGAGCTTTGACCTTGTCGCTGGGTGAACAACATGTTCTGCTAACTGATAACGAACCATCTCCTCCTCCAGCGCTCCAAACTGGCAGTCCTTGGCCAGCTGACGTAGATCTGCTACATACCGCTGCACTGACTCACCAGCCCGCTGGTGGTGCTGTCGAAACTGGACCTCTACCACACAGCCCTCTTATACTCCGGGTGGCGGTGGAACTGGAAGGTGAAGCCACCACCCATGTCACACAATAATATGTCCTATGAACAACATCACAGGGGGTGCTTTGGGAGTATGGGGTATCGGGCTTGCTGTTACGAGCTATTCAGTCTCTGTACGACCATTGTGAGAGTTTGGTTCGTATTGCCAACACTTGGTCGGACTCATTCTCAGTGAGAGTTGGACTCCGCCAGGGCTGCCCTTTGTCACCCATCCTGTTCATAATTTTTATGGACAGGATTTTTAGGCGCAGCCAGGGAGCGGAGGGTGTCATGCTTGGTGACCACAGGATCTCATTTCTGTTGTTTGCAGATGATGTTGTCCTGTTGGCTTCATCCAGCAATGACCTGCAGTTCTTGCTGGGATGGTTTGCTGCTGAGTGTGAAGTGGCTGGGATGAGAATCAGCACCTCCAAGTCCGAGTCCATGGTCCTCAGCTGGAAAAAGGTGGATTGTCTTCTCTGGGTTGGGGACAGGCTCCTGCCCCAAGTGGAGGAGTTTAAGTATCTTGGGGAGAATGAGAGGAGAATAGAGCGAGAGATCGACAGACGGATTGGAGCAGCATCTGCAGTGATGCGGACCTTGTACCGGTCTGTTGTGGTGAAGAGGGAGCTTAGTTCTAAGGCAAAGCTGTCAATTTACCAGTCAATCTACGTTCCTACCCTCATCTATGGCCACGAGCTTTGGGTAATGACCGAAAGAACGAGATCGCAGATACAAGCAGCTGAAATGAGCTGTCTTTGTAGGATTGCTGGACTCACCCTCAGAGATAGGGTGAGGAGCTCAGTCATCCGGGAGAGGCTCAGAGTAGAACCGCTGCTCCTCCACATTGAAAGGAGTTAGTTGAGGTGGTATGGGCATCTGATTAGGATGCATCCTGGACGCCTCCCACATGAGGTGTTTTGGGCATGTCCCAGTGGGAGGAGACCTCAGGGCAGACCAGGGACACGCTGGAAAGACTATGTCTCCCAGTTGGTCTGGGAACGCCTTGGTATCCTTTTTGAAGAGCTGGAGCAGGTGGCTGGGGAGAGGGAAGTCTGGGCTTCTCTGCTTGAACTGCTGTCTCCACGACCCGGCCTTCTGGAAAAGCGGTAGAAAATAGATTGATGGATGAATTGAAAACATCTACACCATAAATAATCCAAGACTCTGCCCCTGACTCTGTAGAAACATCACCAATCATCTCTATTTCAGGCTGATTTAAGTACATTTATGACCATAATAGGTCTACTTCATTGAGTGCTTTTATCATTGATTACTTCTAATAGAGTTCATTTATGAAGAAAATACTAGTTTTACTGAAGTACATTTGGTAGCACTGTATCCTGTGACTTGACAGATTTCAAAAGTCCGTCAGTTCCGTGTCTGTTATCCACTTGGTCCTCAGATTTTGGGCCAGGCCGGGGTACGTCAAATCTTCTGTGCTGCACTGGTCCGTAGGTGGGAGAAGGTGGGACACAGACGGGGTGAGGTCCCGCGGTGAGAGCTGGGTCCGTCTGTGTCACACTGTGGCTGTTTTGGTCCGGAACCACTGAGCACAAATGAGCTCGTCTGTGATGATGTTCTTCTGTTTCACTCACACATCCATGAGGGAAAAAAGGTGAACAGAAAAATGTCAGAAATCTGTCAGACAATTCTCACAAATTCCTGAGAATGAAGTCTCCAATGTACAAGAATAAAGGAATACAGTTTAAAAGGTTGGCTGTTGGTGGTAAAAATTTAAAGCAGTGGAAAAAAATGTTCAAATTTATAAGTAAAAAGTCATACTTTTATAGGCAAAAATGTCCTAAATGTTTTAGAAAAAACCTGCAGTTATGAGAAAAGATTGACAAATTCAACAGCTGACGATGTTCACTCACTACTCTAGTTCCTGTTTTGGTGAGTACTCCTACTTGAGTACTGAGTACTGAATGAGGGCCCACTTGTTTGATCTGAGAATACTGTACTCTGGTCTGGTCTGTTCAGTCTGATGGATTTCACCAGAATCAGATCTCAAAGATGTGAAACAGATGACCTTTAATCCTCATGCACCAAACCCCTGATAAGGCCGTGGGAACATGCTGTACTGGTTGTTATGTTACGGTTAGCTCTGGTAATGCTAACACCAGGAGGTGATTTGATGGGGGTGAGGGGGGATGTTCTCCACCTTGTTAACCTGCCCCCCACCCCCCATTAATAGGTGTAAATAATCCAGAAAAGAGAGAACTGTCCCCATATACCTTCTACATCATGTTACACAACTGAACTACAAACACACTCACAGAGGGCATACCTCTGCCAAGGCTCCTTCTGACCCTCATGGATCACTTCCAAAATGTAACAGGTTGGTGTGTAGGCCAGGAGCCAGTTCTGGTGCAAAATACATCAAAATCCGTCCAGTAGTTTTTACGTAATGCTGCTGACAGACAGACAGACAGACAGACAGACCCTGATCACATCATCTCCTCTGTGGAGCTAATAAATGATTCTGAACCACCAATCCTAAGCAGAAATGCAGAAAAAATTGCATCTATTTCTTAAAAAGTTGTGATTTTCTTCTTATAAATTTTAAACTTTTTTCTCATAAATTTTACTTTTTTTTTGTCAAAAATTTGTGACTACTTTTCTTGTAAAGAAAAGCACTTTTTTGCTGGAAGTTTGCAACTGATTTTCTCATAAATTTGTTAATTTTTATGGTAAATGTGCAGGTTTTTTTTCCAGTAAATTTTCAACTATTTTCTCACAAATTTGCAACTTTTTTCTCATAAATTTGCAAAGGTTTTTTTTGCAAAAATATTCAACTTTTTTCTAATAAATTTGTGATTTTTTTTCTCATAAATTTGTGTGTTTTTAAATTAAAAATTTCCAACATTTTCTCATAAATTTTCAGTATCTATTGTAAATTTGCAATTTTTCATATAAATGTTCAACTTTTTCTCATAAATTTAAAAGTTTTTCCTCACAAATTTTTCTTTTAAGTTTTCAAATTTTTTGTTGTGGATTCGCAATTTTTTCTCAAAAATTTATGCATTTTCTTCTCATAAAACAACTTTTTCTCATAAATTTGTTTTTTTTTTCTCAAAACTTTGCAGTTTCTTTATTGTAAATTTGCATTGTTTTCCTGTAAATTTGGACCATTTTTGTGCATGCTAACGCTCACTGTAGCATGCTAATACCTATCAGTACTCGACTATTCTAATGTGCCTCTACTCTTTATTATCCCTGTATGTTCACAAATGTAATCAGAGTATTTTCAACTGAGTTAATGAAGAACCTCTTTATTCAGAGGATTAAGGTTCTTGTAGACCTTACATGGTTCTTCTGAGAACTGAGTTTTTGATTTCTGTTGAAGTTGTTTGGAGGCAGAATTCCTGAAAAGGTTTCTTGGATGAAACTCTTAATGAAAGGTTCTTTAAGGAAGTCAGAATGGCTCGCCTACGTTTTACTTCTGAGTGGGTTCCATTATGTTCTGTGCATGGTTTTTTTTTAAGGCCTTTTGCAGTCATGGAACTTCAGGAATGTTCTTATCTGCTCTGTCTTATCTCCTCTGAGTGGTTCTGTTTTAGTCTCTTCCATCTTTGGTCCTCCATCACCTCCTTTGTTCTCCTTCCTAGTGCTGTGTCACCTCCTCACCTGACCTCCTCCTTCCTCCCTCTCCCATATATACCCCAGCTCCGTCCTCCTCCGTCCATCTCTCATCCTCATGGCTCCAAAGAAAGTTGAACCCAGGAAGTCGGAGGTGAAGAAGGTGGAGGTGAAGAAGGAGGAGCCTCCCCCTCCTCCGAAGCCCGCCGAGCCAGAGCCACCCCCCCCGGAGGTGGACCTGAAGAGCGTGGTGGTTGAGTTCACGGTGGAGCAGATCGAGGAGTTCAGGGACGCCTTCTCGCTGTTTGATGAGACGCCGACAGGTGAGATGAAGATCACTTACGCCCAGTGTGGCGATGTTCTGCGGGCACTGGGACACAACCCTACCAATGAGGAGGTCCTGAGGCTGCTGGGGAGGCCCAAGGCTGAGGAGCTGCACGCCAAAACGCTCGATTTTGATGCCTTCCTGCCCATGCTCCAGCACGTGGCCCGCTCCAAGGAGCAGGGCGGCTTCGAGGACTTTGTGGAGGGTCTGAGGGTCTTTGACAAGGAGGGCAATGGGACAGTGATGGGGGCGGAGCTACGCCATGTCCTGTCCACACTGGGAGAGAAGATGACAGAGGATGAGGTGGACCGGCTCATGGCAGGCCAGGAGGACGCCAATGGACACGTCAACTACACCGAGTTCGTCAAACACATCCTGGCCGGATAGGAACTGAAGTCTGGGAGGGGCGGGTAGAAACCATAGTCTTGGGAGGAAGGGGGGGACTGAAGTCCTGGGAGGGGGTGTAGTAACCAATGTTCTGGAGGGTAGGAACCAAATTCCCCCAACCAATAATGTTCTCCGATGTCATGATTCTTCTTCTGTCTTTTTTGTAATCAAACTCCTGCTGTGATTATGTGACTAGATGTAACCATGGAAACAATGATGGTTGTCTGCTTTATTAAAATATAGTTGAATAAATGCTGCTGCTGCCTTATATGATTTGAAGAGCAAGAGATCGCAAGCTGTGGAGAGAACAAATCAGCAACCCTGGATGACAGGACTCCAACACAACAAATACTGCTGATGTGAGGAAAATAAAAGATTGAACATGTGAAATTTGCTTTATTATTATCATCATTATTGTGATTATTATTGTTTCTTTCTAAATAAATGAAGAATACATCAACAATACATTAAATCTTAATAAATATCCATATTTAAATGTTTAAGACGTCCATCAGAGGAGATGATAATATATTAATCTGAGGATAATTTAACGATGTAAAACAGAAACATTAAGAGGTAAATTTACATCAGAAAATATAATTATGAAGCATCAATGAACATAAAGTTATTTGTCCATTTTCTGCTGCAGTTCCAATAGTTACCACAGAGTGTCGCTGCTTCACCTTTAAACCAAATCAACTATACTTTTGTCAAAATATCAAAATTATTTCAGTTATTTGTTGATTTATAATTCTGTTGTTTCCTTTATTTCTGATCAGAGAGGATTTTGAATTATTAGAATAATTTAGACTAGTTTTAATTGTCAGTAATTAAATGAGACTGTTAAACTTTATTATTCAAAGATTCAAAATTCAAAGATTTTTATTTGTCAATACATAACAGGAGAACTGAAATACCATTTCTTTCTCTTCAGTGGTGTGCACAATATATAAGACAAGAAGGAATAAGGATGAAAAACAACAGCAGTCTATGTACAGTAATGCTACATTAGTAGTGCAAGTAAAGATAAAAGATAACACCTACCAATCCTATATACAGAAATGTGGAGCCGTGATAGATAGATAGATAGATAGATAGATAGATAGATAGATAGATAGATAGATAGATAGATAGATAGATAGCAAACTGGGAAAGTACAGTGTAACAGCAGCATGACACAGACAACCCAACCAACAGAAAAACACACAGGATTATAGAAAAGGAATTACCCAGAGAAGTAAAGTAAAACTGCTTAGATAAATTTATATACAAAATAGGCTACTAAAACCGATAATTGCAAGGCTGATGCAGGAGTGTAGGTGCAGGCAGTGACAGGACTGCACATGATCAGTATTTCAATAACAGACAGCAGCAGATATGACATTTATGCAAATAGTTGCAGAAAAATGCAGAGACATGTAGCAGCAGATGTATTACTCTTGGTGTGCCAGTATTTCTGTGCAAACAGCTGAGATAGTTATCGTGTGAATGAGTGTGTTACGGATCGGGGGGGGTGGGGGGTGGATAGAGTTCAGGGTCCAGTTGGCGTGGTGAACAAAGCTGTTTAGCAGTGTTGTGGAGTCGGCCCAGAGGTTCTGGTACCTTTTCCCCGAGGGCAGGGGGCTGAAGAGGGAGTGGGAGGAGTAGGAGGTGTCACCTGCAATGTTGATGGCTCTGCGGGTGAGGTAGATGTCCGTAAGGGGGGCAGGGGGGCACCAATGATCTTGCTGTCTGCTTTCACTGTACGTTCTTGTGGCAGGAGGAAGTGCAGCTTCCATACCACACTGTGATGCAGCTGGTGAGGATGCTCTCAATGGTGCCCCAGTAGAATGAGCACATGATGGGGGTGGGACTCGTGCTCTCCTTAGTTTGCGGAGGAAATGGAGGCAAGTTTGAACATTCTTGGCCAGTGACGTGGTGTTGTTGGACCAGGAGAGGTCCTCAGAGATGTGCACCCCCAGGAACTTACTGCTGTTCACCCTCTCCACAGCTGCTCCATCGAAGATCAGAAGGGGATGCTATGTGTCCCCTCCTAAAGTCAACCACAATCTCCTTGGTGTTTCCCACAATCAGGAAGAGATTATTGTCTTTACACCGCTGGACCAGTTGGCTCACCACATTTCTGTAATTGGCCTCCTTATTGTTGGTGAGGCCCACCACCATTGTGTCACCTGCAAACTTGATGATGTGGTTGGTGTTGTAGGCTGGTACACAGTCATGGGTCAGCAGGGTGAAGAGCAGGGGGATGAGAATGCACCCTTATTTAGCCCCTGTGCTCAATGTGATGGTCTGGGAGGTGTTGCTGCTAACCCACACATTCTATGGCCTCCCTGTGAGAAAGTTCAGCACCCAGGTACAGCAAGAGGTTTTGAATCCCAAGTGTCTGAGTTTTTGTATCAGGTGCTGGGGAATGATTGTGTTGAATGCTGAACTGAAGTCCAATAACAACATTCACATGTAGGAGTTCTTTGAGTCCAGGTGGGTGTGGGCTGGATTGAGAGCAGCAGTGATGGCAACTTCTGTGGATCTGTTTGACTTGTATGCAAACTGAAATGGGTCGTGGGAGGGAGGGAGGATGAACTTGATGTTCTGCATGACCAGCTGCTTGAAGCACTTCATTATGATGGGGGTCAGTGCTACGGGCCGGTAATCTTTACTTCACTTCCAGCGCCACACGAGTTGGCTGCCTTTTTGCAACAGCAGCTCAATTTCTTCCTATTTCTTATTTTATTTACTATCTGGCTTCTCTTGCTAAACTTTCTGATCTGGTGACACCTTATCCATCACAGACATGTAGATCGCCCGAATATCTCCTGAGCCAGCAGACGGAGCCACTGCTTTTAGCGGGAGGCAGTACAACAGGGACCAGCTGTTAGCACTTAACCAGCCCACGATGCTCATGCAAAAACTCGACATACCAGGAGAAATAAGACGAAAACGGCATGGATGTCGAGCTGGAGTAAGACGGCAGGCGAGGAATATAAGGTACAGACCCGTCCTCCCATCAGTTATTATGGGGAATGTCCGAATGCTACTCAATAAGACTGACGAGCTAACAGCTATCTTCCACTACGAAAGCATCTTCAGAGAGACTAGCATGATGTTGTTTACTGAGATGTGGCTAACAGAACTAGCAACAGATGCTAACATCGAACTGGAGGGTTTCCACGCAATACGGGCAGACCGGACACCAGACAGTGGGAAGGCAAGGGGCGGAGGAGTGATATTGTATGTCAATAACAACTGGTGTAAACCGGGACATATCACTGTTAAAGAGCAACACTACAGCAAAGACATTATAGTTGTTAACTGTTAGCATGCGGCCTACATATCTCCCGAGGGAATACTCATACGTTGGGACAACGTGTGACGCTATTAACTCAGTGACTGGCAGGCTGCTGATACAACACCCAGATGCGCTCCTCCTCACCTCCGGTGATTTCAACCATATTTCACTGTCCCCCATTCTGCCCACGTTCACCCAGTATGTCACATGCCACACTAGAGACAATAAAACACTGGACTTATTCTATGCAAATACTAAGGAGGCGTACACCTCATCACAACTCCCCCCACTCGGGAGATCGGATCACAACTCAGGACTTCAAGACCGACCTGCGCTTCCTGAGCTTCGCCGTCATGGCTCGGCAGGAGGCCTACCTGGTGGGTCTCTTCTTCGCTAAGAGGGTCACCATCATGGCCAAAGACTTCCAGCTGGCCCGCCGCATCCACGGAGAGAGAGCTTAGACTTTCTGCTGCACATTCACCAACCATAATGCTCCGCACTGTGTGTCTATATATACTGTATATATATACTGTATATATATATATATATATATATATATATATATATATTTTATAGTAATATGTACATATGTTTACTAGCTGTTCTTGTTTTTTCTTGCCTTCTGATTGTTGCTCTGAGTGTTGCTATCCCTGTGCTGTTGCAATCCTGGAATTTCCCCATTGTGGGACTAATAAAGGCATATCTTATCTTATGTTAACTTGGTTCATCTCCGGCAAGTGTACAAAACCCTAGTACACAGACAACCTCCGGTTATGCGCACGGTGAAGATATGGTCTGAGGAGGCAATGGACACTCTAAAGGACTGTTTTGAAATCACTGCCTGGGAGCGGCTCTGTGATCCACATGGTGAGGACATCGATGGCCTCACTCACACCATCACGGACTACATCAACTTCTGCGTGGACAACACCGTACCCACCAAGACCATACGGTGTTGCTTGAACAACAAACCCTGGATCAACCCTGAGATAAAAACACTTCTGAGAGAGAAGAAGAGGATCTTCAGGTCGGGGAACAGGGAGATGCTGAAGTCCGTATAGAGGGAGCTAAGGAAGAAGATCAGAGAAGGCAAGGGCAGCTTCAGGAAGAAGATGGAGGACACGCTGCAACAGAGCAACATCAGCGGGGTCTGGAGAAACCGCAAAACCATCTCTGGCCTCCAGAATACCTCCTACCAGGCCACGGGGGGCAGGGAGTGGGCGAACAACCTGAACCTGTTTTTTAATAGGTTTGACCAACCCCCCCCCACCTGCACACCAACCACTGTTGCCTCTCCAGTCATCGAGACCTTCTGTCCACCCCCCTCCACCAACACCCCCCACTCCCAGCACACAGCCCCCCAACCTGACCCTCACTAAGACCCAGGTGAGGACGGAGCTGAGGAAGATCAAGGCGAGGAAGGCCTCGGGACCGGACGGCATCAGCGTGAAGCTCCTCAAGTCCTGCACAGACCAACTGTGTGGGACTGTGGAGCACATCTTCAGCCTGAGCCTGAAGCTGAGGAGGGTACCACAGTTGTGGAAAACATCTTGTGTGGTACCCGTACCAAAGACTTCCCACCCCAGAGACCTGAACAGCTACAGGCCAGTGGCCCTGATGTCTCACCTGATGAAGACCCTGGAGAGACTGCTCCTTGCTCACCTCCGCCCCCTGGTGGGACCAGCGATGGATCCACTCCAGTTCGCCTACCAGCATGACATCAGGGTGGAGGATGCAGTGATCTTCCTTCTTCACCGTTCCCTGTCCCACATGGAGAAGCCCGGGAATGCGGTGAGGATCATGTTCTTTGACTTCTCCAGTGGTTTCAACACCATCCAACCAATGATCCTGAGGGACAAGCTGCTGTGCGCAGGGGTGGACCAGCACCTGTCATCATGGATCCTGGACTACCTCACTAACCAGCCACAGTTTGTGAGAACCCGGGATTGTGTGTCCGACACGATCATCAGCAGCACGGGGGCCCCCCAGGGAATGGTTTTGGCTCCCTTCCTGTTCACCCTTTATACTGTGGCTTTCTCACACAACACAGCACACTGCCATCTGCAGAAGTTCTCTGACAACTCTGCAATCGTTGGCCTCATCTCCAATGGAGATGAAGCTGAGTACAGAGGACTTATCCAGGACTTTGTGGACTGGTGCCATCGGAACTGCCTCCAGATCAACGCGAGGAAAACTAAGGAGCTGGTGGTGGACTGCTGCAGGCAAGGACAACCCCTCACAGCACCAGTAAACATCCAGGGAACAGACATTGAGATGGTGCCATCCTACAAGTACCTGGGTGTTCATTTGAACAATAAACTAGACTGGTCACACAATACCGACGCACTCTACAAGAAGGGACAGTGCAGGCTGTTCCTACTGAGGAGACTCAGGTCTTTTGGTGTACAAGGGGTGCTCCTGAAGACATTCTACGATTCGGTGGTGGCATCAGCCATCACTTTTGGAGTTGTCTGCTGGGGCAACGGCATTACAGCAGCCGATAGGAAGAGACTGAACAAACTGATCAAGAAAGCTAGCTCTGTCCTGGGGCAGTGCCTTGACCCAGTGGAGGAGATAGGAGAGAGAAGGATGGTGGCTAAGCTGTCATCTCTGCTGGAGTCCAAGTTCCACCCTCTGCAGGACATACTGAATGCACCGAGGAGCTCATTTAGTAGTAGACTATATCATCCTAGGTGCGCAACCGAGAGGTTTTGCGGGTCCTTCCTACCTACAGCTGTCAGACTTTATAACCTAAGCAGGTCTGCGCACAGAGGTAGCAAAAAAACGTGATGACCTAATAGTATTGAATGCAAAAGACGCAATAGACTTACACAAATGGTCCCCTCCAGTATACAACTAGGACAATATCAGTCGCTATGGAGGGTGACAATATGTATGGGTATATATTCATACCATGTAGGATAACTAAGTGGACGGTTATGCTGTTTATTCCATCTAGCTACAATGCTCTGCACTGTGTGTATATATATTTATATATTTATGTGTACAAATGTATATTCACTGCTCTTATTTTCTCATCTGCTAAATTATTGCTCTGAGTGTTGCTATCTCTGTGCTGTTGCAATCCTGGAATTTCCCCATTGTGGGACTAATAAAGGCTTATCTTATCTTATCTTAATCATTGTAGCTGGATGGGCTTCTTTGGGACTGGTATTATGGTGGCAGTTTTGAAACATGTGGGGACAACAGCTTGACTCAGGGAGATGTTGACGATGTCGGCCAGGACATTCTGGAGCTCCTCCACACAGTCCTTCAGGACGCAACCTGGTACGTTGTCTGGGCCAGCTGCCTTGCATGGATTGATCCTGCAGAGGGTCCTCTTCATGCTAGCAGGATCCAGACTCATGGTCTGCTCGTCTGAAGGAGGAGTGATCATCTGTGCTGATTTGTGCTTCAAAGCAGCCAAAGAAATCATTTAAGTTGTTTAGCAGTGTGATGTCACTCAAACAGGTCTGAGGAGGAGGTCTGTAGTTGGTGAGGGTCTTATGCCACGTCAGAGGGAACATGCATCTCTGGTGTTGCTGAAGTGTCCAGATATTTTCTTGCTGTACTGTCATTTTGCCTCCTTGATACCACGGAACAGGTTGGCCCTAGCTGTTGTTAGTCCTGCAGTGTCACCGGCCCTGAAGGCTGTGTCCCGAGCCCTCAGGGGCCTGTGGATCTCTGTTGTCATACATGGCTTCTGGTTGGCATGAACAGTGATGGTTTTGCAGTGAGTAACATCATCAATGCATTTAGCCATGTATGTTACAACAACCTCAGTGTCCTCCTCTAGGTTTGTGTGTCCATTGTGAGTGGCTGCGTGCTTGAAAGTGTCCCAGTCTGTAGTGCTGAAGCAGTCTTTCGGAGCATCAGAGGCCCCCTCTGGCCACACACGTACCTGCGTTTTTGTTGGTCTCATTGTTTTCACTCTGGGTTTGTATGCTGGCCTTAACAAGATGATAATGTGATCAGAGAGGCCCAGGTGGGGAAGGGGGGAGGCTCTGTGATCTTTCTTGTGAGTTGTGTACACCAGGTTCAGCAAGTTGTCTCCTCTTGTTGGGTGGTCCACACGTTGGTGTAGATTTGGTAGGAGGGCCTTTAAATCTACATGGCTGAAGTCTCCTGCTGTGATGAGGAATCTCTCTGGATGCGCTGTTTGTGTCTCACTGATGGCCTGATAAAGTTTATTTAGTGCCTTACGCCTCTCTCTGATGGCGGTGGGCGGGACATGCATGGCGACTAGCAGGATAGATGTAATTTCTCTCAGTAAGTAGAAGGGTCGGCACTTGATGATCATAAACTCCACCAATGGAGAACAGTTTATTCACAACAGTTGCATCAGGGCACCAAGCGTCACTGATGTGCACACACACGCCTCCTCTGTGGGTCTTCCCTCCTTCCATGAGCACCCGATCGGCATGATAGCATGTTAGCCCTGCTAATTGAATGTCAGAGTCTGGAATACTGTCATCTAACCACATTTCCGTAAAGCTAAAATCACAGCAGTTCCACGCATCACATTGCGTAGATCTCAGGAGCTGTTTTGTTGTCTCGTGAGCAGACGTTGGCCTGAATGAGGGAAGGAATAGGGAGTCTGTGTGAGCTAGTGGCTAGCTCCATTTGGATACCTCCCCATTTACATCTCTTTTGTCACCGCTTTCACTGTCTACGGCGTCTCCATTTAGGATGGGACACAGCAGCCAAGTCTGGGGGTGTGGAGGTCTGGTGGAGGAGACCTAGTCCCATGAGTTCTTCTGTAACAGTCTGATCGAGGACGTAATGTTTGGTCATATTCCTCATCTCCAGAAGGCTGTGGCGACTGGAGCTTCTGTGCAGAATCATATATGGACATTAAACACATCAATATACACTTAGATGTAATTAAACAACACTAAATGGCATAAAACAGGAAGAGAGACGAGAGGCCGCTGCGTGTTCACGTGCCACCTTAAAAGATTAAGTTCATGATCCAATCAGGAGTTTACAGGGTTAAATATTTTTTATCCTTGACTGAGTTTGTTACTGTAATATTTTATATTTCATCATATTGCCTCTTCCTCATTATTTAGTCCTGACTGAATGTGAGTCAGGTCTTCCATATCCATATAAGGTCACAGGAAGTCACGTGACCAGAGGTGTAAACATCAGAAATTAACAATTATTTCAATAAAATTTTCTAAATATTAATTTATGAAATCAGTTTAATAAAGCATTTTATTGTATCTACAAACTTTCTAAAATTATTTTTTCCTTACATTTTGACAACTTTAAACGTCCACATTTTAATTCATTCAATTTTAACTGAGATTTTTTTCTTATAATTTTGACATATTTTTGCAGAAGCTTTAATGTTTATTGATAAATCAAATGATTCAGGCCCATTTCTTTACTTCTGGGGTCCTGGACAAGAAAAAAAGTCAAAAATTCCACATTTACTGCATCAAACTTTTTTTTTTTCAAGAAAAAGGTCATAAAATTATGAGAAATACCTCAGAAAGTGGTGAGAAGATCAAAAAATTTAGGAGAAAAAATTTTATGAGGGAAAAAAACACCAAAAAACTCAGTTTTCATTAAATACTATGTTAGTCCGAGTCATTTTTGGGGTGATTTAAAACTTATTGACCTACTTTAATCATTTCAGAAATTGTCTCTAAACTCTGGGATATTTTTACTGTAAATATGCAGATTTTGCCTCATAAATTTGTAGTTTTTCCATTCTAAAGCTGGAAGCTTTTTACATTTTATTTGTAATTTCACACATTTCTACTAAAACATTTATGACTTTTTCATTACATCTTTTAATCTGAGACTTTTTAATTCAAAATAAAAAAACTTAAAAAAAACTTTTTAATTCAAAATAGAAAATTTCTTTTAATGTGTTGAATTCATTTGATATTTAAGATTAAAAACATTCATTCATTCATCTTCTTCCGCTTAATCCTGTTCGGGTCGTGGGGGGGCTGGAGCCTATCCCAGCATCCTTGGTCTCCAGATTCCTCCAGAATCCCCAGTTTGATGCCAATTAACCTAACTTGCATGTTTTTGGCCTGTGGGAGGAAACCGGAGAAATCCTGGAGTAAACCCACACAGACACGGGGAGAACATGCAAACTCCACACACATCACTGTTGGTTGGGGGCTGGGATCGAACCCAGGATCCCCCGGCCAAGGGTGAGTTGCTGTGCTGCCGCAGTGCTAACCACTGCGCCACCGCGCCGCCCAGATTAAAAACAGTCAAAACAAAATAAATTTTCAATGTTTCTCTGACAGTCAAATTTAACTGGATCTGTCTTCATCTCAAAAATGAGACGGACTAACAGAATTATTTCAGTCATGACATTTTCCTGCTGAGATTCTGATAAATGTTCCTCCGAATGTTATAAAACATGAAGTTTGTGCAGATAAAACCACAGAAGAAGAAGAAGCAGCGGGTCAGTTAGTGGGATGTTTATTGGCTAAAATCACACAGGAATGTTGATCAGTGCTGCTAGCTCATTAAAACACATTAAAACAAACATCATTTTACATATTTTATTAATGTTAACGGTTTCAGAGAGTAAAGGTTCCTCCTAGCATGCTAATGCTAGCGCCTCATGACTGACAAATGCTGTTGTTAGCATGCTAAAACTAGCTCCTCCTGACCCACACTGACAAGATTTTAATATGCTAACGCTATCGCTTCTTGACTCAGATATGCCAATATGTTAGCCTGCTAATGCTAGCTCCTGCTGACTCATGTATGTCTACATGTTAGCCTGCTAATGCTAGCTAATCTGGACGTGTGGATGTTCAGGTCACTGACCTCTATCCACCTTATTCCTCGCCCCCATGATGCCTTGCGTGAATTATGGTAGCAGCTTCCGGTACTAGTTTAGAACGTATTGTTGTCACTGAAACGGGACACTTTTCCTTGCTAAAAAACAACGACTGGCATCAGAAATGTGGGAACACGGCCTTTAGCGCCTCAAAAACAGTAATATAATCATACCACTTCCCATGACTATCTAGGGATGGACGATGAGCTTAAAAAGTGGACAGTAGCTCCGTTAGTTAGCTCCACTGCTAGCATGCTAATGCTGTAAACAAATATAGCTCTGAGATACATCAATGTCTCCACTGCAATAAAGTCGGCTGCATTTTGTTAAAAGATGTTGGACATAATCAGATCTACCTCAGAGCAGACATACAGTCTAGTCAGAGCCACAAAGAAGCACAACAGCGTGCTCAGGCGTTTTAAATTCAGGGTAAAACGTCACATCTGTGACATTCATACCAGTGAAACATGGCCGGTGCTACTGTGTCTGGACCACCGATCTCACCAACAATCCTTCAGTTTTCACTGCATGATCTCCTCATCGCTGCTGAAGCCACAGATTCAGCCGTGCTGATCAGTGAGGAGCCTCACACCGCCACCAGCAGCAAGTACCGGAACTACGCTAAAACATTCAAAAACACAAGAACTACAAGAGCTGAAATTAGCTGCCACTTGAGTGCAAAACACGTATGTGGACTAGACATTAAAATGGATTTGAAAAACTTTTAAAAACGCCATTTTATATGCCCCTGCTGCTCCACTCTTACTGACTGATTTAACAGTAGGTGAGCTGAAACCAGAAGCTCCGCCCATAATCGTTCCTATAGCGCCACCCCCAGGAATAAGGTGGATAAATTACTCACTGGTGGGCAGAAGTGAAGCTACCGGAAACTCTATGGTCACCATATTAGTACACCCAAAACACTCAGCGAGTCAATGGAGAATGAATGGGTTTAGTAGTAAATGGTGCCACTTTTACCTCAGTAACTTCCCAAAGAATTAAGATGTTGAGATGTTGAACTTCTTGGTATGGAGACACAGTTGATAATCTTGTACAACCGGTGATCTATAGAAATGGAGTTGACATTACGTTTAGCAGCCGTGAGAAGGCTGGATAATCAGAAAAGTCAAGCCAAGGAGAGTAATGCTGCCAGTAATGTCATATCCAGCAATATGTGTGTGAGCATGTGTTGTCACATTTACGGTAATCCAAGCTGTGTGCGTGAACACAGCACGTATTACGGCAGCACACTGCTGACGCTTCCCTCTGAGAGAGGAGTGTGTGTAGCAACGTTAGCTGACCGCTGTTATTTCTGAGTGCTCGGGAGTTCTGATTAAAAACGGATCAAAATGTATGACAAGCCTCTACTTCATCATTTTACAAGTAATCCATGCAGTCAGTGTGTTCAGGCATGTGGTCATAGTAACAGTCCTGATGATAGTCCTATATGAGTAAATTAAAATATCATGCAGTGCTGCTATTAAGTGCCTAGGCCTAATCTAATTAGCTAAATATGATGAGCAGCAGCTGAAGAAATTGATGTAATCAGGATGCTGGTCATCATACAGTGTAAATATCTGTGAACTCTTAACGTATTCATGATGCTGGTCATCAATGTGTAATGGGCATGACTGCGGTCCACATATGATGACTGAATTATATATAATATACTTATATAATATACTTATACTTATATACTGTTCCCAGCAACAGTGATGACCAAGGACACCTAAGGAGGACGTCTGATTCCTGATCACCTGACAGTCTTTATATCTCTGCTAAATTATTCCTGATGCTGGTCGTCTACTACTGATTACCAACCAACACTGGATCAATTCTACATGTCCATTTTTGTTGATGACCAATCACCTTTAACTGCACCATGGCCTGGTCCCGAGTCCAGGATGTGGAAGTGGGAGGGAAGGTGTCATGTTTTGGCCCAGAATCCTAAAATTGATGAAGAAAATTATCGAAGAATTAGCATTAGGCCTTAACTTTTATTCCATTTGGGACTATTCATGATAGTGTGACAAATTATGTCAATCTATGGCTAGTCTATACTAGTTAAGTAGGTTATGTAGAGCAAGGCCTAGAGCTACATCATCACAGAAAATATGTCAGGCTTTTTTTGTCTAATTTTTACCTCAGTTTACCCTGGTGAAAAAATCAGTATAAACCAGCATAGAAAACCCAGCACAGACCAGCTGGTCTACGCTGGTTTATCCAGCAGGACCTTTGTGAAAAGATTGTGATCCCATATTTAGATTAGATTAGGCCTAGGCACTTAATAGCCAGATTAAAGCACTGCATGATATTTTAATTTACTCATACAGGATTATCATCAGGACTGTTATTATGACCACGTGCCTGAACACTGACTGCATGGATTACTCACAGAACTACTCTCCTTGGCTGGACTTTTCTGATTATCCAGCCTTCAAACGGCTGCTAAATATTATGTCAACTCCATTTCTATAGTTCACCGGTTGCTCAACATTATAAGCTGTGTCTCCATACCAGGAACTTCAAAATCTGTTAATTCTTTGGGAAGTTATTGAGATTCAAAAACCACTGTTTACTACTAAACCCATTCATTCTCCATTGACTCACAGTATTTTGGGTGTACTAATATGGCGGCCTGGTGGCTTCACTCAGCTCTGTAATTGCTAATGGGGCGTGTGCTATCCAGTATTTTGTAGTGATCAGTGGTTCAGATGTTAGCATGGTAATGCTAGCTCCCAGCTGGGTCATGCCAAAGACCAGGTGAAAGTGGAACTTCCTGCCGTCCTGCTTGGTGCTCAGCGTTAAAGGAACGGAGGAGGGAAAAACCCAACATACAACATAGTGTTGGCGGGCAGAGAGGCGTGGCGACCCCTGTCCTGTACAAGCTAAAGAAAAGAAGAAATTTCCGAGGAGACTCGAACAAAAAAAGAAAAAAAAATGTGAGTGCCTCTTGACTCATATGCGCTCAGGTACTTTTGATGCTAGCCCACAGCTAGTGTCGAAAGTACCTAACGCTAGCTCATAGGAAAACTCTGCAGCTGTGTTAGCTACAAGATAATATTTCATTATTTTAGTGTCGGTGGTATTTCAGTAGCTAATCATGGATTCCTTCACCTCAGAGCACAAATGATCATCCAAGTTAGTGGATGCATGATCCTAGTCTTTCCAGCTGACGTTTTTAACGTCCAAGAAAACAAGATGGATGCCCCCAGCAAAGCAAGCTGCTACCTAACTCTAGTGCGATCAGTTCCATAATGATAACATAAAAAGAGCAAAGCGAAGATGCGTCGCTTCAAAAATCAGCACTAAGAGATAAAGCAGTGGAGGTCCATTTGTTTTTCATCAGTATTTATCAGTCTATATAATGTTTCCGCTGTGTTATCCAGTCCTTCTGGACCACGGATGGGGATTTGACTTCAGGAACGCCACAGCAGGATCTCAGTTTACAAGCGCTTCACTCAACCGCAGCAGCACAAAATCTCACTTAACACACCAGAAAAACTTGTTCAGCCTCAATTTATGTCGCTCTGAGGTTCAGGAACACAACAGTACACTAAGGTGTTTTTCATGTTAATGCTAATGCTAGCTTTTCCTGATTCAAGTACTCTCAGATATTAGCATGCTAATGCCAGCTTCTCCGCCTGACTCACGCAGGCTAGCTGTCAATGCTTTGAGGCTCATGGGAAGCTGCTGCAGCTGTGCTAGCTTCAAGCTAACACCAGTTCACTGGTACTGTAAGTTCGGGGCAAGCTAATGGGTAACTGTTACAGCCTAAAGGAGGAGTGTGAGTTTACTGGTTTCAGGGTCATGTGACCGCCACTTTTCTCCATGTTAAATAATGATCTGGTTAGCATTGATTATTAGTCACTTCATGTGCAAAATAAAATACAATGTAATTAAAAACATGTCCGCTTATGTCTGCTGGATGCTGCAGTTCCTAGATGAACATGGCTGTTTGCTCTGTTCTCAGTAAGCCAATCAGAACCTTGCTTTGGGGCAGTTTGGCCTTCGGTAAACTGTTCTGGGTTTTTATTGGTTGAACCCCTGTGGGCTCATCCAATAAAAAACCTCATCTTTGCTACATTTACATTGTAAAAGTTTTCGTTTTTAAATTGTTGTGAAGTTGCCACTTCATGATAAATTTGTGATATTTTCTCAGATTTCCAATTTTTTAAAATAAAGTCACATTTTTACAAGATTTTCTGTAAATTTATTAAAAAAAAAAATTGTCACTAATGTTTGCAAAAATGACATGGAGGAGATTTAAGAGAAAATTTGGAAAAGATTTCAGGATGAACCCCACAGTCAGCATCATACGACACACAGCGGCGCCACAGTTAACGTTACACGATGAACAGTGGCACCACTGTTTTCTGCCTGCTGGCTCCTCCTCCCCTCACCATCGTCCTCTGTTCTGATTGGCTGTCCGATCAGCTCTGATTGGCCAGCTGGGTGTAGAGGTGGGACTTGAGGAATCGTGGGTAGCTGTCTGACTCCATCAGGCTGAAAATCTGCTGCTGGGCCACCTGGAAGGAGGAGGGGCCAACGCCAAGCCGCAGACTCTGATTGGTTGACTCCCTGACGGCAGAGTCCATGTTGACCTGGAAACAGAGTGATGTCATCACATGATCATCCAGAGGACCAACGATGGGCTAACAGACGCGTACCTGTCTTGGTGCATTCACAGAAATAAACTCATCATAGATTTCTGTGGCTCTGGCAGCCATTTTGCTGAAAGGGCGTGTCTGTTTAAATGTCTCCACAGCCAACCAGAAGTCCAGATTCTCCTCACTGAATTCTGACCTCAGGAAGTGGCGAAACACCATCACACCATCTGATCAATGAGAAGAGAGCAAGATGTTTAAGTCACCACATAGGCTCCTCCCCCAAACACAAACAGGAAGTCATGTGCCTTACACTGATTGGCCAGCAGAGCCTCCAGACTCTCTGCCCACCTCAGTACCTCCCTCTCAGACAGCCTGGAAGACAAAACAAACACACCTGAGAGGAAATGAAGTTCCTCTGACAGCCACCAGAGGAACCACCAGAGGCGGTCCAGATCTTAGAGCATCTACATAGATGCTCAGGAGAACCAGGAGGATCCAAAAGGATCCCTGTGAAAGTTCTTTATCCTTTGTCCTACCTGTGGTTCCTAAGGGCTTTCTCTAAACTGTTGCTGTGGATACTGGCATTATTTTTCTGTCGCCATAGAAATGCCAGGTGGCTCCGAACATCAGCGGCTCTAAGGAGACAAGGCAGAATCAGAGAGAAGGTACAAGGAGACACAAGGACACAGCGTTGGTTTACGTACAGGTTCTGGGTCTTCTTCTTCAGCTGACAGTTCCTGGACTCTCCAACCTGAAGATACAAAACAACCACTTTTAGACCCTGATCAGAACCTAGCAAGATCTAACAAGATTCTACACCTGGACAGCAGACACTACTGCTCTGTTCTGGTTTTTAACAGTCGGTCACCAAACCTACTCAGGGTTATCCAGTAAAACCTGAGGTCGTTCAGGAACTTTGACAGTTAGTTCTAGCTCTATCAAAGGTTTGTTGGGCCTAGCTCTATCGAAGGTCAAAAGTCGTAGTCGTATCAGTGGTCACCAGTCTGCCACTCTGTCATTGGTTCATAGTTTGCGGTCACAGGTCATCTTGTGGTTCTGTAGGATCCCTGAACCTGGTCCTGGTCTCTACCTTAGTGCCGTTGAGAAGCCGCAGCAGATGGTGCAGAGACCCACCCTCTCTGGTCAGCTGCTTTCTCAGAGTGTTGGGCGAGGGGGAAAGGGGACCGGAGCCGGGGTCCAGGTCTAAGGGGATGGGCCGGGTGAGGCGGTGGATGGTGCTGTCGGATAGGAAGCGGGGCGATCGAGGTTCCCGCAGCAGAGAACCGTCGGAGAGCGAGCGACGCAGAACTTGAACAGATAAGAGTTAATCATCAGTAACCATGACAACCAACCACCAACCGTCACCTACCTCCTTAAACCACTGACCTCCTGGTCTGTAGGAGGTGATCTCAACACCTCCTCCGTCCTCCTCTTCATCACATTCTTCGCTTTCCTCCTCCTTCATGTTGAAGGGGTGGGGCATGATCACAAAGCTCCGCCTCCTAACTCCTCCCACATTCTCGGAGGTCTCGGAGGCACTCTCCCCCTCCCCCTGCTGCCGCTCCCCCACCTCCTCCTCCCGCAGGCTGTAGCTCCTCCTCTGCTCCTCCCCTCCTCCTCTCTCCTTCCAGAGGGGACTTGTCAGGGTGGAGGTGGGGTAAGGAGGTGGAGGGTGGACAGAGGAGGAGCCAGGTGAGTAAGGGGAGGGGGAGGGAGGTCTGTAGGAGTCATGGGGGGAGGAGTAAGGAGAGGAGGGGCGATAGAGGAGGTCAGAGTGATGGAGGGAGAGGAGGTCAAGATCTGAGGGGAGGTCTGACAGCTGAGGAGGAGATAAATGGAGTGATCAGTGCTGCTCCTACTTATCCTCCTATTCAGGTGTATCAGGTCATCATTACCTGGGGGGCGTGTCCCATCTCCGCGGTGGCGACCATCTGCAGGTGAATGTTGTCATGGAGACAAAGGCTGACTCGGAGCTTCTGCTCAACGCTGAACGCCTCCAGACTGCAGAGGAGGCGACAGATGCCCTGGGAGCTCAGGAGGAGGTACAGGTGGAGGGGCTCTGTCGCCACTGCACAAACACATATACACAGGTGAGACTCCGGGCTCTGGCTGTCAGTGAACACAGGTGAGTCCAGGTACCTTCTCTGAGCTGCAGCGTGTTCAGGTAGACTGGACTCTGGAGGACGTTACAGAGTCCAGTTTCATCCTCTCGGGTCAGAAGAAGAAGGTCAGAGTAGATCAGGATGGTCACCTGGAATGCAGAAACACACACCTGTACTACACCTGTAACCACCTGTAAATACACACCTGTACTATAATATTATTAATAGTAATAATAATAAGACACTTTACAATACGTCCATTATTCATTCAGCCCACAGACGCCTGTAAACACCTGGAAATGAACACCTGTAAACACACACTGTACCACACCTGTCACCTAATGAGGAACCGTGCGAGACACACATCAGCGTCTGACTCTGGCAGTAAAGGAGCCTTTAGCTTTAGTTTGCCCCACCCACTGCTCAGCAATTTTAATTTTGACCCCTTTAATCACCGGCAGCAGAGGGCCAGGCCCACCTGCTCAAAGGCCACGTGGATGCAGACAGCGTCACGGACGTGCTACGACGTGTCACAGCAGAAACAGTTTCAAGATCATTTAAACTAGAAACAGGAAGCTAACGACAGCCGGAAACACTGACTGAGTTACTGCTTGCTGTTGTGTGTGTTGATGTGTATGTTGTTGTGTATGTTGTGTATGTTGTGTGTGTTGTTGTGTATGTTGTGTGTGTTGTTGTGTATGTTGTGTGTGTTGTTGTGTGTGTTGTGTGTGTTGTTGTGTATGTCCTGTATGTTGTTGTGTATGTTGTGTGTGTTGTTGTGTATGTTGTGTGTGTTGTTGTGTATGTTGTGTGTGTTGTTGTGTGTGTTGTTGTGTATGTTGTGTGTGTTGTTGTGTATGTTGTGTATGTTGTTGTGTGTTGTGTGTGTTGTTGTGTGTGTTGTTGTGTATGTTGTTGTGTATGTTGTGTATGTCGTGTATGTTGTTGTGTATGTCGTGTGTGTTGTTGTGTATGTTGTGTGTTGTTGTGTATGTTGTGTATGTTGTGTATGTTGTGTATATTGTTGTGTATGTTGTGTATGTTGTTTATGTTGTGTGTGTTGTTGTGTGTGTTGTTGTGTATGTTGTGTGTGTTGTGTATGTTGTTTATGTTGTGTGTGTTGTTGTGTGTTGTTGTGTATGTTGTGTGTGTTGTGTATGTTGTTTATGTTGTGTGTGTTGTTGTGTGTTGTTGTGTATGTTGTGTGTGTTGTATGTGTTGTTGTGTATGTTGTGTGTGTTGTTGTGTATGTTGTTGTGTACGTTGTGTATGTTGTTGTGTATATTGTTGTGTATGTTGTGTATGTTGTGTGTGTTGTTGTGTATGTTGTTGTGTATGTCGTGTGTGTTGTGTATGTTGTGTATGTCGTGTGTGTTGTTGTGTATGTTGTTTATGTTGTTGTGTATGTCGTGTGTGTTGTGTATGTTGTTTATGTTGTGTGTGTTGTTGTGTATGTTGTTTATGTTGTGTGTGTTGTTGTGTATGTTGTTGTGTGTATGTTGTGTGTGTTGTGTATGTTGTGTGTGTGTATGTGTTGTTGTGTATGTTGTTGTGTATGTTGTGTGTGTTGTGTATGTCGTGTATGTTGTTGTGTATGTTGTGTGTGTTGTGTGTTGTTGTGTATGTTGTTGTGTGTGTCGTGTATGTTGTTGTGTGTGTTGTTGTGTATGTTGTGGTGTGTTGTGTGTGTTGTTGTGTATGTTGTGTGTGTTGTGTGTGTTGTTGTGTATGTTGTTGTGTGTGTTGTTGTGTATGTTGTTGTGTGTTGTGTATGTTGTGTGTGTTGTTGTGTATGTTGTTGTGTGTGTTGTTGTGTGTTGTTGTGTATGTTGTGTGTGTTGTGTATGTTGTTGTGTGTTGTTGTGTATGTTGTGTATGTTGTTGTGTATGTTGTGTATGTCGTGTATGTTGTTGTGTGTGTTGTTGTGTGTTGTTGTGTATGTTGTGTATGTTGTGTATGTTGTGTATATTGTTGTGTATGTTGTGTATGTTGTTTATGTTGTGTGTGTTGTTGTGTGTGTTGTTGTGTATGTTGTGTGTGTTGTGTATGTTGTTTATGTTGTGTGTGTATGTTGTGTGTGTTGTGTATGTTGTTTATGTTGTGTGTGTTGTTGTGTATGTTGTGTGTGTTGTTGTGTATGTTGTGTATGTTGTGTATGTTGTGTATATTGTTGTGTATGTTGTGTATGTTGTTTATGTTGTGTGTGTTGTTGTGTGTGTGTTGTGTGTGTTGTTGTGTATGTTGTGTGTGTTGTTGTGTATGTTGTGTATGTTGTGTATGTTGTGTATATTGTTGTGTATGTTGTGTATGTTGTTTATGTTGTGTGTGTTGTTGTGTATGTTGTGTGTGTTGTTGTGTATGTTGTGTATGTTGTGTATGTTGTGTATATTGTTGTGTATGTTGTGTATGTTGTTTATGTTGTGTGTGTTGTTGTGTATGTCGTGTGTGTTGTTGTGTATGTTGTGTGTGTTGTTGTGTATGTTGTGTATGTTGTGTATGTTGTGTATATTGTTGTGTATGTTGTGTATGTTGTTTATGTTGTGTGTGTTGTTGTGTGTGTTGTTGTGTATGTTGTGTGTGTTGTGTATGTTGTTTATGTTGTGTGTGTTGTTGTGTGTGTTGTGTATGTTGTTTATGTTGTGTGTGTTGTTGTGTGTTGTTGTGTATGTTGTGTGTGTTGTATGTGTTGTTGTGTATGTTGTCGTGTATGTTGTGTGTGTTGTTGTGTATGTTGTTGTGTACGTTGTGTATGTTGTTGTGTATATTGTTGTGTATGTTGTGTATGTGTGTGTGTTGTGTATGTTGTTGTGTATGTCGTGTGTGTTGTGTATGTTGTGTATGTCGTGTGTGTTGTTGTGTATGTTGTTTATGTTGTTGTGTATGTTGTGTGTGTTGTGTATGTTGTTTATGTTGTGTGTGTTGTTGTGTATGTTGTTGTGTGTTGTTGTGTATGTTGTGTGTGTTGTATGTGTTGTTGTGTATGTTGTTGTGTATGTTGTGTGTGTTGTGTGTTGTTGTGTATGTTGTTGTGTGTGTCGTGTATGTTGTTGTGTGTGTTGTTGTGTATGTTGTTGTGTGTGTCGTGTGTGTTGTGTGTTGTTGTGTATGTTGTTGTGTGTGTCGTGTATGTTGTTGTGTGTGTTGTTGTGTATGTTGTTGTGTGTGTCGTGTATGTTGTTGTGTATGTTGTGTATGTTGTGTGTGTTGTTGTGTGTGTTGTGTGTTGTTGTGTATGTTGTTGTGTATGTTGTGTGTGTTGTTGTGTATGTTGTGTGTGTTGTTGTGTGTGTTGTTGTGTATGTTGTGGTGTGTTGTGTGTGTTGTTGTGTATGTTGTGTGTGTTGTTGTGTGTGTTGTTGTGTATGTCGTGTATGTTGTTGTGTATGTTGTGTGTGTTGTGTGTTGTTGTGTGTTGTTGTGTTTCAGTGAACCCTCGGAGGTCATGCTGTCCTTCAGCATCATTTTCATTTCCATCAGTAACCTGCAGACATGGATCGTGCTTAGATCAGATCACTTTACTTCAGGGACTGGTTTAGTCCTTCTACATCCTGTAGGCGAACCGTTTTAGCTCCTCCTTCAGAGCAGGAACTCCACAGTTGATTGGTCCAGAGGTAGAACACTGAACGTTGCAGGATGGCCAGGCATTTACAGTGTACCAAACTGATGGGGTTAAAAACCCTTTACCAGCTTACAGAAAATGAGCCACAGCCATATTTTCACCTGAGGAACCTTTTTAGTACCTCTCTCACTCTATAAAGACACATTTCTGGATCAGAACCGTATTATAAAAGAAGATGGTAAAGTGGCACGGTAGCTGAGCTCGGCCAGAGGTCTGAAACCTGCGGCCCTTCTGCTCATGTTAGAAAAACTGTCACATGGATGACAGAATAAATTCACTGAGAAACTAGAAAAGCACTCGGAGAGCGCAGACCTCCGCCAAGCGCCACAGTTCCCCCCATACAGTGTTTGTGTGTATGTTTTCAGATTCCTTGAGCATGTAAACATATGACTAGCAATTGGATTCACAATGATTATTTGTTTATTTGACAGGGACAGTGCAATAAACACACAATTAATCAATGACAATCCATCTGATAGTGATAGGATTAGTGGTTCAGTAGTAAAAGCATTGCCTCCTTGGTGGAGGTAATAAACTGAAGTGTTGCTGTTGTGTCCATCTCCTCCACTGACGGATGCAAATTGGGTAGACAGGTTGCCGTGGGTTTTATATTATATTGTAACGTGCTGCTCGACATGGCGACGTCCCACTGGGAGGTTCGAACTCACGCCTCCCGCTCCGGAGTCCCGCACTCTACCTGTGTCGCCAATAGGGTCAACCCACTTGGCAAGCAAGTAGGGTGCTCATATTGAGTTCGCTACAATATTATTGTTTTGGGGGTTGCGCTCCGCGGCAAACGAGAATTTAGAAGCTTCGCTGGCAGAGAGCTCGTTTTTGCGCAGCGCCTATGGCTGGCCGGGGAATTTCTGCCAAAGAATCCGTCGGCGGCTGAAAGTTTCATGGAAATCCGTCCAAGAATTTTTGAGTTATCTTGCTAACCAACAGACAGACAGACAGACAAACCCCAGCAAAAACATAACCTCCTCCTGGCCTTTCGGCCTGGCGGAGGTAACAAGAAAAAGATGCAAATCAGAGAGGGAAAAACTGCAATATGAGAGAAAAATAAGTCTAATCTACAAGAACATGTTGTTTATTTATGAGACCATAGTTGTGAATTTACTAGAAAAACATTTGAAACGGGCAAATTTACTGCATGTGCTGCACATTTTAGAAAGTGCAAAATTATAAGGAAAAAAGCCGTGCATTAACAAGAAGCCCAGATGAATGAAAAAGAGTTAAAATGCCTTAAGTTTATGTGGAAAAGTGTTGCAAATTTACAGTAAAAAAAAACTGCAGATGAAAGAGAACAAGGATGCAAATGTGAGAAACTTCACCCACATGACAAGAAAAAAAACTGCATATTAGGGAGAAAAATGCTGGAAACTTCTGTGAAATAAGGTGCACATTTGAAACGACACATTTCAGAGGGAAACAAATTAAGAAGAAAAAGTGGAGAATTTAAGAGAAAAAATATTGCAGCTTTACATGACAAAAGTGCCAGTGATGAGAAAAGGAGCTGCAAACCGATTCCACGTTTGGGAGGAAAATTAGAAGCTAAGATGGTGAAAAAAGCCTCAGATTTATCAGATAAGTTGCATACTTTTTGCACATATTCACCAACCTTCAGCTCCTCAGAGAACGCCGACTCCAGACTGCGGCACCCTGCGGCCGCGGTGCTGGGGTTCACGCCCCATGCAGGCAGGTCCATGCAAGGTTACATCCAAAGTGTCGGAACATTTCCTGGTCTTCTGGTTCTCCTGGTTCTGATTGTTGGGGTCCTTATTTGTTAAAGTCCTGTTTGCGTTTTGTAATCTTCTTCCTCACTGCTTCGCATTGTGAAAAATCCCCGCTGACTGTGAGCTTATTTTCCATAACTGACTGCGCTCTGCTGCGAGCCCTGGAATTCTGGCGGATCCTCCTCTGTGGCGTACAGAGAACTCTGACCTCCTCATCGGCCCATTTGTCAGTGTTTTGTCCATGTTAAAACTTCTATGTCCGTCAGCAATTACAGGAAAAAACACAGCAAAGTTTCTTTTTAAGTGGCGGCACCATGAGAAGCAGAAGTCTTTGGCAGTGGGGGGAGCTTACGAGTTCTGCCAATCAGCAAACACCTACATCATACGGGGTTCCCATGGAACCAGAAAAAACCCTGACTTGGAGTTGGAGCTAAAATGGCTCTGGAACCGAGGTCTGTGGTTCCTAGTTCCTACGCTGTCCGAACACAGTAAAACCAGCCCTGTATAGGTAAAAGGTTGTGGTACTGCAAAAGGTTCCTCCAGTGCGAAAGCACCTTAACTGTTCCCAACAACAGTACCAGGAACTGTTTCAAATGACAAAAATCAATTTTCCAGAAAATACCTTGGACAGACCCCCCATTCTGCTCGGACCTGGTGTGAGGCTGACAACAGTTCAGTAAAGAAACTCTCCTGTGGAGGGATAAGGAGGGCCTGTACTTATACCGGGGGGGGGGGGGGGGGGAGGGGGCTGAAAAGTTCATAGTGGTCAAATTTGACCAAATGTGGTTTCCTCCCACAGGGGCCAAAAACATGCAGGTTAGCTTAACTGGCATCAACTGGGGAGGCATGAATGTGAGTCGTGCCGTCCCCGCAGGCCACAGTTGTAAAGGAGAATGTGTTCTTCATTTGTTCTGCCTGCATAAACAAAGGTTCCATTAAAAAAAAAAGTCAACCGCAGGGATCCCAGTGCTGCAACACCGATGGAAGAAGCGTGTGAAGGCTGCTGAACAATAAACCACATTTGGTCACATTTGACCACTATGAACTTCTCAGCCCCCCCCCCCCCCCCGTATAGTGCCATTTCTAGTCACAGACCACTCACAGCACTTCACCAGCAGTTACACTAACTCTCTCCTCTAAGGACCTATCAGAGACACATACCTAGGGACAACTGAGTCACCAGTTAACCTCAGGTGGGTGTTTTTGGACTGTGGGAGGAAAACGGGGAGAACATGAAAACTGCACACAGAAAGGGTCCTACCCCTGCCGGCCTGAGGATTGCAGCCTGGAACCTTCTAGCTGTGAGGCAGCAGTGCTAACCACTCTATCACCATGCTGAAGAGCGGCACACACAATAGTCATTACCGGGACAGGTGTGCTTAACAAGCAATTAAGGTACGACAGAGGCTAAATACTCATTTAACAATCTAACAGCTGTGGTAATACTGCAGAAGGTGGTTCCTGTGTAACATTGTGGGTTCTAATGTAGAAGTACTGTGGTAATGTAGTTACCTTGGTGGGCAGCAGGTGGTTCTTGTGTAGGATCATAGATTCTGCCATCAGCAGGGTTCTGTCAGAGCTACAAAGGTCCAGAGGCTGAAAACAAACAGGAAGGCTGTTGGTTTGAATCTTGTCTTTGGTCTTTAGCTTATGCTTAGCTAGGTCAGTCCTTCCCATATCATCCACCAATCAGAGGCTTCATTAATCTAATTGGTTTATGTCTTCAGTCAGTCACTCTAAACTCAAGTATGGACCCATAAACTGCTATTTCACCTGTGACCACGACATTCCACCAAGCTTCAGATGTCTACATCCCTAACCCCTTATTTTGCAACTGGGCATCTGTGGGAAATTGTCTAGTTTCATTTGTCATTGCAAATAATTACAGAATACATGAGTGTGAATGAGAGGGAAGCAGGTGTAATGGTGAAGATGGAAGGAGTAGAGGTAGTGAAAGTAGATGAGCTTAAATACCTGGGGTCAACCATCCAAAGCAATGGAAAATGTACAAGAGGTGAAGAATAGAGTGCAGACAGGGTGGAGTGGGCAGAGACAAGTGTCAGGGGTGATTTGTGACAGAAGGGTAGCAGCTAGAGTGGAAGGGAAGATTTACAAGATGGTAGTGAGACCTGCTATGATGTATGGTTTGGAGACAGTGGCGCTGACAAAAAGACAGGAGGCATAGCTGAAGGTGGCAGAGTTGAAGATGCTAAGATTTTCGTTGGGAGTAACTAGGAGGGACAAGATTAGAAATGAGTATATCAGAGGGACAGCTCAGGTTGAGCAGTTTGGAGACAAACCATGTCTCCTGTTGACCCTGGCTTAAAGGGAGCATACCGGACAGCGCGATCAGCCTCGAGGGATTTCAGCTGTTTCGTGCTGATCGCGTCACAGAGCTCTCCAGTAAGTCTATTGGAGGAGGAGTCTGCTTCTACATTAACAACAGCTGGTGCTCTGATGTAACGGTGATTTCACAACACTGTTCTACTGATCTAGAATTTCTCTCTATCAACTGCAAGCCATTTTATTCCCCGCGGGAGTTCGCATCATTTGTTTTGATCGCTGTGTACGCCCCTCCCGACGCGGACGCGCGCGTGGCCCAGCGCGTGCTCGCAGATCACATCCAACATGCGGAACGGACTTTTCCAGACTCCCTGGTTATTGTGGTGGGCGACTTTAACCAGAGCAATCTGAGTCACGATCTCCCCCACTACAAACAGTTTATTAAATGTCCAACCAGAGGAAATAACACGCTGGATCACTGTTACACTACAGTGAAGGACACATATCGCGCTGTTCCCCGCACTGCGCTCGGACTATCTGATCACGTGATGGTCCACCTCATTCCCACATACAGACAGAGACTGAAACTCACTAAACCTGTTGTGAGCACCAGGAAGAAATTGACCAGTGAAGCTGGAGAGAAACTGAACACATGCATGGAAATAACTGACTGGGACATGTTTAAAGGAGCCACACATGATCTGGATGAGTACACAGACACTGTGAACTCATATATCAACTTCTGTGAGGAGAACATTCTCCCATCGTGCACCAGGGTGAGGTACTCTAATGATAAGCCCTGGTTCACAGCTAAGCTCAGACAGATCAGGAAGGAGAAGGAAGCAGCGTTGAAAAGTGGAGACAGGGACTGCTACAGGGAGGTTAAATATCGGTTTAACAGAGAGCTGAGGAGAGCTAAATCTGTGTATTCAGAGAGACTCCAGCAGCAGTTCACTGCTAATGACTCGGCTTCTGTGTGGAGAGAACTGAGGCTAATCACCAACTATCGGCCTCAGGCTTCTAAAGGTCAGGATGACAAAGCCCTTTGTCAAAAACTGTCCCAACATTACACCCGTTTTGACACCTCGTCAGCTGTGTCCAACTCACCCACTCCACCCAGCTCCACTGCCTCCTCGGCCCCTAATTCATCAAAAGCGGTCCCCCCTCCTCCTCCTCCTCCTCCCCCCCTCCCCTTGTCATCAGTGAGCAGGACGTGCACAGACAGTTCTCCAGACTGAACCCGCGCAAGGCCCCCGGTCCAGACGGCGTGTCTCCCTCCACCCTGAGACACTGTGCGAAACAGCTGGCTCCTGTCTTCACAGACATTTTTAACACCTCCCTTAAGCTGTGCCACGTGCCGACCTGCCTCAAATCCTCCACCATCATCCCTGTCCCCAAGAAGCCACGGATTACTGGACTTAACGACTACAGACCTGTAGCGCTCACCTCTGTAGTCATGAAGTCCTTTGAGCGCCTGGTCCTGTCTCACCTCAAGTCCATCACCACTCCCCTCCTGGACCCGCTGCAGTTTGCCTACCGTGCCAACAGGTCTGTGGACGACGCAGTCAACCTGGCCCTCCACTCCATCCTGCAGCACCTGGACTCCCCAGGAACCTACGCCAGGATTCTGTTTGTGGACTTCAGCTCTGCATTCAACACCATCCGCCCCGCTCTGCTCCAGGACAAGCTGTCCCTGCTCGATGTGCCTGACTCCCTCTGCAGGTGGATCACCGACTTCCTGACAGACCGGAGACAGCATGTGCGGCTGGGGAAGTCTGTCTCAGACTCTGTTAGCATCAGCATCGGATCACCCCAGGGCTGTGTACTTTCCCCCCTACTCTTCTCCCTTTATACCAACTCCTGCACCTCCTCCCACCAGTCTGTTAACCTGATCAAGTTTGCGGACGGCACCACCCTCATCGGGCTCATCTCCAACGGCGACAAGTCCGTCTACAGGAAAGAGGTGGCCCAGCTGGTGTCCTGGTGCAGCCACAACAACCTGCAGCTGAACGCTCTGAAGACAGCGGAGATGATTGTGGACTTCAGGAAAGTCAAACCCCCCCTGCCCCCCCTCACCATCACAGGCTCTCCCATCACCATTGCAGATTCCTTCCGCTTCTTGGGCACCACCATCACCCGGGACCTCAAATGGGAGTCAACCATCAGCTCCCTCATCAAAAAGGCCCAGCAGAGGATGTTCTTTCTGCGGCAGCTGAGGAAGCTCAAGCTACCCACCAAGATGTTAGTGCAGTTCTACACGGCCATCATTGAGTCCATCCTCACCTCCTCCATAACTGTGTGGTACGCAGGAGCCACTGCCAGGGACAGACTAAGGCTGCAGCGCGTCGTGCGCACTGCTGAGAAGGTGATCGGCTGCAAGCTCCCATCTCTCCAGGACCTGTACATCTCCAGGACCCGGAGGCGTGCTGGCCGGATCATAGCCGATCCTTCACACCCTGGTCACGTACTGTTTGCCCCCCTCCCCTCAGGTAGAAGACTTCGGTCCATTCGGACTAAAACCTCCCGTCACATGAACAGCTTCTTCCCCTCTGCCATCAGACTGCTGAACACTAAGTGACTTATTGACTCTCGTGCACTATGTACAGCAGCTCAACCAGACTCATGTCATTCATCACTGTTTTCTGTTGCATTATCAACTGCACTGTGGTACCCCATATTATCTGCTACTTGCTAATTTATTTAAAACTGCCTTGACTAGTATTACTCATTATTACTATTATTATTATTACTTATTTTTCTACACTTATTGCACGTTTTTAGTCCTTTAGTTTTTTAGTTTATCTCTTTATCTCATCATGTTTTTAATGTTGCAGCATAGCACCGAGACAAATTCCTAGTTTGTGTACTACATGAACAATGGCAATAAATCTGATTCTGATTCTGACCCTGGACCTATAGAGGATATCCTTATAATGTCACCAAACAAAACTCATGTGAGGGCTCGGGATGCAGTCTTCAGGGCCGGTGACACTGCAGGACTAACAACAGCAAGGGCCAACCTGTCCCATGGTATCAACGAGACAAAACGACAGTACAGCAAGAAAATATCTGGACACTTCAACACCAGAGATGCATGTTCCCTCTGGTGTGGCATACAGACCCTCACCAACTACAAACCTCCACCTCAAACCTGTGTGAGTGACATCACACTGCTTTGTTAAGCAGCACAAAACAGCACATCAGCACAGAAGACCACTCCTCCTCCGGACGAGCAGGCCATAAGTCTGGATCCAGCTAGCGTGAAGAGGACCCTCTGCAGGGTCAATCCAGGCAAGGTAGCTGGTCCAGACAACATACCAGATCGTGTTCTGAAGGACTGTGCAGAGGAGCTGCAGAACGTCCTGGCTGACATCTTCAACATCTCCCTGAGTCAAGCTGTTTTCCCCATGTTTCAAAACTGCCACCATAATACTAGTCCCAAAGAAGCCTGTCCCATCCAGCTACAACGATTACCGGCCCATAACACTGACCTCCATCATAATCATGAAGTGCTTTGAGCGGCTGGTTGTGCAAAACATCAAGTCCACCCTGCCTCCCTCCCACAACCCATGTCCATGATCCATCTCAGTTTGCATACAGGTCAAACAGATCCACAGAAGATGCCATCGCTGCTGCTCTCAATCCAGCGCTCACCCACCTGGACACAAAGAACTCCTATGTGCACATGCTGTTCTTGGACTTCAGTTCAGCATTCAACACAATCATCCCCCAGCACCTAATACAAAAACTTAGCCACTTGGGATTCAAAACCTCTCTCTGTAACTGGGTGTTGGACTTTCTCACAAGGAGGCCACAGAATGTGTGAGTTGGCAGCAACACATCCAAGACCATCACACTGAGCACAGGGGCCCCACAAGGGTGCGTGCTCAGCCTGCTGCTCTTCACTCTGCTGACCCATGACTGTGTACCGCCTACAGCACCAACCACATCATCAAGTTTGTGGATTACATGACGGTGGTGGACCTCATCACCAACAACGAGGAGGCCATCTACAGAAATGCACCATTGAGAGCATCCTCACCAGCTGCATCACGGTGTGGTACGGAAGCTGCACCGCCTCCTGTTGGAAGACACTACAACTCACAGTGAAAGCAGCCAGCAAGATCATCGGTGCCCCTCTGCCCCCCCTCTCAGACATCTACCTCATCCACTTCACCCGCAGAGCCATCAACATTGCAGGTGACACCTACCACCCCTCACATTCCCTCTTCAGCCCCCTGCCCTTGGGGAAAAGGTACCAGAGCCTCTGGGCCCACTCCACAAGACTGCTAAACAGCTTTGTTCTTCAGGCCATCAGGACCCTGAACTCTATCCACTTCACCCCCCCCCCCCCCCCCACACACACACACACCTGGACCATAACACAATCAGCCACACATTAACCACCTCAGCTGTTTGCACAGAAAGACTGGCACACCAAGAGTAATACATCTGCTGCTGTATGTCTCTGCACTTTACTGCAACCATTTGCTCAAATGCCATACCTGCTGAAATACTGAACATGTGCAGTTCTATCTGTCACTGTCTGCACCTAAACTACCGCATCAAACTTGTAACTACGAGTATTACTGCTCTGCTTTTCTGTATATAAAATTTATCCCGACGTCAGTAAAACTTTTAAACTCAGATAAATGGGTCAGGGACACTTATAACTCCTGTTCTTAATGACTGCTGTTATATATTTATTTATGTATGTACTTGTATTATTCATTGGGTTTTACTTCATTTATTATGTACTACATCCATTGTGTATGTGTGGATTGTGTGGTTGCAGCACGGGTGACAAGCCCAAGACAAATTTCCCCTTGAGGGACAATAAAGTTTATCTTATCTTATCTTGTATAGGATTGCTGGGTTTTATCTTTTATCTTTATTTGCACTATGGAAGGTCTGGGTCTATCTTATACAATTATTTGGATTATGGGTAGCATGACTGTACATAGACTGCTGTTGTTGTTTTTTCAGGCCTTATGCCATTTTCCTGTTTCTTTTTTTATATTGCACACACCACTCAAAGAGAGAAACACCATTTCAATTCTCCTGTATGTCCTGTACGTATAGAAGCATTGACAAGTAAAATCTTTGAATCTTGAATCTTTTATGTATAAGAGAGTCAAGGCTGAGATGGTTTGGACATGTGCAGAGGAGGGATAGTGGAGATTTTGGACAAAGGATGTTGAAGATGGAGCTGCCAGGAGGAGAAGAGGAAGACCACAGAGAAGATTGATGGATGTAGTGAAGGAGGACATGGAGAGGGTTGTGTTATGTTTCCTCTACCAAAATAATTGCAAGGGTGTTTGGTGAGTAAACTAACAAACACAACACACAAATAAACTGAGGTTGGAGCAAAAGGGAGTGTGGGCGCTTGGTAAAGTCCTGTGCACATGAACTGAGTCCTATATTTCATTACATTTTCAATAAGTCCTTACAGACACAACATGTGCCCAAGATCTGGAAAGAAGCCGTGGTTGTTCCCGTTCCAAAATCCAGCTGTCCTAAAATGGTAAACGACTTTAGACCAGTTGCTCTGACTTCAATTTTAATGAAAATTTTTGAAAAACTGGTCAGATGTGAGGTCCTAAAGCAGACTGAACATGCATTGGATCCTCTGCAATTTGCCTATAGGCCTCACAGAGGAGTGGAGGACGCCACTGTCACTCTGTTTAACATGCTTTTTAAACATCTGGATTTTAATGGGACACACGCCAGGCTTTTATTTGTGGACTTTTCTTCCGCCTTTAATACAATCCAACCTCATATTTTAGTTGAAAGGCTCTTGCAACAATTTGATTTGAGCAATAATCTGGTGGGTTGGATTCTGGATTTCTTAACCAACAGGACGCAGAGAGTAAGGGTCAATGGTACATTGTCTGACCTAAAGTGCTCTTCTACTGGCTCTCCTCAGGGGTGTGTGTTGTCACCACTACTCTTCATCCTGTATACAAACATGTGTCGGAGCAGACATGACAACAGACACATCATAAAGTATGCTGATGATTCAGTTATTGTCAGTCTCCTCCAGGATGGTGAGAGTGGCCACGGCCCAGTAGTTGATGATTTTGTTCACTGGTGTGAGGATTCCTACCTGCAGCTGAATACGACAAAAACTAAAGATATGATTATTGACTTTAGGAGGAAAACTCCCAGGCACAAAGTCACCGTACTAAAAGCCCAGACCACTGAATGTGTACAATCCTACAAATATCTTGGTATGATTATTGATAGTAATTTAAACTTTGAAGAGAACTGTGAAAGGGTGTGCAAAAAGGGTCAGCAACATTTGCATTGCTTGAGAAAACTGGCACGCTTCCAAATTGACCGAACCATAATGACAATGTTTTATCGGGCTTTTATTGAATCTGTTTTATCCTTTTCTTTCGTGTCATGGTTTGGTCAGATAAAACTGAAACAGAGGAAATCCTTGGATCAGGTAGTTAGATGGTCCAGTCGTTTGCTTGGTGAGTCACAGCTGAGCCTGACATCCCTGTACACCAGACAGGTACAGAGGATGGCTGCCTCCATTTTAAATGATGACTCCCACCCTTTGCACTGCAACTTTCAGCTTCTTCCCTCCAGACGGAGGTTTGCTGTCCCAAAAAGTAGAACCCAGCGCAACAAAAACAGCTTTGTTCCTGCTGCTGTCAAAGAGTTGAACAAGCTGTAAAAATATATTGCACATAATTTAGGTACCTATTTATTAACTACATTTTATATTTACTTATTTTTGTAGGATGTCACTTGGGTTCTAAATATTTTATTGGGTTTTAGACGTTTGAGTTTTTAACCTCTTTGACTCGTTTTTAACTTTTAATATGACTCTTCTTGTTACAACCCGAGCGCTAGGTTCTGTCCGTGCTCGGGCTAAGCACAGCTCGCTGCCGGCCTTGACAGCTGTGGGTTGTATTCTGGCCTCACCGGGCTCTTATTGTGAAGGTGCTTGGTGGGGCTTCCGCCTGTCAAGGCTGGTCAGCTGTTTGTCATTACTGCTCCTTAGTGCTCGCCTTTATTAAGCGGGCACTAGCGGCAGTAAGGTTGTACAAATAAAGGAACCTGAACCTGAACCTGAAAGGGAGTCAGGCTGGATTCTAAAAGGTGGTGGAAAAACTTCCACCACCCACTGAGTCTATCAAAGTTAAAGATGGGGAAAAGAATGAAAATAACCCAGCCAAAGACCCTCAAAGGTTTTGTTCTCCAAAATAAATCCAGTTTGTCAGGAGGCGTTTTCTGCTCTACGGCTGTGGTGAAATGAGCTGGAATCACCAACCTCCTATTATAGCCTCTCAGCCTGGCTGATTACCTGCATCTGAAGAGGAGCATCCAGCTGTAGTGAACGCACAAATCCAAAAATAATGAAGACCAGAGCAATCTCTGGCTGTATCAGGTGTTACAGAGGAAGGGATAGGGTGAGATGGAGGCAGATGATCCACTGTGGAGACCTCTAAAGGGAGCATTCAAAAGAAGGAGATCACAAACAATTTTCCCTTGCGGGGCGAGGGGCCTGTAGTGGAGTGTCTATTCATGTCATTAGGTAGCAGTATGAAAACAATGGCTATCATAGAGTTCTTCTTTTTCTCTTCTTCTTCATGTGTTTTACAGAGGTTAATGACCTGGTTAAGATGTGCTGGAGCTTGGGATGAAAAGATGGAAACGGCGATGGATAAATAATTTGAAGAGGAATGATTCAGACTCTGAACTGGGCTCTGGACAACATTCTGACCCAGATGAAGGGCTGAGTGCTGGTCAAAAGAAATCTAAGACAGTAAAGAAAAGGCAGGACAGTGAAAGTTATCCTTAGATTTATTTCCACCAGGGATCCGACTGCACCAACTCTGCTATGCTTGGTGTGCGGGGAAAAGCTACCCTGCAGTAGCATGGGCTGTCACTTCAAAATAAGAGCCCATGTCTCCATGAGAGCATGGGGACACCGAAAACTTTAGTAAGAAAAACCACAAAGGTGTCTGAGAGAGCTCTATGGACCCTTTGTGTTTATGGAATAAAGTTGAATTAATAACAGTAATAATAATAATAATAATAAAGCTAGATACTTAGTTGCCGATCTCGTAACCAACTCAACAAAGCCACACACTGTAGCAGAGACATTACTGTGACCTGTCTGCTGAACTGTTGTGAGCGAGCTGATCGGCCCTGGTGTAGTTAAAGAAGTAGCTTAAGTCCCTCTGTCAGATCACACAATTACCAGACATATTGATGACATATCTGCAGATATTCAAGATGTCGTTCTGGTAAAGATATGTATCTGTGGGAAATGTGTGTTGCAAATTGATGAATCTATAGACATAAATGGACACACCCAACTCTTGGCCAATGTGTTTTTTGTGGATGGAGATGCCATCAAAGAAAATTTCCTATTTTGCAAAGAATTACCATAAAAAACAGCAGGAGAGGAGAGTTTTTGGGCCACATCAGAGCATCTTGAACAAGGATCTTTGGGCGACTGCTGCCAATGAATTCCCAGTTCTGACAAACAGAGCTTTTTCAATATTGCTCCCAGTTTCCACAACATATCTATGTGAGCTAGGCTTTTCAAGCATAACTGCTATAACAACTAAAGCAAGAGGGACTGAGAGCTCGTGTCTGCCTTTCTTCAGTTCCTGCCAGGGTATTAGCTTTGTGTTCATCAAAACAGGCCCAGGTTTCACACAAGGTTCCTACCTGAACAAACACAGGGAAAATGACAGTTTTGGGTGTCACAGTGACGTAGGTTCCGTATCCAGAGCACGGCATGTGTGACTGGACGATGGTGCAGTTCTGGTAGTTTCCATAGCTCCTGGGCAGTGACGATGATGACGATGAGGACAGGTGAGGAAGGGTGGAGGTGTGGCTGGTGAATGGTCGTCGTGATGACATAGATGGTGGGTCATGGAGGAGATTCTGCCCCCTGCTGGGGTGAGTCTGATACAGACGACCTGGACAATCATAAGTGGTAATGGAGTCAGTCTGAATTTGATGATGATGATGTGATGATGATGATGATAATATTGATAACGGTGATGATATTGACGGTGGTGATAATGATGGTGATGATAATGGTGGTGGGGTCTTATTCTTCTTTTAGATTTGACTGGTGGTTGGCAACCAGCTTGCAGGTGCATTACCGCCACTAACTTAATTATCATCACTCTCTATCTTTGTATAAGGAGTTCTGAACAACTCCTTATGTGTGAAAAAATTATCCCTCCTTGGACTGTGTCCCCGGCGGTGTCAATAGCTGTGCCAGCCAGCCAGCCGGTGCTGTAATGTGTATGATGGTGGTGATGATTGTAGTGTGATACTGATGATAGTGACTGTGGTGATGATGGTGGTTGGGATGTTAATGTTGATAATGGTAATAACAGTGATGATAGTGATTGTAGTGATGAATGCAGTGATGATGATGATGGTGGTGATGATGATAGTGATTGTGGTGGTGGTGATGATGTGGTGACAATGATGGTGGTAGTGATGATGATGGTGGTGATGATGATGGGGTGATGATGATGATGATGATGATGAATGTGGTGATGGTAGTGATGATGACGGTGATAGTGACTGTGGTGATGATGATGATAATGGTGGTGATGTTGATGGTGGTGATGATGATGTGGTGATGATGGTGATGATGTTGGTGGTCATAGTGATGATAGTGGTGGTGATGATGATGGTCATGGTGATGATGATGGTGGCTGTGATGGTGATGATGATGATGGTGGTGGTCATGGTGAAGATTGTGTGGTGATGATAGTGATGATGGTGATTATGATGATGGTGATGTTGGTGGTGATGATGATGTGGTGATGATGGTGATGATGTTGGTGGTCATAGTGATGATAGTGGTGGTGATGATGATGGTCATGGTGATGATGATGGTGATGTTGGTGGTGATGATGATGATGGTGATGACGATAGTGGCTGTGATGGTGACAATGGTGATGATGGTGGTCATGGGGAAGAAGATTATTATGTGGTGACAGTGGTGATGATCATTGTGACTATGATGATGGTGATGTTTGTGGTCATGGTGATTAAATTAAATCATTAAATTAAAAATTAAATCACCCTTATTGTCATTCAACTGTACAACCAATCATGTACAGTAGAACCAGATTGTGTTTTACCTATCTACTGTGTTAATCACACACACCCCAAGTGTAGAGTCAGAGGGCCGCTGCCATGCAAGGCGCCGCCACAAATTTCCCTCCTCCATTCCATTATTGCTGAGCACCAAGCTGGATGGCAGGAAGTTCCACTTTTATATGGTCTTCGGCATGACCTGGCCAGGATTTGAACCCCTGCCTCCCGGGTGTGGGGTGGATGCTCTACCAACTGAGCCACCACTCCGGTCATAGTGATGATGGTGATTATGATGATGATGGTAGTGATGTTTGTGGTCATGGTGATGATGGTGGCAGGGATGGCAACAGGAAATTCTGATTTCAGCTGAAATCTAATTTGGTCGACTGACTTATGGGGGGCCAGGGGGGCACAGCCCCCCTGAAGCTGAGAGGTTTTCAGTAAAACAGAAGTAATTTAGACTGAAAAAAATGATTAAAAAAATGAAATACTAGACAGATAAATCATTAAATTTAATGAAAAGTTAACTTACTTTTTCTTCAATGTTGTCTCACTGTCGTTAGTCCAACATATTTAACAGTTCTATAAAAGTTTATTACACTATATACACTGGTCACCAAGTCACTTCTAAGGTAGTCGGCATGTTTCTTCACTTTTGATGTGTGGTCTGACAGCGCCACACATCCATGCGATCCATAGTTAATCAAGTCTTTGCAATACACACAAAAAGCTTTCCTGGCCACGTCTGGTTTCTTCAGAAATTGTCCGTGTTTCTGTTACCTCGTCGAACTTTGAGCCAATTTTCACCTTTACCATCACTTTTCTCTCAAGCCAATTCCATTGGAACTTATTTTTGACACTTTTGTCTATTTTTAGCACTGATGACTCCTGATCCTTCGATAAAAATCTCATAATTCCGCTGAAAACGATACCGAAAGCTCAGAATTCCAACACAGACACGCCGCCATGAATTTTTGACAAAGCATACAACGAGCCATTTGACTGGTCCAGTCGTTTGCAACTATCCAATCGCAGGGCCGTTTACAATACAGCAGTAGCTTGAGTACAAAACATCCGGGTTATCACGGGAGACTTTACCCGGGGAAGCGCAGAGCGCTTATGTAATCGTGTTGATTTTCGCTAAAATCGGTAACAATAAATCCGGAAATCCACGTATCGGCGGAAAATTGCCATCCCTGTTGTGGTGGTGATGGTGATGATGATGATGATGGTGCCTGTGATGGTGATGATGGTGGTGATGATGATGGCTATGATGATGATGGTGGTCATGGTGATGATGATGATGATGGGGTGATGATGGTGGTGGTGATGATGATGATGGTCACGGTGATGATGATTGTGATTATGATGATGGTCTTAATGATGATAATTGTGATAATAGTGATGATTATGATTGTAATTTAAGATAAAATATCATACCGATTGTCCCCTTCCCATCATGATACACTGGTGTCAGCAGCTAAAAAGAAAAACAGAAATGTAGAATGAAAATTTACAAACTTAAAACTACATCCTAATTATAAACACAGAAGAAGATCACTGTTATTCAGTGGTATAAATGATGAAGCTCTAATCACTGTCAAGGCAAACCTCTGGCGGCCAAGAAATAATGGATTCAGATGCAGGCAGTTCTCCGGTCACAACACGATTTATTAACAAAATGCAAAATAAAGACAGCACAGGGGCTGTAACACAAGGAGAGCCGTCATGGCAGAACACTTACAGGGGTAAATAATTATATCCAACATAACACGATGAACCAGAGTGTAAATCCTGTAAATGTTGCCACAATGAAGAATAAAGGATCACCATATAAACAGAGACACCAAAATTAAATAAACAAGGGACAGCTCTGAACTAATTAGAACTAAACATTAACCCATGGAAGAACGGAAACGGATTATGGATAGACAGGAAAAAAACAAAGGAGCCTTTCACAATAAGAGCCAACCTAAGAACTAGAGATAAACAACGAATACTTTCAAAATAAGAATGGACATGTGAACTAAGGACAGATAAGGAATGAAAACAGAACATTATTAAATAACCAAGGATTAAGGAAGTTACTAATGATAACAATAAGTGACAAGAAACACAAACTAAAAGGGTGGGACATGTTCACTAAACATGTCCCCCATGACAATCACATGTGGAACACACTGTATGCAGAAGATGTGATGGTGTTCCTCACAGCTGTTCACCACAGTCACTGAGATGCCCTGATTTATTCTCGATAGACCAGGGGTGTCCAATCATGTGCCATGAAGGACCAAAACCCTACAAGCTGTACCTCCAACCAGTGTCTTCAACAGCAGATTCCACTGAATTTCTTCCACTGACTGCTGATAAGTGAAAACACCTGCTGAAGAGACTGGGTAGAAGAGAAAACCTGCAGGGTCTTGACCCTCCATGGCACATGATTGGACACCCCTGGTATAGATGCATGATGATGAAATAGGGACTAAGAAGGTTTCACACCAGCCTGTAAACAGTTTCTGCTAAAGCAGGTGCAGGAATGTTGGAATTTTTGGTTGTTTCAGTGTGGATTTTTGCTCTCCATCACCAAAATAACCAAAAGTATTCATCTGACCTGGACAGCCTATGGTCGATACTCTCAGTGGACACTGTCCACACTGAATGATCCCGCTGACCATGGGAAACTGAGGCAAGAACCTTCTGCCTGTGAAGCTCGGCCTTCTCACACTTACCTGCCCTCCTGGATTAACAGGTGAAAGGATGATGTAATTGTCTCCATTTGATGATGTCACACAGGTTCCCTTTAGAGTGGCAGTGTGTGGTGTGAACTCCTCCTGGTCCTGGTCTGAGTCCTGGTCCTCCTTTCTGTCTCTCCACAGAGAACCCAGACCACCCAGACTAGATCGGACTCCCAAACCCTGGCCCCGGCGGTGGCGGCCATGCTTGCTGTGGGCGGGATGAGACAGAAACTTTCTGTCCGTCTCCTGCAGAGAGAAGATGCAATCTTACCCTGGATTTACACTGATTCCAGATGTAGTATGTTACGGCTGTGATCCAGCCTCCACAGCAAATAGTTCAATTCAATTCAATTCAACTTTATTTATATAGCGCCATTTCACAACAACAGTCATCTCATAGCACTATCAACTGTAGGGGGAACCCCCACAATTGCAGAAAGACCCCAGCAATCAGGCGATCCCCTGTGAGCAGCACTTGGTGACGGTGGAGAGGAAAAACTCCCTTTTAACAGGAAGAAGCCTCCAGCAGAACCAGGCTCAGGGAGGGGCAGTCATCTGCTGCGACTGGCTGGGGGGTGAGGAGATAGAGAAGAAGAAAAGAACAGACATGTAGAGAGCAAACAGCACGATGGGGACTCAATCTATGGGAGAGAACAAACAAATGTTAATGACCAGCAAAAAATAAATAAATAAATAAATAATTAACTAGCAAACCTGCACTTATATAGCACTTTTCTAGTCACAAAGACCACTCAAAGCACTTTCACTAGTACTAACCCTCTATTCTAAGGGCCTATAGGAAACAGATATCTAGGGACAATTTAGAACAACCAATTAACCTAACATGCATGTCTTTGGATTGTGGGAGGAAACCGGAGCCCCCGGAGTAAACCCACGCAGCACAGGGAGAACATGCAAACTCCACACAGAAAGGTTCCAACCCCTGCCAACCTGGGGATTTGAACCAGGAACCTTCTAGCTGTAAGGCAACAGTGCTAACCACTGCACCACCGTGCTGCCCACGGTGGTGCAGAAAGGAGTGAAGAAAGGAGTAAAGCCCAGTGCATTACTGGAGGTCCCCCGGCTGACTAAACCTATTAGCAGCATAACTAGGGGAGGGTTCAGAAACACATGATCCCTCCCTAATTGTAGACAATATCAAAAAGGAAGGTTTTAACCCTATTCGTAAAAACAGAGATTGAGTCTGACTCCCAAATCCAGATTGGCAGCTGGTTCCACAGGAGAGGAACTTGATAACTGAAGGCTCTGCCTCCCATTGCACTTTTGGAGATTCTAGGTATAACAAGTAATCCTGCATTTTGGGAGCGTAGTGCTCTGTTGGGATAATAGGGTAGTATCAGATCTTTTAACTAAAAGGGGGCTGAATATTGAGAGCTTTCAAAGTGAGAAGAAGGATTTTAAACTTAATTCTAAACTCTATGGGAAGCCAGTGAAGGGAGGCCAGAACTGGAGAGATATGATCTCTCTTTCTAGTACCTGTTTAAACTCTTGCTGCAGCATTTTGGATCAGCTGAAGACTTTTTTAGAGATGTTTTAGGACAACCTGATAATTAAGAGTTACAATAATCTAATCTCGAGCTAACAAAAGCGTGGATCAGTTTCTCAGCATCACTCTGAGACAAGATGCTCCTAATCTTGGCAATATTATGCAAATGATAGAAGGCAGTCTTAGAAACAAATTTAATATGTGAATTGAAAAACAGATCTTGATCAAAAATAACTCCAAGTTTCCTCACAGAGCTATTAAGAGAAAGAGTAACTGCATCCAAACTAAAAGTTTGATTTGAAAAGGTATTTCTAAGTTTTTTTGGACCAACAAGAATGACTTCAGTCTTTTTCCTTTTTTTTTTTTTTTTTTTTCCTTTTTTTTTTTCCTTTGAAAGACAAAAGTAAAATAGAAAGATGTCTTTACCTTCTTTACATGTTTCAAATGTTGCACTGCAGCCTTCATCAGATGAAGGCTGCAGTGCAGTTGAAACATGTAAAGAAGGTAAAGACATCTTTCTATTTTACTTTTGTCTTTCAAAGGAAAAAAAAAAAAAGGAAAAATAATTGAAAGAAGACAAAATGAACCTGTTTGACGTATGACTTCAGTCTTATCTGAATTTAACCCCTTGCACTCTGGTCAATTTCCCTAAAAACGCCTAAAAAATAACAAACCCAAAGTAAATCAAAAGCTGTTCTTCAACCCTTTGCAGCATCTTCATGGGGTTGGTCTCATTTAAAAGAAAACACTTTGAATTTTTTGGCAAAACAGTCATAATCTCTCTAAGTGCTCTTGCCACTGAGTAACAGTCATCTCAACATACTGAACTTGAAGAAAATAAAGTTCGCCTGGTTGTTTTTTTGGATACAAATGCTTGCAAATAACACACAGCTGTCAGATCCGGGCTGGAAAATGCAACAGAAATGCAGAACCAAGTGTTATCCAGCTGAGGTCAAAATTTTGTAACAATACCGCAAAAAATGAATATATTACACAGCTTTTTTCTCAGGTTGTTCCCAGGCGTTTTTGAACTGTGCCAAATTGTGCCAAATGGCACAGTTTGGAAAAACGTCTGTAACTTTTGAATGACTCTGACATAACGCACGGCTCAGGAGACGCACACACACAGGCTTAGAGTAGTTCAAAGAGTTTATTAACAGCAGGAGTGAATGAGTGCGTGTCTGCGGGATGTAAATGTGTTGGTGATGGTGTCTGCTCCAGGCACAGAGGCAGGTGACCGTACAGCCGAGCAACCCTATGGAGAGAGCACAGGGAGAGGGTGACGGGCATACACCAACACAGGAGGGATTTATGGCGAGAGAAGGACTTACTTGGTGGGTCAGGACAGCTGGCACAACAAGGGGGCGAAGCCCGGAAGACAGCCACCTGGAGAGCTCCGTACAGCAGCGAGGATTGGGCGATGGAGAGGAGATGTCCGCCGCTGGGGAATCCACCTGTGCACAGGGGAGAAGACTGAAGAAAAGAGGTAAGCGATCTTCTTACCAAAATGGTGACGCTGAAGGGAAGTATGCTCACAACGGTGAGGGACGAAGTCTGCCGGCTTCAGGCCGAGCCTCCGGGCGAGACGGCCTTTATCCCTCGCCGCTGATGATTGTCAGGTGCGTGAGCAGGTGGCGCCGCTGATGAATGGCGCGGCGTGACAGTACTCCCCCCTCTAGCAGCGCCTCCTGGCGATGGCTTATCCGGGTGCGCTCGGTGGAAGTCCGCGATGAGCGATGGGTCCAACACAAACGACGGGGGCACCCATTGTCGATGCTCGGGCCCATAGCCCTCCCAGTCCACCAGGTATTGCAACCCACGACCTCGGCGCCGGGAGTCCAGGATGGAGGAGACGGACCAGGCCGGATGGCCACCAATCATCCGGGGCGCGGGTTGCGCTGCAGGAGGAGGGCAAAGGGGGTCAGTGACTGCCAGTTTCACCTTCGACACATGGAAAGTGGAATGGATGCGGAGGGAGGGGGGAATAGCCACGCGCACAGCCACCGGGTTGATGATCCGGGTGATGGGAAAGGGACCCATGAATCGCTGTGCCAGCTTCCTCCTCTCGCCTTTTAATGTGACGTCCCGGGTAGACACATACACGAGTTGCCCAACTCTGTACGCCGGGGCAGGTCTTCTGTGCCGGTCCGCCACGGTCCTGTTGCGCTCCGCTGTGCGTAAAAGCACATGACGCGCGGCAGCCCAGGTGGAGCGGAACTGCCTAAGGTGCGCCCTAACAGAGGGGACAGTCACCTCGTTCTCCTGCGCTGGAAACAGCGGGGGGTCGTAACTCAGGGACGCCTTGAAGGGGGACATCCCCGTTGCAGAAGAGCGGGCAGTGTTGTGGGCATACTCCACCCAGGCGAGATGGTTGCTCCAGGACGTCGGCTTGGATCTAGTAACACAGCGGAGCGCAGCCTCCAGCTCCTGATTGGTCCTCTCACACTGCCCGTTAGACTGCGGGTGATGGCCGAAGGAGAGGCTCACCTTGGCTCCGATGGCGTTACAAAAGGATCTCCAAACCTCGGATGAAAATTGGGGACCCCGGTCCGAGACCACGTCCACCGGAATCCCGTGCAGCCTGACCACGTGTTGGACGAGGAGGCCCGCCGTCTCCAGGGCAGTAGGGAGACCTCGCAGGGGAATGAAGTGCGCAGCCTTGGAGAAACGGTCCACAATGGTCAGGACGGTGTCAAAGGAGTTGGAAACGGGGAGTCCGGTGACGAAGTCCAGTGCGATGTGCGACCAGGGCCTGCCGGGGACGGGCAGAGGCTGGAGCAGACCCGCTGGGGGGGGGCATTTCCCGACTTGCTGGTGGCACAGATTGGGCAAGCCCGGGCGTAGCGGGCTGCATCCCTCCGCAGGCCTGGCCACCAAAAGGACCGTTGGAGGAGGCTGATCATCCGAGAGGTGCTGGGATGACAGGTGAGCCGGGAGGTGTGGAGCCAGTGGATGACCTCTCCTCGGACCGCAGATGGGACGAACAGTCTTCCCTCCGGTCCGCCGCCAGGATCAGGTTCCACCTTCTGCGCCTTCCGGATCTTGTCTTCAATGTCCCAAGAGATGGCACCGAGGACGCACGACCTGGGCAGGATAGTGTGGGGCGTCTCCTCAGCCTCCACGGGGGTGAACTGCCTAGAGAGGGCGTCAGGCAGGCCGTTTTTGGAGCCCGGCCTGAAGGTGATCGAGAAGCGGAACCTGGCGAAGAACAAAGACCAGCGCGCCTGGCGGGCATTCAGGCGCTTGGCAGATCGTAAGCACTCTAAGTTCTTGTGGTCCGTCAGGACCACAAACGGCAGGTCCGCCCCCTCTAGCCAGTGGCGCCACTCCTGTAAGGCGAGTTTAATGGCCAGGAGCTCTCTGTCCCCCACATCGTAGTTCCTCTCCGCCGGGGACAGGCGCCGGGAGAAGAAGGCGCACGGCCGTTTGGCGCCATCGTCAGGTGACCGCTGGGATAACACTGCTCCCACTCCTGTGTCCGATGCGTCCACCTCCACAATGCACTGCAGCGCGGGGTCGACCTGGCGAAGGCCCCGGGAGGAGGAGAACTCCGCCTTCAACGCCCTAAAGGCAGCAGCGACCTCTTCAGTCCACCGGAACGGGACCTTCGGGGACGTGAGGCGGGTCAGCGGTCCGACGATCGAGCTGAAATTTGGGACAAAGCGGCGGTAAAAATTGGCGAAGCCAACAAACTGTTGCACCTGCTTCCGGGATGCGGGAGTAGGCCACTCCACCACCGCCTTCACCTTCTCTGGGTCTGGGAGCACCTGATCTTGAGCGATGATGAATCCCAGGAAGGATGTGGTCCTAGCGTAGAATTCGCATTTCTCAGCCTTCACGTACAGACGATTCTCCAGCAGTCTTTGGAGGACCCGCCTCACATGGACCTGGTGCTCGTCCCTGGACCTGGAGAAGATAAGGATGTCATCCAGGTAGACGAACACAAAAAGGCCGATGAAATCCCGGAGGACGTCATTAATGAGGCGCTGAAAGACGGCAGGAGCGTTGGTCAGCCCGAACGGCATGACGAGATACTCAAAGTGGCCGTTCGGGGTACGGAAGGCTGTCTTCCATTCATCTCCCTCCCGGATCCGGACGAGGTGGTAAGCGCTGCGTAAATCCAGCTTGGTAAACCAGGTCGCCCCCTGGAGGGAGTGAAAGGCAGTGTCCATGAGGGGCAGGGTGTAACGGTCCCTCTCAGTGATGTCATTCAGCGCTCGGTAGTCTATGCAGGGGCGGAGGGATCCGTCCTTTTTCCCGACAAAGAAAAACCCTGCCCCCACGGGTGACGACGATGGGCGAATAATCCCAGCGCTCAGAGATTCCTTCAGGTATGTATTCATGGTCTCCTTCTCCGGCGCCGACAGGCTGTAGAGCCGACCAGATGGCAGGGGAGCCCCCTGGCGGAGGTTGATGGCACAGTCATATGGTCGATGCGGGGGAAGAGACATAGCTTTCGATTTGCTAAATACCATACCCAGGTCGTGAAATTCTGGAGGCACCAGTGACAGGTCCGGAGGTGCTGTATCCGCCACAGGGGGAGCCGCGGATGGGGAGCAGGCTGCGGACTGAAGGCAGGTGCCCATACAGAAGGTACTCCATGCCGATACCCCAGCGGACCTCCAGTCCAGGACAGGGTTGTGGAGGCGTAGCCAGGGATACCCCAGGATGACGGGCGACACAGAGTTGGGCAGGACGTAAAATACCATCTCCTCCCGGTGGTTCCCTGAGATGATGACTGGGACAGGCATGGTTTGGTGAGAAACTCTCCCAAGGGAGGCACGGGAGAGATGGACCAGGGAGATGGGGTGTTTTAATGCCTGACAGCGGATGCCCAATCGGGTTGCCAGGCCTTGTGAAATGAAGCTGCCCTCTGCGCCCGAATCCACCAGTGCGTGGGTGAGGTGCCCAGTGGGATTGTGGCAAAAACGGATGGGCAGCTTTAATTGAGTGAGAGAGTCTAACCGGTTGGGATCCGCGAGGCTCCCTACAGCGATTCGCGGACCCCGCCGACTGGCTTTCCGCGGGCAACGCTCCACAGTGTGTTGGTCACCTCCGCAATACATGCAGAGGCCCAACTCACGGCGGCGTTGTTTCTCCGCAGGGGAAAGCTTGGTCCAGCCCGTCACCATCGGCTCCGACTCCTCGGGGCACAATGCTGGCGGCGCCGCCAGGGGGCGAGCTTGGAACAGGTGCGGCGAGACTCCACGAGGGCGAGAAGAAGAAGACTTCCGCCCCGAGGAGCGCTCGCGCAGCCTGTTATCCAAACTTATCGCTAAGGATGTCAGCTCCGCTAGCGTCCCAGGGATATCCCGTCCAGCCAGTTCATCCCTCAGATCACTATTGAGGCTGCGGAGGAACAGGCCACAGAGGGAGCGTTCCTCCCAGCCCAATTCCTCCGCCGCTACCCGGAAGTCGACCGAGTAGTCCGCTGCCGACCGGCCTCCCTGCTGGAGAGCGAGGAGCCGATCGACCTGGACCGTCTCGGTTTGAGAATGGTCAAAGACCTCCAGAAAGCGCCTCACGAACTGGTCATAGGTGAGGGTGGCATAACTGGGCCTCGCCATTACGGCGTAGGTCCAAGTTAACGCACGCCCCTCCAGAAGATTCCCTATGTAACCAATCCGACTGTGATCCGAGGGAAAATCTCCGGGCACACGGTGGAACACGGACTCACACTGCATAATGAACCCCCGCGCTCCGCCGAGCTTACCGCTAAAGCGGGCGGGGGTCGGAATCGGTGTGAGCCGAACCGGTGCCACTGGAGCCGGCTGGACGGCCGCTGGAACAGCAGGAGCCGCGCCACCCTGACGAGCCGGGGGGAACGGCTGTTGAGGATCTAAGCGGCCCAACCGGTTAGTTAAGTTTAATAACTGATTCAGGATAACCTGCTGTTGATAAGCAATCTGATCCACTCTAACCTCGAGAGTGGTAAACCGGTGTGCGAGCCCGCCGTCCGCCGAGCCACTCTGCTGAAGCCGGACTGACATAACGCACGGCTCAGGAGACGCACACACACAGGCTTAGAGTAGTTCAAAGAGTTTATTAACAGCAGGAGTGAATGAGTGCGTGTCTGCGGGATGTAAATGTGTTGGTGATGGTGTCTGCTCCAGGCACAGAGGCAGGTGACCGTACAGCCGAGCAACCCTATGGAGAGAGCACAGGGAGAGGGTGACGGGCATACACCAACACAGGAGGGATTTATGGCGAGAGAAGGACTTACTTGGTGGGTCAGGACAGCTGGCACAACAAGGGGGCGAAGCCCGGAAGACAGTCACCTGGAGAGCTCCGTACAGCAGCGAGGATTGGGCGATGGAGAGGAGATGTCCGCCGCTGGGGAATCCACCTGTGCACAGGGGAGAAGACTGAAGAAAAGAGGTAAGCGATCTTCTTACCAAAATGGTGACGCTGAAGGGAAGTATGCTCACAACGGTGAGGGACGAAGTCTGCCGGCTTCAGGCCGAGCCTCCGGGCGAGACGGCCTTTATCCCTCGCCGCTGATGATTGTCAGGTGCGTGAGCAGGTGGCGCCGCTGATGAATGGCGCGGCGTGACAGACTCAACATAGAAGCTTGATGTTGGGCTCTAATGAAAGGTGACACTCAGGGCTGTGTGTGTGTGTGTGGGGGGGGGTTGTTTATTCATTCATGAATGAATGAATGAACAAACAAGCCCCCACACACAAAGAAGCATGCCATGTAAAAGATGTGTGGCTTTTTTTTTTACAAGAAAAAATAACCTACAGTACACTAAAAATTATACTAAAATATCTGCAATGTAGAAGATAACAACTCTCCCCCCCCACTACAGAGGACGGACTTTCGCCCATCGCTACAGGACGGACCGCGGTGACGGTGCGCCGCGATCTACTACGCACAGTTGTACTAAAATATCTGCAATATATATCTGCAATCCGCTACAGAAGAGTAGCGGGGGGAAGGGGGTGTTCACGGTCCGGACGCAGCGCACGGACCAGTCTGTCAACGGTCCGTCATGTGGCAATGACGCACAGTTGTAATTTACCGATCAGTCAAAAGTCATTTTGATTACAATTTTCAGGGAAAAAGAATAATTTAGCTTATAACACTTACCTGTCCACAACAGCAGTGTCGCTGGCGAACTTCTCTTCCTCATTGTCAGACGAACATGACGCTGGTCCGCTTGTTACGACTGGTGGTTCTGGTCACGCGACCGGGTCAAACCATGATTCCATTATTGCAGTTTTGCGCTTCCATGATTGCGGTTTTGGCGAACGATTTTTCAAAACAAATAAGAACATTAGTAAGAAAAAAAGACTGGCGAACGCGTGTGTGTCACCCAGCGGCTTACACAAAACAGATTTTACGCACGGGACATACGCTTTCAATTGTTGAACTTCTCTGCTTCAATTGGCTTGCTGCATTCGCAGCCGTTGGTAGGCGGGTCCTTCTTGCTAGGTTTTCAGTCATTGGTTCTTCAAGGTTTCAGAAACCCAATTCAAGGCTCTTATTAGTCGAATGAGAGGTCAGTCAAATCTAAACCAATCAAAGCACTCCTTAGGCTTTCTGTTCGCAGCTGTGTCTGTAATGGAAAAACGAAAATGCAGCTTTTTTTATCAGCGCGCCCTAGGACGCACAGTGTGCATCCTAGGGCGCCCTCGTGCGCCCTAGGATGCAGAGACGTGACCGCCCGCGGTATCCCGGAGTGCAAGAGGTTAATAGCAGGAAATTACAAGTCATCCAAACTTTGATTTCCTTAAGACAGGCTTCTAACTTGACTAATTGGATACTATCATCTGGCTTCATTGACAGGTATAACTGTGTGTCAACTGCATAACAATGAAAATGTATACAGTGCTTTCTAATAATGTTGCCTAACGGAAGCTTATATAAACTAAAAAGAGTAGGGCCTAGCACAGATCCCTGTGGAACTCCATGACTGAGCTTTGACTTGAAAGAAAACTCATTATTGACATGAACAAACTGGAACCTATCAGAAAAATAAGATCTAAACCACTGCAACAAAGTTCCATTAAGTCCAATATAGTGTTCTAATCTATCAAGTAGAATATTATGATCAATAGTATCAAAAGCTGCACTAAGGTCTAAAAGGACAAGTACAGAAACCAGTCCATTATCAGATGCGATCAGGAGGTCATTAGTGTCCTTCACTAAGGCTGTTTCAGTACTATGATGGATTCTAAACCCAGATTGAAACTCTTCAAATAAACCATTTCCCTGCAAGTGGTCAAATAATTGCGTAGCAACAACTCTTTCTAAGATTTTTGAAATGAAAGGCAGATTAGAGATTGGTCTATAGTTAGCTAAAATTCCTGGATCTAGCGTTGGCTTTTTGAGTAAGGGTTTAATTACAGCCGTTTTAAAAGCCTGCGGTACATGTCGTCGGCCTCCGTCGGTCTATGATGACCATAGAAGAGAATCCTAAACGTCTACTCTGCTGGAACAGCACCGCCTGCGGCTGAACAGGCCGATGCGCACCGGTGTTCTACCTTCCAGCGTTGGGCGTTGGTAGGATTCAAGCTTGGGCAGGAAGATATGGAGGACAAGATGTTACCCATGCAGCATGTCCCCCCTCTCCACGTCACTGATGAATCCAAAGGAACAGCAGGGCTGCTATAGTTTGGCACCAGCGCCGTCGCAGGAGCTGCCAGAACGATGTTGAGCACAACAGAGAACTGCCTTAGGGGCTCCGACTCCGGATTTTTGCTCAAGGTTGACTCCCGAAGCCTTTCCCGTGACCGGGTGTGCCGCAAGGCAGCGGAGGTTTGAAATCAGGGTTTACCTTCCTACCCTGCGGTACATGGCCTAAAGTTAATGAAGAATTGATTATTTGAAGAATAAAGCTACCAATAAATGAGAAGACTTCTTTAAATAACCTGGTAGGAATAGGGTCTAAAAGACAAGTTGAAGGCTTGGATGAGGAAACTATTTTGTCTAACTCTAAAAGGTCAATTGGAGTAAACTCATCAAGACAGATGTCAATTGAAGGAGTTGTAGTAGTTAGTGTAGTTAATTTAACGGTGGGAAGAATCTGACTGATTTTATCTCTGATAGATGAAATTTTATGATTGAAAAAGTTCATAAAGTCCTGACTAGTAAGCTCTAAGGGAATGCTAGGATTGACAGAGTCCTGACTCTTTGTCAGCCTGGCTACAGTGCTGAAAAGAAACCTGGGATTATTTTTGTTCTCTTCTATTAATGCAGAATAATAACTTGTTGTAGCTTTTCTAAGAGATTTTTTTTATATATTAAAAGATGATTTCTCCAAGCTGAATAGTTTTCATCTAAATTAGTGGAGCGCCCTTTTCTTTGTAATTGACGAGTCTTCTGTTTTAAGCTATGAGTTTCTATGTTAAACCAAGGAGTTAGAAATCTCTGATTGGACTTTTTCTTTTTTAAGGGGGCCACCAAGTCTAGAGTCTGATGCAGAGAAGCTGTAACACTATCTACCATACTATCAATTACAGAAGGAGCAAGCTGTCTATAGCTTATTTCCGTTGTGTTGACACATGGCATAGAGGAAACATCCATCCATCCATCCATCCATTCATCTTCTACCGCTTTTCCGGAGGTCTGGGTCGCGGAGGCAGCAGTTCAAGCAGAGAAGCCCAGACTTCCCTCTCCCCCGCCACCTGCTCCACCTCTTCAGAGAGGATACCAAGGCGTTCCCAGACCAGCTGGGAGACATAGTCTCTCCACCGAGTCCTGGGTCTGCCCCGGGGTCTCCTCCCAGTGGGACGTGCCTGAAACACCTCGAGTGGGAGGTGTCCAGGAGGCATCCTAATCAGATGCCCATACCACCTCAACTGACTCCTTTCAATGTGGAGGAGCAGCGGTTCTACTCTGAGCCTCTCCTGGATGACTGAGCTCCTCACCCTATCTCTGAGGGTGAGTCCAGCAATCCTACGGAGAAAGCTCATTTCAGCCGCTTGTATCCGCAATCTCGTTCTTTCGGTCATTACCCAAAGCTCGTGACCATAAGTGAGAGTAGGAACGTAGATTGACTGGTAAATTGACAGCTTTGCCTTAGAACTAAGCTCCCTTTTCACCACAACAGACCAGCACAACGTCCGCATCATTGCAGATGCTGCGCCAATCCGTCTGTCGATCTCTCGCTCCATTTTCCCCTCACTCGTGAACAAGACCCCAAGATACTTAAACTCCTCCACTTGGGGCAGGAGCCTGTCCCCAACCCAGAGAGGACAATCCAGCTTTTTCCGGCTGAGGACCATGGACTCGGACTTGGAGGTGCTGATTCTCATCCCAGCCACTTCACACTCAGCGGAAAACCGTCCCAGCAAGAGCTGTAGGTCATTGCTGGATGAAGCCAACAGGACAACATCATCTGCAAACAACAGAGATGAGATCCTGTGGTCTCCAAGCATGACACCCTCCATTCCCTGGCTGCGCCTAGAAATCCTGTCCATAAAAATTATGAACAGGATTGGTGACAAAGGGCAACCCTGGCAGAGTCCAACTCTCACTGGGAATGAGTCCGACCGAGTGTTGGCAATACGAACCAAACTCTCACAACGGTCGTACAGAGACCGAATAGCTCGTAACAACAAGCCCGATACCCCATACTCCAGAAGCACCCCCCACAAAAAACCACGAGGGATGCGGTCAAATGCCTTCTCCAAGTCCACAAAACACATGTAAACTGGTTGGGCAAACTCCCACGAACCCTCAAGAATTCTCGAGAGGATAAAGAGCTGGTCCGATGTGCCACGGCCAGGACGAAACAATCTGCATAACTTTGGTAACAACATAATCTGAAAGACATCTGCTGTATTAATATTTTTCTTTAGGAATCAAATAGTCAGAAATAGTAAAATCAAAGGTTAACAGACTATGGTCTGACAGTACAGGGTTATGAGGAGACACTAACAGATTTTCTATTTCTATGCCATATGTCAGAACAAGGTCCAATGTATGGTGGAGGTAATGAGTAGAATTTCCTACTTTGTGAGAAAACCCCATTGTGTCTAATATTGAATTAAAAGCCACATTAAGGCAGTCACTATCTACATCTACATGTATATTAAAGTCCCCTACTATATTTATTCTATCTGATTTCAGCACTAAATCAGCTAAGAATTTGGCAAATTCGGATAAAAACTCTGAGTAGGTTGATGGAGGACCATAAACTATGGCAAATAAAATTGGGTTTAACCTAAAATTGCTAAAGTGCCCAATACTGAGGACCAGGCCCTCAAAGGAATTATAACATGTTTTTTGCTTTACATTAACTAGTAATTTGGAATGGTAAATTGTTGCTACTCCTCCTCCACGACCAGAACTTCTGGGATTTTGACAGTTTAAATAACCAGAGGGAGTTGATTCATTTAAACCAACATAATCCTCTTGCCCTAACCAAGTCTCTGTAAGGGAAATTAAATCAATCTGATGATCAATTAACAGATCATGGACTAGCAGAGACTTGGGAGTTAGAGACCTAATATTTAATAAACCACATTTAATTTTTAAATTATGAGGAGGAACAGAGGCCAAATCATTCAATTTAGAGGCTTCATGTTTAATTTGAGTTTGACCAATATTTTGCTTTATCACTTTGGGATGCTTATACATTATATTTTTATTTACTTTGGAGGGAGCAGACAACGATTCTCTGATGGGGAAGTCAGGGGCTAAGCTGAGGGGTGGCGGATGAAGAGGAGCTGCAGAGAGGCGTGTAAGACTGCGACTCTGCTTCCTGGTCCCAACTCTGAGTAGTCACGGTTTTGGAAATTTGGATAAAAAAGATGCCAGATTGTTAGATAAGATAAGATAAGATAAGATAAGCCTTTATTAGTCCCACAACGGGGAAATTCCAGGATTGCAACAGCACAGGGATAGCAACACTCAGAGCAACAATCAGAAGGCAAGAAAAAACAAGCAAGCAAGAACAGCTAATATACATATGTACATATTACTATAAAATATATATATACACACACACACACACAGACACACAGTGCAGAGCATTGTAGCTGGATGGAATAAATATGTAAATATATAAACACCCACAGTATGGAGCAATGTAGCTAGATGGAATAATATGTAGATATATAAAAACACAGTGCGGAGCATTGTAGCTAGATGGAATAAATATATAGATATATAAATATAAACACACCCAGTGCAGAGCATTGTAGCTAGATGGAATACATATATAGATATATAAATATAAACACACACAGTGCGGAGCAATGTAGCTAGATGGAATAATATGTAGATATATAAAAACACAGTGCGGAGCATTGTAGCTAGATGGAATAAATATATAGATATATAAATATAAACACACCCAGTGCAGAGCATTGTAGCTAGATGGAATAAATATATAGATATATAAATATAAACACACCCAGTGCAGAGCATTGTAGCTAGATGGAATAAATATGTAAATATATAAACACACACAGTGCAGAGCATTGTTGCTAGGTGGGATGAAACAGCATAACCGTCTATTTAGTTATCCTACATGGTATGATTATGTGCCCATACATATTCTCACCCTCCATAGCGACCGGTATGTTCCTAGTTGTATGCCGGAGAGGACCATTGTGTAAGTCTATTGCATCTTTTGCATTCAAAAAACTATTAGTTTGTTACGTCTTTTTGCTATCTCTGCGAGCAGCCCTGCTTAGGTTGTACAGTCTGACAGCCGTTGGTAGGAAGGACCTGCGAAACCTCTCGGTTGTGCACCTGGGATGATGTAGTCTGCTGCTAAATGAGCTCCTCAGTGCATCCAGTATGTCCTGCATAGGGTGGAACTCGGACTCCAGCAGAGATGACAGTTTAGCCACCGTCCTTCTCTCTCCTATCTCCTCCATCGGATCAAGGCGTTGCCCCAGGACAGAGCTAGCTTTCTTAATCAGTTTGTTCAGTCTCTTCCTATCGGCTGCAGTAATGCCACTGCCCCAGCAGACCACTCCAAAAGTGATGGCTGATGCCACCACCGTGTCATAGAATGACTTCAGCAGCGCCCCTTGTACACCAAAAGACCTGAGTCTCCTCAGCAGGAACAGCCTGCGCTGTCCCTTCTTGTAGAGTGCGTCAGTATTGTGTGACCAGTCTAGTTTATTGTTCAGATGAATACCCAGGTACTTGTAGGATGTCACCATCTCGATGTCTGTTCCCTGTATATTTACTGGTGCTGTGAGGGGCTGCCCATGCCTGCGGCAGTCCACCACCAGCTCCTTAGTTTTCCTCGCGTTGATCTGGAGGCAGTTCCGATGGCACCAGTCCACAAAGTCCTGGATAAGCCCTCTGTACTCAGCTTCATCTCCGCTGGAGATGAGACCAACGATCGCAGAGTCATCAGAGAACTTCTGTAGATGGCAATGTGTTGTGTTGTGTGAGAAGTCCGCAGTATAAAGAGTGAACAAGAAGGGAGCCAGCACCGTTCCCTGGGGGGCCCCCGTGCTACTGATGATCGTGTCGGAAACACAGTCCCGGGTTCTCACAAACTGAGGCCGGTTCGTGAGGTAGTCCAGGATCCATGATGACAGGTGCTGGTCCACCCCTGCGCGCAGCAGCTTGTCCTTCAGGATCATCGGTTGGATGGTGTTGAAAGCACTGGAGAAGTCAAAGAACATGATCCTCACCATATTCCCGGGCTTCTCCAGGTGGGACAGAGAACGGTGAAGGAGGAAGATCACCGCATCCTCCACCCCAATGCCATGCTGGTAGGCGAACTGGAGTGGATCCATCGCTGGTTCCACCAGGGGGCGGAGATGAGCAAGGAGCAGTCTCTCCAGGGTCTTCATCAAGTGGGACGTCAAGGCCACCGGTCTGAAGCTGTTCAGGTCTTTGGGGTGGGAAGTTTTTGGTACAGGTACCACACAAGATGTTTTCCACAGCTGTGGTACCCTCCCCAGTTTCAGGCTCATGTTGAAGATATACGTCACAATCCCACACAGCTGGTCTGCACAGGACTTGAGGAGCTTTGCGCTGATGCCGTCCGGTCCCGACGCCTTCCTCGCCTTGATCTTCCTCAGCTCCGTCCTCACCTGGGTCTTGGTCAGGGTCAGGATGGGGGGCTGTGTGTTGGGAGTGGGGGGGGTGTTGGTGGAGTGGGGAGTGGGTAGCAGGACTTGATTTCTTAGAGGCAGCAGTGGTTGTTGTGCAGACAGGGGGGAGGGCGGTTGGTCAAATCTATTGAAAAACAGATTCAGGTTGTTCGCCCACTCCCTGCCCCCCGTGGCCTGGGGGGAGGTATTCTGGAGCCCCGAGATGGTTTTGAGGTTTCTCCAGACCCCGCTGATGTCGCTCTGTTGCAGCTTGTCCTCCATCTTCTTCCTGAAGCTGTCCTTGCCTTCTCTGATCTTTCTCCTCAGCTCCCTCTGTACGGACTTCAGCATCTCCCTGTTCCCCGACCTGAAGATCCTCTTCTTCTCTCTCAGAAGTGTTTTTATCTCAGGGTTGATCCAGGGTTTGTTGTTTGAGTGACGCCGTATGGTCTTGGTGGGAACGGATTTGTCCACACAGAAGCTGAGGTAGCCCGTGAAGGTGTGAATGAGGCCATCGATGTCCTCACCATGTGGATCGCAGAGCTGCTTCCAGGCAGTGGCTTCAAAACAGCCCTTTAGAGTGTCCATTGTCTCCTCAGACCATAACTCCACAGTGCGCATGGCCGGAGGTTGTCTGTGCACTAGGGGTTTGTACACCGGTCGGAGATGAACCAAGTTGTGATCCGATCTCCCAAGTGGGGGGAGTTGTGATGAGGTGTACGCCTCCTTAGTGTTTGCGTAGAACAAATCCAGTGTTTTATTGTCTCTAGTGTGGCATGTGACATACTGGGTGAAAGTGGGCAGAATGGGAGACAGTGAAACGTGGTTGAAATCGCCTGAGATGAGGAGAAGAGCATCTGGGTGTTCTGTCTGCAGCCTGCTGGTTACTGAATGGATGACGTCACGCGCTGTCCCAGCGTTCGCCGTCGGATTTGCATAAACAACAATGCAGATCACGTGTGAGTGTTCTCTCGGGAGATATGTAGGCCTCATGCTAACAGCTAGCAACTCAATGTCTTTGCTGCAGTGTCGTTGTTTAACAGTGATATGTCCTGGTCTGCACCAGTTGTTGTTAACATACATTATCACTCCACCGCCCCTAGTTTTGCCACTCTCTGGTGTTCGGTCAGCTCGTATCGTGTGAAAACCCTCCAGCTCAATGTTAGCATCTGCTGCTAGTTCAGTTAGCCACGTCTCAGTAAACAAAAGGAGAGAGCACTCCCGGTAAGTGCTATCATAACGGGAGATAGCCGCTAGCTCATCTAACTTTCCCAGTATCGACCGTACATTTCCCATGACAACAGATGGAAGGGAGGGTCTGTACCTTATATTTTTTGTCCTCCGCCTTACTCCAGCCCGGCAGCCGCGACGTTTTCGCCTCAGTTCTCTCGGTATGTCGAGTTTTTCCAGTGGGACCGGGTGGCGGTTAAATGCTAGCAGCTCTTCCCTGTTATATCGTATCCTGCTATAAACAGTGGCTCCGTCCACCGGCTCAGGAGACATTTGGGATGATCTGTGTGTCCGTGATATAAGTGGGGTGAAAAAAAAAAAAGTGATCAAAAGAGAGAGGAAGGGAAAAAAAACTCGGAATCGAGCCGCTGTTGCAAAAGGCAGCCGACTGGTGTGGCGCCGAGAGGAGAAATCCTGAGACTCTGGGGGGGGGGGGGGGGTGCACCGTTCCTGGAGATACTGCAATACCAGGTCGATGCGTGGAGTGGACGGAGCAAGCCCCTATTCCATCTCCCTGTTCCAATAATCAATTTAATATATGGTCCCCGGGTAGGGGACGTATCAGATATTAAACTGATAAGAACAGATACTACACTTGATCTTAGCCAAAAGGCCGAGAAGCGATAAATGAGAAGCACCATCCAAAGTGGGATGAATGCTGTCTCGTCTCATAAGACCAGGTTTTCCCCAAAAAGAGCTCCAATTGTCAATGTAGCCCACGTCATTTTTAGGACACCACACAGACAGCCAGCGGTTCAAGGATGACGAGCGACTAAACATGTCATCACTGGTCAGATTGGGGAGGGGCCCAGAGAATACTACAGTGGCAGACATCATTTTGGCAAAGTCACACACCGATTCTACATTAAGTTTCGTGACTTCCGACTGCCGGAGACGGATGTTATTAATGCCGGCATGAATAATAATTGTGGAGTATTTACAGTTACTTTTAGCCAGCATTTTCAGATTTGACTCGATGTCGCCTGCTCTGGCCCCAGGAATGCATGTGACTATGGCCGCTGGAGTCTCTAGGTTCACGTTTCTGACTACAGAGTCGCCAATGATCAGAGTTTTTTCCTCAGCAGGTGTGTCGCTGAGCGGGAAAAAACGATTAGAAACGTGAACAGGTTGGTGGTGAACCGGGGCTTTGCGACTAGGCTTCCTTCTCACCGTCACCCACCCAGTCTCCTCGCTGCTGAGGAGAGCCAGAGGACCGCTGACAGGCCGCCCTATGCTAGGGAGCTCCGCTGCAGCTAGGGGACGTCCATCAAGATTAACTGGCGCAGACGGTGTTTCATTACAGCGGAGCCGGGATTCCAAATCAGACAACCTTGCCTCGAGCGCCTCAAAAAGACAACATTTATTACATTTACCGTTATCACTAAAAGAGGCAGAGGTGTAGCTAAACATCTGACAGAGAGAGCACACCAGAGGAGGAGAGGAAGGAGAGCTAGTAGCCATAGCTAGTGGCTAACCCGAAGCTAACAAAAACACAGATGAAAGGTGAACAGAAGGCTAAAGAGGGTGATTAGGTGACACTGAGTGCACACAGGTGCAAGAGACTTGATAAACAGAAGTGAGAGCTAACAGTAGATGGAAAAAAAGTGATTAAAATACAATTAAAGGCAAAATCCTCGGGAGAACGAGGAGCGCTAACCACAGACGGACAGTCAGCAACACAGAAAGTGACGATACGTTACCACAGGAATGTATCGTACGTATTGTGGTTACCATTCTCGTCAATTTTCTAATCCCTACCTGGACCAGACCACTGTGGAACGAATCCGGCTCATCAAATTCACTTCACTAATGAAGCGCAACAAGTCTATTTTTGAAGGATGCCGGATCCAATCCAAAAGGAAATCCCATGGTATTTAATAGCCGTTTGTTTATTAAAAATGATGTAAGGATCATCCATTATTTTCTGAGTTCTACTCCTCCACCACTGTGGAGAAAAAAAAAAAATATGACAGGGGCCTTGCATGGCTGCCGCGTCATTGGGAAGCGCTTATCGAGCGCGCCCAACGTCAAGTCAAATTCCTCATATGTTTACATGTAAACATGCTTGGCAATAAAGCTCATTCTGATTCTGATTCTACTGTGTTAGAGAAGGTAAAAACTTGACTTAACACACAAACACTTCAAAAATTAAAATTAACGGGCTACTTATGTTTTATTTCGAGCCCAAAAATCCAGGTGGGGAGCCAGTACATCATACTTCCTTGTTGTAATCACGTGATTGCAGACCACCACCAGAGAGGTGGAGCATCTGCCCCATAACCGGGAGGTCAGGGTTCAAGTTCCGTACAGGTCATGCATTATAATGGCTTGGTTCCATATAAAAATGGAACCAAGCCATCCAGCTTGGTGCTCAGTCAGCAAAAATGGAACAGAGGAGGGAAATGTGGGCAGCAGTGGCTCAGAAGGTAGAGCAGGTCGTTCAGTAACCAGAGGGCTGGTGGGTCGAATCTCACTCTCCCCAGCCATCCTGCCATTGTGTCCCTGGGCAAGACCCTTTACCCACCTTGCCTCCAGTGTCCATGACACTGGGTATGAATGTGTATAAATGTTTGGTAGTGGTTGAAGAGGCCATTGGTGTGGACCGGCAGCCACATTTACGTCAGCCTGCCCCAGGGCAGCTGTGGCTACAGTAGTTGCTTACCACTATCAATGTCTGCCTGGACTGAATGAATAATGGAGTCACTGCAAGCACTTTGAGATGTCACTTGACGTGTAAAGCGCCATATAAATCTAATCTATTATTATGATTATTATTATTGTATTGCGATCAGTTTATCTCGGTCACTCTTGGGTCCTTCTCAAGATCTCACGTTATTTTGTATAATTCTCGCATGATCTTGTATTTCAAGCTGTTCTCATCCCTACTGCTGCAAAGCACAAACGGAGTTGGTAAGGATGAACGCAAGGGGCCATCTGCACTGCATCTGCAATGGACTGCATCCAGAGTCAGTGTAAATCCTGGGTTAGCATGATTGCTATTAGCCCAGATGTGGTCAAGGTATTAAGGGGCATGGCTTACCATGTTGTGTGGGCGGAGTCTCACATCACAACCTGACCTGATCTCAGGTGAGCCTCGCCAGACCACCAGGATGATCTGAGATGGACAGGTCCTGACAAGACACCACGGTAACATTAACAGACAGGTGAATATAGGTTAGTCTCTGAGTGGGTGGGGTTAAACCTATTAAAATGTGGGGCAGGGTTACCTGATGGCATGGGCCAGGTCAACACACTTCCACGTCTCTACAGGAAGTCCGTTGAGCTGCAGCACTGAGTCTCCCTGTCGAAGTCCAGACTGATGAGCCGGACCACCTAAATATGGAAAAATCAAATGACCAATCACAGGAGGTGCAGTGGTCACATGATAGGAAGTGTTCAGGCTGATTCATTCAGGAAGGAACTTATCAAAACCTGGAACTACAACTGATCAGGTGAGGAGGGACATGAGAGGGGGGGCATGGGAGGGGGGAGGTTTGAGGACAGATGAGGAGGGACATTTGAGGATAGGTGAGGAGGATGTTACAGGACAGGTGTGCTTGTCTCTCACCAACATCCACAGCCTGGACACGGACAGGACAGTCAGAGCTGATGGTGAATCCAAACCCATTGTTTCCTCTCACGATGCTCACCTGGAGGAGGAGACAGCACACCTGGGGTCAGTCTAATGCTTAGAAACAGGCTAACACGGCTTTGACCTATGGTGGTTTATGTTACTGATGACTGCTGATCATTTTTTGATGAGTCGATTAATCATCCAGTCTATGAAATAATTCTGAAACAGTCAGAAACATCCATCCTGGTGACCTCATCAAACATCTAGTTTTTCAAAGAAATGGTTCAAAACCAAAGTTGTTCACCTTATAACACAGAAACAACAAATGTGACAAATTTTTCATGTTTGAGATCCTGAACCAATCAGATTCTTTAGAAGTTTTACAGGACAGGTGATTAGTCAATTACTAGATTAGTTGATGAATTTTCTGCTTATTGTCTAGTTATGCCTCGGGCCAAGGGAGGCACATGGTAGTTTACAGATGCGTCTGTGTAGGTATCTGTCTATCTGTTACCAGCTTTTCACCTCGCCTGGTCAAAATCAAGTGGAACTAAAGGCTTGTATCTTTGTATCAGCATATTTTCTCAAGTTTTAATTTGCCAGAATTTCGAGATAAGGCTTTGTTTTTGAAACAAACACAACTAGAAAAGCACTCAGAGTTCGTACCTCCACCAAGGCTCCTTCCTTCCCTCCCTTTGTCCATCCATCTGTTTGTGTCTCCCTGCCTCCATCCCACCATACACTGCAAGATTGGGCCTTGGTAGAGATACGCACGCACAGATCAGCTCCAAAATGTAATGGGTTCGTGTGTAGGCCAAGAACTCAAGATGGCGCCCACAGCGGCCGCCATGGTGTATCGCTGCCCTTTAATTTTTATAATTTGTCTGTTTTTGTTCATTGATTGTGCATCTGCCGGTTCATACACCCGTGAAGAGCTACTAAATATCAGGACTCTCACCCCCATGGACCTTCTTCCAGTTTTTTTAGCTCCGGCCGCCGATCTGATCCATTGTTTGGCCAAAAGAGCTAGACGGCGGAAAAGAGGGAAGAGAGGAGGGATTCTCACTCGACTACGAAAAAGAGGCACGCGAACAGCCTTGCCTGGCATATTTCTATCCAATGTCAATTCTCTCCTGAACAAGGTAGAAGAATTAAGACTGCTGATGCGTTTCAAGGACCTCGCTTCCTCGTCTGTCATCTGCTTCTCTGAGACCTGGCTTAATGAGAACATTCCAGATAGCGCGATCAGCCTCGAGGGTTTCCAGCTGATTCGTGCTGACCGCGTCACAGAGCTGTCCGGTAAGTCTATCGGAGGAGGAGTGTGCTTCTATATTAACAACAGCTGGTGCTCTGATGTAACGGTGATTTCCAAACACTGTTCTCCCGCCCTGGAATTTCTTTTCATTAACTGCAAGCCATTCTATTCCCCGCGGGAGTTTGCCTCATTCATTCTCGTCGCTGTGTACGCCCCTCCTGACGCGGACACGCGCGAAGCTCAGCGCGTGCTCGCAGATCACATCCAACTTACGGAGCGGAACTTTCCAGACTCCCTGGTTATCGTGGTGGGCGATTTCAACCAGAGCAATCTGAGTCACGAGCTCCCCCGCGACAGTTTATTAAATGTCCAACCAGAGGAAAAAACACGCTGGATCACTGTTATACTTCAGTAAAGGACGCATATCGCGCTGTTCCCCGCGCAGCGCTGGGACTATCTGATCACGTGATGGTTCACCTCATCCCCACATACAAACAAAGACTGAAACTCACTAAACCTGTTGTGACCACCACAAAGAAATTGACCAGTGAAGCTGGAGAGAAACTGAACACGTGCATGGAAATAACTGACTGGGGCATGTTTAAAAGAGCCACACATGATCTTAATGAGTACACAGACACTGTGAACTCATATATCAACTTCTGTGAGGAGGACATTCTCCCATCGCGCACCAGGGTGAGATATTCTAATGACAAGCCTTGGTTCACAGCTAAGCTCAGACGGATCAGGAAGGAGAAGGAAGCAGCGTTGAAAAGTGGAGACAGGGACTGCTACAGGGAGGTTAAATATCGGTTTAACAGAGAGCTGAGGAGAGCTAAATCTGTGTATTCTGAGAAACTCCAGCAGCAGTTCACTGCTAATGACTCGGCTTCTGTGTGGAGAGGACTGAGGCAAATCACCAACTATCGGCCTCAGGCTTCTAAAGGTCAGGATGACAAAGCCCTTTGTCAAAGACTGTCCCAACATTACGCCCGTTTTGACACCTCGTCAGCTGTGTCCAACTCACCCACTCCACCCAGCTCCTCTGCCTCCTCAGCCCCTAATTCATCAAAAGCGGTCCCCCCCCCCTCCTCCTCCTCCTCCTCCCCCCCTCCCCTTGTCATCAGTGAGCAGGACGTGCACAGACAGTTCTCCAGACTGAACCCGCGCAAGGCCCCCGGGCCGGACGGTGTGTCTCCCTCCACCCTGAGACACTGTGCGAAACAGCTGGCTCCTGTCTTCACAGACATTTTTAACACCTCCCTTAAGCAATGTCACGTGCCAACCTGCCTCAAATCCTCCACCATCATCCCTGTCCCCAAGAAGCCACGGATTACTGGACTTAACGACTACAGACCTGTAGCGCTCACCTCTGTAGTCATGAAGCCCTTTGAGCGCCTGGTCCTGTCTCACCTCAAGTCCATCACCACACCCCTCCTAGACCCGCTGCAGTTTGCCTACCGTGCTAACAGGTCTGTGGACGACGCAGTCAACCTGGCCCTCCACTCCATCCTGCAGCACCTGGACTCCCCGGGAACCTACGCCAGGATTCTGTTTGGGGACTTCAGCTCTGCATTCAACACCATCCGCCCCGATCTGCTCCAGGACAAGCTGTCCCTGCTCAACGTGCCTGACTCCCTCTGCAGGTGGATCACCGACTTCCTGACGGACCGGAGACAGCATGTGCGGCTGGGGAAGTCTGTCTCAGACTCTGTTAGCATCAGCATTGGATCACCCCAGGGCTGTGTACTTTCCACCCTACTCTTCTCCCTTTATACCAACTCCTGCACCTCCTCCCACCAGTCTGTTAAGCTGATTAAGTTTGCGGACGACACCACCCTCATCGGGCTCATCTCCAACGGCGACGAGTCCGCCTACAGGGAAGAGGTGGCCCAGCTGGTGTCCTGGTGCAGCCACAACAACCTGCAGCTGAATGCTCTGAAGACAGCAGAGATGATTGTGGACTTCAGGAAAGTCACATCCCCCCTGCCCCCCCTCACCATCACAGGCTCTCCCATCACCTTTGCAGATTCCTTCCGCTTCTTGGGCACCACCATCACCCGTGACCTCAAATGGGAGCCAACCATCAGCTCCCTCATCAAAAAGGCCCAGCAGAGGATGTTCTTTCTGCAGCAGCTGAGGAAGCTCAAGCTACCCACCAAGATGTTAGTGCAGTTCTACACGGCCATCATCGAGTCCATCCTCACCTCCTCCATAACTGTGTGGTACGCAGGAGCCACTGCCAGGGACAGACTAAGGCTGCAGGGCGTCGTGCGCACTGCTGAGAAGGTGATCGGCTGCAAACTCCCATCTCTCCAGGACCTGTACATCTCCAGGACCCGGAGGCGTGCTGGCTGGATCATAGCCGATCCTTCACATCCTGGTCACGTGCTGTTTGCCCCCCTCCCCTCAGGTAGAAGACTTCGGTCCATTTGGACTAAAACCTCCCGGCACATGAACAGCTTTTTCCCCTCTACCATCAGACTGCTGAACACTAAGTGACTTTTGACTCTCGTGCACTATGTACAGCAGCTCAACCAGACTCATGTCAATCATCACTGTTTTTCTGTTGCATTATCGACTGCACTATGTGGTACTTCACATTATCTGCTACATGCTAATTTTTTAAAACTGCCTTGACTAGTACTACTCATTATTACTAGTATTATTATTATTATTACTTATTATTACTTATTTTTCTACACTTATTGCACGTTTCTAGTCCTTTAGTTTTTTAGTTTATCCCTTTTTCTCATTATGTTTTTAATGTTGCAGCATGGCACCGAGACAAATTCCTAGTTTGTGTATCACATGAACAATGGCAATAAATCTGATTCTGATTCTGAACCACTTCTGGTGAAAATTTCATCCAAATCCATCCAGTAGTTTTGGAGTATTGTTGCTAACAGTCTGTGAGGATATAAGAGCCTTGGTGGAGGTATGCATTCTCAGATCATCTCCAAAAATGTAATGGCTTCCCCTCTAGCCCAAGAACCAACTATGGTGAAAATTTCATCTAAATCCATCCAGTAGTTTTTGTGTAATCCTGCTGCACAAATGCAAACAAAGGCCTTGGTGGAGGTATGCACTCTCAGATCATCGCCAAAATCTAATCATCTGTTCCCCGTGCCATTACACACCTTTCCTGAAAATTTCATCAAAATCCATCCATAACTTTTTGAGTTATGTTGCTAACACACAAACAAACAAACGCCGGCAAAAACAGAACCTCCTTGGCGGAGGTAAAAAATCGCTCACCTTTATCATCGATGCAGCTGAAGCGTTACTGTAATACCTATCTCGGGTCAGTAGGTGGCAGTATGACTTTTTTGTGACTTCCAGTTAACTGTTGCTGGTTAATTTTGACTTTTTGATTTGATTTTGTATACTTTAATGCTTACAATAGTGGCTGTAATGACTGAAAAGTAAACAGAGCGGCTTCACTGTTTAGTTCTGACGAAGATATAGAAGAAAGCTTTTCACACTGTGGGGCGCCACCGTGAGATCGTCCACCAAGCATGATTGTTCTGCTCACAAAGGGAAACAGAGAAAGAAAAACAGTATGGTGCTTTGTTGGTTTTTTTTTTGGGGGGGGGGGGCTTACAGAGGGTAATGAAGAAAGACAATACTTCACATGTGGTAAGTGAGCACTTATTCAGCTGCTACATATTTGCTTTTCACCTTGATTGTTTTCAGAAATATGTTTGCTGTTTACTTTTGAAGATAGGAGAAAGTTTTATGTCCAGGTGCCCCACCAACACATGTGTCCATCAAGTGCAATTTTTGATCCGCCCACGAGGAATAACGGAGAACAATAATTTGCTTCAGACATGGTGAGCAGTGATAATCAGCTTAGTTTGTTCAATACTTGTTAATCCTGAAAAACTTCTTTGCTTGCTAAGCACAATTCTTACAGGTTACGGCGTTGACCAAAACCTGTCCAGAGCGTGGGTCCCTGGAGCCCTGCAGCAGAGCGGTGTGCAGCAAGGGTGACTGTGGGTTTAGGAGTAAATCCAGTAAGAAAAGTATTTCAAAGCATAGTAGGGCCAAAAAAGTGAACATGCTACTATGGTAAGTAGAGAAATGGATAAGGTACGTAAAGCTATGAAAAGAGCTGATGAGACTGAACATGAGCATGATGTGGGGAGAGCTAAAGATTAAGTTGCTAAAGCGAGTAAAATCGCAGCTGAGACTGAGGAAAAGAGTGGTAAACGTAAGGCTACCAACGGCTAAAGCCAGAAAAAATGAAACACAACCACAAAGTGAGAAACGTAGAAAGACTGATAGACATGTAGAAAGAGAGCACAAGAAACTAAGGAAGACTGAGAAGCATAAAGAAAACAGGAGGCGTACGTTGATCAGTTCTAAAAGAGAATAAAGGCATTAATGTGACAAGACTTTTTTTTAGCTAAGATCAAGCAAGGACTGGACTCCATGTGTACATGTTGCCATAGACTGATACTATATAAGCATACAGTCAGTGTGTACAAGCCTACCAAGTACTGCAAAGTATCCCCTGAGCTAATGTGAAAGAGTGCTAAACATTCCTGTTTCTTCTGATGGTACACATATGTCCAGTGCTGCAGATGGGAAATGTTGAAGTATTGTACCAGCGGCTGAAAATTATATTATGAGGAAAATTATCATACACACCCAGTTTTCGTTCTGATATGGTTCAGGACCATCTGGTTCAGTAATACGTATATTATCACAGATCATGCATGTTACAGCCTATAATGCAGTTTTATATTTAAATAATCTAACAGATCCGTTGAAAAAAAAGCACCTCTACCTGTGTGGAGAACAGGATGAGCCTGTACTGAACGGCCCAAAATATCAGTCATAATCAACTATCTTCTATATGCCTTCTGTTGAATCATCATATATCAAAGTCTTGCCTCATCAATATTTTGAGAAGTACTCTGTTTATACATTAGGACTAAACAATCAATCCACCGAAACTACTGCTAAAATGCCTCTGATACTTGAAGCAGAAACCTGCTTCAGTTTTATTGACAACTACAATCCAGTGACACTTTTGCAGACATTTGCATGTTGCAGCAGTGACAGAAAACTAGTGCTAATGCCAACAACAGGTTTGAACCACCCAGTAAAACTGGGGTCTGCCCCCCCCCATTCTTTTTTCAACCTGCTCGTGATGTTGCTTACTTGTGGAATCTGCCGAGCCTGCGTTAGTGCTGTAACATGCATGAACGACTCAATCAAGAGTGCTGGTTTTTATGGGTGAACGTACTGTACCGAATCACTCACCGGAGCTGTAGTGGAGGCCAGTGATCAGCAGCTGAATCCCCAGCCTGAGCAGCAAACAAGCCTCGCCTGCTCCATTCAGCCGACTCTCAGTTCAGAGAGTGGTAGACAGTTGGAGCTCCAGTACAGCACTGAGTGATTCGGTGTACAACTATTTCGAACGGATCTTTTTAGCTTGACTCGGCACGTTTCAGTGAACTGTGGATCCCATCACTAACCTCCATCCGAGGCTGCCTCTCTCCTACTGCAGCACGTAGCTGTCTTCTTTTCCACACGCAGCCCACGCACGTGAGATGATGCGTAAAAATAAACATAGTTTGTATGCGCAGGATCCGTATTCTGATTGTGGTTGCTAATGTATTAACACAGCCATGTAATGAAGGGGTCAAATTATCGTACATTATGGGAATTTTGAAATTATTGATTGTATATCGTACAGAGGGCAAAATTATCATACAAATATGATAATTATCATACGTCTGGCAACACTGGATATGTCATACTTATCAGGGTTCTCTGAGCAGAGGTGTACTACCAGCTAAAGCTAAGGCTAATGGTATGGAGCTAGACCGGAGTTGTCATGTTTGAATGCTTTAGAACAGAGAGTGGTATCACTGAGAGTACCATTTATGAAAATGATTGCATTGCCCAGTAGTAAACAAAGGCGTATCAAAGGAGCAGCAGTAAATGTGCCATCAAAGATAGGCCATGTGTGTACCACGCTACCAAGGTTACCCTCCCAAACCGAACTAGTACCACTGAAACTGAAGCACAAACTGTCGCACAAAGCTCACTACTTGTGTGATTATGTGTCACCTGACAAACTGATGAATGCACTGAAGTGGCTAAAAGCTAACAACAGCATGTACGCTGACACGGAAACAGCTGAAGACTGGCTACGTAATGCAAAGTCAGACGATGAGGAGCTAATCGTGAGCATGTTACAGCAGCCTGAATGCATGAATGAAGGCTGCAACAATGGCAATAACACAGGGTTACAAAAATTATTTTTTGTAAGTTGTCTGTGTTTTTTCAACTGATTTAAGACAATTTTGCACCACTGAATCCGAAAATGACATCCGTTTCTCTCCATCAGGTGCTACGTAAAAACCTGTACTTACCTAGTATTGTGCATGTTCTGACCTTTATATAAAGGTCAGTACAGGCAAATTGAATGTTACGTCATCATTGTTCAAAATTCAGAGAATTTCATGACATAAAAAAGAATTTTGCATCATATAAAGTGAAAATACCCGTACATGTAAACAAAAACGTATAAAACAACATGTGGCCATAATTCAAAAAGTTGACCTGACTGAGCAAAACCAATGAGATTTTTGGATTCAGCTCATCAAAACTGTCCTAAATCAGCTAAAAAAAACTTAGACAATAAATTTGGTGTTGAGCAGTGTGATGCATCTAATGAGCCTGAACAACCTGAGCTTATGCATGTAAGTGACAATAAGACACAACAGAGTAGCAACAGTTCAGTATGACACGAGAGAGAAGTGGAGATGCAGACAGAACTAGTGACTCTGCCTCACTATACTAACGTACTGCAGTCATTTGCTAGAGAACATGGCTTAACTAGGCAATATTACATGAGAGGGACTACGGTATCTGTGGATATAGTAACTCTGGGTCATGATACGGCTAATGCCCTCCACTATCTCTCATGCTTTTGGATAATTTGAGGAGGCTTAAGTGCAGGGCAACCACCTCAGAAGAACACTCAGACACAGATGAAAAGTTGACACCACTTTAATGAAAAAGCCAAGCCCTATACAAAACACGCTAACTTAAATAATAAACACACACACCACAATTAAAGAAACACACAACTAAAAGGACACACTATGTACAAGAAAACAGCTGCACACTGGAGCCACATGTGATCTAGGGAAAAGGAGAGGAGATCAAGGATTAATAATGGATAAGGAGTAGAGGGTAAACGCTGCTGAGGGAACGGGTCTTACGGTACCGGCAGAGAGCCCGGCTGTGACTCCAGCCAGGGAGAAGAGAGGAAGAGTTGATGATGGTCGGTGAGGAGGAGTGACGGGAGGACCTGGGTGGAGAAGCCGTTGTCGAGGAGGAGGAGGATTCAGGCAAGCGAGCAAACACAGCCCTGGAGACGTACCACTGGAGGCGGCAGCAAACCTGAGGGAAGAGGAGGACAAAAAGGCAAGACAACGGAAGGGAATAATAAGTATGGCGGCACAAACCCAACGATGCAGCGGAGAGCTGCTCACACTCTGGCCCTTAAATAAGCTGGAGGATCAGGCAGCAGGTGTGCAGTCACACAGGTGCGCTTGATGAGCTCCGGAGCCGGGAAAACAGAGACAGGACGGGAGGGGGGAGACATGCTCGCCTGTTCCTAACAGTGGCCCCCCCCTCCCCCTCAAGGGGTGCCTCCTGGCAACCCCCCGGGTTTCTGTGGATGGGCAAGGTGGAACGCCCGGACCACACCCTTGTTATGGAAAAAGGACCGTGGAATCCATGATCTCTCCTCCGGACCATACCCCTTCCAGTGCACCAGGTACAGCAAGCCCTGGCCACGGCGGTGTACATCCAGAATCTGCTGGACGGTGTATGTGGTCTGTCCATCAAGGATCCGGGGACATGGAGAGGGGTCCAGAGGAGGGCACAAGGGGCTGGTGGAGAGAGGCTTGATTTGGGAAACGTGGAAGGTGGGATGGTTACGGAGAGATGGAGGCAACTTCAGCCGGACAGTGACATCATTGATGATCCAGGAGATCGAGAATGGACCCAGAAAGCGTGGGGACAGCTTCCGGGAGTCTGTCTTCATGGGTACCTTCTCGGCAGATAACCACACCTTCTGGCCTACGGAGTATTTAGGCACCGCCACACACTTACGGTTGGTATACAGGTGGTTCCGCTTAGATGATCGTTGAAGAGCTGCCCGAGTGGACCTCCAGAGGCAGCGGCAGCGACCCGCAAGGATCTCCATAGAGGGTACCGCGATCTCCATCTCCATCATGGGTGGGAGTGGTGGTGTACATCCCATGGCAGCGTCAAAAGGAGTAAGTCCTGTAGCAGAGGAGACAGCCGAGTCGAGTGCATATTCTACCCAGGTCAGGTGGGAGCTCCAGGTAGACGGGTTGCAGGACGCCACACACCTCAGTGTGGCCTCCAAGGACTGGTTCACACGCTCGGCCTGACCGTTACTCTGGGGATGATATCCTGAATAGAAGTGACGCTGACAGAGGTACCCAGGGATCGACAGAACACCTTCCACACCCAAGATGTAAACTGTGGTCCTCAATCTGAGACAGTGTCCATAGGGATGCCGTGTAGCTGGATGACATGAACAGACAGGAGGCTGGCCGTCTCGGGAGCAGAGGGGAGACCAGGAAGGGGAACCAGATGAACAGCTTTGGAGAAACAATCGGTGATAGTGAAAATGACAGTGTTGCTTTGAGAAGGAGGGAGGCCTGAGACAAAGTCAAAGGCAATATGAGACCAGGGACGGGAAGGGCTGGGGAGTGGATGGAGGAGACCGGCTGGTGGTGAGGAGTCAGATTTGTTGGCAACACAGGTGTGGCAGGCCTTACCATAGTCTCTGACATCCGATCTAAGGGAAGGCCAGCAAAACACCCGCTGAATAAGTTCCATCATGCGAGTGATGCCGGGATGACAGGCGAAAAAACTTGTGTGGCCCCACTGGATTATGTCACTGCAAAGGGAGGAGGGCACATGTAGTTTGTTGGGCGGGCCTCCCTCGGGGACAGGTTCCACTGACTGAGCCTGCCGGACCCTCTGCTCAATATCCCAGGTAAGGGCCCCCAAAATACAGGAGGAGGGCAGGATGGTGCCGGAAGGGGGGGCAGCAGCTGTAGGAGAGAGAGAAGGAGAGGAGTCGGAGGAAAACTGGTGGGAGAGAGCGTCAGGTTTGATGCTGCGGGACCCTGGGTGATATGTGATGGAGAGATTAAATCTGAGCAGGGTCCACCTAGTCTGCCGGGAATTCAAACGTCTGGCTGACCTGAGATACTCTAAATGTTTGTGATCAGTCCAGACCATCACCAGCTGACTGGCTCCCTCCCACCTGTGTCTCCACTCCTCCAGAGACAATTTAATGGCCAGTAGTTCACCGTCTCCTACGTCATAATTTCTCTCGGCTGGGGACAGCGGCTGGGATAAAAATGCGCATGGGTGGAGCTTCTGATCGCAGCCGGAACGCTGTGAGAGCACAGTACCCACCCCCAAATCAGACACATCCACCTCGACCACGAACTGAGCTTGGCGGTCTACCTGTGCCAAAATAGGCGCCTTGGTAAATTTTTTTTTCAGTGAAGCAAAAGCCCGTTCAGCGGCCTCAGACCACTTCAGCGAGCTCGTGGCAGATGTGAGCTGTGTTGGGGGCAGAGCGGTTTCACTGTAATCCCGAATGAATCGGCGGTAGAAACTGGCAAAACCCAGGAAGCGTTGGAGCTCCTTCCACGTTTGGGGGGTAGGCCAGTCTACTACCGCCTGAATCTTTTCCAGGTCGGCCCTTAGCATGCCCCCCGCCCACAATAAACCCCAGGAAAGAAGGGGAGCAGGCGGAAAACTCACACTTCTCAGCTTTCACAAAAAGCTGATTCTCCAGCAGCGGCTGTAGGACCGTCCAGGCGTGGACCACATGTTCCTCCAGCGTGCGAGAAAAAATTATTATGTCTTCTGAGTAAACAAACACAAAATTGTTCACCAATGTTGGAGAACATCATTGACTAAAGGCTGGAAGATGGCGGGGGTGTTGGTCAGGCCAAAGGGCATGACCAGATATTCAAAATGACCCAAGTGTGTTTTAAACGCCGTCTTCCATTCATCCCCCTCACAGATGCGTACCAAATGGTAAGCATTCCTGAGGTCGAGCTTAGTGTATATCCGTGCCTGTTGTAGGAGTTCAAAGGCCGAACTGATGAGGGGCAACGAGTATTTATCCTTAACGGTGATGGAGTTAAGCTCCCTGTAATCAATGCATGGCCGCAAAGTGCCATCCTTTTTACCTGCGAAAATGAACCCTGCTCCGAGAGGGGCAGACGACGGATGGTTAAGGCCGGCGCAAAGGGAGTCCTTAATGTAGGTCTCCATCGCTTCCCTTTCCGGCCCAGATAAACTGTAGAGCCAGCTGGATGGCAGCTGCGCGCCCGGCAGGAAGTCGATAGCGCAGTCATAGGACCGATGGGGTCTCAAAGAAAGGGCCCTTGACCTGCTAAAGACCTCCCCTAAGTCATGGTAGACCTCAGGCATGTGACTGAGAGCCGCCGGCTCAGCTGAAGGGGAGGAAAGAGGGAGAGAGGGTGAACATGCAGCCAATCAGAAACACGACAACAATCAAAAGGAGCTCCAGGAAGAAATGGAACCCTGGGCCCAGTTGATTATGGGATTGTGTTTGTGAAGCCACAGATACCCCCAAATCATGGAGGCCCAAGATTGTGGCAGCACAAAAAACTGAATTGTCTCGCGGTGGTAACTGGACAAAATGACTGAAATGGGCTCAGTTTGCCGGGTCACCGCCGCGAGACGACAACCCGATAAGGCAGAGACATTCACAGGTGTCGGGAGGTTCCTGGTGGGAATCTGAAATTTTTGAATCAACTCCTGATGGATGAAATTTTGCTCCACTCCTGAATTCACCAGAGCGGAGGTTTTACACTCCACTCCCGGCAACAGGATGAGAGCCAGGAGTGTAAAACAGCTGGAAGGATTTCAAGAAGAGCCACCCACCAGACCCCCCACGGTTACTGATGGGCCGACCCTTTTTGGCTGAATTGGGCATTTGGAGATGACATGATCAGTTTTCCTGCAGTACATGCATGTCCACGCCTTTTTCCCGGCACCGGCACTCCTCCAGAGTCAGATGAGTCCTAGCCAGGACCATTAGCTCCGGACGGGGCTTAAGTGCAGGGCAACCACCTCAGAAGAACACTCAGACACAGGTGAAAAGTTGACACCACTTTAATGAAAAAGCCAAGCCCTATACAAAACCCGCTACTTAAATAATAAACACACACGCCACAATTAAAGAAACACACAACTAAAAGGACACACTATGTACAAGAAAACAGCTGCACACTGGAGCCACATGTGATCTAGGGAAAAGGAGAGGAGATCAAGGATTAATAATGGATAAGGAGCAGAGGGTAAACACTGCTGAGGGAACGGGTCTTACGGTACCGGCAGAGAGCCCGGCTGTGACTCTAGCCAGGGAGAAGAGAGGAAGAGTTGATGATGGTCGGTGAGGAGGAGTGACGGGAGGACCTGGGTGGAGAAGCCGTTGTCGAGGAGGAGGAGGATTCAGGCGAGCGAGCAAACACAGCCCCGGAGACGCACCACTGGAGGCGGCAGCAAACCTGAGGGAAGAGGAGGACAAAAAGGCAAGACAACGGAAGGGAATAATAAGTTTGCAGAACAACAAGGACTGCTGCTGAATGGCGGCACAAACCCAACGATGCAGCGGAGAGCTGCTCACACTCTGGCCCTTAAATAAGCTGGAGGATCAGGCAGCAGGTGTGCAGTCACACAGGTGCGCTTGATGAGCTCCGGAGCCGGGAAAACAGAGACAGGACGGGAGGGGGGAGACATGCTCGCCTGTTCATGACACTGCCAGAATATCACACCCAAAGTTAGTATATTAAATCAAATCACCCTTATTGTCATTCAACTGTACAACCAATCATGTACAGTAGAACGAGATTGTGCTTTACCTATCTACAGTGTTAATCACACACACCCCAGTGTAGAATCAGACAACTGCTGCCATGCAAGGCGCCGCCACAGAGTTGCTGAGCACGAAGCTGGACGGCAGGAAGTTCCACTTTTATATGGTCTTCGGCATGACCCGACCGGGATTTGAACCCCTGCCTCCCGGGTGTGAGGCGGATGCTCTACCAACTGAGCCACCACTCCGGTATTCATGATACTGTCACGACCTCGAGTGTAATATTGCTTTTATACAACAGTTCAACAAGCAAAATTTATTAAATGACAGCAATACTGCACAAAATATTATGATTTGTTTGTTTAACTAGTTGTTTTTGTGCAGCTGAGAAAAGATCGTCCTTTCTAAATGTAGCCAGTAACTGCTGCTCAACATCTCGGTCAGCATGAAGACGTCAACTGTCATTTCACACGCATGTAAACAAATTAAATATTGTCAAGTGCAAAAGTAATAACTGTTTATAAAACATACACCTGTTGAGTCAGTACTGCAAAATGCCCGACCCGAGATCAAAGCGTGAGGCACCTGTATCGTGTTATCCAGACTCTACTGTTGCTTCTGCTGGTCTCCGTAATGAAGCTAAAGTACAAACTTCTGCAGATGACCAACAGAGGGAGACAGCAGGACGATACAGACCAGTTTTGTTTTACTCCCGCTATGTTTTCCGCTAGCTGCTGCTAAGACGGAAATACGTCACGTCGACATGCGGCTGGTGTGCAGACATGCGCAGTAAACATTTTCTGCCCTACGTTTGGAATCAGTGTTTTCATGAGCACCATTCAGATTAACAATCGGCATAACCCACCCCTCTCAATCGGAATGAAATTTTGATCTGAATGAGTGTGATCGGGTCAGAATATTCAGATTGCCATGTTTACATGAAGCATTTTTATTCTGATCAGGCTTTTAATCCGGTTACTTTTGTCCATGTAAACATAGCCTATGGCGGATGAGTTTGAAATGCTTGAGCTCACTGAAATGAAGCGTCAACGAGCAGATGAGACCTTTGCAGAGTTACTGTGTAGAGTGAGAACTGAGGGCTGTACTGATGAGGACATTGCTGTGCTTGAGTCCAGAGTGATATCACCTGATAGCCCTGACTACCCCAGTGAAGCACTGCATGTGTATGAGCTGAGTACAGATGTGGATGGTAATGAGCACATGTTGAGCAAATTAAAAGGCAAGACTAGAATACATGGAATCAAAGCTAGTGATGCTGTTACAGGTCAAACAAAGCACAGTGACCTAGCCACTTTGATCAACAAGAGAAGAGAAACTGGTGGTTTACGTGGTCTTCTGAAGATAACCTGTGGTGCCAGAGTAATGCTAACAACAAACGTGGATGTAGCAGATGGATTGGTTAATGGAGCAAGGGCTGAAATTGTCCATATCACAACTAATACCAAGGACGTCGTGATCACTGTGCTTGTGAAACTTGATAAAGAGCAAGTTAGTGTAAAAGCCTGTCAAACCAGTCAGTATTGTGGAACATTTCCCAATGCAGTACCTCTAACTGAGATTAAGGTGGTATATCTGGCAAAAGGTAAATGTGGTGCAGAAATTACCAGGCTACAGTTCCACTCTAACACGATCATGGACAACTGCTGTCCATAAAGTGCAAGGATTGACACTGGAAGGAATTGTTGTTGCTATGAAGGGTGCTACATTTAATGCTGGGCAGGTGAATGTAGCACTAAGAAGAGTAAAGACATTGAGTGGTTGGCATATTGTGAATTTTAATGCAAAAGAAGACCCAAGCAGACGAAAAGATGGACAGACTCAGACAAAAGCTGTTGCAGACTAGTCCACAGATGCAGTGTTCGCCAACCATAAGCCATGTTAATGTAGCATTGCTAAATGTGAGGTCACTTGCTGCCAAACTAGCTGACATAGCTACGTTCCGATCCACAGTCCCCTTCAACTGCATTCCCTGCTCCTTGCTCTGTTCTCAGGAGATATTCAGTTAACTGTCCTTCACAAAATTTCTCCAAAAGAAACACTGTGCAATTATCTCGCACCCCCCATGTGTTACCATGGTAACCATGGACACATAGTGCTACTATGGTGGATAACGTATATTTCTTAAATAAAATATTAATACAAACAGATTTTTATTACATCAGTTGATATAAACAATAACCAACATCAATTTAGCTTGTTAATAACGTTAGCAACAATAGTATGTTTTACTCATATATGAGGTGTAATGGTTTATGAGTAATCTTCTTGTCAACTTCCGGTGAAGTGATGTACTGTTGTTCACTTCCTCCCTGCTCAGTTCTCAGTTCCCGTTGAACTGAAGACCGTTCACTCCCTTCAGTTTGGAATCTCACTTAATATGGTGGAACACCCTGTGCAGTCCACTGGGGAGTACTCTACTGGGCCATCAGAATGCACCATTAGAGGCTGACCCAGAGCTAGACAGTGCAAGTGTGCTAGGTTTTTGTGAGACATGGTTGTCCGCAGCTCAGAACCTCACCTATTATCAGTGCTGATCATGTGGTCTTCAGGTGTGACAGAGCAGGAAATGATCATGAGGGTAGAACAATGCTCAGTGTACCCAAAGGTTTTCAGCCAAGTATAACAGTTATATTTATGTCAACTAGCATTGAAAGTATAGTGACTACTTTGCATATCAAATCAATGGCAAGAGTTTGCTAGTAGCAGTGGTGTACAGGTCACCCTGTGTGCCCGTGCAACACTTTGAGCAGCTGATAACTACACTACTGAAACATCTGAATAAAAGAAGCTTAGTAACTATTGTCCAATTAAGCAATATTACACGAGAGGGAGTACGGTATCAATGAACAGAGTAACTACAGGTGCGATACGTCTAATGCCCTCCGCGCATCCTGATTGATCAGGATATCCGGGATGATGGTTTTTAAAGCTGCGCTGTAGTCCACAAAGAGCATCCTCACATAGCTCTTTGTGTTCCCCAGGAGGCTCAGCGCTCTGTGAAGTGTGAATGATGCTGGGCTCCACTGCTGCTGCTGCTGCTCTGCCAGTCCTGACTGTGCTACTAAGTTGCCGGCTCCTGCTCCTGTTGAGCTGCCCAAGCCGCTTTAGCGGACTCGAATGGAGGTCCCCAGACCACAGCCCTCAGTACTACCTCCTACTCCTTGGCGGTCTAGGCCATCCCCTGTCCTTCCAGCAGCCCAAGGGTCATCCACCAAACTCCCCAAACTCTTCCCCTTGGCCTAGTTTAGCCCCTGGACTGGGTTTCCCTTAGAGAGAAAAGAATGAAAAGAACAGAAAAAATACTTTCCCTTTGTGGTTCACTGCCCTGAACTGTTCAGTTTCTCTCAAAAGAAAAAGAAGACCAAAAAAAGACACTCTCCTCCTCTTTGCGACGTCACAAATTGATTTCACAACTTTTTTTGGTTTAGAACTCTCCTGCGATGGTGTTATTGTACTGTGTTAACACCAAAAGCCAAAGCACTGTTATATGTGTCATAACAGTAGTTAGTGTTTGATTCTTCAATAACACATTTCAGTGAAGACTTAACTTCACCTGAAACAGCTCAACTACAGTTTAAGATAAGATAAGAAAAGATAAGATCAGCCTGGATCAGTCCCACGATGGAGAAATTCCAGGATTGCAGCAGCAGGCCTAGATGAAGGTGGAGGCAGCAGGGGTTGGCTGGCAGGTAGAGAAGAGGGCGGTTGGTCAAACCTGTTAAAGAACAGGTTCAGGTTTTTCACCCACACCCTACCCCCTGTGGCCTAGGAGGAGGTATCCTGGTGCCCAGAGATGGTTTTGAGGCTTCTCCAGACACCACTGACATCACTCTGTTGCAGCTTGTCCTCCATCTTCTTCCTGTAGCTGTCCTTCCCCTCTCTGATCCTCCTCCTTAGCTCCCTCTGTACGCACTTCAGCTCCTCCTTGTCTCCCGACCTGAAGATCCTTTTCTTCTCCTTCAGCAGTGACTTTATCTCAAGGTTGATCCAGGGTTTGTTGTTTGAGAAACACTGTATGGTCTTGGTGGGTACGGTGTTCTCTACACAGAAGTTGATGTAGTCTGTGACGGTGTGTGTGAAGCTGTTGATGACCTCACCATATGGATCACAGAGATGCTCCCATGCAGTGGATTCAGCAGGCCTTTAGAGAGTCCTCCCCGCTCCTAGGACCATATTTTCACTGTGCGGGTAATGGGAGGTTGTCTGTGTACCAGGGGTTTGTACACAGGCAGGAGGTGAACAAGGTTGTGATCAGATCTACTTGGGGGGGGGGGGGGGTGATGAGGTGTACGCCTCCTTGGTGTTTGCATAAAATAAGTCCAGTGTTTTATTGTCTCTGGTGTAGCACGTGACATACTGGGTGAAAGTGGGCAGAATGGAGGACAGTGATGTGTGGTTAAGTTCACCAGAGATGAGCTGGGGGGTGTTGAGTCTGTAGTCTGCTGGTGACTGTGTGGATGATGTCACACGCTGCCTCGGCGTTTGCAGAGGGGGGTACATAAATAACAATCACAATGACGTGTGAGAACTCTCTGGGGAGATATGCCGTTTGCATGCTAACAGCTAGCAACTCAGTGTCCTTGCTACAGTGTTGTTCTTTAATCGTGATGTGCCCAGGATTACACCATCTGTTATTCACAAATATTATCACCCCCCACACACACACACACACCTCTGCTCTTCCTTATCTGGTGTCCAGTCTGCCCGTATTAAGTGGAAACCCTCCAGTCCAATGTCAGCATCTGTTGTTAGCGCTGTTAACCACGTTTCAGTGAATAGCATGATGCCAGCCTCTCTGAAGATGCTCTCATATGGGACATAGCCGCTAGTTCATCCGTCTTATTAAGCAGCGATCTGGCATTTCCCATAATAATAGATGGAAGGACGAGACGTCTTCCCCTTGTGTCGCTTCACTCCAGCTCGATATCTCTGTCGTTTTTCCCTGAGTTCTCGAGAGATATTGGGTCCCTCAGTTAGCACCGTGAAGCAGCACAATGCTAACAACTGACTCCTACTGTAAACAGTGGCTCCTCCTCTCACCGGGTCAGTAGTCATTGGCAGTATGAGTAGGAAGACGGCTAATGTCAATGCCAGTGAGGCGGTACTTGTGTCCTTGGCGTCCGTGATGGATACGGGGTAACAGGATCAGAATTGTGGCGAAGAAAAAATGGATAGTAAATAAAAATGAGAAAGAAAACTCAAAACTGAGCTGATGCTGCAAAAAGGCTGCCGACACATGTGGCGTTTTCCTCAAGTTACAATTTCAGTCAAATGCCAGCTTAAAAAATTATGTAAATTGAGTGCTTGCTAATCTAATCTTTAAGAAACAAAATAATACAGTGCTCTTTTGCTGATAAATTTACATTTTTTTTGTCCTGTGGGTTTTGTGACATTGTAATATTGTTACCTTTATTATGAAATGCAGTGAAGTGGCGCCTACTTCCTCTTCCGCCACTGCACCGCCCTATAAATGCCAGCGGGCATCTCTATTCTGCCTCTTTGCCGACGCCCCTGCCTGGTGGCTGTACTGTGTTATCAGCTCATAATAAAGCTGAGATCAGCTGTGCACTTGGCCTCGTCATTACAAAGGTAATTTCAGACATAACATTTTGGTGACGAGAATAAATATGGAGGCGTGTGTTTCACCACTTCGGCCCTTCCTGTAGCTCCCGGGCGAGCCGCCTGTGCCCTGGCCAAGATGGTCTGCTGCCATTCAAAACTACATCGTGGTGCTCGACCTGGGTAAGCTGGATAAACTGAGGGCACGTGTGCTTCTGGTGCATAATTTGGGGTTTGAGGGCCAACGTATCCTGCGTACACTCGGGGCTTCCGACTCATATGAGGATGTGGTCAAGTTGCTAGCGCGCCATTTCAGCACCCTGGACAGCGCAACCGTCCGGAGGATTAGGTTTTGGCAGTGACACCAAAGGGCAGGTGAGCCTATCCATCAGTTCGTCACCAACCTGAGGCAGCTAGCTAGTGAGTGTCACTTTGGGCCACTAGAGGAAGAGATGGTAAGCAACCAGCTGGCGGAGCACACAAACAGCACCACTATACAAGCAAAGCTACTCACGGTGCCAGGTGACCTAATGCTAGCCAGAGCTATCGAGTTAGTGCTCCAATTGGAGACTGTGGACAAGCTAGCCTCTGAGCTAAATTGGCACCAGTCACAATGGCAGCAGGAGCCTCCCACCGTGGCACTAGTAGCAGACCCAGATAGCGAGGATAGCATGGATGAGGACGCTATGGAAACCAATGCTACCAGCCATAGATCTGTCCCAGAAAAACCCTTGTGTATGGGTTGTGGGTCCACGAAACATCCATTCAAGGCCAGGGATTGCCCGGCTAGAGGGAAACGCTGTGCCAAGTGTGGCTGCTTGAACCATTACGCCAGGATGTGCCACATGTCCGAGCCAGAGAGCCCACGGAGAAAAACAACTTCACCCGCCCTGACGACTGTCCATGCGGTGTCCCCGAGTACCAACGGGTACACGTTCTGTAAGGTGATGCTGGATAGTGAGGAGGTGCCGCTGCTGATTGACACAGGGGAGGAGGAATCATTATTGAACTGGGCCACGGTGAGGAGATTTTTCCCCCACTACAGAATAAGAGGTAACCCAGCGCTGCTCTACGGTTATGGAGGTGGCAGGCTGTGCACAGTTGAAACACTGTAGTTAACAGTTCGGTACAAGTCGGCAGTGATGGCTGACTTCACTTTCCACGTGATGGGCCGAGGCAACAATATCATGGGCTGCGACCGGTTTTAGGGACTGGGGATCGCCATTAAAGACGATAGGGAAGAGTGGTCTGGTTGTGGCAAGTGTAACCGTCCAGTTCTGGTGGTGGAGGACAACGCTGTGTGGGATGAAGATTTACTGGGCACCACAGTGGTCAGGCAGGATCAGCCTCACTCAGGTTCAATGCAGGAGGGTCTTAGTGCCGGCGCCCAGGGTACTGTAGGAGAGGGAACCGAGTGTGGCGGCAAGGCGCCTGCGTTGCTGCATGACACTGAAGAGCTAGCCCCAGATTCTTCCGGAGCTTTGCCGCAGAGGGCTGGAGAATCTGGAGCTACAACGGCGACCACTGCAGCAGTTTTAAAAGAGGTCGGGGCCAGACCGACAGGCACGGCGGGACCGCGTGCCGAACAGCACTGCTGCAGGCCGAGCAGAGCTCCTCTGAGAGTTACAGACCTGGTCCGGGCTCTAGGGGAGGGACATCCATGGCGGAAATGGGCCAAACGACAGCCAGAGGAACACCAGGAGCGGCTGCACATCGTGGCTAAGTGCGGTGCAGCCTACTTCCAGCTGCTGGATGGCCTGTGGAGGCACACCAAGGAGCTGTGGCGTGCCCGGGAGGAGGCTTCTGATGGCGGGTCTGGATGAGAGAGGCGGTCAGTGGCGAGAAGAGGCACTCTCGTCTATGAAGCTAGCTGCGACCCTGGGGGCATGACGCTTCCAGGGGCAGGTCTACTGAAGGGCTGCCCTGGGCCCCTCCACAAACCGGTTCTACCCCTTTCTGTCAGAAGCACAAAAGTGTGCGTTTGAAAAAAAATCATATAATCAGTTCCAGTGTTCATGTGTTTGTGTGTGTAGGAGCACGGCAATGTTTTGAGTTATTAATGGACTTTTAGTTAGTTACACGTGGCGGAATAATCCACCTCGCCGTGTGGGGGAGGACGGTTGTCCACCCACCCTCCCTCTCTTTAGGCTCGTTGGGTGACTGTAACAGGCCATTCACTGATTCCAGTTCTAGTTTTCTTAGTGCGTGATTCAGGTCTGAAATTGGGGAGGGGCTCAATTGTATGAGTGGTTTTGCACTTTCTACGGGGGGGGGGGGGGATGTGATATTGTAATATTGTTACCTTTATTATGAACTGTGGTGTAGTGACGCCCACTTCCTTTCCCGCCACTGCGCCGCCCTGTAAATACCAGCGGGCATCTCTGCCTCTTTGCCCCCCTGCCTGGCGGCTGTACTGTGGCACCAACCCATAATAAAGCGGCGCTCAGCTGTGCGCCTGGCCTCGTCATTACCAAGGTAATTTCAATCATAACAGGGTTGAGACAGTTTCCTTATAACTGGGAGCTTTTCCCCTCCTGAGTTTGCAGTTTTCTCTCATGGATTTGAAACCTTTTCCCTATAAATTTAAAAATGTAAAACCTATTTCCTTGTTAATGTGGGACCTTTTAACTCTGCAGTTGTTCCCATTTATCCACTGTAGAGTTGATAGCTTTTTTCTAGGTGAATTACAGATTTTTTCCTGGCAAAATTTGGCCTTTATGATTTGTAAGACTTGCTGACTATCTTATTAAAGCTTGACAAAAAGCCTATAAAACGCTGTAATCCCAAAATAACCCCGTTCACTGCACATACTGTGTCTGTATGAATGTTGTTCTGCCTGTATGCTGTTGTTATCTCTATGACTAGTACCCCCCACCCAAAAAAACAGTGGTGGCAGAAGACTGCCCCTCCCTGCTCCTGCTGCAGGTTTCTTCCTGTAAGGGAGTTTTTGCTTCCCACTGCTGCCTCCTGCTGCTCAGACGGGATCGTTGGGGTTTCTCTGAGTTACTTACGATTCAGACTTTTGCTGTCTAGCACCTTGACATAACTCTTGTTGTGATTAGATGCTACACAAATAAAACTGCATTGAATGCTCATGCCCCACCTTTTGACTTGCTTTATTATTTTGGATTTATTTGGACTGTTATTGTGATTTATTCTGATCTACTTTCAAGTTTATGTTGAAAATATTCTTTTTTCAGTTTATTTCACCTCAATGTGCAAGAGGAACACGGTGGTGAGTCAGTCTGTGCATCTGTCTGTCTGCACCCAGGCATCAGCACCTATGGTGCTTTCATTAATTAATTAATTGATTAATCATCACAGTGATACTGTCCAACACCTGGAAATGGCCTAACAGGTCAGTCTAATTCCTGGAAACAGTTGTCTTTATTTGTCTCTGAAGGGTGACTCCCTCTGCAGGTCTCCATCTTAGTTTGATTTGGACCCGGACTAGGGGGTCCATGTTTCCATGACAACATAAACGGGGGAGAACAAAAGCAGTTTAATGCCCCCGAGTTCAGACTGACAGGCTGATATTAAAGTTCCTGAGGAGACGGCATCAGGGTGAAAGAATGTTTGTCTCTGAGGTCAGATGACCTGAACCCACTGAACCAACGAGATCCTGGTTCTGGTCTCAAGGGCAGGACAGGAAACAGGTCTGATGAGGGAGAACAGACAATACCAAACTGAACAAACATACAGAAACGCCAAAATCCATGATGTCATCAAAGCCGTCTACAAACAAAAAACAGCTCGTTAATGTAACGTGATCACCATGACGACTAGATTCACCAGCAGCTGTGACATCACTGAGAACGACCAATCAGACACCTCTTTGAAAGTTGTTTCGATCAGAGTTAACAGTTGATTTAATTAACCCGACCACAACCCTGGGCAGTCCTGGACCCTGGAAAGCCTTGGACAGCTCTGGACCCCACACTAAGTTCTAAAGGTTCTAATACAAGTGGACACAGACCTGAGGCAGACTCTGCCCGATGCAGACCGAACACAGACGGTGGATGGTGTGCATGACGGCGGCGGGTCAGGGGGGTCGGTTCCGATCCTGCTGATCCACATGAACACGAGGTACCAGGAACAAGAACAAAATCCAGAAGGAACACTGAAAACCAAGACTAAGACCAGAGTAGGTCTAACATGTCTGATGTGAGCGGAGTGTTTGGAACTGGGCAGGAGCGGTGGGAACGGACACAGGGGACAATACCAGGAAACACACACACACACACTAACACTACTACACACTAACACACACTTCCTGATCACACTCTGACTGTTCTGTCTCTGTGAGGACCAACAGGATCTCTGAACAACCAGGACCCAGAAACTGTCACGGTCCAAAATCACGGTCCAACTGTACCACTGGTCCTGGACCAGCCAGTAGGTGATGGTTAGAAAGGTTCTGTCCTCAAGCTCGGTTCTCAGCATGACCAAGACCAGGACACACCCAGCACAGATCCCCCAAATAGTGGACCAGGGTCACAGGGAACGAGAGAGCTGGACTGTAGTCCAGGATGGACTAAAACATGGAGGGGGGGTCTGACAGGTCTGGGTAGTGGGTCAGGATTTTTACTGCAATTTGAATATATAGGGAGACAAACAGAATCTGAGGCAGGAGACCAAGAGACACCAGGATTCATAGAGACCAAAATCCACAGACACCAGGATCCAGACATGGAGACTGGGATCCACAGAGACCAGGGTCCACAGAGATCACTATGTGGGACTCAAAAACCCAAGTCCAAGGCATAAACAGATCAAATCTCTTTTAGTTGATGGACTGGCGTTCTGTCCAGGGTGGACCCTGCCCCTCGCCCAAAAATGCTGGGATAGGCTCCAGCCCCCCCCCCCCCCCGCGACCCAAAAAGGATTAAGCAGAAGAAGATGGATGGATGGATAGTTGCTATTTTATCACAAACTTGGAAACATGAGTGCTAATACATGTAGTTATACACAGAATATTGTAGTATAATACTGTAGTATAATAGATATATTTTATTAAACTGTATATAGTTTAGTAAATACTGTGTACAGTATAACAGTAACTGTATAATATACGCTATATACAGTGTACCAATGTATAGTACAGTCCTATAAAGTTCAGTTTCTGGTGTTTAGCGTGTCGTTAGTGTGTTCAGCCTCACCGTCACTCGCCACTCATCATCCCTGCTGTCCGAGCTAACGTGGCGATGGTTAGCATTAGCATACAGCGTGGAGACATAGCCGCCGTAGGTACTGAGGTGGAGGTTGGAGGTCGGGTCTTTGGGTCCACTGGAGGACAGGGTTGATTGGCTGGCTGTAGCGGTGCCGGTACTGGTGATGGTGACAGCACTGCTGGTGGTGGAACTTGAGGTGGCACTGGTGATGGCAGCAGCGCTGCTGGTGGCGCTGGTGCTGGCAGTTGCCGCATGGACGAGGTTCAGGTCCGGTTCTGGAGTGGGGTCTGGGGTCCTTCGATGGTTGGCTGGAAGCAGATAACCTTCATCATTATCATCATCATCTTCATCGCCATCAGAGTCATCCCACAACCAGACGGCATTCTTCCAGAACATCTCTACAGTTCTGGTTCTGATAGTACTCTGATAGTACTCCTATCACGACTCCTGCAGTACTCCTGTAGTACTACTACTCCTGCTCTGTCCTCACATCAGATGCGTCTCCCTCTCTCTGTCTCTCTCTCTGCTTGGCGGGCAAACAAGTGTCAGATCACAGTGTGATGTCATGGGGGGGTGATGGGGGGATCACATGGTTAGTGGGCTTCTTCCTGTCGTCATGGTGACAGTGTGGACCCCCAGGGGTAAATAAGGGAGCAGGAGTCACAGTTAATCTATACCCCCCACCACTATAAATAGACATATAGATCACAGACTGACACCAGTCACATGACCGACCTCCGCTACAGTCGGCCAGTCAGAAACAAGATGACAGAGAACAGATTTCACCTTCAGGAGTCACATGAGCTTTGGTTCTGAGGCTAAAGAAGAAGGAAAGTTCTGAAATACCACAAAATATTAAGATGGAAAAAATACATTAACCAAATATGTTTAGTACACGTATGCAGTAATATAAGTAGACGTGTTTATGCGTATGCAGTTACAGTATATATGTAGAGGTTTACATGTATGCAGTAATATATGTAGTAGTAACAGTAGTAATAGCAGTAGTAGTAGTACTTGTAGTTCAACCTTTTCAGTCTGGATTAAAATCCTAAACCATAGTGATGAAGTCTGTTAATGGTATTAAAACATCTGCTCACAGTTTTAAATTAATTGGTTGGATTGGCTGTCTAAACAGTACACAAGCTCCACCCCCATGTCATGTGTTACCATGGAAACACTCACCTCTCCGTGCTCCCTCGCGGGTCCTCATTGGTCCGTTCCTCTGTGATGTCACTCTCAGATGTTTCCTCCGCCCATACTCTTCCCCCAACAGGTAGAACCACCCACTGATCACCTGATGGCAGAAAGGGGCGGGGCCAACAGTAATCAGATATTTCTGTCCAGTCAATCAGAGAGTGGGATTCTCTGCTGTGACTGTTTAAAACTGACCTGAGATGACGAGACCAGAGAGCCAATCCCGAAGCTCATACACCCGATCAGCTGACTGCATCTGAGGAGAGAGATGATGGAGTACTACAGAGGATGGAGTACTATAGATTAAGGAGCACTGCACAAGATGGAGTACTACAGAGGAAAGAGTACAACAGAGGATGGAGTACTATAGAAGAACCAGTACTACAGAGTGGAACACGGTGAGAATCACATTCTTTGATTTCTCCAGTGTCTTTAACACCATCCAGCCACTGCTGCTGAGTGAGAAGCTGGGGGTGATAGCAGTCGATAGCTCTGTGATCTCCCGGATTACTGACTATCTGACAGGAAGACCATAGTTTGTCCGGCAGTGTCTTGTCTGATGTGATGGTTAGTGATACAGAAGCTCCACAGGGTCTGTGCTTCTTCCTTTTCTCTTCACCTTATACACCACTGACTTTCAGTACAACACCGAGTCATGCCACCTGCAGAAATTCTCTGATGACTCAGCTGTTGTTGGTTGTTTAAGAGGAGGAGAGGAGGGGGAGTACAGGGCACTGGTAAACAAATTTGTGGAGTGGACGGAGCAGAATCACCTGAGGCTGAACATCAGCAAGACCAGACAGAAATGTGATTGACTTCAGGAAGAAGAGGATGCCTTCACAGCCATTGCAGATTAGGGGTGAAGACGTGGAGGTAGTGGAGGACTACAAATACCTAGGTGTCATGATCAGCAAGGGACTACACTGGAAATCCAACACTGACGCAGTGTACAAGAAGGTGATGAGCAGACTCTACTTCCTGAGGAAGATGAGATCCTTCAAAGTGTGCAACAGGATGCTGGAGCTTTTCTACCAGGCCATTGTTGCCAGCGCCATCTTCTTTGCTGCTGTCTGTTGGAGGTGGCAGTATCAGACCCAGCAACACCAACAGACTTGACAAGATTATCAAGAGGGCTGGCTCTGTAATTGGTCTCAGGTGAGAGACCTTTGTGACTGTAGTGGAGAGGAGGATATGGAACAAACTGCAATCCATCATGGACAATCCTGGTCACCCCCTCCACCACACACTGGACAGACAGCAGAGCACTTTCTCCAGCAGACTGGTACATCTTCACTATCGAACGGTTCAATTCAATTCAATTCAATTCAGCTTTATTTGTATAGCGCCATATCACAACAAAAGTCATCTCATAGCACTACCAAATGCAGGGAAAACCCCACAATTGCAGAAAGACCCAGCAATCAAACGATCCACTGTGAGCAAGCACTTAGCGACAGTGGAGAGGAAAAACTCTCATTTAACAGGAAGAAACCTCTAGCAGAACCAGGCTCAGGGAAAGGCAATCATCTCTGCGACTGGCTGGGGGTGAGGGGATAAAGAGGTCGAAAGGAACAGACATAAAGAACAACAACGGTGAGAAGCCAAGTACAATATTGGAGGTCACCCGGCAGTCTGAATCTATTAACAGCAAAACAAAAGGGGGGTTAAGAGATACAAGATCCCTCCCTAATCGTAGGCTAAATTGAAAAGGAAGGATTTTACCCTGTTCTTAAAAACAGAGATCGAGTCTGACTCCCGGACCCAGAGTGGTAACTGGTTCCACAGGAAAGGAGCTTGATAGCAGAAGGCCCCGCCTCCCATTCTACTTTTGGAGATTCTGGGTATTACAAGTAATCCTGCATTTTGGGAGCGTAGTGCTCTGTTAGGATGATAGGGTAATATCAGATATTTTATATATAAGGGGGCCTGATTATTAAGAGCTTTGTTAGTGAGAAGAAGGATTTTAAACTTAATTCTAAACTCTATGGGAAGCCAATGAAGGGAGGCCAGAACCGGGGAGATATGATCTCTTTTTCTAGAACCAGTTAAAACTCTTGCAGCAGCATTTTGGATCAACTGAAGACTTTTTAAAGATATCTTAGGACAACCTGATAATAACGAATTACAGTAATGTAATCTAGAGCTGACAAAGACGTGGATCAGTTTCTCTATTCAGAGACAAGATGCTCCTAATCTTGGCAATATTGCGTAGATGATAGAAGGCAGTCTTAGAAACAAATTTAATATGTGAATTAAAGAACAGATCTTGATCAAAAATAACTCCAAGGTTCCTCACAGAACTATTCAGAATGAGAGTAGCGACATCCAAATTAAGAGTTTGATTTGGAAAGGTATTTCTAAGGTTTTCTGGACCAACAAGAATGACTTCAGTCTTATCTGGGTTTAATAGCAGAAAATTACAAGTCATCCAGGCTTTGATTTCCTTAAGGCAGGCATCTAAATTGGCTAATTGATTACAATCATCGGGCTTCATCGACAGGTATAACTGTGTGTCGTCTGCGTAACAATGAAAATGTATACAGTGCTTTCTAATGATATTGCCTAACGGAAGCATATGTAAACTAAAAAGAGTAGGGCCTAACACAGATCCCTGTGGAACTCCGTGACTGAACTTAGAGCTGGAAGAAAACTCATCATTGATGTGAACAAACTGAAGTCTATTGGACAAATGAGATCTAAACCACTGCAGCAAAGTTCCATTTAGTCCAACATAGTGTTCTAATCTATCAAGTAGAATGTCATGATCGATAGTATCAAAGGCTGCACTAAGATCTAAAACAGGGGTGTCAAACTCATTCCATGGAGGGCCAAGACCCTGCATGTTTTGCTTCTACCCAGTGTCTTCAGCAGGTGTTTTCACTGATCAGCAATCAGTGGGAAGAAATTCAGTGAAATCACCTGTTGAAGGTATTGGGTGGAGGTAAAACCTGCGGGGTCTTGGCCCTCCATGGAATGAGTTTGACACCTGTGATCTAAAAGGACAAGTACAGAAACAAGTCCATTATCAGATGTGATAAGGAGGACATTAGTGACCTTCACTAAGGCTATTTCAGTACTGTGATGAACTCTGAACCCAGATTGAAACTCTTCAAATAAACCATTTCCCTGCAAGTGGTCAAATAATCGCGCAGCAACAACTCTTTCTAAGATTTTTGAAATGAAAGGGAGATTAGAGATTGGTTGATAGTTAGCCAAAACTCCTGGATCGAGCGTTGGTTTTTTGAGTAAGGGTTTAATTACTGCAATTTTAAAAGCCTGCGGTACATAACCCAAAGTTAAAGAAGAATTAATTATATGAAGAATACGGCTACCAATAATTGGGAAGACTATTTTAAATAACCTGGTAAGAATAGGGTCTAAAAGACAAGATGAAGGCTTAGATGAGGAGATTATTTTATCTAACTCTAAAAGGTCAATTGGAGTAAATTTATCTAAACAGATACCAATTGAAGGAGTTGTAGTACTTAATGTACTTAAGTTTACGGTGGGAAGAATCTGACTGATTTTATCTCTAATAGATAAAATTTTATGATTGAAAAAGTTCAAAAAGTCCAGACTAGAAAGCTCTAGGGCAGTGGTGTCAAACTCATTCCATGGAGGGCCAAGACCCTGCAGGTTTTACTTCCACCCAGTCTCTTCAGCAGGTGCTTTTACTGATCAGCAATCAGTGGGAAGAAATTCAGAGAAATTACCTGTTGAAGACACTGGGTGGAGGTAAAACCTGCAGGATCTTGGCCCTCCATGGAATGAGTTTGACACCTGTGCTCTAGGGGGATGCAAGGATTGACCAAGTCCTGACTCTTTGTCAGCCTGGCTATAGTGTTGAAAAGAAACCTGGGATTATTCTTGTTCTCTTGTATTAATGCAGAGTAATAACTTGTTCTAGCTTTTCTAAGAGATTTTTTTTATAAATTAAGAGATGATTTCTCCGCGCTAAATAGAATTCATCTAAATTAGTAGAACGCCATTTTCTTTCTAATTGACGAGTCTTCTGTTTTAAGCTACAAGTTTCTGTGTTAAACCAAGGGGTTAGAAATCTCTGCTTAGACTTTTTTCTTTTTTAAAGGGGCCACCAAATCTAGAGTCTGACGCAGAGAGGCTGTAACACTATCTACCATGCTATCAATTACAGAAGGAGCAAGCTCTCCATCTTTTATTTCCGTTGTGTTGTCCCATGGTATAGAGGAGGCAATCTGCAAAAATTTGGTAAAATCATCTGAAAGACATCTGCTGTAGTAATATTTTTCTTAAGGAGTCAAATAATCAGAAATAGTGAAATCAAAGGTTAACAGACAATGGTCTGACAGTGCAGGATTGTGAGGAGACGCTACCAGATTTTCTATTTCTATACCATAGGTCAGAACAAGGTCCAATGTATGGTGGAGATAATGGGTAGAATTTTCTACTTTCTGGGAAAACCCCATTGAGTCTAAAATTGAATTGAATGCCTTATTAAGACAGTCACTATCTACATCAACATGTACTGTATATTAAAATCCCCTACTATAATTATTCTATCTGATTTCAACACTAAATCAGCTAAAAAATTCAGCAAATTTGGATAAACTCTGAGTAGTCCGAGGGAGGACGGTAAACTATGGCAAAGAAAATTGGGTTCAAGCCAAGATAGCTAACATGCCCCACACTGAGGACCAGGCCCTCAAACATGATTTTTGCTTTACATTAACTAGTAATTTAGAATGGAAAATTGCTGCTACTCCTCCTCCACGACCAGAACTTCTGGGATTATGATAGTTGTAGATAAGCAGAGGGAGTTGATTCATTCAAACCAACATAATCATCTTGCCTTAACCAGGTCTCTATGACGGATATTAAATCGATCAGATGATCAATTAACAGATCATGAACATGTAGAGACTTGGGAGTTAGAGACCTAATATTTAACAAACCACATTAAATTTAATAATTTGGCCTCTGCTCCTCCTCATAATTTAAAAATTAAGAGTCTTGAGGTTTGATTTGAGTTTTTCCAACATTTTGTTTAATCACTTTGGGATGTTTATATATTATATTTTTATTTACTTTGGGGGGAGTAGACACAGGTTCTCTAAGGGAGAAAACAGGGGCTAAGTTGGGGGGGTGGTTCAGGTTCAGGTTCAGGTTACTTTATTTGTACCCGTAGGTAGATTTGTTTTGCAGTTGGTGACATCCATATTTACAAGCCACTAATTACATTCAACATAGACACAAACACAGGCACACATCTTACAAAATAGGTAAATATAAAACATATACAATATAATTTTTATAGCTTGTTCAACTCTTTGACAGCAGCAGGGACAAAGCTGTTTTTGTAGCGCTGGGTTCTACTTTTTGGGACAGCAAACCTCCGTCTGGAGGGAAGAAGCTGAAAGTTGCAGTGCAAAGGGTGGGAGTCATCATTTAAAATCGAGTCGGCCATCCTCTGTACTTGTCTGGTGTACAGGGATGTCAGGCTCAGCTGTGACTCACCAAGCAAACGACTGGACCATCTGACTACCTGATCCAAGGATTTCCTCTGTTTCAGTTTTAGCTGACCAAACCATGACATTAAAGAAAAGGATAAAACAGAATCAATAAAAGCCCGATAGAACATAGTCATTATGGTTCGGTCAATTTGGAAGCGTGCAAGTTTCCTCAAACAATGCAAATTTTGCTGACCCTTTTTGCACACCCTTTCACAGTTCACCTCAAAGTTCAATCCACTATCAATAATCGTCCCAAGATATTTGTACGATTGTACACATTCGGTGGTCTGGCCTTTTAGTACGGTGACTTTGTGCCTGGGAGTTTTCCTCCTAAAGTCAATAATCATATCTTTCGTTTTTGTTGTATTCAGCTGCAGGTAGGAATCCTCACACCAGTGAACAAAGTCATCAACTACTGGGCCGTGGCCACTCTCACCATCCTGGAGGAGACTGACAATAACTGAGTCATCAGCATACTTTATAATGTGTCTGTTGTCATGTCTGCTCCGACACATGTTTGTGTACAGGATGAAGAGTAGTGGTGACAACACACACCCCTGAGGAGAGCCAGTAGAAGAGCACTTTAGGTCAGACAATGTGCCATTGACCCTTACTCTCTGCGTCCTGTTGGTTAAGAAATCCAGAATCCAACCCACCAGATTATTGCTCAAATCAAATTGTTGCAGGAGCCTTTCAACTAAAATATGAGGTTGGATTGTATTAAAGGCAGAAGAAAAGTCCACAAATAAAAGCCTGGCGTGTGTCCCATTAAAATCCAGATGTTTAAAAAGCATGTTAAACAGAGTGACAGTGGCATCCTCCACTCCTCTGTGAGGCCTATATGCAAACTGCAGAGGATCCAGTGCATGTTCAGTCTGCTTTAGGACCTCACATCTGACCAGTTTTTCAAAAATTTTCATTAAAATTGAAGTCAAAGCAACTGGTCTAAAGTCATTTACCGTTTTAGGACAGCTGGATTTTGGAACGGGAACAACCACGGCATCTTTCCAGATCTTAGGCACATGTTGTGTCTGTAAGGACTTATTGAAAATGTAATGAAATATAGGACTCAGTTCATGTGCACAGGACTTTACCAGGCGTCCACATATATTATCAGGGCCCTGACTTTTGTTCACTTTTACAGCGCGGAACTCCCTTTTAACATCCTGCATCTCAATATTAAAGTGCTGATTGTCTTTGAGTTTCTGTTTCAAATCTTGGATTTCTGTGCTAAAATCAAAGGAGTCAAAACGACCATAAAAACAGTTAAGAGCATTAGCCAGCTCTGTGTCTGAACTAAAACCATCTAAAAACACACGATTACTGCGCTCTGTGCTCTGAAGGCCTGCGATAGTTTTCATACTGGCCCAGGCTGAACCAAGTTTATTTGCTGCCATCCTGCTTTCCAACTCTGATTTATAATTCTGTTTTGCTCTTAAAATTTCAGACTTCAGCTCCTTGGTGGCAACCTGTAGTTCAGAAACAGACCCCTGTTTAAAGGCAAGAGCTTTCCTCTGTAAGCAGGATTTAACTGATTTAGTAACCCATGGTTTGTTGTTGGGGTATATTTTGACACGTTTGCGTGGAACAATCTTATTTTGACAGTAAGCCATGTATGAGCATGTGAGCTCAGCCAGAGAGTCCAAATCATCCCCGCAGGCCATTATGAACATCTTCCAGTCTGTACAGTCAAAGCATTCCTGGAGGCTGTGCTCTGAATCTTCTGTCCACACATCAATGTCTCTCATCTCCACCTTGCCTCTTCTGAGAGCAGTTTTATATGTGGGCAGCAAATGAACACAGTTGTGATCTGATGATCCTAAAGGAGGAAGGGGGAGTGATTTATAGGCCCTCTCTATGGATCCATAGCACAGGTCCAATGTCTTTTTTCGCCTGGTTGGGCAGGAGACATACTGATGAAAGTTTTTAAGTGTCTTCTTTAAAGAAACATGGTTAAAATCCCCAAGAATGAAGTTTGGCGCCTCTGGAGAAATTGACTGCAGCGCTGCACCACATCAGAGATGGTGCTGGAGGCGGAGTCAGCGTCTGCCCTCGGATGAATGTACACAACTGTGATGAAAAGTTGGGGAAACTCTCGAGGCAAATAAAAGGGGCGAAGCGACACAGACAGCAGCTCCACATGGGGTGTACAGATGCACTCTCTGACCGTGACAGATGTGCAGTACTGCTTATTAATGTATAGACATACGCCGCCCCCCTGACACTTCCCCGTTACCTCTTCCTGCCGATCCGAGCGCAGCGGAGCTCCAAAGCCGTCAATCCACAGGTCTGCATCTCGATCATGCGCAGTAAGCCAAGATTCAGTGAAAGCCATGACGCAGCAGTTCTTAAAATCCTTCTGGTAACATACGTTGCCTTGAATTTCCTCCACCTTGTTTCTCACAGACTGTGCATTCCCAAAAATGATCGAAGGAAGAGGAATGTTACCAAACTGACGTCTCCTAAGGCGCAATTTCACACCTCCACGTCTTCCACGCTTCCTTCTGCCGCTTCTCTTTTCACCGCTGTGACCGTCTCTCAAAATAAAGTCCGGCAGCTGAAATTTGGGCGCAATCAGAGACTCTGCACCAGCTGTGTTAAAGCGCAGCAACACGTCCCTGGAATATTGTATTCTGCCCGCTATTCTGCTCGCCATGGAGCCGAACGCGTTTACCTCAGAGACAAAGAGCCACAGTACAGAAAGCAGCAGTGCGAGAGAGGAGAGGAAATCCATGTTACAGATACCAGGGAGCTCTTCGCCATATATTCCACAAACGCTCCAGGGCAGAAACGACACAGAGGATTTTCTAAAAACGTAAAAAAGTACAAAAAACACACACACGCACACACGCACTATATCATCAGCTGCAGGTCGCTGCGTGCGCATGCGCCCTTCCTCATCCACCGGGTGGTGTATGAGGAAGAGCTGCAGAAAGACGCGTATTTATCAAGTTGTGTTGTATTTGTCTTGAGTTATAATATTTTGGGTAACAGGAGACAGACACAATCTCTGTGGGGTTAAAAACTGAAGACATCTAAACAGTGAGGATTATTTGGATTAATGGGATTAATATGAGAAGTGGAAACAAATCCCCTTCTTGAACAGTCAGGTACAGGAAATCTTTCCTGCCTCATGCCATTTCACTGTACAATAACTCACAGTGATGTTGAATTCTGGTCATAACTATGCTGCCACACTGCACCTTACAGACTAATTGGTGCCTCACATTTCACCTTGCACCTGATAGTCCTCCACGGGTCACCATCTATTCATTTATGATGTATATAAGTTATTTAGGCAGTTTTACTTTCCATGGGTAATCCCTTTGTCTATTATGCTGTGTGTGATTCTGTCGATTTTGTAATCTACTGTCATGCTGCTGTTACACTGTACAGTACATCTATCTATCTATCTATCTATCTATCTATCTATACAGAGGATGGAGCACTACAGATAAAGGAGTACTACAGAGAATGAAGTACTACAGATAAAGGTGCACTACAGAGGAAGGAGTACTATAGAGGATGGAGTACTACACAGAAGGAGTACTACAGAGGATGGAGTACTACAGAAAAATGGAGTAGTACAGAGGACAGAGTACTGCAGAGTACTGTGAAATGATCCATGTGAAACCTAACAAACCAGTTTTAACCAGAACAAATGTAGCTGATGGAACACAAAGGTGAACCCTGGTGAGGATAGTCGGGTATAAAAATGACCCAAATCTCTTCCTCATGTGTGGTCATGTAATTACAGAGGGGCAGGGCTTGTGAACAAAGGGAGGAGTTACAATTACAATGATGTCATCACTTACCTGCTGTCAGGATGTCGTCTGAGAACCGAAACCAACAACCTGCTGAAGAAGAGGTCATCGCTGAGCCACCTAGCAGTGAGAATGTTAACAACGTTAGCACAATATTAACAAAACAACATAATACAATAAAATAAAAAGTTAACAAAAACACCACAATCATCACTTTCTATACAGTTCAAGAAAATATGTGTGTCTGTCTATGTGTCACGATCATAGGACTCGCTATGACATCAAGGAGCATAGGACTCGCTATGACATCATCAAAGATCAAAGGCAGGCATCAAGCTCAAAGGCAGGCCCCACTGAACGAGTGGTGATATCATGGCGACTGTTTCCATGGTAGCCATGTCAAAGATCAAAGCCAGACATGCAGCAGAAATACTTGCTTATACTTGGTTTCTATGGGCATGCACTAGTCTCAACCAAACAACATAATCCACACAACAACATTAACACAACATTAGCACAGTTTAACAGAACAACATAGCACAACACAACAAGGTTAACACAACGTTAGCACAATGTTAACAAAAGAACATAATACACCAAAACAACATTAACACTGACATATTTACCAGACCCAGGGAACAGACACAGGCTCAAGTGGGTTCAATAATCTTTATTAATATTGTGTAAGTGTGTGAGTGCGTGTACGTGTAGTGTATGCGGTGATGGCTGTTAGCAGTGACGTTGTAACCGGGGAACAGCAGAGTGCCGTTCAGCCTGGCAACCCTGTGATGAGACAAAGGCACAGATGTTAGAGCAGTCCTCCAGTGAATGTGCGAGGTAATGACTGGAACTTACTTTGTAGGTGGAAGAGGGACGCCCAGGTTGGCCCGGAGGCCACAGCCAGGAAGACAGCGTCTGCTGCACACACCAGTGATGGAAAGGTGGCCCGTTGGAGCGAGGAAGGCACGTTCCGCTGCCGAGGGAAACAGATTCCGCCACCAGAGGAATCCACCTGTGCACAGGGGAAGAGGCTGGAAAAGGTGAGTAGCAATAATGCTTACTTGAGGTGATGAGGCTGAATCCTTCAAAGGGATGAAGCCAGGATGAGGAGATCCTTGTCAGGAGTGAAGAGGCCTGGACGTAAGCTTACAGACGAGAGACGAGTTTCCATAGTCAGGGAGAACAGACGGCTCTGTGCCAGACTCCAGGCAGAGCAGGCTATAAGGCCCGTGAGTGACTGGGAGCAGGTGTGCATGCAGCTGTAGCAGATGATGGCCCAGACCGAGTCATGACAGTACTCCCCCCCGAGAGGTGCCTCCCGGCACCTGATCCAGCCTACCTGGGTGCGTCCGGTGGAAGTCCCTGATGAGGTGTTTATCCAACATGAAGGACGGACGTACACAGGATCTCCATTCGGGGCCATACCCCTCCCAGTACACCAAGTACTGCAGACCGCAACCCCAGCAGCGAACGTCCAGGATGGCATTGACCTTCTACGCCGGGTTGCCGTCGATCATCACCGGTGGGAGTGGAGCCCTGGGAGGGGGGCAAAGAGGGCTGGAACAGAAAGGTTTGATCTGGGAGACATGAAACGTAGGACAGATACGGAGGGAGGGGGGAAGAGCCAGGCGCACAGCCACGGGATTAATAATGCACACAATAGGAAAAGGGCCGATAAAGCATTGGGCCAATTTCCTCCTCTCTGCCTTCAGAGTGATATGCTGGGTAGATAACCAAACCTGCTGACCCACCTGGTATTGCGGGTCGGGTATTACGGGCCGGTCTCCTGCGGCGGTTTGCGGACCTGGAGTTGCGCTCAGCCGTGTGAAGAAGGGCCGTGCGAGTAGCCGTCCAGAGCCAACAACAGCATCTCAGGTGAGCACGGATCGATAGCACAGCAATGTCCCTCTCCTCCTTGGGGAAAAGCGGAGGATTGTAACCCAGAGAGGCCTTAAAAGGAGACATACCAATCACTGAGGACACGGTCGAGTTGTGGGCGTACTCGATCCAGGGGAGATGAGTGCTCCAAGACGAGGGACTGGAGGAGATGACACAACGCAGGGCGGTCTGCAGCTCCTGATTGGCCCGCTCGCACTGCCCGTTGATCTGCGGGCGGTGACCGGAGGACAGGCTCACCATCGCCCCCAGTGCGTTACAGAAAGCCCTCCACACCCGGGACACAAATGGAGGACCCCGGTCGGAGACGATGTTGACGGGTATCCCATGAAGACGCACCATGTGCTGCACCAGCAGGTCCGCTGTGTCCCGTGCCGTAGGCAGCCCCTGCAAAGGAATGAAGTGGGCGGCCTTGGAGAAACAGTCAACAATGGTGAGGACAGTGATGTAATGATTAGAAGGGGGAAGACCGGTAACGAAGTCCAGGGCGATGTGGGACCAGGACCTGCTGGGAACCGGCAACGGGTGAAGTAATCCAGCAGGAGGAGAAGATGGTGTCTTACCGGTGGCGCACTGGGGACAGGCGCGGATGTAGTCGATGATGTCCTTCCAAAGCGCCGGCCACCAGAACGTCCTCTGGAGAATCTCCACCATGCAGGTCACCCCTGGATGGCACGAGAGTCTAGAGGAATGGGCCCAGTGGATCACCTCGCCCCGAGCAGACGAAGAAACGAACAACCTCTCCGCAGGCCCCCCGCCAGGATCCGGCTCAGTCTCCTCTCCCTGATGCCCCACAAGAGGGTGCCAACGACACAAGAGGCAGGAAGGATGGTGTGCTCATGCCCCTCCGCGACATCCGGAGCGAACTGCCTGGACAAGGCATCTGGCTTAGCGTTCTTAGCCCCGGGGTGGTAAGTGATCGTCAAACTGAAGCGCCCGAAGAACAGGGACCAACGGGCCTGATGGGCATTCAGACGTTTGGCAGTCCTCAGGTACTCCAAATTCTTGTGATTAGTCCATACTATAAAAGGTTGGGCGGCCCCCTCCAACCAGTGATGCCACTCCTCCAGGGCGAGCTTAACCGCCAGGAGCTCCCTGTCATCGATGTTGTAATTCTTCTCCACCGGGGACAGACGATGGGAAAAAAACGCGCAGGGATGGATCACCCCGTCTACCGGGGAGCGCTGAGATAGGACCGCCCCCACCCCAGAATCAGAAGCGTCCACCTCGACCAGGCACTGGAGAGTGGGGTCCACCTGTGTCAGGATACGAGAGGAAGAGAACTCAGTCTTGAGAACGGTGAACACCGCTGCAGCCTCCTCCGTCCACCGGAAAGCCACTTTGGGGGAAGTGAGACGGGAGGGCGATCACACTGTAATTCTGAACAAACCGGCGGTAGAAGTTGGCGAACCCCAGGAACTGCTGAAGCTGCTTCCTCGATGGGGGGGGGGGGGGGCAATCCACCACTGCCTTAACCTTCTAGGGGCCGGGGATGATTTGATTGTGCGAGATGATAAAACCGAGAAATGAGGTTTTGCTGGGGTGGAACTCACACTTCTCAGCTTTCACAAACAGCTTGTTCTCTAGAAGCCATTGGAGGACCCGTCTCACGTGAACCCGGTGTTAGCCCAGCGACTGGGAGAAGATCAGGATGTCGTCGAGGTACACGAAGACGGAAGACCCTAGGAAATACCGGAGAACGTCATTAATAAGGCGTTGGAAGACGGCCGGAGCGTTGGTCAACCCAAACGGCATCACAAGGTATTCGAAGTGGCTGCTTGGGGTCCAGAACCCCGTCTTCCACTCGTCCCCCTCCCTGATCCGCACAAGGTGGTAGGCGTTGCGGAGGTCTAACTTGGCGAACGATGAGGCCCCCTGGAGGGAGTTGAACGCCGTGTCCATCAGTGGGAGGGTGTACTTATCCTTAACGGTGATGTTGTTAAGAGCCCTGAAGTCAATACACAGCCTCAGGGAGCCATCCTTCTTTCCGACGAAGAAAAACCCCGCCCCTACCGCCGAGGAAGAAGGCCGGATGATGCCCGAGCTGAGAGACTCCTTAATATAGGTGTCCATCGCCTCTCGCTCCGGAGGCCAATAGACTGTAAAGGCGGCTCGACAGCAGCGGAGCGCCAGCCCGGAGATTGATGGCACAGTCATATGGGCGGTGGGGTGGGGGTGGGGGTGAGACAGTGCTTGCGACTTGCTAAACACTGCCCCCAAGTCGTGATATTCGGGCGGCACCCTGGACAGGTCAGGAGGGGGGGGGGGGCAGGGACACAGATGGGGAGAATGCTGCGGATTGCAAACACGCGCTGAGGCAAAAAGAGCTCCACGAGATGACACTCCCCACACGCCAGTCAAAGGTGGGGTTGTGGAGCCGGAGCCAGGGGTAGCCCAGGATGACAGGAGAGGCCAATGTGGGTAAGACAAACAGGCTCAGGTCCTCCCGATGGTTGCCGGAAATGATGACAGACACCGGGACGGTTTGCTGCGACACCATCGCCAGAGGGGCCTTGGACAGAGCAATGAGCTTTAGGGGGGACTTAAGTGGATGGCAGGGAAGCCCCAGTCGGGTTGCCAGCTCCCCCGAGATGAAGCTCTGCTCAGCCCCCGAGTCAATCAGTGCGTGTGTGAGGAATTAGTCTGTTTGTAGATAAACCTAATAGGCAGGAGACATTTGGAGAGGGGATTAGGCTGAGACGAGTCCGCGAGTCCCCCTACTGTGACGCACGGACCCCCTCTTTTGGCCGAACGGGTCAGGACTCTACCTCATGCTCATCACTCCCACAATACATGCACAGGCCTAATTCCCTGCGGCGCTGCCTTTTGGCCAACGAGAGCTTGGTCCGCCCCACTACCATAGCCTCTGGCACCTCTGGGGACACAAGCGAAGGAAGGGCCAATAGCGGAGGCTGAGAGGAGCGATGAAACTGGGCACCCGAGCGTCCGGAAGTTCTCCGCTCAGCTGCCCGCTCCCTCAGCCTGTTATCCAAATTAATTGCGAGGGATATTAGCTCCGTTAGCTTCTCAGGCTTATCTAGGCGGGCCAGCTCATCCCGCAGGCTAGGGCTCAGGCTTCTAATAAAGATAATGCATAACGAGGCATCCTCCCACCCCACCTCTGCCGCTACCACCCAGAAATCGACAGCATAGTCTGCAATGGACCTGCCCCCCGATGAAGATTTAGCAGCTGAGTGGTGAGCACGCTATCGCGGTCGGAGTGGTCGAATACCTCGTTAAATTCGATAACAAACTGCCTGTAAGTCAGAATCAGAATCAGAATCAGAATCAGATTTATTGCCATTGTTCATGTAGTACACAAACTAGGAATTTGTCTCGGTGCAATGCTGCAACATTAAACATGATAAAATTAAAGAAATAAACTACACATGCAATAAAGTGTAGAATAAGAATGAGTAATACTAGTCAGCAGTTTAAATATATTAGCGAGCAGCAGATATTGTGGAGTTCCACATAGTGCAGTCGGTAATGCAAGAAGAAAACAGTGATGATTGACATGAGTCTGGTTGAGCTGCTGTACATAGTGCACGAGAGTCAATAAGTCACTTAGTGCTCAGCAGTCTGATGGCAGAGGGGAAGAAGCTGTTCATGTGATGGGAGGTTTTAGTCTGAATGGACCGAAGTCTTCTACCTGAGGGGAGAGGGGCAAACAGTACGTGACCAGGGTGTGAAGGATCGGCTATGATCCGGCCAGCACACCTCCGGGTCCTGGAGATGTACAGATCCTGGAGAGATGGGAGCTTGCAGCCGATCACCTTCTCAGCAGTGCGCACGACGCGCTGCAGCCTTAGTCTGTCCCTGGCAGTGGCTCCTGTGTACCACACGGTTATGGAGGTGGTGAGGATGGACTCGATGATGGCTGTGTAGAACTGCACTAACATCTTGGTGGGTAGCTTGAGCTTCCTCAGCTGCCGCAGGAAGAACATCCTCTGCTGGGCCTTTTTGATGAGGGAGCTGATGGTCGGCTCCCACTTGAGGTCCCTGGTGATGGTGGTGCCTAGGAAGCGGAAGGAATCAGCAGTGGTGATGGGAGAGCCTGTGAGGGTGAGGGGGGGCAGAGGGGTTGTGACTTTCCTGAAGTCCACAATCATCTCCACTGTCTTCAGAGCGTTCAGCTGCAGGTTGTTGTTGTTGCACCAGGACGCCAGCTGGGCCACCTCTCTCCTGTAGGCGGACTCGTCGCCGTTGGAGATGAGCCCGATGAGGGTGGTGTCGTCCACAAACTTGATCAGCTTGACAGACTGGTGGCTGGAGGTGCAGGAGTTGGTATAAAGGGAGAAGAGTAGGGGGGAAAGTACACAGCCCTGGGGTGATCCGGTGCTGATACTAACAGAGTCTGAGACAGTCTTTCCCAGCCGCACATGCTGCCTCCGGTCCGTCAGGAAGTCGGTGATCCACCTGCAGAGGGAGTCAGGCACGTTGAGCAGGGACAGCTTGTCCCGGAGCAGAGCGGGGCGGATGGTGTTGAATGCAGAGCTGAAGTCCACAAACAGGATCCTGGTGTAGGTTCCCGGGGAGTCCAGGTGCTGCAGGATGGAGTGGAGGGCCAGGTTGACTGCGTCGTCTACAGACCTGTTGGCTCGGTAGGCAAACTGCAGCGTAGTCAAGTTAGCGTAGCTCAGCTTAGCCATCAGGGTGTATGCCCAGGTAAGAGCTCGCCCCTCCAACAAGTTAGCAACGTAGCCTATGCGACTATGATGAGTTGGAAAATCCCACGGGACCCGCTGGAAAACTGTTTCACACTGGAGTAAGAACCCACGGGCCTCCTTGAGTTTACCACCGAAACGAGTGGGTGTGGGAACCGGTGTGAGTCGGGCCAAGGGGACCTGACTAGCCTGGCTAGGAGGGGAGCTAACGGGAGCCAAAACACTTCTAGAGGCCGGAGGAAACGCCTGCTGCCCATCCAGATGGTCCAACCGCCTGTTAATTTGTGCCAGCTGATTTAGGATAACCTGCTGCTGGTAAGCTATCTGATCCATTCAAGCCTTTAAGTTGTTAATTTGGCGTGCTAACACGCTGTTCACTGGGTCGCTTTGATGGAGCCGTACTGACATATTTACCAGACCCAGGGAACATACACAGGCTCAAGTGGGTTCAACAATCTTTATTAATATTGTGTAAGAGTGTGAGTGCGTGTACGTGTACGTGTAGTGTATGCGGTGATGGCTGTTAGCAGTGACGCTGTAGCCGGGGGACAGCAGAGTGCCGTTCAGCCTGGCAACCCTATGATGAGGCAAAGGCACAGATGTTAGAGCAGTCCTCCAGTGAATGTGCGAGGTAATGACTGGGACTTACTTCATAGGTGGAAGAGGGACGCTCAGGTTGGCCCGGAGACTACAGCCAGGAAGACAGCGTCTGCTGCACACACCGGTGATGGACAGGTGGCCCGTTGGAGCGAGGAAGGGACGTTCCGCCGCCGAGGGAAACGGACTCCGCCCCCAGAGGAATCCACCTGTGCACAGGGGAAGAGGCTAGAAAAGGTGAGTAGCAATAATGCTTACTTGAGGTGATGAGGCTGAATCCTTCAAAGGGATGAAGCCAGGATGAGGAGATCCTTGTCAGGAGTGAAGAGGCCTGGACGTAAGCTTACAGACGAGAGACGAGATTCCGTAGTCAGGGAGAACAGACGGCTCCATGCCAGACTCCAGGCAGAGCAGGCTATAAGGCCCATGAGCGATTGGGAGCAGGTGTGCGCGCAGCTGTAGCAGATGATGGCCCAGAGCGAGTCATGACAAACACAACTAGAAAAGCACTCAGAGAGCGCAGACCTCCGCCAAGCGACACAGTTTCCCCCATACAGTCTTCAGATTCCTTGGCCATGAAAACATATGACAAGCAGTGGTTCAGTAGTTATTCACGAAAATTACATTTTCCGTAATGGCGGCCATAGTTCCTCCCATACAATGTTTGTGTGTACGTTTTCAGATTCCTTGACCATGGAAACATATGACTAGCAATTGGATTCACAATGATAGGATTAGTGGTTCAGTAGGTATTGACGAAAATGGCATTTTCCGTAATGGCGGTTTAGCGCCACAGTTCCCCCCATACAGTGTTTGTGTGTATGTTTTCAGATTCCTTGACCATGAAAACATAAGACTAGCAATTGGATTCACAACAACTGGATTGACAATGATAGGATTAGTGGTTCAGTAGTTATTCACGAAAATGGCATTTTGCGTAATGGCGGTTTTCTTGTGGACGGTGATGCGGATCACCACCAAAATCGAATCATCTGTAGGATACCCCATTTCTGACAATCTGTGAAAATTTCATGAAAATCCGTCCATAACTTTTTGAGTTATCTTGCTAACAAACAGACAAACAAACAAACAGACAAACAGACAAACCAACGCCGATGATCACATAACCTCCCCCTTTGGCGGAGGTAACAACTTAAGCACAGTGTTAACAGAACAACATAATTCAACACAACAACATTAACACAACTTCTTCTTGTTCTTCTTTTAAATTTGATTGGCGGTTGGCAACCAGCTTACAGGTGTATTACCGCCACATACTTCACTTTATGTCACTCTTCTTCTAGATCTCAACACAACTTAAGCACAGCACCTCTTTAAAAATGACATTGCTGAGAAAGCGATGCTTTTGCTTAGTTTCTTCATCTTGAGCAACAATACGAAGATTGCTTGATCTGGCAACTCTGCTTGTGGCAACGTAGAATTGGCCATGGCTGCAGAAATCTGTTGTGCAATAAACACAAACGTGCTGTAAAGACTGGCCCTGTGACTTATTCACCTTGCCAATTTTGAGCCAAATGACATCATAAAGACAGTCTAGGCATCGTGAGTGATGGTCTATATGACATCATAAAGACACATTTGTCTATATGACGGCATTCCGAGTCCTATGTTGCCTGATATCGTCGGATCATCATAGGACATCATGCAGACGTCATAGGGCATTGTATGATGTGCTATGTATATATCATGTGCTCTGTCTATGTGCCGTCATATAGACATCATATCACGTCACGAGTCATATAGACATCATATCTTTATGACTGCATCACGAGTCCTATGATGTCTGACATCATAAGATCATCACAGGACATCAGGCAGACATCATAGGCCATCCTATGATGTCCTATAAATGTGACAGACACATACAGTACATTACTGTACACACAGATTTCTTGAATTTATAGAGTGAAGAGTGAGCTGTGTGTGTGTGTGTCTGTCTGTCTGCCTGTCACGATCATAAGACTTGCTATGACATCAAAGATCATAGGACTCTCTATGACATCATCAAATATCAAAGGGAGGCATCACCGAACGAGTGGTGACGTTCTTGCTTACACCTGCTTTCTACAGGCATGCAGAAATACTTGCTTATACTTGGTTTCTACGGGCATGCATGGGTATGCACTAGTGTTAACAAAACAACATAATACAGCCGTGGACAACATTGTTGGTACCCCTCTGTTAATCAAAGAAAAACCCACAATGGTCACAGAAATAACTTGAATCTGACAAAAGTGGTAATAAATAAAAATTCCATGAAAATTAACCAATGAAAATCAGACAATGCTTTTGAATTGTGGTTCAACAGAATTACTTTGAAAAACAAACTCATGAAACAGGCCTGGACAAAAATGATGGTACCCCTAGAAAAGATTGAAAATAATGTGACCATAAGGACATGTTCAACCAAGATGTGTCCTCTAATTAACATCACAGGTGTCTACAAACTTGTAATCAGTCAGTCGGCCTATTTAAAGGGTGACAAGTAATCACTGTGCTGTTTGGTGACATGGTGTGTACCACACTAAACATGGACCAGAGGAAGCAAAGGAGAGAGTTGTCTCAGGAGATTAGAAAGAAAATTATAGACAAGCATGTTAAAGGTAAAGGCTATAAGACCATCTCCAAGCAGCTTGATGTTCCTGTGACTACAGTTGCACATATTATTCAGAAATTTAAGATCCATGGGACTGTAGCCAACCTCCCTGGACGTGGCCGCAGGAGGAGACGGATAATATGAATGGTAATAAAAGAGCCCAGAACAACCTCTAAACACATTCATGGTGAACTCCAAGGTCAAGGTACATCAGTGTCAGATCGCACCATCCGTCGTTGTTTGAGCCAAAGTGGACTTCATGGGAGACGACCAAGGAGGACATCACTGTTGAAAACAAGTCATAAAAAAGCCAGACTGGAATTTGCCAAACTGCATGTTGACAAGCCACAAAGCTTCTGGGAGAATGTCCTATGGACAGACGAGACAAAACTGGAACTTTTTGGCAAGGCGCATCAGCTCTATGTTCACAGACGCAAAAATGAAGCATACCAAGAAAAGAACACTGTCCCTACTGTGAAACATGGAGGAGGTTCTGTTATGTTCTGGGGCTGCTTTGCTGCATCTGGCACAGGGTGTCTTGAATCTGTGCAGGGTACAATGAAATCTCAAGACTATCAAGGTATTCTAGAGAGAAATGTGCTGCCCAGTGTCAGACAGCTTGGTCTCAGTCGCAGGTCATGGGTCTTGCAACAGGATAATGACCCAAAACACACAGCTAAAAACACCCAAGAATGGCTAAGAGCCAAACATTGGACTATTCTAAAGTGGCCTTCTATGAGCCCTGATCTAAATCCTATTGAACATCTGTGGAAGGAGCTGAAACATGCCGTCTGGAGAAGGCACCCTTCAGACCTGAGACAACTGGAGCAGTTTGCTGATGAGGAGTGGGCCAGAATACCTGCTGAGAGCTGCAGAAGTCTCATTGACAGTTACAGAAATGATTTGATTGCAGTGATTGCCTCAAAAGGTTGTGCAACAAAATATTAAGTTAAGGGTACCATCATTTTTGTCCAGGCCTGTTTCATGAGTTTGTTTTTTAAAATAATTCTGTTGAACCACAATTCAAAAGCACTGTCTGATTTTCATTGGTTAATTTTCATAGACTTTTTATTTATTACCACTTTTGTCAGATTCAAGTTATTTCTGCGACCATTGTGGGTTTTTCTTTCATTAACAGAGGGGTACCAACAATTTTGTCCACGTGTGTGCAACATCATCATCATCATCATCATCATCATCATCATAGCAGTCTGTCGGGAGCGACAATGGCTGTTTCATTTAGGTCTGATCAGATTCCTCCACACAGCTCTGTCCTTAACCTTCCGCTGCCAGGAACTCCTGTCTATATCCAACTTCTTCAGGTTTATTTTTACACTGTCTTTAAATCTGAGCCTTGGTCTACCCTGATTGTATTTGCCCTCGCATAACTGTGAGTAGAGTAAGATAAGATAAGATAAGATAAGCCTTTATTAGTAATTGCCGAGGGAGACGCCGGTGGTCCATCCTCTCAACATGTCTGAGCCATCTCAGGTTCATCTGTATTAGCATGTCCTCCACTGATGGTAGACCAGCTCGTTTCAACACTTCTATGTTGGTTATCTTGTCTTTCCATGAGATGTTCATTATGGCTCAAAGGTGTCTCATTATGTATGCGTGGAGTTTCTTCACCTGCACTCTGTAGACAGTCCAAGTTTCAGCACCGTACAAAAGAGTAGCCAGTACTGTCGCTCTGTACACTTTGCATTTCACACGGATAGACACATGTCGATTGTTCCATAGTCTCTCCCTCAAGTTTCCAAACACAGCACTCACTCTTCCCATTCTGAGAGATAGTTCATCCTCCAGCCTAGCATTCTCTGAAACAGTACTCCCTAGGTACTTGAAAGTCTTGCACTTGACTAATGGCTCTGTACCAACGCTGATCTCTTCTGGTAGTACTTTTAAATTATTTTTGTGTGCTGTTTTCTTATCTTTTTGCATACCCGATCTGAATTGCTTTTTATACAAGTGCATACCTGTGCATGCCCATAGAAACCAAATATAATCAAGTATTTCTGCATACCCGTAGAAAGCAGGGGTAAGCAAGGGTGTAAGCAAGCACATCAGTATTAGTGAAATAACCCAACAACACAACACAGCAACAGTGAAACAATTTAACACAACGTAACACAACAACTTAAAACAACATAACATCACTGTATATACACTACCCTTCAAAAGTTTGGGGTCACTTAGAAATTTCCTTATTTTTGAAAGAAAAGCACTTTTTTCAATGAAGATAACATTAAACTAATCAGAAATACACTCTACACATTGCTAATGTGGTAAATGACTATTCTAGCTGCAAATGTCTGGTTTTTGGTGCAATATCTACATAGGTGTATAGAGGCCCATTTCCAGCAACTATCACTCCAGTGTTCTAATGGTACAATGAGTTTGCTCATTGCGTCAGAAGGCTAATGGAAGATTAGAAAACCCTTGTGCAATCATGTTAGGTCTGCAATGCTGTAATTGCTGCAAATGGAGGATTCTTTGACGAAAGCAAAGTTTGAAGGAAAAAATTATTATTTCAAATGCAAATCATTATTTCTAACCTTGTCAATGTCTTGACTATATTTTCTATTCATTTTACAACTCATGGTGGTAAATAAGTGTGACTTTTCATGGAAAACACAAAATAATTGTCTGGGTGACCCCAAACTTTTGAACGGTAGTGTATAATTCAAGAAATCTGTCTGTCTGTGCGTGTGTCCCAATCATAGGACTCACTAAAAGATCATAGGCCTTGGTGTGACATCATCAAAGATCAAAGGCAGGCATCACTCAGGATCATAGGACTCGCTATGACATCATCAAAGATCAAAGGCAGGCATCACTCATGATCATAGGACGCGCTGACATCATCAAAGATCATCAGACTCACTATGACATCAACAAAGATCAAAGGCAGGCATCACTGAACGAGTGGTGATGACAAAGATCAAAGGCAGGTTTCACCAGGGTTATTGTTGTCATGGTAACCATGTCAAAGATCAAAGGCAGGCATCGCCATGGTAACCATGTCAATGATCAAAGGCAGGAATGCAGAAATGCTTGTTTACACTTGCTTTCTATGGGCATGCAGAAATACTTGCTTATACTTGTTTTTTACAGGCATGCACGGGCATGCACAGGTATGCACTAGTATAATTCAAGAGATCTCTTCTTCTTTTAGATTTGATTGGCAGCCAGCAACAAGCCCACAGGTGCACCACCGCCACGCACCTCACTCCACACCATCACTCCATCTGGTCAGCAGCTATATCCCTCAAAAAATCTGTTTGTTTGTGTCACTTCTTTTAGATTTGATTGGTGGTTCGCAACCAGCTTACAGGTGCATTACCGCCACGTACTTCACTCTAATAGGACTTGCTAAAAGATCATACGACTCGTGATGACATCATCAAAGAGAAGGCATCACTCATGATAATAGGACTTGCTATGACATCAAAGATCATAGGACTCGCCATGACATCATCAAAGATGAAAGGCAGGCATCACTTCTGATCATAGGACTCGCTATGACATCATCAAAGATAAAAGGCAGGCATCATTGAACGAGTGGTGACATCAAAGATCAAAGGCAGGAATCACCAGGGTTACTGTTGCCATGGTAACCACGTCAAAGATCAAAGGCAGGAATGCAGAAATGCTTGCTTACACTTGCTTTCTACGGGCATGTAGAAATACTTGCTTATACTTGGTTTCTACGAGCATGCATGGGTATGCACTAGTTAAAACAATGCAACAATGTAAAATAACAACACAACAATGCAACACAACTTAACAGAACATGAACTTTGAAGCAGCAGTGAGGATGTTCTCCACTTGGGTTTCAAATGTTTTTATTAATATGATTTGATATGTTCTGCTTTATTCTCAGGAAGAAATTATTTTTTCCATGCTTACAGGCAAGGGGGACGGATGAATTGTTGAAGATACATTTCACCAGCCACTACAATATTAAGTTATGTTCCCTATTATGTACTTGGCAGGTTAAGATGACCGAAATTCACCAAGTCAATGACTTTAATCCGTCAGCAGCCTTCAGACAAACTAAACATGCCAGCATTTGGATTTCAAAATAAGGGTTTTTCCTGCTGTCTGGGTGGTGATGAGATTTCTAAAAAGAAACTGTAAATATATAAATATTATAACAGAAATAACAACATCCTTGATCATTTAAGTTAATTTATTTCTTTAAATATCATTTTAATAATTATATTTCTTTCAATTCAGAGTTAAAGCTATTGTTCTGTTGTGGCTCTACAAAATTATGGTCAGAAGTTTAAATTGTATGAGGAAAAATTAAAAAATTTGCCGCATTCTGTTTCAAATTTATTAAAAAAACAGTAATTTTATAATAATCTGCCTTTGTCCATCTGACAGGCCTCTTCACTGTCCAGTTTTAAAACTCCTCTTAAACCCCATTTTTATTCTCTGGCTTTTGACCCAGTTTGAGACACTGATTTTATTTGTTCTTACTGTCTCTATTGTATGACAATTGCTTTGTTTGTGCTGTTTTGTACTTTAGCTGTATTTTATTGGTTTTATATTTTATTTATCATTGATGTACAGCATTTTCAGGTTCAGGTTCAGGTTACTTTATTTTGTGTCAACTGTTGTTTTTAACCCCTTGCACTCCGGTCAATTTCCCTAAAAACGCCAAAAAATAATGTGCCCAAAGTAAATTGAAAGCTGTTCTTCAACCCTTTGCAGCATCTTCATGGGGTTGGTCTCATTTAAAAGAAAACACTTTGAATTTTTTGGCAAAACAGTCATAATCTCTCTAAGTGCTCCGGCCACTGAGTTACAGTCATCTAAACATAGTGAACTTGAAGAAAATAAATTTGGCCTGGGTGTTTTTTTGTATACAAATGCTTGCAAATAACACACAGCTGTCCGATCCGGCTAGAAAATGCAACAGAAATGTAGAACCAAGTGTTATCCAGCTGAGGTCCAAATTTTGTAACAATACCACAAAAAATGAATATATTACACAGCTTTTTCCTCAGGTAGTTCCCAGGTGTTTTGGAACTGTGCCAAACTGTGCCAAATGGCACAGTTTGGAAAAACGTCTGTAACTTTTGAATGATTCAATGTAGAAGCTTCATTTTGGGCTCTAATGAAAGGTCACACACAGGGCTGTGTCTGTGTGTGTGTGGGGGGGGTTGCCCCCCCCTCGCTACAGAGGATGGACATCGGCAATCGCTACTAGGGATGGGCATAATTTACAGATTAACCGATAATTGATCATTAAGAATTTCACCGAGGAAGTTCATTTTCGTCGACAAACCGTTTTTTTTTTTAAACAATCCGAGGTTATTAGGCCTAGTGCACGGCCGTCCTCAAACAATGCAATGGCAAAATTTGGGCACCAGGGGGCAACATTACACCATCGCCGTACCCTAGCGTGCCTCAGTTGATACATGCGAGCTTCCGTAGGGCAATCGCCAAATCATGAAGCGGTTACGGCGAAGTGTTGCGTGGGACCATTTCAATTTAAAAAATGACCAGGTGTACTGCAATCACTGCAATGCAGCATACAAATATACCTCATCGACAGGGTCCATGGAACACCCTTATTACGCGAAGCAATTTTTGATAGAGAATAAATGAAAATAGCACAGCAATACACTGAAAAGAAACCGCCAACAGTGGTTGCATGCTGAGTAATGGCGGTCGTGAAGATTCTTTTTTTTTTTTTTCAGAAACTTTATTAAGAAGGTCATGAAGATTCGGTAGAAGACACACACACACACGTGTGTGTGTGTGTGTAAGTGTACATACATACGTAGATGTAAATAAAGTGTACATAAATATGTTTTTAGAACTCTTTTATTCTTATAACAAGATACGTAACTCAAGATGAAAATGATTTACTGCACAGGTTAATGAGAGCTTTACTGCTCCTCAGGTGCTAGAGGCACAGGATCGTCGAGGGAAGCTGCAGGAGGCGGCGTAGTGGCTCGACGGGAAGACTATTTCGCACAAAATGGCACAAGAGAACAGCAAAAAGTTCCGCGCGGCTAGACTAAGTAACACGAGCGATAGAGCAATGAATGCGGTCTTCGTTTGTTGGGTGGCCGCTCGGCAGGGACAGAAGCTGGGTAAAACGTCTCGGCCAATCAGCTTGCGGGGTGAAACGTCTCGGCCAATCAGATTGCGAGATTCCCGAGCCGAGCCAACACGAGAACAGCGAACAGAGAGAGAGGGATTTGAGAGAGAGAGGTGGATTTGAGTTGTGCGGCTCGCCGTGCTGATACCTGATGTTCTAATGTAGTCTACCTGCCTTGTTACGTACCTAAAAATCTTAATGATTAACCGATTATTAATCATTAATTCTCCCGACGATCGGTGAAGAAAATTTCACCGAATGCCCATCCCTAATCGCTACATCACGGATTAGCCTCATGTGGCGATGTGGGACAGCAGCGCAGTCACCGCGGCTTCCCCCCCCCCCTCGCTACAGAAGAATAACGGGGGGGGGCGGCGTTCACGGTCTGGACACGGCGAACAACCCCTTGTATCGCGGCGCACGAACTTCAGACTTCGTGCGCCGCACAGTTGTAATTTACCGATCGGTCAAAAGTCATTTTGGATTACAATTTTCAGGGATAGAGAATAATTTAGCTTATAACACCTTACCTCTTCACAGCAGTGTTCTGGCAAACTTCTCTTCCTCACTGTCAGACGAAAGTGACGCTGGTCCGCTCGTGGTTCTGGTCTCGCGACCCGATCAAAACATAATTCCATTATTGCGGTTTTGTGCTTCCATGATTGCAGTTTTTGGCGAACGATTTTTCAAAACAAATAACAGTAGTAATTAAAAAAAGACTGGTGAACGCGTGTGTGTCACTCAGCCTTCGTCGTCAGCCTCCTTCGGTCTATGACCATGGAAGAAATCATAACGTCTACTCTGCTGGAACAAAAACAAAATAAGCACCGCCTGTGGCCGAACATGCCGATGTGCGAATGGCAGTCGCTGTCACACAGGTTGTATTTGTGGATGGTCTCCATGCTGCTGGGTCTGTGGGGTTCTTCCTGCGGGTCCTTTTTTGATCCGCTGCAGCAGTCTCTCTTCACCCAGCCTTAAAAAAAACAGCTCGCAAACTTCTCTGCTTCAATTGGCTCACTGCATTCACAGCCTTGGTAGGCGGGTCCTTCTTGCTAGGTTTTCAGTCATTGGTTCTTCAAGGTTTCAGAAACCCAATTCAAGGCTCTTATTAGTTGAATGAGAGGTCAATCAGATGAACTAATCTGTTCACGGCTGTGTCTGCAGCTTTTATTTTCAGTGCGCGCTTGGACGCCATCACCATCTACATCATGACCTACATCACCATCTCCATCATGCGTCCTAGAGCGCACGAGGGTGCTCTCGTGCGCCCTCGTGCGCTCTAGGACACAGAGACTTGCCCGTCCGCGGTACAACGGAGTGCAAGAGGTTAAAGAGCTTTACAAATAAAGTTGGATTGGATTAAAAAACAATAAAAATTAGCCATAAAATAATCCACTCAAATGTATAGTCTCAATTATACAAGAAAAGTCATAATTTTGCAAGAGAAAATTACAAATTTGAGGAAAATGGTTTGAAATTTAGATAAATTTACAGAGAAAAGTAGAAAACTAAGAAAAATGTTATAAACTTTGGAGAAAAACCTTAAACCTTCAAGACTGAAGTCATTACTCAAGTTTTTAAGTGGCTGCTCTTTGTACCCTTAACCAGAAATTTTTGGTTGTCTACTTTTAATTATTAATTTCAAAGCACTGCTTTTACATGAGTAGAATTTCTGGCTGCTATACCCACCTGATCATATAATTTACTGTAAGTATGCATGAGTAAATTACTATTATGAATGTTTTTTTTTCCCCTTCTCTTTCCTACTTTTCATCAATGGAAAAAAGAAACACTAGAATAAAAATACAAAAAACAAACAAACCACATTTTGGTTATGTAAACCATGACAAAAAAAAATCATGTCGGACAAAACATGACAGTCGGTATTTTCTAGCCTGTTTGTATACCACCATAGACAGAGAGAGAAGCTGAATTAGACAGAGCTCAGAGAGGGAAAGATGAGACAGAAGAGAGGAACCAAGGAGAAGAAAATGTTCAGGCAGAGGGAGGAGAGAAGGATAACACCACAAAAAAAGTCTAAACACAGGAGATCTGGGTGGGACCCCAACTGGCTTAATATTCCAATATTCAAGCCTTGGTTGTACAATACTTCAAACAGTAAGTTCCATTATGCAATGTTACTGTACAAAATTTAAAAAAATAAAAATAGTGTAAAATTAACATATTCTGGTTACAAGCGTGCCATGTGTTTTCTGCCCCCCATATGTTGCCACCGCGCCAAGATCTTTAAGCCAGAGGAAACACTGTGCTTACTATCACAAACCTTGGTTCCAAGGTTGTCATAGCCAGGAGCGGCACTGGGGTTAAGCTCCCAGTGCTCATAAAATGCTCCTTATGGCGTGCGTCTCGAAAAGCCTCTGACAACTAAGTCCAACTCCTAGCCTGCCCGTGTGGTTTAGTCTCTAAGCCTGGCGGAACTGCTTTTACTAATAGGAGAAGGGGCGAGGGCGGATCTCTGGCGCCTTAAAACCAGATGCTTCGGGTAGATGGTGGCTCGTCAACCTGGGAAGGTAGCCTATCTAGGGGAAGGTAAACCCTGATTTCAAACCTCCGCTGCCTTGCGGCATACCCGGTCATGGGAAAGGCTTCGGGAGTCAACCCTGAGGAAAAATCCGGAGTCGGAGCCCCTAAGGCAGTTCTATGTTGTGCTCAACATCGTTCTGGCAGCTCCTGCAACAGTGCTGGTGCCAACCTGTAGCAGCCCTGCTGTTCCTTTGGATTCATCAGTGACGTGGAGAGGGGGGACATGCTGCATGGGCAACATCTTGTCCTCTATATCTTCCTGCCCAGGCTTGAATCCTACCAACGCCCAACGCTGGAAGGTAGAACACCGGATCACTAGAGAGGACACTCCAGCTTCGCCTTTGGCGTAGACAAAACACGGGGAATGACAGTTACCGGTTATAAGCCACCGCTCAACTGGCGTAGAGCGCGGCGCCAGGGGTTGTTCCCGACGGTGGGAGGGATCATCGGATCTCACTGGACAGCTACCGCCCGCCTCAAGCTGGGCAGCCCCCAGCCAATAAGGTGTTGTCCCGCCACAGCTTGCTTTCCTCATTGGGTGCATGGGGATGAGGAGAAGTCCAAACAGCAGGCTGAGAACCTTCGCACCAAGCAAGACAATAAAACAAAAGAGACCAACTCTAAAACTGGGAACTTGGAACGTCCGCACTATGATGACAGGACTCGCTGCTAACCTCAAGGACATCAACGACACCAGGAAGACTGTCATCATCAATAATGAGCTGAAGAGACTGGGAGTGGATATCGCCACTCTCCAGGAAACGGTTGGCTGACGCAGGCACACTGAGAGAGAAGGACTACACGTTCTACTGGCAGGGAAAGGGCAGTGACGAACACAGGGAACACAGAGTGGGCTTCACAGTGAAGAACACCTTGCTGAAGATGGTGGAACCGGGCAGCACTGGCTCTGCACGACTCCTCACCCTCCACCTGAACACCACTCAAGGCCCAGTCACCCTCGTCAGTGTGTATGCCCCAACACTGACAGCCACACCAGAGGCAAAAGACGAGTTCTACAAGAATCTCGCAACAACTGTCAGGATCATCCCCAACTCTGAACAACTCATTCTCCTTGGAGACTTCAATGCCAGAGTGGGTGCTGACCACAACTCCTGGCCCTCCTGTTTTGGACCTTTTGGCGTGGGCAGAATGAATGAGAACGGACAGCGGCTGCTCGAGTTCTGCACATATCATGATCTGTGCATCACAAACTCGTTCTTCAAGACCAAGCCCCAACACAAGGTTTCCTGGCAACATCCGCACTCAAAGCACTGGCACCAGCTGGACTTGATCCTGACCAGGCGCACCTCACTGAAGAACGTGCTAATCACCCATTCATTCCAGAGTGCAGATTGCGACACAGACCATTCATTGGTGTGTTGCAAGGTCAAGCTGCAGCTGAAGAAATTCCATCGCGCTAGACAGCCTGGAAAGGCACGGATTGACACCAGCAAGATGGCTCAACCAGAACTTGTTGAGCAGTTTGCCTCCACCTTTGAGAAGGAACTTGGTGTACCACAAGAAGGAGAATCTGCAAAGCAGAAGTGGGAAGAGCTGCGAAACACCATCCACCGCACAGCCTTGGCTACCTTTGGGAGGAAGACCTCGAAGTCACAGGACTGGTTTGATGCCAAGTTGACCGAGATGACCCCCGTCATTGAAGCCAAGCGCTCAGCACTTGCTGAGTACAAGAAGTACCCAAACGAGAAGAATCTCCAGATTCTCAGGGCTGCGAGAAGCAAAGTTCAGCAGACTGCTCGGCGCTGTGCCAACGAGTACTGGACTCAGCTCAGCCAAAGACATTCAAACCACTGCCATAACAGGGAACATCCGTGGTATATACGATGGCATCAAGAAAGCACTTGGTCCGGCTCAGAGCAAGACGGCCCCCCCCTCAAATCTTCCACTGGGGAGATGATCACAGAAAAGAACAAGCAGATGGAGAGATGGGTGGAACACTACTCCGACCTCTACTCCAGACAGAACACCGTGACACCGTCAGCCCTTGATGCCATCGACTGCCTGCCATCCATGGACGAACTTGACGCCGAGCCAACCATCGACGAACTCAGCAAGGCCATTGATAGCTTGGCCGCTGGCAAGGCACCCGGCAACGACGGCATACCCCCCGACCTGATCAAGCACTGCAAGACCGCCCTACTGCTGCCATTGCATGACGTCCTCTGCCAGTGCTGGAAGGAAGGTGCCGTACCACAGGACATGAGGGACACCAAGATCATCACCCTCTACAAAAAGAAAGGGGAGAGAAGCGACTGCAACAACTACAGGGGCATCTCCCTCCTCAGCGTTGTTGGCAAAGTCTATGCACGAGTTGTTCTCGTTCGTCTACAGAAGCTTGCCGAACGTGTCTACCCTGAGTCTCAGTGTGGCTTCCGCGCTGAGCGATCGACGGTAGACATGATATTCTCCATCCGCCAACTCCATGAGAAATGCAGAGAACAGAACATGCCTCTGTACGTCGCCTTCATCAACCTCACCAAAGCGTTCGATCTGGTCAGCAGAGAGGGCCTTTTCAAGATCCTGCCAAAGATAGGATGCCCACCAAAGTTGCAAAGCCTCATCGAATCGTTTCACACCAACATGCAGGGGATAGTGCAGCACGATGGCAACGTCTCAGAGCCATTCAACATATGCAGCGGAGTGAAACAGGGCTGTGTACTTGCGCCAACCCTCTTTCGGATTTTCTTTGCTATGCTCCTGAGGCATGCCTTCAGCACAGCAACAGAGGGAATCTACCTGCACATAAGATCTGACGGCAGGCTTTTCAACCTCGCCCTCCTGAAAGCCAGAACCAAAGTATGCGAGGCTCTAATCAGAGACATGCTGTTCGCAGACGACGCTGCAGTCGCAACCCACACACAGCATGAGCTTCAGACCCTGATGGACCGCTTCTCCCAGGCATGCAAGGACTTCGGGCTTACCATCAGCCTAAAGAAGACTAACGTCTTGGCGCAAGGCACGGAAGCACCACCAACCATCACCATCGACGACTACGAGCTGGAGGTCGTGAATCAGTTCACGTACCTGGGGTCCACGATCAGCAACAACCTCTCCCTTGATACAGAGATCAACAAGGGGATTGGAAAATCAGCCTTCACACTTGCTCGCCTCACCACACGAGTGTGGGAGAATCCCAAACTCTCTGTCAAGACGAAGATGGCAGTGTACAACGCCTGCGTCATCAGCACACTGCTCTATGGGAGTGAAACGTGGACAACATACGCCGGGCAGGAAAAGAGACTGAACTCCTTCCACTTGCACTGCATTCGCCACATCCTGGACATATCCTGGCAGGACAAAGTGCCCAACACAGAAGTTCTGTCCCGCGCCGGCCTTCCCTCCATGTTCACTCTACTCAGGCAGCACAGGCACCGCTGGCTAGGCCACGTTCACCGTATGGAGGATGGCAGAATCCCCAAAGACGTCCTCTACGGAGAACTGGCAACTGGCAGGAGAGACGTTGGCCGCCCACAGCTGCGCTTTAGAGACGTCTGCAAGAGAGACATGAAGGCCCTGGAGATCAACACAGAGCGCTGGGAGGACCTTGCAACGGACCGCTCCAAATGGAGAGGCACCCTGACCAGACAGCTCAAGGCGGGTGAAGAGAGACTGACTGCTGCAGCAGATGAAAAAAGGACCCGCAGGAAGAACCGCCACAGACCCAGCAGCACGGAGACCACCCACAAGTGCGACCTGTGTGACAGGGACTGTCATTCGCGCATCGGCCTGTTCAGCCACAGGCGGTGCTGTTCCAGCAGAGTAGACGTTTAGGATTCTCTTCCATGGTCATCATAGACCGACGGAGGCCGACGACTATCACAAATTAATTACAGTTACAATGTAGAGACATTGTACATTCCCTTATTATTGAGTAGAATATCTTAGTCACTAAAGTTTAAGGAATTTATGCTTTATTAAGCAACATATGTGTTTTAGGAGGACTAGTGCATACCTGTGCATGCCCGTAGAAACCAGGTGTAAGCAAGTATTTCTGCATGCCTGTAGAAAGCAGGGGTAAGCAAGGATGTAAGCAAGCACATCAGCATTCGTTCAGTGATGCCAGCCTTTGATCTTGGATTGTGTCATAGTGAGTCCTATGATCTTTGAAGATGTCATAGCGAATCCTATGATCGTGAGTGATGCCTGCCTTTGATCTTTGATGATGTCATAGCAAGTCCTATGATTGTGAGTGATGCCTGCCTTTGATCTTTGATGATGTCATAGCGAGTCCTATGATTGTGAGTGATGACTGCCTTTGATCTTTGATGATGTCATAGCGAGTCCTATGATCATGAGTGATGCAGTCCAAGGATGGATAATTTTTTCACACATAAGGAGTTGTTCAGAACACCTTATACATAGAATATCATAGGACATCATGTAGCCATCATAAGAACATCATAGGCGGAGCTATGATCTTTTAGCGAGTCCCAACCACTAATCAAATCTATCGTTGAAACACTCGGCTGCACCTCAGACACAGTCCAAGGACGGATAATTTTTTCATACACAGGGAGTTGTTCAGAGCTCCTTATACAAAGATATAGAGTCAGTGGTGGTAATGCACCTGTGGGCTGGTTGCCAACCACCAATCAAATCTAAAAGAAGAAGACAGACACACACACACAGAGAGTGATTTCTTGAATATATATATAATGTGATGATGATTTCACTCTTCATATCAAATTTCTCTGCTCTTTAGGAGGCCATAGCTGGACTTTAACTGACCAATAGAGTTCTAGGCGTCACTGAATCTCCTTTTTAGGTAGACAGCAACGTTAACTCGTTACCAAAACAACATTAACTCATTACCACATGATCATAAGGCTCGCTATGATATCATCAAAGATCATAGGGACTCGCTATGACATCATCAAAGATCATAGGGACTCACTATGACATCATCAAAGATCAAAGACAGGCTTCACAGATCAAAGGAAGGCATCACTGAACGAGTGGTATGACATCAAAGATCACAGGACTTACTATGCCATCATCAAAGATCATAGGACTCACTATGACATCATCAAGGCAGGCATCACTGAACGAGTCGTGACGCGCTTGCTTACACCTGCTTTCTACGAGCGTGCAGAAATACTTGCTTTTCCTTGGTTTCTACAGGCATGCACGGTAGGCACATTAATACTTTTACCAACAATAAAACACCTATAAAACCCATAAATCCACTACAACTCGTTACCACAGCAACATTAACTCGTTACCACAGCAACATAAACTTGTTACCACAGCAACATTAACTCGTTGCCACAGCAACATAAACTTGTTACCACAGCAGCACTAACTCGTTGCCACAACAACATTAACTCATTACCACAGCAACATTAACTCGTTGCCACAGCAACATTAACTCGTTACCACAGCAACATTAACTCGTTACCACAGCAACATAAACTTGTTACCACAGCAGCATTAAGTCGTTGCCACAGCAACATTAACTCGTTACCACAGCAACATTAACTCGTTGCCACAGCAACATTAACTCGTTACCACAGCAACATAAACTTGTTACCACAGCAGCATTAACTCACTACCACAGCATTAACTCATTACCACAGCAACATAAACTTGTTACCACAGCAACATTAACTCGTTACCACAACATAAACCCTGATGACCTCAGCTGAGGAACTCCACCCCCTCAGGCCGAACAGTGTAACTACAGTCAGACTCACAGGTGGAAGCTCCGACCATATTTGGGGTTTTTGTTGTTGACGACCGTCTGGGTCTTCATCCTGATGCCCAGGTCAGGGTCAGAGGTCACTGTCAGCTGGAGACACAGACACATTGTGGTGAGAACACTGTGATACTGGGGATATTGTGATACTGCAGAGGTCACTTTCAACTGGAGACAAACACACTGTGGTGGGGATACTGCAATACTACAGTAACGTGAATACTGTGATATGGCAGTACGATGTCAATACTGAAATACTGCAGTACTATGGAAATACTATGATACGACTGTGAAAATCCTTTGATACTAAAGTGATACTACACTGGACACAGCAGTATTAGTACAGTGATACTACAGTGAACTGAAGTGACATTACAGTATTACTACAGTGATACTACAGTAATAATAAAGCGATTCTGCAGTGATACTACAGTATTACTACAGCATTACTACAGTGATTCTGCAGTGATACTACAGTATTACTACAGTGATACTACAGCATTACTACAGTGATTCTGCAGTGGCACTACAGTGGTACTACAGTAAAACTACAGTATTACTCCAGTGATTCTGCAGTGATTCTACAGTGATAGTGAAGTGATACTACAGTATTACTACAGTGATGCTACAGCATTACTACAGTGATTCTGCAGTGATAGTGCAGTGATACTACAGTATTACTACAGTGATGCTACAGCATTACTACAGTGATTCTGCAGTGATTCTACAGTGATAGTGCAGTGATACTACAGTATTACTACAGTGATACTACAGCATTACTACAGTGATTCTGCAGTGATACTACAGTAAAACTACAGTATTACTCCAGTGATTCTGCAGTGATTCTACAGTGATAGTGCAGTGATACTACAGTATTACTACAGTGATGCTACAGCATTACTACAGTGATTCTGCAGTGATACTACAGTGATACTACAGCATTACTACAGTGATTCTGCAGTGGTACTACAGTATAAAACTACAGTATTACTCCAGTGATTCTGCAGTGATTCTACAGTGATAGTGAAGTGATACTACAGTATTACTACAGTGATGCTACAGCATTACTACAGTGATTCTGCAGTGATAGTGCAGTGATACTACAGTATTACTACAGTGATGCTACAGCATTACTACAGTGATTCTGCAGTGATTCTACAGTGGTAGTGCAGTGATACTACAGTATTACTACAGTGATACTACAGCATTACTACAGTGATTCTGCAGTGATACTACAGTAAAACTACAGTATTACTCCAGTGATTCTGCAGTGATTCTACAGTGATAGTGAAGTGATACTACAATATTACTACAGTGATGCTACAGCATTACTACAGTGATTCTGCAGTGATAGTGCAGTGATACTACAGTATTACTACAGTGATGCTACAGCATTACTACAGTGATTCTGCAGTGATTCTACAGTGATAGTGCAGTGATACTACAGTATTACTACAGTGATACTACAGCATTACTACAGTGATTCTGCAGTGATACTACAGTAAAACTACAGTATTACTCCAGTGATTCTGCAGTGATTCTACAGTGATAGTGCAGTGATACTACAGTATTACTAAAGTGATTTGCAGTGATACTACAGTGATAATACAGTTATACAGCAGGGATACTACAGTGATAATCCAGTATTAGTATAGTGATACTGCAGTGATACTACAGTGATGCTACAGCATTACTATAGTGATTCTGCAGTGATACTACAGTAAAACTACAGTATTACTCCAGTGATTCTGCAGTGATTCTACAGTGATAGTGCAGTGATACTACAGTATTACTAAAGTGATTTGCAGTGATACTACAGTGATAATACAGTTATACAGCAGGGATACTACAGTGATAATCCAGTATTAGTATAGTGATACTGCAGTGATACTACAGTGATGCTACAGCATTACTATAGTGATTCTGCAGTGATACTACAGTAAAACTACAGTATTAGTCCAGTGATTCTGCAGTGATTCTACAGTGATAGTGCAGTGATACTACAGTATTACTACAGTGATACTACAGCATTACTACAGTGATTCTGCAGTGATACTACAGTAAAACTACAGTATTACTCCAGTGATTCTGCAGTGATTCTACAGTGATAGTGCAGTGATACTACAGTATTACTAGTGATACTACAGCATTACTACAGTGATTCTGCAGTGATGCTACAGTAAAACTACAGTATTACTCCAGTGATTCTGCAGTGATCCTACAGTGATAATACAGTTATACAGCAGGGATACTACAGTGATAATCCAGTATTAGTACAGTGATACTGCAGTGATACTACAGTGATGCTACAGCATTACTATAGTGATTCTGCAGTGATACTACAGTAAAACTACAGTATTACTCCAGTGATTCTGCAGTGATTCTACAGTGATAGTGCAGTGATACTACAGTATTACTAAAGTGATTTGCAGTGATACTACAGTGATAATACAGTTATACAGCAGGGATACTACAGTGATAATCCAGTATTAGTACAGTGATACTGCAGTGATACTACAGTGATGCTACAGCATTACTATAGTGATTCTGCAGTGGCACTACAGTGATACTACAGTAAAACTACAGTATTTTTGCAGTGATACTCCAGTATTACTACAGTAATACAGAAGCGTAATTGTGCAGCAAACAAATAAATTGGTTTGAGCCCATAGTGCAGAAATGTAACGTGTTTATTGACAGACAGGGAGTAACACAAAATCTCCATGTAACAGTCACTGATAGATGATGAGACAACCGGCTACTAGCTTTGCTGGCGAGGAAGGAATGCCAAGCGTGCTCCAGACTGAGCAAGAGCAGAGAGGAAGGCATTAATAACAGGACATACATACGCATTGGAGTGAAAAGGCTCTGGAGTAACAACACAGTTCAGTCCAAGGAAGGGAGCCAACAATCCGCGAGCCAGGAAGTCCAAAGTTGACTAAGCTGCCACACTGACTGACCCCACTGCCTCACATAAGAAAACAAATCACTAATGAAGGCAAGTGGACACGGCAATGTGGCAAGCAAGTGCATGACTGATTGAAAATGTGTGTGTGTGTGTGTGTGTGTGTGTGTGTGTGTGTGTGTGTGTGTGTGTGTGTGCGCGCGCGCGTGCGTGCGTGCGTGCGAATGTGTGCATGTGGTGATGAGATACAGCCAGTGAATATCTGGCGAGGAAGAACGAGAGGAGGAGGTGTGGCCGCAGGACCGGCAGAGCGTCAAGCTCAAATAATCTGCCAGCTGAAAATAATAAGCACAAAGGCCTACAGCCACAGATCATGTGTGGGGTTGAAAACAACCCCACACATGACAAGTATTATGACAGTGATACTACAGTATCACTGCAATGATTCTGCAGTAATAACACAGTATTACTACAGGAATGCATGCTACAACATTACTACAGTGATTCTGCAGTGATGCTACAATGATACTACAGTGATTCTGCAGTGGTACTACAGTGAAACTACAATAATTCTACAGTATTACTACAGTGATTCTGCAGTGATACTCCAGTATTAGTAGAACCCAGCCACAGGGGGTGCACAAGCCAGTGTACTCCTAGTGCCGGTCCCAAGCCCAGGTAAATGTGGAGGGTTGTGTCAGGAAGGTCATCCAATATAAAACCTTTGCCAACGCAATTATGCAGCTCATGGCAAATGAGACTTTCATACCGGATCGGTCGAGGTCCGGGTTAACAACCACCACCACCTGCGCTGTTAACTGACAGGGTGCCAGTGGAAATTGAGCTACTGTTGGTCAAAGTTCGAAGAGGAGGAGAGGGGGAAGGCATGTTAGGAGGGAGAGAGAGAAAAGGAAAGGTAGAAGTGTAGAGGTGAGAGTAGGGACGTTAAATTTAGGGACTATGACTGGTAAAGGCAGAGAGTTGGCTGATATGATGGAGAGAAGAAAGGTAGATATACTGTGTGTTCAAGAAACCAGATGGAAGGGAAGCAAGGCTAGGAGCATTGGAGGTGGATTTAAACTGTTCTACCATGGTGTAGATAGGAAGAGAAATGGAGTAAGAGTTATCTTGAAGGAAGAGTATGTGAAGAGTGTTCAGGAGGTAAAGAGGAAGTCAGACAGAATCATGAGTTTGAAGCTAGAAGTCAAAGGTGTGATGTTGAATGTTGTCAGTGCGTATGCCCCAAAAGTTGGATGTCAGGTAGAAGAGAAAGAGGAATTCTGGAGTAAGATGGATGAAGTGGTCGAGAGGGTTCCCAGGGGGAGAGAGTGATGATTGGAGGGGACTTTAATGGACATGTAAGTGAAGGGAACAGAGGTGATGAGGAGGTCCTGGGTAGATATGGTCTTAAGGAGAGAAATGTGGAAGGACAGATGGTTGTGGATTTTGCTAAAAGGATGGAAGTGGCTGTGGTGAACACAGACTTCAAGGAGAGAGAGGAACATAGGGTGGCTTACAAGAGTGGAGGAAGGTGCACATAGATGGACTACATCTTATGCAGAAAGAGAAATCTGAAAGAGACAGGAGACTGGGAGGTGGTGGCAGGGGAGAATGTAGCTAGACAGCATCGGATGGTAGTCTGTAGGATGACTTTTGAGAGCAAGAAGAGGAAGAGGGTGAAGGCAGAGCCAAAGATTAAGTGGGGAAAGTTACAGAAGGAAGAAGATCACAGAGTTCAGGGAGGAGCTGATACAGACTCTGGGTGGTAGGGAAGAATTACCAGATGACTGGGAAAGTACAGCAAAAGTGTCGAGGGAAACTGGTAGAAAGGTATGTGGTGTATCCAGTGGACAGAGGAAGGAAGACAAGGAGACTTAGTGGTGGAATGAGGAGGTACAGGAACGTATCCAAAGGAAGAGGTTAGCAAAGAAAAAGTGGGATAGTCAGGGAGATGAAGAAAGTAAACAAGTATTGGTAATCTAGGCACATGACAAAGTGAGAGGTGGCAAAGGAAAAGGCATATAGTGAGTTGTATGAGAGGCTGGACACTAAGGAAGGAGAAAAGGACTTGTAACAATTGAGTAGACAGAGAGATGGAGCTGGAAAGGATGTGCAGCAGGTTAGGCTGATTAAGGACAGAAATGGTAATGTACTAACAAGTGAGGAGAGTGTGTTGAGAAGGTGGAAGGAGAACTTTGAAGAGCTGATGAATAAAGAAAATGAGAGAGAGGAGAAGGATGAAGGAAAGATGGTGAACAAGGAAGTCCTGAGGATTAGCAAGGCAGAAGTGAGGGCAGCTTTGAAGAGGATGAAGAATGGAAAGGTGGCTGGTCCAGATGACATACCTGAGGAGGTATTTATTTATTTTATTTGTTTATTTGTCAGGGACAGTGCAATAAACATAGACAAAAAAAAATCGAATGTGTTGCACAAAGAGTGTATAGCTATTAGCTAATTTGCAACTCTTGTCCCTGGATGGGCTTTAGAAAGAAGAAACAGGTAAAAAAAAAGAGAAAGATAAGGAAAAAAAATGAAAACAGAATAAACAATAACCACATACATCAATGCAAACAAGATTATAAATACACAATATAACAACCTGACTCACATTTGCCTATTTCAGGCCTCCCTCCCTTCGTCACTCACTATAAACAAACACATTCATTCCTTCCCTTCATTCACTCTCACCCTGCAGACAATCATTTCATACATGAGTACATTCTTGTTTATTTTTCAGCCAGTTTTTAACCTTTTTAGTGAATGTTTTAAAGTCCGTTATTATTTTGATTTCATTTGGCATTGTGTTCCAGATGTGACTGCCCTTTATAGAGAAAGCTGTTTGTCCAAATGTGGTTCTGCGGTGGAATATTTTACAGTTATTGTTAACAGAACTCCTGGTGGCTCTGCTGTTGTCCTGTCTTTGGATGAAACCAGCAAGTGGCTCTGGCGCTGATTTATGGAAACATTTGAAAGTTAATTTCAGAAAACAGAGGTCAATGAAACTCCCAAAACTCAATAGATTGTATTTTTTTAAAATATAACAGTGATGCCAGCTAATGGGCTTTTTATCCAAGATTTTTAGAGTTTGATTATATAATGAACCTATATGTTTTATTGTGGAAGGGGCTGCTTGAGCCCAGACTGTCCAACAGTATGATATATGAGAAAAAAAACATAGAATGCATATACAGTACAGCTGCTTGGTATGGTATGTAATATCTAATTAATTTAAAGCAGTTCAGATTTTTTTTTACTGTTTTAGAAATCTTCTTTATATGAAGATTAAATTTGAGTTGAGGATCTAGTACAATGCCAAGATATTTGAATTCTGTAACTAAACTGATGGGTCTTGATCATGTATATTAACTTTAAAACGTTGCAGGTTACATTTTTTGATTGAAAAGCACATTGAAACTGTTTTCTGAAGGTTCAGCAATAGGTGGTTCTGGAAGAGCCACTCTTGGACATCAACCATACTTGTGGACAGTACACCTGCAGCCTGTGCTGGAGTCTTGGCAGCTGTGTAAATAACTGCATCATCTGCATAAAGTTGGCATGTTGCAGCTGAGCAGTGTAATGGCAGGTCATTAATAAAAATGCTGAAAAGTAAAGGACCAAGAATGGACCCTTGTGGGACACCCATACGGTTGTTTAAAAATGAGGATTTATCCTGGTGAACTTTTACACACTGTTCTCTATTCTGGAGATAAGATGCAAACCATTCTAATGTATCTGGGGAGAAGTTAAAAGATACCATTTTGGATAAAAGCAAACTGTGGTTTACAGTATCGAAAGCCTTTTTGAGATCTAGAAAAACAGCCCCTACCACATTACCCCTGTCCAAGGACTGTTTGACATTTTCAATAAGGCAACAATTTGCTGTTTCTGTTGAGTATCCTGGTCTAAAACCAAATTGATGTGGATGAAGAAGTTGACTGTCTTGTAAATAGTCTATCAGCTGTGTAGCTACAACTTTTTCAAGAACCTTAGACAGGACTGGTAAAATAGAGATTGGGCGGTAATTGCATATATCGTCTTTACTGCCTGATTTATGAACTGGTATGACGACAGCTTTTTTCCAGCCAGATGGAAATGTACTAGACCTAATGGAGAGATTAATGAGATGAGTCAGTGGTTTGATTAATATTTTGCTGTGCGTTTTGAGAAAGGAGGTGCTCATATTGTAGATATCATTAGTTTTTGAGTTTGACAGTGTTTTAACAATACCAGCAATTAACTCCTCATTTACCTCATCGATGTGAAAAGAATCTGTAGAGAGTATTGATTTTGTGTTGTTGAGCACATTTGGCAGCACAAAGTTTTTTGTTAAGTCTTCCACAGAGCCCACAAAGTATGAATTAAATTCATTTGCCAATGTAGCCTCATCACTGATGGTCTTGCCATTGATTCTAAGTTCCTTTAGCCCCTTCTGAACATTTTTTTTATTAGTTAAGTTATTTAAATGCCTCCATAGGGAACTGTTGTTACCCTTTGCATGATCTATCAGTTTATTGTAATAAGATGCTTTTGATTTTCGCAGTTCTTGTACCACTTTATTTCTTAAACTTTTGTACACAAGGTGATCATTTTGCAGTTTAGAGGTTAATGATGTTTTCAATGCAGAGTCTCGCCTCTTCATAAGTTTTCTTATTTCATTATTTAACCATGGTAGGTTAATCTTCTGTTGTCTACTTTTAATTTGCTTTTTAAATTTTTCTATAGACTTTGTAATTGTTGCAGTTATAAAATTACAACAATCATCTACTTCATTTATTGACATGAGCTGCTCCCAATTTTGATTCTTTAAGTAATGTTCAAACTCCACAGTTTTTGATTTGGGAATAATAAAATTTGATTTGTCAATATCAACTCCCCCAAAATACTGTAGTCGCTTTTTAGTAAGTTTTCTGACAGCAAGAACCATGTATGGAGATGTTTAGGAGAGATGGCAGTGGACTTTTTAACCAGATTGTTTAACACAATCTTAGAGAGTAAGAGGATGCCTGAGGAGTGGAGAAGAAGTGTTTTGGTACCAGTTTTCAAGAACAAAGGTGATGCTCAGAGCTGTAGTCACTACAGAGGAATAAAGTTGATCAGCCACACTATGAAGATATGGGAAAGAGTTATTGAAGCCAGATTAAGAGGAGAGGTAACAATCAGCGAGCAGCTGTACGGTTTCATGCCAAGAAAGAGGACTACAGATGCAATGTTTGCTCTAAGGGTGTTGATGGAGAAGTATAGAGAAGGTCAGAAGGAGTTGCTCTGTGTCTTTATGGATCTAGAGAAAGCAGATGATAGGATGACAAGAGAGGAAGTGTGGTACTGTATGAGGAAGTCAGAAGTAGCAGAGAAGTATGTGAGGGTGGTGCAGGACATGTATGAGGACAGCGAGATGGTGGTGAGGTGTGCTGTAGGAGTGACAAATGGATTCAAGGTCGGGGTGGGGTTACATCAGGGATCAGCTCTGAGCCCCTTCTTGTTTGCCACGGTGATGGACAGGTTGACAGATGAGGTCAGGCAGGAGTCTCCGTGGACCATGATGTTTGCAGACAACAGTGTGATCTGCAGTGAGAGTAGGGAGCAGGTGGAAGAGAACTTGGAGAGGTGGAGGTATGCTCTGGAGAGAAGAGGAACAAAAGTCAGTAGAAGCAAGACAGAATACATGAATGTCAATGAGAGGGAGGCAGGTGCAGTGGTGAAGATGGAAGAAGTAGAGGTGGTGAAAGTAGATGAGCTTAAATACCTGGGGTCAACTATCCAAAACAATGGAAAATGCACAAGAGAGCTGAAGAAGAGAGTGCAGGCAGAGTGGAGTGGGTGCAGACGAGTGACATGGGTGATTTGTGACAGAAGGGTAGCAGCAAGAGTGAAAGGGAAGATTTACAAAACGGTAGTGAGACCTGCTATGATGTATGGTTTGGAGACAGTGGCGCTGACAAAACGACAGGAGGAGCTGGAGGTGGCAGAGTTGAAGATGCTAAGATTTTCATTGGGAGTGACTAGGAGGGACAAGATTAGAAATGAGTATATCAGAGGGACAGCTCAGGTTGAGCAAATTTGAGACAAAGTAAGAGAGTCAAGGCTGAGATGGTTTGGACATGAGCAGAGGAGGGATAGAGGAGATACTGGACAAAGGATGTTGAAGATGGAGCTGCCAGGCAGGAGAAGAAGAGGAAGACCACAGAGAAGATTGATGGATGTGGTGAAGGAGGACATGGAGAGGGTTGGTGTTACAGAGGAAGATGGAGGGATGGAGGCAGATGATCCACTGTGGAGACCCTGAAGGGAGCAGCAGGAAGCAGAAGGCTCCAGTATTACTACAGTGATTCTGCAGTGATACTGCATTTTCTGATGAAATTTTCAGCAGAAGTGGCCTTTAGGCTATGTATAAATTTATTAGATTTTTGAGGTAATCCACGAGCTCATACCTCTGCCAAGGCCCCATCTTGTAATGAACAGCTGGACAGACTGATGATGGATGGGCGGCATGGATGGATGGACAAATAATCCTCCTTCGGTCTTCACCCATAGGACTCGATACTACAGTGTTACCACAGTAATTCTGCAGTGATTCTACAGTGATTCTACAGTGATACTGCAGGGATACTGCGGCGATACTACAGTAATACTACACTGATTCTACAGTGATTCTACAGTGATACTGCAGTACTCTGAGCAGTAATGTTAAAGTTCAATATCATATCTAACACTGTCGTAAATATGGCTGCCGTGTCTCCATTGTGGTTGTGGTCATTTTGTTATTACATGCTCACCTTTACGTAGGAGTCACATGACCGGAGGGAATTTCCCATCAGCCCCCTGGCCTGGTGGACTGCAGACAATCAAGAAACAGTTCATAATCTCATTAAAACAGCTGACGGAGAGTTTTTAAATCAGAAATTCCAACTTTAACATGTTTGTTTGTTTCCGATCTGAGAGCAGTACTCCTGAGACAGTAATCAGATTACTGTAGCTGTGGAGATGTGATTACAGCTCAGTGAAGACTCCTGGTGGTGAAAAGCTGAACTGCAACCATGTGTTCAGGCTTCATTAACTGAAACTTTGCTTTAAACACTTTGAAACATGAACATCAACATAAAAGGAAAAAGACAAAAACTACAAAACATGAGAACCTTAAAATGTGGTGATCTGAGCGCTGATCCCGTCCGCGCTCAGGCTGCTCAGTATTTCCCCTTTTCCACCGTAGCAGTCCAGGGTTTGTTACTCGGGCCGCTCAGGGGCTTTTATTATGACAGTGTCACGGCCGCACTTCCGGCTGTCAGAGCCGAGCCGGCGCCGTGACAGCTGTTTGTCATTCTTGTTAATTACCTCTTTTCTGATGTGTTTGTGCTTGGAGCAGCTGAGGTTCACTCCTCGCTGAGACCTACACAATCTACGCCTTTGTGACGACGGACTGGAGCTCCTGTTCCCGACTCCAGTCTTCCCCGGTGTCTTGGACTTCCGGCTGCATGTCTTAGTAAGTGTTTCTGCTCAGCGCAGGCTCCGTCCTCGCTGTCTCTCCTAGTTTATCTTCAGAGTTTATTATTTTGTATCTCAGTATATGTTCGCCTCACATGACTGTTTATTTTGTCATTTGTCTTCTTGTAAATAAACGAGCAAACTTACTGTTTGGCATCTGGCGTCTCAGTAATGCCCTGCAAGGGGCATCCATAACATAAAAAGTAGTTTGTTTTTGAAAAATCCATTTTCATGAATAGCTGCAAATTTACAAGATGAAAATTTACAAATCTATGCGAAAAGTAAACGTGGAAAAAGTGTTAAATTTAGAAGGAAAAACTGCCAGTGAAAATAAAATTCACAGAATATCATAAATTTAAGGGTCACAAACTTCAGACTGCATAGAAAATGTTAAAGAGAATAAAACCTGTACAGATGTTTGCTGATATTGACATTTTATTCTCATAATTCAACAGTCTGATTGAAAATAAACAGATTTAGACAGAAATTAATTTGACATAAAATACAGAATAATTTGTGACTTTCAACAGCTCATGTTCATTAAGTTTTGATTCAGTGAAATAAAAAAATGCTCATTAAATGTGCTGATGTCGCCCTCTACTGTCCTGGACAGGACAAGGACAGTGTTACTTAACTCTAAGAAAAGCTCTGCTCTGACTGGCTGCTGCTTCACTTACTGTCAACAGTGAGAAGCCCCGCTTCCACGCTGACTGACAGCTGTAACTGACCTGTAGAGACATGGTGTCAAAGATCAGCCAATCAATGATCAGTCATTCAGAAGGAACCAATGAGAGACCAGAGACCCTACCTCGTCCTCTGAATACAGACGGGGGGACCTTCCTCCTGATCCTGGTCTTGGTCTCAGCACCTCTCCCCACAGACCTGGATCGGACCTGCAACCACAACAGACCAGAAGCTACATTTCAGACCCAGACCTTCGTTTATCACCAGTGATTAAAGTTAATCACATTTTTCCACATTTAATCTACATATATCAAACATTAGGATTGAGGAGTCTTTAATGTCCTTAATTACCACGTTTGTAAGGGATCAGTTACATTCTGTTGGCCATATATGGTCACGACAGATCATGTTAGCCATATGTTGTAACAGCTAACCCTCTTCCTATTTTTGCTGCTTGCCACAGCGGATCATCTGCCTCTATCTCAGCCTTGCCTCTCTTATCATCTTGTAAAGCTTCCCTTTCACTCTAGATGCTATCCTTCTGTCACAGATCACCCGTCACACTCCTGGAACGACTACTGACCAAACAGACTGCTCTATAGAAACTACCTATTGAATAAAATAAGTCAAACCACAAGTTTTTTCTTCTAGTGTGACAAAGACAAGAACAAACACTGAAAGGGAAAAGTTAAGACTTCTGTTGGGTCACTACTAACCTCATGGGTAGTTTTCTGGGTTCTAGTCTGTCTCTCTTGGACCACCTCTGGGTCAGTCTGGATCAGTTCAGACCCTCTGAACTGGACTGAGGTCTGGACTGAAGTCTGGATTGCAGTTTGAATCATGGTCTTCCTGATGAAAGCCATTCTAACTTTTGGTCTACAGGACTGGACCTCCTCTCCAGTCCTAAACTTGGGCTGGGCTCTCGTCCTGGTCTTGGACCTGCAGGAGTCAAAGAGTCCATGAAAACCTGAATGGACTGATCAGTGATGAAGGACCTCCATCCTCTTCCTCACCGTCTCAGTATATCACCACCTGGGTGTTGGTTCTCCTTCAGACCTCCTCTGATCCTCTTCATCCTCACACCCTCCTCCTCCTCTCTGCACTTCCTGTTACAGGTTGGATTCTGATGGGCCTCTTGGTGCAGCTGGAAGGCAGCTCCGCCACAGGGCCTATGGGGTTGATGTTGTTAGAAAGAATTTATATTCAATAAAGATCAATTTTAATGATAAAATAATGAGAATAAGAGTGGGGCAGAGACAGATCCTTGAGGAACACCAAAGCTGAGTAAAGAACTCTCTTCTAATCTGGGTTCTTTTGATGACATGAAAATAAAATGAAAACACTCAGTAATTAGTTGATTTCCTGAAGGAAATGTAGTCTGAAAGCTGTAAGCTAAGAATGTTTTCCTGAAATGCTAAAGATAAAAAAGAAGTAACTTAAAATTTAATATCAACCTTTGAAGTTCCAGATAAAAGTGTAAAGGAGAAAATGGTAAGCTAAAATAAAAAAAAAATTCTGAAAGTTAGCTCAAAAGTGTTAATTGCACAAATATGAAAAACTGCTAGCTGAAAAATGATAACAGCATAAATGTGAATGAATGAATGAATGAATTATTTGTATATGAACATGTTACATCAGTACAAGAATTAATTTAAATAGATACATAATGAATAAATAAATGAAATGAAATTCATAATGATAGTATATAAACACAATTTACAGTGATCCCTCACTTATAGCGTTTAATGGGGACCAGAACTGACCGCGAAAAGTGAAAAACCGCGAAGCAGCATCACCCCCCCCCCCCAAGGGCGTCACAAGCACTATTTTGCACAAAAAGGCACAAGAGAACAGCGAAAAGTGCCACTAAGCAACACGAGCGATAAAGAACAATGAATGCGGTCTTCCTTCGCTGGGTATGGGCGCTCAGCAGGGAGAGAAGCTGGGTAAAACGTCTCGGCCAATCAGCTTGCGAGATTCCCGAGCAGTGAAGAGGTGGGCGGAGAGGAGTGGAGCGGTGGTCAGAGAGGTGGATTTTGAGTTGTGCGGGCTCTCCGTGTTGATACCTGATGTTCTAATGTAGTCTCCCTGCCTTCTGCTAGCGCCCGGACAACTTTCATGCCATTTTTTCTCAATTTTGATGAATATTTTTGAAAAATCCACGATGCACTGAGGGCGCGAAAGGTGAAACGCGAAGTAGCGAGGGATCACTGTATAACAAAAATCAACGAGGTTATTGCTGCATTTTCAAAAAAAAGGAAATAGTAGAAGAATCAGTTTACTGTGGCTCAACTCTGAATGTCTCCAGCTAATGAAGACCAGAGATCGGCTCTCAAAATAGCTCTAAAATCAGGTTTAACAACAGACAGACAAAAATTTACGTCTGCTAGAAATAAAGGGACAAACTCTGGGGAAGGCGAAGGCAAACTTTTTTATAACCATTATTGAAAATGCAAAAGGAGATGGCAAAAAAATTGCAATAATATTAATAAATTGACACGGCGCAGTGGCGGAGTGGTTAGCACTGTGGCAGCACAGCAACTCAACCTTGGCTGGGGGATCCTGGGTTCGATCCCAGCCCCCGACCAACAGTGATCTGTGTGGAGTTTGCATGTTCTCCCCGTGTCTGCGTGGGTTTACTCCGGGATTTCTCCGGTTTCCTCCCACATGCCCAAAACATGCAGGTTAGGTTAATTGGCATCAAACTGGGGATTCTAAATTGTCCTTAGGTCTGACAGTGAGAGTGAATGGTTGTCTGTCTGTCTGTGTTGGCCCTGTGATGGACTGGTGATCTGTCCAGGGTGGACCCTGCCTCTGGCCCAAAGATGCTGGGATAGGCTCCAGCCCCCGCCCCCCCCCCCACAACCTGAAAAGGATTAAGCGGAAGAAGATGGATGAACAAAAAGATGACGGAGACATGGAACTTAATCTTAATAACAAATTGGTGCAGAATCCCACAGTCATTGCTACAGAGTTTAACAACTTTTTCATAAACTCTCTGCTAGAAATATCCAAATCATTTAATCCACCTGATCATAATTCCAGTTGGTAGACGCACTCCCAAGAGAGTAGACGCTTTTTCCTCCTCTCCTGCTCTGACTTTTTTTCCTTCCCCCCCAACTACTGGATCCCAGCTTGCTGTTGTCTGTCTGCGTCTAACTGCGACCGTCGAAAGAAAGAAATTATGGAGTTAATAAGCTGGGCTTTGAACACAATTGACACTATTTTTTCAACAAGGAAAAGTGCTCCGGGGGAAGCTGTCTGCCCCGCAGGTACGGCTCCAGCGGGCTATTTACGTGACACAAGTAATTGGAAAATCTTGTGTCTCACTAATCTCTCTATCGAAGATATTGAAGATTTGTATGTCTTCGTGGTAATGGTGATCGGGATCTTTCTGATTGGAACTGGGATTGTCCTGGTGTACCGCAAATTGATGAAGATGGATACAACCTATCAAAATGCTGGCCAGGCGAGGTGCATCTGTCAAATTGAAAAATTGGAGAAGACCCTGATAGCGACAAATGTCTCGGAAGGTGGATTACATCATGGTCTCGCTTAGGTCTTTCCACGATGGATTTAAAGCCCCGCAATGAAGGATTAAGTACTGAATCTACAGAAGAAATAAAAAGCCTTCTCTGTGATCAGTCCGATTTGGCTCAATTTCCCCATGAAAATTCCTCCTGGCTGTCTGCAGTCTGTGTTTTCAAAATCATCGAGCATAAGGCCTTGGACAGCCATCTGGACAGCCTGCCAAGATAAGGACTCGGCGGCAGCCAGACAAAACATCTCCTGCCAAGTGTCCTTGTTGTCTCTCTTATTATCATCAACACTGCTCAACACCGCACACACATTGATCCATGAACTGAATAAAGATACACACACTGCTCTCTTGTGTCTTGTGAATCCTGTGTAGCGAATGTGCATCGAGAGCTTTTTTTTTCCTTGAAATCTTAATATTGATTAATTATGTAACCAGTATTTTGAATCAATGATTTTTTTGCTCCTTCCTATTGTTCCTCGTATTATTCTTATTCTTATGCTTGTACCCACTATCCTGTTGGCAGGCGCGTCTCTGATGCTGCCGTGTCACTGGAAATGCAGGTTCATTTTCTGTGTCAAGTCAAATTCTCTCGTATGTTATCAGTGATCTGTTAATGTACTTGGCAATAAATCTTTTCTGATTCTGATTCTGATTCTATTAACCCCTCACAACCAGTTTTGAATATATTAGAAATAATTGAAAATGAAGTTGTAAATATCATCAGCTCATTGAATAGCTCAAAAGCAACAGATGAGCATGGTCTTAGCACCAAATTTTTAAAAGAAAATAAAGAATCTCTCATTTGTCCAAGTACTCATTTAATCAGTTTGTCCATCAAACATGCTGCCGTCTCAACTGCTTGTAAGGTAGGAGTGGTCATACCAATTTTCAATACAGGGAGTAAAACTGATATAAACAACTACAGACCAATCAGCATCTTATCTGTCATCTTCAAAATAATTGAAAAATGGGTGGCCACACTATTATGTGAACATCTGAATTATGGAAACACCCCCCTGCATCACACACAGTTTGGGTTCCGTGCCCACCACTCAACAGAGTCTGCAATGAGCTTGTTCCTAGAGAAAACTAAATATTTCTTAGATAAGTGCAACTGTGTAGGTACTGTGTTTTTAGATCTGAAGAAGGCATTTGACACCGTTGACCACAACATCCTTTTCACCAAACTTACTCAGGTTAACTTTTCAGAACATGCTATCAAATGGATGAAATCCTATTTAGACAGCAATGTGTAATGATCAATAATGTCAAATCGCCATATTTGAAATGTCAAATGGGTGTCCCACAAGGCTCCATACTTGGACCAACATTATTCTCCCTATACACAAATGATCTACCAAATGTATGCAAAAACATTCATATACAAATGTATGCAGATGACACAGTAATATTCACGCCTGCAAAAAACACACAAGAAGCCACCTGCATTCTTACAACAGCAATGACTCAAATCCATGACTGACTGAATAACTCGTCTCCTACTAAACACTAAAAAACTGTTTGCATGATGTTCACCAAACAACAATCAAATATTACAAACTCGAACATCTCCTTAAAAGGGGAGAAGCTACAACTAGTCGAGGAATTTAAGTACCTCGGCATGATTTTAGACTCCTCATTAACCTTTAAAAAACATCCAAAAAAATCTCAAACATAATCAAATTCAATCTGAGAAATTTAAAACAAATTAGACCATTGCTGACAGTTAACGCAGCCAAAATGTTTCTGCATGCAATGATCTTCTCACATACTGACTACTGTTTTACCAACTGGTCACTCACTGGTGTAACCATAATCAAACCCACTGAATCTTTATACAAAAAAGCCATAAAAATCTTTGACAAGGAAGATAAGATAAGATAAGATAAGATAAGATAAGCCTTTATTAGTCCCACAATGGGGAAATTCCAGGATTGCAACAGCACAGGGATAGCAGCACTCTAATTTAGAAGAGAAGAAAATAAGACCAGTGAATATACATATGTACACAAAAATATATAAATATATATGCAAAGTGTGGAGCATTGTAGCTAGATGGGATAGACAGCATAACAGTCTATTTAGTTTCCCCACATAGTATGAATATGTTCCCATACATATTGTCACCCTCCGTAGCGATTGATATTGTCCTAGTTGTAGACTGGAGGGGACCATTTTGTGTAAGTTTGTTGCGTCTTTTGCATTCAATGTGTTCAGTGTGTTCAGTATGTCCTGCATAGGGTGGGACTCAGACTCCAGCAGAGATGACAACTTAGCCAACATCCTTCTCTCTCCTATCTCCTCCACCGGGTCAAGGCGCTGCTCCAGGACAGAGCTAGCTTTCTTGATCAGTTTGTTCAGGTTCTTCTTATCGGCTGCTGTGATGTTGCTTCCCCAGCAGACCACTCCAAAAGTGATGGCTGATGCCACCACCGAATCATAGAAGGTCTTCAGGAACACCCCTTGTACACCAAAAGACCTGAGCCTCCTCAGTAGGAACAGTCTGCTCTGTCCCTTCTTGTAGAGTGCATCGGTATCGTGTGACCAGTCTAGTTTATTGTTCAAATGAACACCCAGGTACTTGTAGGATGTCACCATCTCAATGTCTGTTCCCTGGATGTTTACTGGTGCTGTGAGGAGTTGTCCTTGCCTGCGGCAGTCCACCACCAGTGCCTTAGTTTTTCTCGCGTTGATGGAGGAGGCAGTTCCGATGGCACCAGTCCACGAAGTCCTGGATAAGTCCTCTATACTCAGCTTCATCTCCGTTGGGGATGAGGCCGACGATCGCAGAGTTGTCAGAGAACTCATGTACACACGTGGACAAAATTGTTGGTACCCCTCTGTTAATGAAAGAAAAACCCACAATGGTCACAGAAATAACTTGAATCTGACAAAAGTGGTAATAAATAAAAAGTCTATGAAAATTAACCAATGAAAATCAGACAATGCTGTTGAATTGTGGTTCAACAGAATTATTTTAAAAAACAAACTCATGAAACAGGCCTGGACAAAAATGATGGTACCCTTAACTTAATATTTTGTTGCACAACCTTTTGAGGCAATCACTGCAATCAAACGATTTCTGTAACTGTCAGTGAGACTTCTGCACCTCTCAGCAGGTATTTTGGCCCACTCCTCATGAGCAAACTGCTCCAGTTGTCTCAGGTTTGAAGGGTGCCTTCTCCAGACGGCATGTTTCAGCTCCTTCCACAGATGTTCAATAGGATTTAGATCAGGGCTCATAGAAGGCCACTTTAGAATAGTCCAATGTTTGGCTCTTAGCCATTCTTGGGTGTTATTAGCTGTGTGTTTTGGGTCATTATCCTGTTGCAAGACCCATGACCTGCGACTGAGACCAAGCTGTCTGACACTGGGCAGCACATTTCTCTCTAGAATACCTTGATAGTCTTGAGATTTCATTGTACCCTGCACAGATTCAAGACACCCTGTGCCAGATGCAGCAAAGCAGCCCCAGAACATAACAGAACCTCCTCCATGTTTCACAGTAGGGACAGTGTTCTTTTCTTGGTATGCTTCATTTTTGCGTCTGTGAACATAGAGCTGATGTGCCTTGCCAAAAAGTTCCAGTTTTGTCTCGTCTGTCCATAGGACATTCTCCCAGAAGCTTTGTGGCTTGTCAACATGCAGTTTGGCAAATTCCAGTCTGGCTTTTTTATGATTTGTTTTCAACAGTGGTGTCCTCCTTGGTCGCCTCCCATGAAGTCCACTTTGGCTCAAACAACGACGGATGGTGCGATCTGACACTGATGTACCTTGACCTTGGAGTTCACCATGAATGTGTTTAGAGGTTGTTCTGGGCTCTTTTGTTACCATTCGTATTAGCTGTCTCTTCCATTTTTCATCAAGTTTCCCCTACAGTTACAGTTCCCCTACAGTTGATAGTGCTATGAGATGACTGTTGTTGTGAAATGGCGCTATATAAATAAAGTTGAATTGAATTGAATTGAAGTTTCCTCCTGCGGCCACGTCCAGGGAGGTTGGCTACAGTCCCATGGATTTTAAATTTCTGAATAATATGTACAACTGTAGTCACAGGAACATCAAGCTGCTTGGAGATGGTCTTATAGCCTTTACCTTTAACATGCTTGTCTATAATTTTCTTTCTGATCTCCTGAGACAACTCTCTCCTTTGCTTCCTCTGGTCCATGTTTAGTGTGGTACACACCATGTCACCAAACAGCACAGTGACTACTTGTCACCCTTTAAATAGGCCGACTGACTGATTACAAGTTTGTAGACACCTGTGATGTTAATTAGAGGACACATCTTGGATGAACATGTCCCTATGGTCACATTATTTTCAATCTTTTCTAGGAGTACCATCATTTTTGTCCAGGCCTGTTTCATGAGTTTTTTTTTTAAGTAATTCTGTTGAACCACAATTCAAAACCACTGTCTGATTTTCATTGGTTAATTTTCATAGAATTTTTATTTATTACAACTTTTGTCAGATTCAAGTTATTTCTGTGACCATTGTGGGTTTTTCTTTCATTAACAGAGGGGTACCAACAACTTTGTCCATGTGTGTAGATGGCAGTGTGTTGTGTTGTGTGAGAAATCCGCAGTATAAAAGGTGAAGAGGAAGGGAGCCAAAACTGTTCCCTGGGGGGCCCCCGTACTGCCGATGAGCATGCCGGACACACAATCCTGGGTTCTCACAAACTGTGGTCGGTTTGTGAGGTAGTCCAGGATCCATGATGACAGGTGCTGGTCCACCCCTGCGCACAGCAGCTTGTCCCTCAGAATCACCGGTTGAATGGTGTTGAAAACACTGGAGAAGTCAAAGAACATGATCCTCACCATGTTCCCAGGCTTCTCCAGGTGGAACAGGGAACGGTGATGAAGGAAGATCACTGCATCCTCCACCACGATGCCATGCTGGTAGGCGAGCTGGAGTGGATCCATCGCTGGTCCCACCAGGGGGCGGAGATGAGCAAGGAGCAATCTCTCCAGGGTCTTCATCATGTGAGACGTCAGGGCCACTGGCCTGTAGCTGTTCAGGTCTCTGGGGTAGGAAGTCTTTGGTGCGGGTACCACACAAGATGTTTTCCACAACTGTGGTACCCTCCCCAGCTTCAGGCTCAGGTTGAAGATGTGCTCCACAATCCCACACAGCTGGTCTGTGCAGGAATTGAGGAGCTTCGTGCTGATGCAGTCCGGACCCGAGGCCTTCCTCGCCTTGATCTTCCTCAGCTCCGCCCTTACCTGGGTCTTAGTGAGGGTCAGGTTGGGGCTGGGGGGCTGTGTGCTGGGAGTGGGGGGGAGGTGTTGGTGGATGGGGGGTAGACAGCTGGTCTCGAAGAAGGTAGAGGCAGCAGTGGTTGTTGTGCAGGCGGAGGGGAGGGCGGTTGATCAAACCTATTAAAAAACAGGTTCAGATTGTTCACCCACTCCCTGCCCCCCGTGGCCTGGGAGGAGGTATTCTGGAGCCCAGAGATGGTTTTGAGGTTTCTCCAGACCCCGCCAATGTCCCTCCATTGCAGTTTGTCCTCCATCTTCTTCCTGAAGCTGTCCTTGCCTTCTCTGATTTTCCTCCCTAGCCCCGTCTTTACAGACTTCAGCATCTCCCTGTTCCCTGACCTGAAGATCCTCTTCTTCTCTCTCAGTAGTGATTTTATCTCAGGGTTGATCCAGGGTTTGTTGTTCGAGCAACACCGTATGATCTTGGTGGGTACGGTGTTGTCCACACAGAAGTTGATGTAGTCTGTGATAGTGTGAGTGAGGCCATCGATGTCCTCACCATGTGGATCGCAGAGCTGCTCCCAGGCAGTGATTTCAAAACAGTCATTTAGAGCGTCCATTGCCTCCTCAGACCATAACTTCACCATGCGCATAACCAGAGGTTGTCTCTGTACTAGGGTGTTGTACACCGGCAGGAGATGAACGTTGTGATCTGATCTCCCGAATGAGGGGAGTGGTGATGAGGTGTGCGCCTCCTTAGTATTCACATAGAATAAATCCAGTGTTTTATTCTCTCTAATGTGGCATGTGACACACTGGGTGAATGTGGGCAGAATGGAGGACAGTGAGATAAGGTTAAAATCACCCAAGATAAGGAGGAGAGCATCTGGGTGTTGTGTCAGAAGCCTGCCAGTGACTGAGTGGATGGCGTCACGCACTGCCCCAGCGTTCGCCGTCAGATTTGCATAAATAACAATGCAGATCACGTGTGAGTATTCCCTCGGGAGATACATAGGCCGCATGCTAACAGCTAGCAACGCAAGGTCTTTGCTGCAGTGTTGTTCTTTAACCGTGATATGTCCCGGTCTGCACCAGCTGTTATTGACATACATTATCACTCCTCCGCCCCTTTCCTTCCCACTGTCTGGTGTCCGGTCTGCCCGTATTGTGTGGAAACCCTCCAGTTCAATGTTAGCATCTGTTGCTAGTTCTGTTAGCCACGTCTCAGTAAACAACATCATGCTAATCTCCCTGAAGACGCTCTCATAGCGGGACATGGCCGCTAGCTCATCTGTCTTATTTAGTAGCGATCGTACAGCCCCCATGAAAACAGATGGGAGGATGGATCTGTACCTTATATTCCTCGTCCACCATCTCACTCCAGCTCAACATCCACGCCGTTTCCGTCTTATTTCTCCCGGTATGTCGAGTTTTGGAATTAGCACCGTGGGTCGGTTAACGGCTAACAGCTGGTCCCTGTTGTACCATTTCCTGCTATAAACAGTGGCTCCGTCCGCCGGCTCGGGAGACATTTGGGGCGATCTGTGTGTCCGTGATGGATAAGGTGTCGCCGGATCAGAAAGTTTAGCAAGAGAAGCCAGATAGTAAATAAGAAAGAGGAAGAAAAACTCAGAATTGAGCCGCTGTTGCAAAAAAGCAGCCGACTCGTGTGGTGCCGGAAGTGGGATATGTGGGAAGAAAGATCCCACATATTCTTGCTCTAACATTTACAAAAAATACAATCTTCTGTCTTTTGAAAATTATAAAACTCTCAAATCTTCCTGTTCAATTTATAAAATATTAAATGGCTATGCACCCCCCTAAACTGAGGACTGTCACCGGTACAACCACCAGAGCAATCACTACAGGAGACTGTGAGGTCCCCCACAGATGCACCAAATTTGCTCAATCTGTGCTATCAGTGAGAGGCACAAAGATCTGGAATAATATACCACCTGCAATCAGAGAACGGACCACACTAAACACTTTTCAGACGCATTGTAAAAATTGGCTTTTAAACAACCAAAACTGTACCCATAACTAGTGGTTGCTCTGCAGCATACGTATATATACATGTGCTCGTGTGTCACACACATATGCCCCGCCTCTTGCTTGTTGCCATCTGTTGTTGCTGTGATGTGCTTGGGTGCATATGTGCGTACACATACACAGCACTTCACTCATGTGCCATATGAGAATGTCTTGTTTTGTAGCACCTTAACTCTGCACTTTAGCATATCCACTTTGTACAGTTTCATTGCAGTTGTTCTTCTTGTGTATGATTGTTTGTTTGTGTGTTTTTGTGTCCTGCCGGGGGACTACAGATGCAAATTAGCAGTATTGCTAAATCTGGCATACTTACAATTGTATTAATGTCCATTAGTATGTATTGTCCCTTTCAAAAAAAAATTAAACTTAAACCTGGTTTTCTCAGAAACTCATCCATCACTGGACTTGGGACAGCCCGGCTGGCAGAACCCAAAAGACCCTCAACCACATCATCATCTCCCGCTGCTGGAAGTCATTTGTGACAAAGTGCCATGTGTTCAGAGGAGCAGAGCTTGGTAACATTAACCATCGCCTGCTGGTTGCGCAGCTTAAGCTGAAGCTACGGGCCAATCCCTCTGCCAAGTACCAGTCCCGCATGGACTCCTCCCAGCTCCACAATCCCAACATCGCCACTGAGTGCTGATGTTCTATCAACAACTGCTTTAGTGCCCTGGCCACGGACAAAGTGGGCAACTGGGAGATTTTCAAGAAAAACATCATCCAGTCTGCCCACAATGCCCTGGGATGTTCAAAATCTTCACTAAAACAACCTTGGTCTCTCGACGGACTCTGGACATCATCGATCATCGCCGAGAGGCCCGCCTCTGAGGCAACCTGATGGAGTACCACAGATTAAAACTAGAAAAGCACTCGGAGAGCGCAGACCTCCGCCAAGCGCCACAGTTCCCCCCATACAGTGTGTACATTTTCAGATTCCTTGACCATGAAAACATATGACTAGCAATTGGATTCACAATGATAGGATTAGTGGTTCAGTAGTTATTGATGAAAATGGCATTTTCCGTAATGGCGGTTTAGCGCCACAGTTCCCCCCATACAGTGTTTGTGTGTACGTTTTCAGATTCCTTGACCATGAAAACATATGACTAGCAATTGGATTCACAATGATAGGATTAGTGGTTCAGTAGTTATTCATGAAAATGGCATTTTGCGTAATGGCGGTTTTCTTGTGGACGGTGATCCGGATCACCACCAAAATCTAATCATCTATAGGATACTCCATTTCTGACAATCTGTGAAAATTTCATGAAAATCCGTCCATAACTTTTTGAGTTATCTTGCTAACAAACAAACAAACAAACAGACAGACAAACCAACGACGATGATCACATAACCTCCTTGGCGGAGGTAACAACTACACAATGTGGCCAACAGAGAGAACAAAGAGAGGTACTGGTTGGAAGAAGCCGAGTACCTGGAGTCAGCATCCAGAAATAACAACATGAGCCACGTATTCAGTATGCCTCCTCAAGCACGCAATGGCCCACACACCAAGACAGCCCAGGCGAAGGACATCAACAGCAATCTCATCACCACTGAGATAGACTGCCTCAACCGCTGGAAAGAGCAATTCAGTCACCTCCTGCATCATCCTCCTGTTCCCGTTGACCCCAATCTCTTAGCCCCTGCCAGTGCCACTGCTTCCTGTGATTCCTACAGGACCAATCTAGTCACCCCCGAAGATGTCACAGCTGCCCTGACCAAATCAAACAACAGGAAAGCCCCTGGAATTTGTGCTATAACTGCCAAAATGCTGAAGATGGGCAGACATTGCAAAATCAAGTGGCTCACCCACATCATCAATCACGTTTGGGTGACAGAGCAGCTCCCCAGTGACTGGACCAGGGGCATCATCCTCCCCTTCTGGGAGGGAAAGGATGACAAACTCGTTTGCAGTAATCACAGAGGCATCACCCTTTTGTCCATTCCTGGTAAGCCCTTTACCAGGAATGCAGGAATCAGTCGTGCCTTTCCAGCCATCAGAGGCAGCCATTGCCCTCAGCATGCAGGCTTCATGCCTAACCGCTCAACTTCAGACCACATCTCTGCTGTTCACCAATTAATAGAGAAGGCCTATGAATTCCGCAAGGACCACCATCTCTATATAGCCTTTATAGATCTCAAGGCTGCCTCTGACACCATGGACCACGCTTCTCTTTGAGTATCCTGCAGACCCTCTGAGCCCTACCCAAGATCATAGCCCTGTTTAAGCGGCTCTAAAGCAGCTTGGAGAGCTGTGTCTGTGTGAACGGAAAGGAGTCTGGCTGGTTTCCCATCAGCAGCAGGGTCCAACAAGGTTGTGTGGCCGCTCCTGATTTCTTCAATTCTGTCATAGACTAACTGATGACCAAGGTCTGTGAGCAGGTCCCTGGCATACAGTTTGGCAACTACCATCTGGCTGACCTCGACTATGCTGATGATACCATCCTGTTCAGCCCATCCTACAGTCAGTTGAGAGATGCTGTAATTGTCTACCATGAACAGGCAGCAAAGCTGGACCTTCAGGTGAGCTGGACAAAGACTAAGCTAATGCATGTTGGCGACAGACCAGACCCACTCCCGTTACAGCTCGGGAATGACGCCGTTGAGTTTGTCAATTCCTTTGTGTATCTGGGCTCCACAGTGACCAACAATGGGGACATAAAACCAGAGATCAATTGCAGATGTGGCCTCACTGCATCAGCCCTGCAGGCACTATGGAAACCTCTCTGGCACCATTGTTCAATCTCCTGAAAGTCGACACTCCGCATATACAATGCGTCAGTTCTCTCCATCCTCCTCTATGGGTCAGAGACATGGCAACTGAATAACACTCTGGCCTTGAGAGTGGATGGGTTTGATAGTCGGGCCCTCAGAACCATTAAGAACATCAGGTGGAACCAGCGCACTTCTAATGATGCCCTCCCAGCCTGCACACATCAGCCTGCACCATTCCACCTCATTACACAGTGGCACATCCACTGGTTTGGCCATGTCCTCCACCTCCCACCAGAACACCCAACAAAAGCCATCCTCATGTTCAATCCCAGGGCCTCAGGGTGGAAAAGACCTCGGGGCAAGCCACGCACCAGATGGTTAAATGTGGTGGAGAGAGCCCTCCAACAGCTCAGAGTCCCTGTTGACGACGCAGAGGAGCTGGCCCAAAACCGGCAATGTTGGCACGCACTGGTTAACTTGAGTGGCTCTATGCATGGTGATGGCCACACAGCCCTCACCCCGCAGGAGTAGTAAGTAGTAAGTAAGTAAGCAATACTGACCCCTGGGGGACTCCATAAGCAATGTCCAAGCATGAGGAAAATTTATCATCCAGCTTCACAAATTGTTTCTTGTGATTTAAATAGCTTCTCACCCCGTGCAACACCACACCCCTGATTCCATATCGTTCCAGCTTATTGATCAAAATTTCATGACTGACTGTATCAAATGCCTTCTTCAAATCCAGGAAAACCCCAACTGCATGCTGTTTTTGATCAATGGCATTTGTAATTTCATCAAGTGCCATCAAGTGCCAGTGACGAAGAACTGTTTGACCTGAACCCATCTAATCAGAAAATATTTTATGTTTATACAGTATAAAAATTTATTTAATCAATAGATGAACAGTTTTTCAAGAATTTTAGAGAATTGTGGAAGCAAAGATACAGGTCTGTAATTTGTGAAGTTCTGTTTATCCCCAGTTTTAGACCTCGGCACAACTTTTGCTATTTTCCTTTGATTTGGAAATTGATCAGTTTGAAATGACAAGTTGCAGATGTATGTAAGTGGATTTAAGATCCCGTCTATAACTTTTTTCACAATTGTGATGTTAGCCCCATTACAGTCAGTGGACAGTTTATATCTAAATTTATTTACAATATCTAACACTTCATTTTCTTCCACAGCAGAAAGAAACATTGAATGAGGATTCATTTCTATCACGTCATCTTTCCAGTTTTCAGATGTAGCGGCTCTGGAATCACATCTGCCAAAGTTGGCCCAGCACTTACAAAAAATTTATTAAAGCTTTCGACCACCTCTATAGCATTTTCTTTTATGATATTGTTTTCGATAAAATACTCAGGGTAACTGCAATATCCAAAATTATTCTTAATGACATTGTTTAATATATTACATAGTCCCTAAACATTGTGCTTGTTGTTCTTCAGAATTTTACCAAAATTTACCAGAATTTTACCAGAATACTCCCTTCTACAAACTCGAATATTAATTTGTTTTTATATGTTTTAGATTTATTTTCAGCCCCTATAGTTCTTTGTTTTAAATAATCCCTGTACAATGTATGTTTCTTTTTACATGCATTTAGTAAACCCTTAGTCATCCATGGTTGGTCGATCCTTTTTTGCTCTCTGCTGAATGTTATTACTGGACAATTTTTCTTATACAGAGACATGAATGTTCCCAAAATGTTCCCGCTATATGCGTTGTAAACATCAGTTTGATTGTGAATATTTTCCCAATTTTGTATTAACAAACCATTCTTAAATGCAGTAATGTTATCTTCAGACCTTATATGCCTGCAGCTTGTTTTTTTAATCTGTTTTCTGCTGTAGCTCCAGTCATAGACTGCAAAAACTGGTAAACGATCACTGATGTTGATAATTAATAATCCATTCACTGTGTTGTTATCTCCTTTGTAAATATATTGTCAATCAACGTAGCACTGTGTTGTGATCCTACTGGGTCTAGTAATTTTGGGGTATAAACCTACACTGTATAAAGTGATGATGAATTCATTTATTGATTGGTGCATATTTGGGTTAAGAAGGTCAATGTTAAAATCACCGCAGATGAAAACATTTCTTTTTATTATTTTTAGAAAATTCTGTATCAATCCAGCCATTGAATACTTGAATATACAGAACCTGGTGTTCTGTATATTCAGCTAACTATAACGCGTGGGTTTACGCCGGGATTTCTCCGGTTTCCTCCCACAGGCCAAAAACATGCAAGTTAGGGTAATTGGAGACTCTAAAGTGGCCCTAGATGTGAATGTGTGTGTGAATGGTAAAGGGATAGCGCCGTACCGTGGCTGCTTCATCCATCCAGGTGGACGCCCTCAATTTCCCCTCTGGGGATCAATAAAGTATACAAAATCAAAATCAAAAATTCCTCATTTTATCACTGAATAGTTCAATTGTTATGCATTCTAACAAGTTATCAATCACAGCTGTCATATTTTGTACCACCTTGTAATTGCAGTGGTTTGGCTGCACTCTGCTCTGTGTCTCTCACTAATCATCTCATTCCTCACAGCTGTACTCACCACCTGCTGGCAATCACCACTCTTCAAAAAGCCCCACTCCACTCACCACTCACCAGAAAATCATTGACTACTTCATGCTCACCTCCAGATGCGTGTGCATCCAGTACCTCTTCTCCAATACACCTAAAAAAGAGAAGTAGCATTAACTCTGCTGTTTATCCCCTTCTCTAGGACTTCCCCAGGCGGATTGTGAGCCACAACCCCGGCGAATTGAGTCCCCACTCTATGGAGGCTTAACCTGGACCCTCTCAACCCTTTTTCCCCATAAGTGCACATACCCACATTTCCCTAGCCTGTTCTCCTGTTCCCCCAACCTTGTCATTCTCCCCCCTTCAAGCACTCACCTGTCCCACTGCGATGCTGAGAGCTCCAGCAATCCTGTACACCGCCCTGCTCCTTTTCAGCACCTGTAAGCAAACAAATAATTATCATCATTGTGAATTAATTCCCAATCACTGTCATACTTGCCACTGGTTTTCTCTCTCCTTCCATAGTGTTGTCAGACCTCTCGCCACAGCTCCTTTTCCTGCACTATTTCAATAAAATTACTGTTAACACGCAACCTGTTCTCTTTGTTGCCTGCTTTTGGGTCAAAAACTATTGAATCATGACAGAACAATCTCCCGAAGGAGACCCAGCAGCTGCAGACAGAACCAGGGCAGCGCAGTTAACTATACTCGAACAGCGAGTTGACCACCTTGGGCACATATGGTATTGATTATAATAATAATGATAATAATGGATTGGATTTATATGGCACTTTACATGTCAAGTGACACCTCAAAACGCTTATAGTGAGTCCATTATTCATTCACTCCAGACAGATATTGATAGTGGCAAGCTACTACTGTAGCCACAGTTGCCCTCGGGGAGACTGACAGAAGTGTGGCTGCCAATCCGTGCCAACAGCCTGTCCGACCACTACCAGACATTTATACACATTCGTACCCAGTGTCATGGGTACTGGAGGCAAGGTGGATAAAGTGTCTTGCCCAGGGACACAACGGCAGGATGGCTGAGAAGAGCAGGATTCAAATCACCAACCCTCTGGTTATTGGACAACCCACTCTACCTCCTGAGCCACTGCAGCCCACATTTCCCTTCTCCGTTCCATTTTTGCTGAGCACCAAGCTGGATGGCAGGAAGTTCCATTTTTATATGGTCTTTGGCATGACCTGGCCGGGACTTGAACCCTAACCTCCCAGGTGTGGTGCAGAAGCTTTATGTCTAATACACCACTCCGGTGGCCCCAAATACCCCACCTACTCCTTTGACTGATTCACAGCCGAGTTTCTCAGGATTTTTGATCTGTCAGACCGAAAGGGAAACGCATCAGCCCGGTTTACGGATCTTCACCAGGGTAACCTGTCAACCGCAGAGCACTTGGTCAACATCCAGGTGCTCACGGCCAAGACGGGTTGGGATGATACCGCGTTGAGATCTATGTTTATTGGTAGCCTTAGCTCCCAGCTCCGGGATGAGCTCACCTGCCAGGATGAGTTATGCTTTTGTTATGCTGCCTTAGTTATGCTGCTAATAGGTTTAGACAGCTGGGGGACCTCCAACAATGCACTGGGCTTCACTCCTTTCTTCACTCTCAATGAAATATTTTTGCTCCTTATTAGCATCTGCTTGTTCTCTCCCATAGATTGAGTCCCCATCGTGCTGTTTGCTCTCTACGTGTCTGTTCTGTTCTTCTTCTTCTCTATCCCCTCACCCCCCAGCCAGTCACAGCAGATGACTGCCCCTCCCTGAGCCTGGTTCTGCTGGAGGTTTCTTCCTGTTAAAAGGGAGTTTTTCCTCTCCACCGTCACCGAGTGCTGCTCACAGGGGATCACCTGATTGCTGGGGTCTTTCTGCAATTGTGGGGGTTTCCCCCTACAGTTGAAAGTGCTATAAGATGACTGTTGTTGTGAAATGATGTGATATGAATAAAGTTGAATTGAATTGAATTGAATTGAATTGAAATGAATGAGCCCGGCCATCAGTTCATTGTGGAGGTCAATGTTTCTGATTCTGGGGTGGGGGCAGTCCTACCTCAGAGGTCGGCCACCAATGGTAAGCTCCACCCCTGTGCCTATTTCTCTCAGTGGCTGAGCCCCGCTGAGAGGAACTATGATGTCGTGGGTCAGGACCTACTGGCATTGAAGCTGGCCTTGGAATAGCGGTGCTACTGGCTGGAGGGCTCCACCTTACCCTTTCTAGTGTGGACAAACCACAAGAATTTGGAGTACCTCAGAACTGCAGACGACTCAACTCCCAGCAAGCCAGGTGGTTGCTGTTCTTCGGTAGCTTTGATTTCACCATCACCTATCGCCCCAGTTCCTGGAACACCAAGGCTGATGCCCTTTCCAGGCAATTCTCCACCAAACCTACTGTGGCCCGCCCCAAGACCATCATCCCAGCCAAGTGTGTATCAGGGGCACGCTCACGGGGGATAGGGCAGAAGGTTCGGGAAGTGCTAAAGATCCAGCCACCTGTCACCCAGGGGTGGCCAAAACCCTTGCTCACCTCAAACGCACCTTTTGGTGGCCATCCTTGAGTAAGGATGTCTGTGAATACATCAGGGCATGCACTCAGTTCTCCACGGGGAAGTCACTCACCACCCCCCTTACTGGGTTGCTTCAACCCCTCCCTACTCCTGGTCACCCTTGGTCCCACATAGCTATGGATTTCATCACTGGTCTACCCCCGTCCAACAGTCACACTGCCATTCTGACCATCGTCAACAGGTTCTCTAAAGCCGCTCATTTAATCCCTCTTCAGAAACTGCCATCGGCTAAGGAGATGCCTGACTCATTAACGGACACGTTAATGAGTCCGACGAAGTTCAGACGAAGGCCTCCAATTTTGCTCCAAGGTCTGGCATGCCTTTTGCAAGGCCATCTGGGCCACCATCAGCCTTACCTCTGGCTACCATCCACAGTCGAATGGTCAGTGTGAATGAGCCAACCAGGAGTTGGAGGAAACCCTACACTGCCTCACAGCCCCATCACACTTCTTGGAACACCCACCTCCCCTGAGTACAGTATGCCCACAACACTGCCACCTCTGCTGTTACAGGCTACTCACCCTTCGAAGCCTTGTTGGGTTACAACTTCCATCTCCTCTCCATCACCGAGATGGACATTGCAGTGCCATCCATCCTCCATCATGTCTGGAGGTGTAACTGCATCTGGAAGGCCACCGAGGTAGCACTCTTTGTCATGTCTACCTCCGGTAGGTGCAGGTGATGGACTCAAATAGCAGGCAGAACTCAGGTGCAACATGGTTTATTAACAAAAAACCAAAGAACAAACAAATAACAGCACAAGGGCTGGAGAAATAAATCTAACACAAATTGCAGAACATATAGAAAACTCACAGGAGTCAAGGCTCTGGCAGGGAAAACACACACAACGTTAATGATGCCACAGTAGACACAGACAGTGCACGAAATAAATAGATGAGGAGCTAATCAAACACAACACAGAACAGAACAGATGGGTGCGATCAAAGGCAGCAAGGAAGTAATTATGGGTGATGAACACAGGATGGGCGGGGCTGCACATGAGACGTGACAATGAAACATGTAGAGCAAAATGCAGGAGTACACAGAAAGGGTAGTGATTACAAATATGGGCAACATGAGGCTGGAACAATAGGTAAACAGATATGCACACAGTCCCAGGACCAGACAAGTGAAAACCTAAATCTCAAATGATGACATGAAAAATCTAAAACTCAAATGATGACATGAAAACTCCAAAGAGATGATAACACAGGGATCTCAAACTCTGCAAGTGCCAACTTGGACACTTTTACCTCAGGACGTGACAACAAAGAAACCTCAAACACAGGAGCTCCAGGCCTTGAAACCAACACAGGAGCTCAGGTACCGTGCTTTTCTGGCAATATCTGCATTTTGTTTTGTCAGATATTCATATATGAAAACGTTTGCCCCTTTCAGTTTCTTTCTTTGTTTAATCAACGCAGTTTTTGTCATGTTCTGGTGAGCGAACTCTCCCCCTACCTTCCTGTTCAACTTTTCCCGACTCTGTAGGCAATCACCTCACCTGCATGATGAGATGCACCTGCTGCCTCTGCCTCGCCAGCGCTTAAAAGGACCTTCATGTCAATGATTCAATGCTGGTTCGTTGGGTATACTACCTACTACAGCAAGTAAGTTGTATTCTCCCTCTCTAAGGAAGATTATTAATTCCTCTTGTCTTCTCCTCTACAGGTTGCTACCATCTTTGTGGTGCGTCTCTGGGGTTGTTGTGCACTCACCTGCCTCATCATCATCACCACTTCAGCAGCCATATCCACCAGGTCAGACACCTCACCCAGCTCTACTCCTGCCTTCCACTTCCTTCTACCCTGGTTTGCCGTTGGTGCTGGGTTTCGCTGCAGAGTTCTCTGTTTCTCCCACGTGAGTGCAGTCCGATTTTTCCCTTTACAGTTTCCCTCCTTATCTAACCTGCTCTCGTCTCTCCTTCCAGGCTGTGTCTTCCTCTGGCAAGTGGCGTCTTTCATTAACGAAGTGTAACCCAGTGTTAAAAACGTCATTAAAAATGTGAATATTGATACCGCTTTAAAAGAGAAAAACACCCATTTCACAATGGGAGTAGATAATTTAAAGATGAATATTTAAATACATATACAGTGGGGCAAAAAAGTATTTAGTCAGCCACCAATTGTGCAAGTTCTCCCACTTAAAAGATGAGAGAGGTCTCCAATTTTCATCATAGGTATACCTCAACTATGAGAGACAAAATGAGAAAAAAAATCCAGAAAATCACATTGTCTGATTTTTAAAGAATTTATTTGCAAATTATGGTGGGAAATAAGTATTTGGTCACCTACAAACAAGCAAGATTTCTGGCTCTCACAGACCTGTAACTTCTTCTTTAAGAGGCTCCTCTGTCCTCCACTCATTACCTGTATTAATGGCACCTGTTTGAACTCATTATCAGTATAAAAGACACCTGTCCACAACCTCAAACAGTCAGACTCCAAACTCCACTATGGCCAAGACCAATGAGCTGTCAAAGGACACCAGAAACAAAATTGTAGACCTGTACCAGGCTGGGAAGACTGAATCTGCAATAGGTAAGCAGCTTGGTGTGAAGAAATCAACTGTGGGAGCAATTATTAGAAAATGGAAGACATACAAGACCACTGATAATCTCCCTCGATCTGGGGCTCCACGCAAGATCTCACCCTGTGGGGTCAAAATGATCACGAGAACAGTGAGCAAAAATCCCAGAACCACACAGGGGGACCTAGTGAATGACCTGCAGAGAGCTGGGACCAAAGTAACAAAGGCTACCATCAGTAACACACTACGCCACCAGGGACTCAAATCCTGCAGTGCCAGACGTGTCCCCCTGCTTAAGCCAGTACATGTCCAGGCCCGTCTGAAGTTTGCTAGAGAGCATTTGGATGATCCAGAAGAGGATTGGGAGAATGTCATATGGTCAGATGAAACCAAAATAGAACTTTTTGGTAAAAACTCAACTTGTCGTGTTTGGAGGAGAAAGAACACCATACCTACTGTGAAGCATGAGGGTGGAAACATCATACTTTGGGGCTGTTTTTCTGCAAAGGGACCAGGACGACTGATCCGTGTAAAGGAAAGAATGAATGGGGCCATGTATCGTGAGATTTTGAGTGAAAACCTCCTTCCACCAGCAAGGGCATTGAAGATGAAACGTGGCTGGGTCTTTCAGCATGACAATGATCCCAAATATACCGCCTGGGCAACAAAGGAGTGGCTTCGTAAGAAGCATTTCAAGGTCCTGGAGTGGCCTAGCCAGTCTCCAGATCTCAACCCCATAGAAAATCTTTGGAGGGAGCTGAAAGTCTGTGTTGCCCAGTGACAGCCCCAAAACATCACTGCTCTAGAGGAGATCTGCATGGAGGAATGGGCCAAAATACCAGCAACAGTGTGTGAAAACCTTGTGAAGACTTACAGAAAACGTTTGACCTCTGTCATTGTCAACAAAGGGTATATAACAAAGTATTGAGATGAACTTTTGTTATTGACCAAATACTTATTTTACCAAGGAATTTACCAATTAATTCATTAAAAATCCTTCAATGTGATTTTCTGGATTTTTTTTTCTCATGTTGTCTCTCATAGTTGAGGTATACCTATGATGAAAATTGGAGACCTCTCTCATCTTTTAAGTGGGAGAACTTGCACAATGCAGTTTGGTGTAAACCCCCACTGTGTATATAGAACACCTGGATCAAACATTGACTTATTTAAGGACTGGATGGAAAAAATGTATGCAAAACTAACTCATAAAGTTATGTTCATCTGTGAGGATTTCAATATAGATCTGATGAACTCAAAACAACATAGTTCGACAGAAGAATTTATCAACACAATGTACAGTATGGGCTCACATCCAACAATTACTGGACCTAGCAGAACCACGTCACACAGTGCCACACTAATAGACAACATATTCACAAACATTATGGAAAATAATATCAGGAGTGGGCTTTTATTGAATGATATCAGTGACCACCTGCCGATTTTTGTTGTCTATCAATGTGATTATAGGAAGAAAAAGCATACCAAAAATATTAAATATAAAAGAATAAGAACCAAAGAATCAATGTATTTACTGACAAAGGAATTATTAATACAAGATTGGAAGATAGTTTATGATGAAAATGACATAAATAGAGCATATGATAAATTTTTACAAATATTTCAATCATTGTACAATAAATACTGTCCTATAAAACAATACAGTGACAGACAACAAAAAAAAAATATTCCTTGGGTCACCAAGGGGTTAATAAATGCATGTAAAAAGAAGAATACATTATATAAACAATTCATTAAATGCAGAAGGGTTGAAGCTGAGATCAAATATAAAAGATATAAAAATAAGCTTACTAATATAATGAGGACCTGTAAGAAAGAATATTACAACAGAATATTAGAGGATAACAAAAATAACATAAGAGGAATATGGCAAGTATTCAAGGGGATTATTAGTAATTGTCCTAAGAATGCAAATTATCCAGAATATTTTATCGAAAACGACAGTTTGATTAATAATATGGAAGATGTGGTCAGTGGTTTCAATAAATTTTTTGTAAACGTTGGTCCTGAATTAGCAAAATCAATAGTGACACCAGAAACAAACAACAGTGGTTCTGTGAATGAAATAGAAGATAGAAATCCAAACACAATCTTTTTGGGTGCAGTTACTGAAAAGGAAATTATCGAGACTGTGAGTAAATTTAAGAACAAAAAATCAACGGACTGGAATGAAATTGACATGACAATAGTGAAAAAAGTAATTGAGGGAATTGTTAAGCCACTCACCCACATCTGGAACCTGTCATTTCAAACTGGTACATTTCCAGACAAAATGAAAATAGCAAAAGTAATACCTCTATACAAAACAGGAGACAGTCATTGTTTCACAAATTACAGGTCAGTCTCTTTACTCTCACAATTCTCCAAAATACTTGAAAAAATCTTCACTAAGAGACTGAATGATTTCATTGAAAAACACAACCTCCTTACAGACAGCCAGTATGGTTTTAGAGCAGATAAATCTACATCTTTGGCACTGATCGAACTTATAGAAGAAATTACTAGTTGTATAGACAAAAAAAAAGTTGCTGCAGGAGTATTTATAGACTTAAAGAAAGCTTTTGACACCATTGACCACAGAATACTACTAAGGAAACTGGAAAGGTATGGGATAAGAGGGGTAGGACTGAGTTGGGTGGAAAGTTATTTAAGTAACAGACAACAATTTGTACAAATTGGTGAGCACAAATCACCCTGTATGGACATCACTTGTGGTGTGCCCCAGGGGTCAGTTTTGGGACCCAAACTCTTTATTTTATATATAAATGACATATGCCAAGTATCAAAAATTCTGAAATTTATTTTGTTTGCGGATGACACAAATATCCTTTGCACTGGTGAGAATTTGCAGCAGGTTTTAGAGGTGGTCACAACTGAAATGAAAAAGTTAACACAGTGGTTCAACAAAAATAAATTATCTCTAAATCTAAAAAAAACAAAGATTATGGTGTTTGGAAATTATAAAATAAATCATGAAATAATGGTAACGATAGATGATACCAGAATAGAAACAGTACAGGAAAATAAGTTTCTGGGGGTGACGCTAGACAATAAAATCTGCTGGAAACCTCACATCAGTCACATCCGGGCTAAATTAGCAAAATGTATAGGCATACTGGGGAAGACAAGACACATCTTGGACTATAAATCATTGGTCTTATTGTACAATTCACTGTTTTTACCTTATCTTAACTACTGTGTAGAAGTCTGGGGAAACACCTACAAGACCAACCTACAGTCAATATGCACATTACAAAAAAGAGCTATAAGGATAATAAACAATGTGGGATATAGAGACCATACCAATTCATTGTTCTTGAAGTCACATGTCATAAAGTTCATCGATTTAGTTAAATTTAAGACAGCACAAATAATGTACAGGGCAATTAACAATCAACTCCCAACTAATATACAAAAATTTTTTAAAAAAAGAGACAACAATCATAATTTGAGAGGAGACTTAAACTTTACAAAACCCAAGATACGAACAACCAAGAAAAGTCTGTGCATATCTGTCTGTGGGGTGGATTTGTGGAACAGTCTGGAGCCAGAACTGAAACTATGTACAAACAGAAATCAATTCAAAAAGAGGTATAAGCACCATTTGTTGAAAGGATATATGTTAGAAGGGTAGTAGTTATATGAACGATTCACTATGTTCACTCTGGGACATTATGGGACACTATGGAATGGTGGGTAGGACAGCACTGTGTGTATCTGTGTCGTTTGAGACTGGTTTTGATATATGGACTTCATTGTATGTTAGAATGGACAGGTGTTAATGTTGATCTGTAAAAAATACAGTAAATTGTTTACTTGGGGTATTAAAGGTGGTAATTTGTATAAAATTCACATGGGTGTATCTATGGAAAAGAGGAGTTGGAATTAATAAGTGTTCACTTCTTCCTTCTCCCTTTCGAACAGTGTATACTGTAACTTTATTGCATTTGCTATTTGCTTGTTTTTTGTTATATTTTTTGTGTTTGAAATAAACTATCTATCTATCTATCTATCTATCTATCTATCTATCTATCTATCAAACAGACTGGTCAAACACAGCGCTCGGCTAGAGCAATTAACAGAACAGTGAAATGTGTATTAATGTCTACAGGCAGCCCCGCTTCTTCTGGCTCACTTCTGTGATGTTAATGTTGCCTTTCATGCATTGTGTTCATGCGTCCTGTCCTTACTGTGACCTAGGGACCGAGATCAATATGTCTCTCAAATGCAAATGTCTCATGCCTGTTCTGTTATCTCTTTGATTATACCAACTGCTGGGGAATGCTCTTTGTGAAGAGAACATTCTTCCATCACGCACCAGGGTGAGTTACTCTAATGACAAACCCTGGTTCACAGCTAAGCTCAGACAGATCAGGAAGGAGAAGGAAGCAGCGCTGAAAAGTGGAGACAGGGACTGCTACAGGGAGGTTAAATACCGGTTTAACAGAGAGCTGAAGAGGGCTAAATCTCTATACTCAGAGAGACTCCAGCAGCAGTTCACTGCTAATGATTCGGCTTCCGTGTGGAGAGGACTGAGGCAGATCACCAACTATCGGCCTAGGGCTCCTAAAGGTCAGGATGACAAAGCCCTTTGTCAGAGACTGTCCCAACACTATGCCCGTTTTGACACCTCGTCATCTGTGTCCAACTCCCCCCCTCCCTCCAGCTCCACAGCCTCCACATTCCCTACTTCATTTAAGGCACCCCCCCCCCACCTCCCCCCCTCCCCTTATCATCAGTGAGCAGGATGTGCTCAAACAGTTCTCCAGACTGAACCCGCGCAAGGCCCCCGGCCCAGACGGCGTGTCTCCCTCCACCCTGAGACTCTGTGCGAAACAGCTGGCTCCTGTATTCACAGACATTTTTAACACCTCCCTTAAGTTATGCCACGTGCCGTCCTGCCTCAAATCCTCCACCATCATCCCTGTCCCCAAGAAGCCACGGATCACTGGACTTAATGACTACAGACCTGTAGCGCTCACCTCTGTAGTCATGAAGTCCTTTGAGCGCCTGGTCCTGTCCCACCTCAAGTCCATCACCACCCCTCTCCTGGACCCGCTGCAGTTTGCCTACTGAGCCAACAGGTCTGTAGACGATGCAGTCAACCTGGCCCTCCACTCCATCCTGCAGCACCTGGACTCCCCGGGAACCTACGCCAGGATCCTGTTTGTGGACTTCAGCTCCGCATTCAACACCATCCGCCCCGCTCTGCTCCGGGACAAGCTGTCCCTGCTCAACGTGCCTGACTCCCTCTGCAGGTGGATCATCGACTTCCTGACGGACCGGAGGCAGCATGTGCGGCTGGGAAAGACTGTCTCAGACTATACTAGCATCAGCACCGGATCACCCCAGGGCTGTGTACTTTCCCCCCTACTCTTCTCCCTTTACACCAACTCCTGCACCTCCAGCCACCAGTCTGTCAAGTTGATCAAGTTTGCGGACGACACCACCCTCATCGGGCTCATCTCCTGCGGCAGCTGAGGAAGCTCAAGCTACCCACCAAGATGTTAGTGCAGTTCTACACAGCCATCATCGAGTCCATCCTCACCACCTCCATAACCGTGTGGTACGCAGGAGCCACTGCCAGGGACAGACTAAGGCTGCAGCGCGTCGTGCGCACTGCTGAGAAGGTGATCGGCTGCAAGCTCCCATCTCTCCAGGATCTGTACATCTCCAGGACCCGGAGGCGTGCTGGCCGGATCACAGCCGATCCCTCACACCCTGGTCATGTACTGTTTGCCCCCCTCCCCTCTGGTAGAAGACTTCGGTCCATCCAGACTAAAACCTCCCGTCACATGAACAGCTTCTTCCCCTCTGCCATTAGACTGCTGAACACTAAGTGACTCTCGTGCACCATGTACAGCAGCTCAACCAGACTCATGTCAATCATCACTGTTTTCTTCCTGCATTACCGACTGCACTATATAGTTCTCCACAGTATCTGCTGCTGGCTAATATATATTTTAACTGTTGACCAGTATCACTTAATCTTATCCTACACTTTATTACATGTATAGTTTATTTCTCTTATCTTATCATGTTTAATGTTGCAGCATTGCACCGAGACAAATTCCTAGTTTGTGTACTACATGAACAATGGCAATAAACCTGATTCTGATTCTGATTCTGATTCTGATTCTGATGTATTGTTGTAGTTGGGTATATATGCTGCAAGTCTGTAACGCAAACTCGCTCTCATTCTGATTCTGCAACTGCTGCTGCTGGACACAGACTTTGTGTCCTCCTTCTCTGAGAGACGCTTGGGCTCGCTTACGGCGCCATGCATGCGCGCCAGGAGCGGAGCTCGTGACGGCGGTATGATTTAGTAAAACCTGTTAAAACCTCAGCATCGCCTTTATTTTATCATCCGCTACACTGGTGACCCCAAAGACGCACACGCTTTGTGCGACGCAACCTTCTGGTCTGGACATCCACGCTGAACCGGCCGAGGGACACAAGACGTCTCCTCCCTCTCGCCGCTCCAGCGCACCATGACCTGAAGGCAGAAAAGAACACGCTGCCAGTGAACGCTTCACTGGTGACCCCGAACATGCACACGTTTTGTGCAAAGCAACCTTCTGACCTGGACAGCTGCACTGGTGACCCGTTCTTCATGATGAGATCTGCACATCTGAGATTTGCTCATCCACGCTGGACCGGCCGCGCTCGCAGCTCCTCCACACAAGAGCGCAGGCACCTCGTCCCCTCTCCACGACGGCGGCCTCCATGGCCGGCGGAGAATGCAACGCGTGGACCTGAACGCACCACGGCCGAGCGGTGACAAAGATCGTCTATTCCCTCCCACCGCTCCAACGTATCTGCACGAGCCTGAGGGACAAAAGATCATCTATTTCCTCTCACCGCTCCAACGCACCATGGCCAATCTGCAGCCACAGCTCAACCTGGATATTATCGTCTGCGCCAATCTCCACCAAGATTCTGCACCCTGACTCGCCTCTCCAGCTGACCCACCCACGCACGAGGACGGCGCATCACGCACGGGACAAATACAGCTCTTCTGACCGCCTTCCTTCTGCTGCACGCTGGCCCTTCAGGCTTGCTTGTACACCTGAGGCCCGCAGCTTGCTCACTGGATTTTATGGTCTTAGCCACGGCACACAAGGGGAATTCAGCTGTCTGCGGTTCCCGAGGCTTTAGGGTTGCGCCTGCCCTAAAGTCAACACGCCAGTCCCTCTGCTTTTATTTTTTTTTCTCTTACAGCCACTCCTGCTTTTCTTCATGGCCACGAGAGGAGTCAGAGACTAATTTTTCTTCTTGCGGACCTCCGCACGTGCAACAGGACAGCCCCTCGACGTCGCGGAGCAGCAAGCAATTTTTGCGCGGCTCGGACGATTTCACCTTTCCGGTCGGCACGTACTACCCCCCTCCTCCCTCCCCCTCCGCCTGCAGCGAGCTTCTCCCACAGCTCGCTCCCATAGATGGATTATCGAGGTCCCGGCCCCCTGCCGTGCCCTCTGGGGGGGAGCGTGTGGCGGTTTGGTGTAAACCCCCACAAACAGACTGGACAGACACAGCGCTCGGCTAGAGCAATTAACAGAACAGTGAAATGTGTATTAATGTCTACAGACAGCCCCGCTTCTTCTGGCTCACTTCTGTGATGTTAATGCTGCCTTTCATTCATTGTGTTCATGTGTCCTGTCCTTACTGTGACCTAGGGACCGAGATCAATATGTCTCTCAAATGCAAATGTCTCATGCCTGTTCTGTTATCTCTTTGATCATACCAACTGCTGGGGAATGCTCTTTGATGTATTGTTGTAGTTGGGTATATATGCTGCAACTCTGTAACTCAAACTCTCTCTCATTCTGATTCTGCAACTGCTGCTGCTGGACACAGACTTTGTGTCCTCCTTCTCTGAGAGCCGCTTGGGCTCGCTCCTGGGAGCGGAGCTCGTGACGGCAGTATGATTTAATAAAACCTGTTAAAACCTCAGCATCGCCTTTATTTTATCACCCGCTGCAGTAGGGAACATTTTCTGGGGAGTTTTGATAAAGTTCCCAATGTTCCTATTTGGTATTTTGAGCGACCAATGGCTGCGTCTTTTGTTTGGCAGCAACAGCCAATGGGGTCACGATGAGGTCACGCGCTCCCTCGCTCGGTCTGTGTGTAATCCGCAGAACGCTGTCAGTTGCTGCAGACATCGACCGGGAGAGCGCGTTCCTTTACGGAGACGGTGAGCTAACGTGCTGATAACAGTCTTTGCCTTGGATAAAACTTGAGATTGATTGGGATCCAAAGACTGTTAACGCCATTTGAGCGGGGGAACCCCCTGACACATGTGTCACCTAGCTTGGTCAGGTTTTTTTTTTGTTTGGACTGGATAACGAGTGTGGATTCTCCAGATCTGGACGGCGAGCCGAGTGCCTGAACCTACTGCCTGCTAGAGGTGATCCCATTGATCACCTGGAACGGACACTATAGAACTGTACACAGTGTAAATATATTTGGAGTGTTTTATTTTTATTTTTTATTTATTGTTACAGTGTTGTGTCTTGTTTATATGTACATAATTTTGAAATATACATAGTTGCAAGTTCCTGTATATCGTGGTATTGTCATCTGTTGTTACGCCCTCCAGGCTCCTATGAACCTAAGGTCTACTTGAGCTGGCCCAATTGTCCCTTTGCCCAGGTAGAAAAGTTAAGGTAACTACATTGCCATAACACACCACTACCAAAAAGGGTACTACACCTAAAGTGAGTAGGTGTTAGTGGATTATAGAAGCTTTCCCTTTTGAATTAATAAATATCCAAATCAATCTCTCCTGTGTCATTGTGTGTTTTCGCTGGTGTCACTCCCTGCACGTGAGCTGTCAATTATTACCAGTCATGACTTTCTATTGACAAACCTAATTATTACTGCTGGTCTGTCGCTGTCATTTCTTCGGGGCAGAGGGTGGCAAGCCTTGATGTCGTTATATTCCACCTCAACACCTTTCAGTCCCTCCAGGATTTCTCGGGATGTTTTTATGATTGTTGCGGCCCAAAAAGCCTGAATTTGCGGGAGCTTTTTTAAAAAGTTGCGTTTAAAGTTGAGATGTTTTGAGAGGTTTTTTTGCACTAAAAGTTGTGGGAAGAATTACAAATTTTAAAGCAGGTGGGTTTTTCCAGCTTACTACAGTAATATTCTTTATAACACTACAAGAAAAGCACAGGATTGTCAAACATTTCCTGTTACAGTGATTTGTAAATTAAGCAGAAACTTCTGCTATACAGAAAAAACTCTTGTGCAACAGCCAATTGTGCCCTTCAGAGGTAAAGTGGGCTATCCCACTTTGTTGGTAACTTTTTAATGATATAGGCACACTGATTTTTTGAGAATATTTCAACTTTAGAGCTCATTTTCTAAAAATAATGGTTTTGTGGGATAGCCCACTTTACCTCTGAAGGGCACAATTCAGACTTTAACACAATATCATTACAACAGCTAAATTGCATTGAATGCATGTTAAAGAGTGAAGATGTGGAAATTATTTGCGCCCCTTCATTTGAAAACTCCTTACGCTACCCAGCCCCTCAGTACCGAGCAGAGAGGGAAAAATAAATAATTTTTTGTGTTAGTCTGTATTGTCAATTGGAGTCTGTTTTTTCTGAAGAAAATTACCGACAATATTCTGTCTCTTTCCGTGTAACTCCAACCTGTCTGCTGCGCATCTTACACACGCGCGTGCGCACGCACACACACACACACACACACACACACACATCTTTCAGTTACCGGGAAGGGGGGGGGGTATCCGTGTCCAGATAAGAGATTCGCAGCTTTAAAGCTCATTGACAAGATGTAGTAATAATTTTACCTCTAAAGATGTATGAAATGATCAAACACTGGCTGTAGTGTTAGACTTAATTGTTTGTTTGTGGGTCAACGGACTTCTCGCGTCATGTGAGCTCCCGTGACGGGGTGCTTTTGAGGCAGGCGGACATCTTTCAACACAAACCCAGCTCTCCGTACACGCGGTCAGGACAGAGACGTGGCGAGATGTCTACCGGCAGGCTGGGGGAGATGGAGGAAGGGACGGTGTTGCAAACCTCGCAGGTGAGTGGTTTTTTTAAATCACACACTGTTTTCTCCTGAAACGTTCCGTTAATACTTACTGTTAACACGAAAGTGAACACGGTGCAGCACGATGCATTTGATTGGTTAGACTGAGCGTTTCAGAGACAAATTTGATTGGTAAAATTGGTGGAAGTTGATGAGGATTGGCCAAAATTGTGGGAAAGTTGTGGTGATTGGACAAAGTTGCAAGGTTGCACAATAGTTGCGCTGATTGGCTGATTTTGCGTGAATTGACGTGATCACAAGATCGCAAAATCCTGGAGGGACTGACCTTTAGACTGAAGGAAGGAAACCATCTGTCGCTTCACTGAGGTTATGCCCTCCCCGCGGGCTGTCCCCCACTGTCAACGGTCACCACCCGAGCGTATGACCAGGGTTTGATCTGAATTCCAGTGACGATCACATCATTCATCCTGGTCTGTTGCTCTAAATCCGCCACTCTGCCTTCCAAGTACGCCAGACACCCATCCTTCTCAGCGTTCTGAAGGCGGAGAGTCTTCACTTCCTCCACCAGGTTCAGGAGAGCTTTCTGCTGCAATTTGACAGTGGAAAACTCTTCTGTCATGAAGTCTAATGACTTTTTGATGTCATCGCCTTCCTCAGCTGCCAGTGCCTTCTATGCCCCATGATGCTTCGGTTTAGGTGTGGTTTATTCTTGCTAATACTCTGTAGATGAACACAACTCGACAAAGGACAGTCCTTAACATGGGAATGGCTAAACTAATTAAGCTAGCTGGTTTTAGCTTGACTCACCGTTCTTTTAAATACTATTTAAATGTAAAAACGGAGCCCAAACCTTCTCCTGTAAGCTTAGTTGTCATCTTACATCTATTTCTTACATTTGTTGGTGACCAATCAGTCTTTTTCACAGTTTGTATAAATAATTATACAATTCTTTCTTTTTCACCGTTTGTATAACCACTAGACTCATCTCTCTCTTTCAGACACTCTGATCTTTCTCGCAGTCACCCTCCGCATTAAGGTTGGTAAAAGATTGCTCATAGCTCATAGGTATGTCAACATACCTTAAAGCTAACTGATGTTAGCTTAAAAAAGCTCCAAAATGACACCAAAAAGCTAAACTGTCGAGTCTTCATCAATATTAACATAGAATAGACATACAGTTGTTTTAATTTGAAGAAAGTTAGCCTAACCTGGCCTGGCAGATCTTTCAAATCTGTCAGGTCGGTCACGCCTACATAAAGGATAAAACAGCTGATTTGACAGGTCACAGACACCAGATGGCACTTTCTGCAGATGACAGTTGAAACATGTCAAAGGTATGAGATTTCTCTTTGCTTTGTCTTAATAGAAGTGTAAAGGTTTGGACATGGCTGTACTCATGTCCTCATTTTATGTTCACATTTGATCTTTCTGTTATTCTCAGGACATGAGTTCAGCCATGTCCTCACCCTTTGTTAATTTGAAGAAGAAGCCACCTCTATTGTCATTCAGTCCATACACCCAATCATGTACAGTAGAACGAAATTATGTTTCTCCTATCTACAATGTTAATCACATGTAGAATCAGAGGGGCCGCTGCCATAAGCAACTTTTTCCTTCACCCATTCTATTAAGCTGAGCACCAAGCTAGAAGGCTGGAAGTACCATTTTTATATGGTCTTTGGTATGACCCGGTCGGGGCTTGAACCCCGACCTCCTGGTTGTGGGGCGGATGCTCTACCCCTAGGCCACCACTCCGGTGGTTTGTTTCTCTGTGCACTCTTCTTAGTTGTGTCCTTCCAGTCACCATGTTGATTATTATTATTTTGGCCAGTTATGTTCAAAGTCTTTGTCACCATGGTCCTTATCTCTGTATTAGTCCCTGTCGTGGTCCTGTCTCTCCCGGTCCTCTATTCATGCCTCATGTTTACCCCTTTGTCTCAGTCCCTCATGTTTTCCATGCCTATAGCCACTCCCTGCTGTCTCTGATTACCTCCAATTGTACTCACCTGTTCCTTGTTGTCTGCTAATTATCCCTCTGTCTATAAATGTGTGTGTGTCATTCTTTGTCAGTTGTGACATCCTTGGCTTGTGTTGGCATGATTACATGCTTCCGTCTAGCCTGTTTTTGCCCTTTTGTCCAAAATTATCTTGCCTGTCAAAAGTCTGCCGTGTTTTTGTTTTGTTTTAGGCCACACACTGCTTTATTTTCATTTTTTCTGTTCAGTCTTGCAATAAATAATGGTTTATCAAATTTGCTTGGCATTTGGTTCCTCACCTTCTTTGTCCCAGAGGGGCTCCCGTTACAGAAGGACACTACCAGTCCAGGACCAAGCGGGCAAACAAAGGAGGAGGAAAAAGTGGAGTCAGGATGAGTTGGAGGTGGTAGCTATGATTGAGGACATGGCAGCCGGTGCTTGGAGCTGCTCTTTCCGTGAGGATGAGATGCTTTGCTGGGGTGGAGTCACAAATCTGCTCAAAACCAGACTGAGCATGTGCTCTCACCCCTGTGTGCAGAACCTCTCCCTCCCTCCACTACCACCAGTTCCCACGTCTCCTCCTCACCGGAGTCAGCCACCCTCTCATCACAGTTATCTCCTGTGGAGCCCGCAGCCCAGGGACTCCTTGGGAGAAATCCACCACTGAGAGAGAAGAATTCCATGGATCTTGGTTGGCGTTCCACAGGCCTGGGTGGAAGGATGGTGCCGGAAGATGCCACTCCTCTCAATGCCACGTACCACCACCAGCAATTCCCCAGACAGCTTCTGCCTTTCCTCTCTCCTCCTCTACAAGCTCTACGCACATGGACGTTGCCCGCCGCCAGGAACTGCAGGGCCTCATCTGAGATGTGGGAGAGTACTACACCCTTTGCCTGCGCTTGGAAGGGTGGGAGAACGTGGCGTGGAGAGATGCGGCATGGAGGCATGTTTATCAGATCGTCGCAGTGAACCCCCATCTGAGAGAGGACATTCCAGCCTTCCATGACATGCGTTCCGATGAGTTTGCCTTTGTGCCAGAGGCGAAGCCCTCATCTGTTCCTGAGGTTGGTCCACATCCAACATCTCTTCCTGAGGCAGGTGAGCATCCATCATCTGTCCCTGAGGCCAGTGCGTACCCACCATTTGTCCCTGAGGCTGGTGTACACCCATCGTTCATTCCAGAGGCCCTGGGCACCTGCCGTTTGTTCCAGAGGCCAGTGCACACTCGCCATTTGTTCTAGAGGACGGCGCACCTTTGCCTTGCGTTCCTGTATTCAGAGCTCCACTGACACCTGCTCCTGAGCCCTGCGGGCTGCTGACACCTGCTCCAGAGGACTGTGTACTAATGTCATCTGTCCCTGAAGTCAGCGCACCCTTGTCCCCAATACCTGAGGTTAGTGTGCAACAATTATCCGTTCCTGAGTTCAGCGCACTCCTGTCAGCTGATTCTGAGGGCTGCGCACCTCAGCCCCCTGCTACAGAGATAAAAGCCTTCATCACCGGCTCTGAAACAAACAACTCACCTGTCATATGTTTGTGAATTAAAAACTTCTGTATCATTGCCTCCTGAGCCAAAAGTTCCTGTATTAGTGTCTCTTGAATTAAAAACTTCCCTGTTATCAGCTTCTGAAGAAAAAACTCCTGTGTTGGTAACTCCAGAGCTAGAAACCCCTGTGTTATTAGCTCCTGAGCAGGAGACTCCAATGTTATTTTATGAGTTCAAACTCCCTTGTTGTTTTCTTATGAGCAAAACCTGTGTTGTTTTCTCCAGAGTTCTGAGCTTCTATTCTGTTATCCCCTGATCTTAAAATTTGTTTTTCCAGTACATAAAGCTCCCTAGGTTGCTGCCAGAGCCTGAAGCTCTTATGATGTTTAAAACTCCTTTGTTGTTGTCACCAGAGCAAAGAGCTCCTTCGCAGTTTCCGAGGGAAAAGGCTACTTTGTGGTGTTCAGAGCAAAAAGCTCCCATGTAACATTCTGAGTTTAGCATGTCTGTGTTATCGTTATCTCCAGAGTTTAAAGTACCTAGGTTGTCATTATCTCCTGAGGTTAAAGCTCCTGTGTCATCTCCTGAGTTTAAGATCTCCATGTCATTATTTCCTGGGGTTAAAACTCCTGTGTTATGCCTTGAGCATAAAGTTTCTATGTTGTCACCTCCTGAGCATAAAGTTCCTATGATAGCTCCTGTGTTAAAAGCTCCCAAGGCCCCCACGGTGTCGTGTTTACCTATGTGGTGGCCCTTGGACTTTGATAGGCCACCCAATGCACTGTGTTCATCTGTCTGTTAATCTATGGACTTTAGTAGGCCGCCAGACTTACCAAGTACTCCAGTCTGGGGATCAATGGACTTGAGTAGGCCCCCGGATCTGCCTTGTTTCCCGGTCTGATGGCTGTGGTTTGATGGAAGACCACCCAACCTGTCTTGTTTATTGGTTTGGGACCTGAGGCTTTGTTTGGTTCTCCAAGCTGTATTTTTGTTCTGGACACTATAGAGAGGAAAATGACTTGTTTTGGCCCGCCTGGCCTTGTACCCCCTCCACCCATCCTGCAAAGGTTTTTTTTTTTTTAAATTGTTGTTGATTTTACCCTTTGAGCCGTCTAGTCTCAGACCCTTGAGAGGGGGGAACTGTAAGGGTTTGGACATGGCTGTGCTCATGTCCTCACTTTAGGTTCATATTTGACCTTTCTGTTATTCTCAGGACATGAGTTCAGCCATGTCAGCCATGTCCGCACCCTTTGTTAGTTTGTTTCTCTGTATCTTCTTCTTAGTTATGTACTTCTAGTCATCATGTTTATTATTATTATTTTGACAGTTATGTTCAAAGTCTCTGTCGCCATGGTCCTTATTCATGGTTCTAAAGAGGATCAGCAGGTCGCTGCGCTCTACTGCACAACTTAGTAACATACAATACCTCCTCAGCAAGAACAGGAAGTAGAACCATCTCAGAGACATCTGCTCTGTCTTCAGAGCCAACAGAAACTGGTTTATACCCCAACATACGTCAGGCCATCATCGGCAAATTTACATTGGGAATGCATATAGAGATCATGGCAAGAGATTGGCTCAACATCTTGGGGTCACCGCCTCCTCCTCCAGAAACCACAACCCAATGTCAGCTGCCCTCAGCACCAAACAGGTTCTTGGATAAATCTGTCACGCAGCTCCACCAGCCCGTCCGTCCACCCATCACAGTTAGTCTCATTTTCAAACTAATTTATTCTGCGGGTAATGCAGGTAAAAACTCCTGGAATTTCCCCATTGTGGGACTAATAAAGGCTTATCTTATCTTAAAGGCGGAATAGCAACACTGATTTGTACATAATCATGCCATGTTTCACATGAGTATAAACAAATTAGAGCGTGAGTGCAGCAGGACCGTTTGTAGCCGAGTTTGCGGACAGCTGCACAATTCCAGAAAGTTTGGAAGAACAGATAGAAAAGTGAATTCCAAAGCTCTGGTGTGGGGGCGTTTTGGGCTGAAGCAGTAAACTATATGTCATTTTCTAAAATTTTGGGTTGGTGGTAGTGGTGGGTGGGGGGTTAATGTCAGGACGGTGCCATGGGTCTAAAAGGCTGCAAAACACTGGTCTACACAGTAATATATAAAACACACTTGTGCTACCAGGCATGTGTGTGTGTCCATGATTGTTTGTGTGTACATATGCTTGTATGCTAATTTGCATAACTTCAGTAAGCCTGTGTACATGGGTTTCACCATGTATCCAAACCTGCTGCAGTATCATTAGCACACGCATGTCTGTATGTATGTGCTGAAACATGTGCAACAGAGCCGTGTGCAATCCACTAAGTGTGGCACATATGTTTGGTTCATATCTCCCACAAATGTATGGCTTATGTGGATTGGGGCTTCACGTCTGGAGGAACAAAGAGTCTGGATCGACGGGGGCCGACAGGAGATGGCGAGGAGGTGTGAAGTCGGACCCTTGTCTCAGAGAGGAGGCCCAGGGGGGATTCCCGGAACACCAGAGAATAAGAGACAATGGTGAATCTTCAGAGACTTGCATTGTGATTAAATGTTTGCAGAAGTACCATGTGACTTGAGTTCTTAATCCCCCGGAGGTATAAGAGTGTGATGTAACATGATTCTGCCTCTTCTTGCTTTTTGAGAATGTTGGATGATTGTGTTCTGCAATAAAGCCGAACCTGAGAAATACACTCAAGTCTCGTCATTGAACACATCTTCCACACTGGTGACCCACGACAAAGAATGAGCAGAGAGAATTCTCCCGAGCGGAGCTCATCAGAGGCCAGCCTGATGGCTGCCTCCACGCTCCAGCTGCCCAATTTCTGGCAGCACAGCCCGCGCTCCTGGTTTAGCACGGTCGAGGCGCAGTTCAACCTCTGGAGAATCTCAAAGGATGAAACGAGGTTCTACTATGTGGTGGCGAAGCTGGACAGTCACACGGTCCAGAGGGTGGAAGACCTGGTTAACCACCCACCGGACACTGACAAGTACGGCGCATTGAAGGAGGCGCTGATCAGCCATTTCACCCCCTCGGTGCAACAGCGAGCAGAGGGGTCCTAGCGTTGACGGAGTCGGAGAACGACAGACCGGCAGACCTGATGGTGAAGATGCTGAGACTGAAAGACACCGAGGATGGCGAATTTATTTTCGCCCACCATTTCCTCCGGACTCTGCCGCCAGCAGTGAGAGTGACCCTGGCAGACTCACCCCGATTGGCCAAGCGGGACTACCATGGGCTCGGCAAGGAGGCGCAGCGACTCGTCGACGCCCACAAACGGAGCGCAGTTTCGGCCGCGGCAGCTGAGCAGAGGACGGCGCCCGAAGATGGTTTGGAGCCAGTGGTGGCGGCGCCAGACGAACCAACGACGGTGGCGACAGGCGTCAGGCGACGCGGAGCTGAAGACGGCCTGTGTTTCTACCACCGCCGTTTTGCGGAGAGGGCACACAGATGTCTCCCACCGTGCCGCTTCAAGCGTCAGGGAAACGCCAAGACCGGGGGCCGGTAGCAGCTGCGTCCCTCGGAGAAGAAAATAAGCTGCTTTACCTGACAGATGCACACTCGGGGAAACAATTCCTCGTGGACACGGGCTCCCAGCTGAGTTTCGTCACGCCTACCTACGCGGAACGGCTGATGCCGTCCAAAGCTCCCTGGGTGTCAGTATCAGCAGCGAATGGCTCAGCGATTAAGACCTTCGGTGAGAGGACCATGCTTCTGTCCTTACAGGGCCGTTCATTCGAGTGGACCTTTATTGTAGTGGCAGTCAGTTTTAACATGTTAGGGGCTGATTTTTTGTGCTCACATGGTTTATTGGTTGATCTTGCTAATAGACGTCTGGTTAATGCACTTTCTTTTCATTCTATCCCCTGCACAGCTCGGGTGGCTCCGCCGACTGCACACGCCAACGTCACAGCTGCGGGTGGTAAGTTTCATGCTCTGCTCACTCACTTTCCAGCACTCACAGTCCCAAAGTTTTCGGCGACAGTGGCCAAACATGGGGTGGAGCATTTTATCACCACCACTGGGCCGCCCGTTTTTGCAAAAGCCCGGCGCTTGGACTCAGCTAAACTGGCAATAGCGCGCGAGGAATTTGCCAACCTGGAAAAACTGGGCATAATTAGATGCTCGAACAGCCCCTGGGCTTCACCGTTACACATGGTCCCAAAGGCTGATGGCTCGTGGCGACCTTGTGGCGATTTCCGCAGGTTGAACAACGTCTCAGCACACGACCGCTACCCGATTCCGCACATCCAGGATTTCTCAGTTCATTTGGCGGAGGCGCGCATTTTTTCTAAAATAGACTTGGTGCGCGGCTACCATCAAGTCCCCGTGCGCGCGCAGGATATTCCCAAAACTGCGGTAATAACTCCATTTGGGCTTTTTGAGTTTTTGCGCATGCCGTTTGGGTTAAAGGGCGCCGCGCAAACTTTCCAACGCATGATGGATGCTGTTTTACGCGACCTGCCTTTTGTGTTCGTCTATTTAGACGACATATTGGTAGCCAGCACGTCCGAGGACGAACACGAAACCCACCTCACAGCGGTTTTTCGGAGACTGGCAGAGCATGGGTTGATAATTAACCCAGCGAAGTGCCAGTTCGGGGTGGCGCAAATCGATTTTTGGGGGCATCGCGTTTCGCCAGAAGGAGCGGTTCCCCTGCCTGAGAAAGTGCGCGCAATAACAGATTTCTCCCGACCTCAAACGATAAAAGCGCTGCAGGAGTTTCTAGGAATGGTTAATTTTTACAACCGGTTCCTTCCGAGTGCAGCGCGGCTCATGCAGCCACTGTACGCGGCACTAAAAAAACAAAAACCCACGAATAAGGTCGAATAGTCTCCGGAGTGGGAGCGCGCTTTCTCCCAGGTCAAATCAGCCCTTGCAAGCGCCGTTTTGTTAGCGCACCCGGTTCCAGAATCAGAATCAGAATAAGTTTATTGCCAAGCACATTTACAAGTAAATAAACAGGTAAATATACGAGGAATTTGACTTGACATTGAAAACGCCTAAATGACGTTCCCAATGACGCGGCGAGCCATGGAGGTGCCTGACGCGGCGAGCCATGGAGGCGCCTGCAAACAGCCCATTTGGTGCTCACCACCGACGCTTCGGACCTAGCGGTGGGGGCAGTCATTGAACAGTGTGTGGCAGGGACCTGGCAGCCGCTTGCGTTCTTTAGCAAATCCTTGCGCGATAACGAGCGTAAATACAGCGCGTTTGACAGGGAGCTTTTAGCCCTACACTTGGCCATCCGCCATTTCCAGTTCTGGCTGGAAGGGCGTCGTTTCACCGCTTTCGTGGACCACAAACCGTTAACTTTTGCGATGGCCAAGATCTCAGAACCTTGGTCAGGCTGACAACAAAGACAGCTAGCCGCAATATCGGAGTTCACCACCGATATCCAGCATGTCGCAGGCAAACACAATGTGGTGGCAGACTGTCTCTCATGTGCTGTGGCAACGCCAGGCCATGTGGGGGCAGACTCGGTGGCTGTGGGCCAGGGCAGTGACGCGGGAGCGCGCGCAGCCCCGGTCCACGTAGGTTTGGATTATGCAGACATGGCTGCGGAGCAGGTTGGTGACGCGGATGTGCGCGCGCTCCAGTCTGGACCAACAGGGTTAAGGCTGGAGCACAGGGTGCAGCAAATAGGTATGCCCCCCTTAATATGCGATGTCTCCACGGGTCGGCCTTGTCCCGTGGTTCCAGCCGCATGGTTCCAGCCGCGTGGCGCCGCCGCGTTTTTGACTCGGTCCATTCGCTGGCGCACCCAGGGGTTCACGCATCGGTCAAGATGGTGGGGGAGAAATTTGTCTGGCCGGGGTTGCGCAAACAGGTCAAGGAATGGGCAGCAGCTTTTGTAGCATGCCAGAGGGCTAAGATACACAAGCACACGAGGGCCCCTTTGGAGCCTTTTCACATCCCGGCTAAGCGGTTCGATCATGTGCATGTTGATCTGGTGGGCCCGCTTCCCTCGTCTCAAGGGCACACACACCTTTTGACGATGGTGGACCGCACCACACGTTGGCCGGAAGCGGTACCTCTGGCGTCAACAACGGCGGAAGAGGTTGCGCGCGCGTTTTTAACAGCTTGGGTCGCGCGTTTTGGAGTTCCGTCGGACATAACGTCCGACAGAGGCCCTCAATTTGTTTCTGAACTGTGGTCGTCTATGGCCCGCAGCTTAGGGGTGAAGGTACACCGCACTACCGCGTATAACCCGCAGGCCAACGGTTTATGTGAACGCTTTCATAGGTCATTGAAAGCAGCCCTCAGAGTATTGCTCACGGATACAAATTGGGTGGACAAACTGCCATGGGTTTTATCGGGGTTGCGTTCTGCACCTAAGGAGGATTTGCAAGCCTCCCCAGCGGAGTTGGTGTTCGCACAACCTCTCCGTTTGCCGGGGGAATTTCTCCCGGAAAATCCTGCACCCAATTGCCCCCCCGCTCAGCTGTTGCAGAGCGGCACAGGATCAAACACGCTGCCTGGCCCAGTGCATCACAGTTTTCCACGCGTTTTTGTGCCAGAGGCTTTGAAAAATGCAGAGTTTGTTTTTGTTAGACATGATGCAAAACGCCCAGGGCTGAGACCGCCTTATGATGGACTGTTCAGGGTGCTGGAAAAAAATGAGAAGCATTTTACACTTAAACATCCAGAGTAACACCGTGGTGACTGTAGTACTTTTGACTGGTCTGAGATCAACAATATTCATCTGAACTTTGTTCATTTATTCCTCTCTTTCTATCAGTGTGAAATCTTACTGCTATTGTTACTATTGTTGTTGTAATGTGAAATATCTGCACGAACTATTGGGGCTTCCGCAGCCGCTGGAGTGTGACGTCACGAGGTGCGCCCTGTCCTGATATATATGGGTGGCACTCCTGCCCAGTGCTGCCAACTTGGTGATTTTGTCATTAAATGTGGCGATTTTTCATTCCCTCTCGATGACTTTTTTTGTCAAAAGCGAATCTAACGACTTTTCCTGGTGTTATCAAAGACTTTTCTGATGTTTTGGACACTGACGTGAAAGTGTGCGATTGCTCTGCAGTTGTCATCCTCAACCAGCAGTGGGTGGTACCGTGAGGCTCTCCTGTCCCCTTCCCTCCCAAAGCAGCCAATCACAGGCAGTCTCGGTCAGTCTCACAGTAGTCTCGTGCAGCAGCAGTGTTGCAGTTACAATAAATTAATAGGTTTTTTTTTCAGAACTGCAGTGTCTGATACCAATTGAATGCTGCAGCAGCAGCAAAATGCTTTAGCCTTCTTCCCAGCAGCAGGTTGAAGCCATCCCTTAAATGTATGTGGAACGGTATAACGCCAAGGCAGGGCAATAAAGCTGCTGTGAGCGCCCCGGCAGGGTTGCTTTGTTTTCTTACCAGCGTCTGTGTCAGTGCTGCCACACTCTTTTTCACCTCCGAGTCCAAACTCATGTTCACTTTTGATGTTTGTTACGGTGCTCGTACAGTAAAGAAACACGAGCTGAGAGCTGCTGATGTGGCAGACTGGCAGTGGCAGACAGGGGGGAGGAGCCAGCCAGCCCAGGTAGGAGCTGATTGGGTAAGAGCAAGCTTCAGTTTCCGGTGATGTGTGAGTCAAAATACTTTTTTTTTTTTGCCGGGGGGAGGGGTGCATGGAAATGCCAAAACTATCGTATATTCGGCCTTTTTAAAAAGTTTGATTGTATGTCACTTCCTTGTGGTAACGTATCATCACTTCCTGTTTTGCTGTCTACCTGTGTGGTTTGCTTTGTGGTTTGCTCTCTAGCCACTAGCTATGGCTACTAGCTCTCCTTCCTCTACTCCTCTGGTGTGCTCTCTCTGTCAGATGTTTAGCTACACCTCTGCCTCTTTTAGTGATAACGGTAAATGTAATAAATGTTGTCTTTTTGAGGCGCTCGAGGCGAGGTTGTCTGATCTGGAATCCCGGCTCCGCTGCATTGAAACACCGTCTGCGCCAGTTAATCTTGACGGACGCCCATTAGCTGCAGCGGAGCTAGCTAGCTTAGGTCCCACTGTCAGCGGTCCCTCGGCTCTCCTCAGCAGCGAGGAGACTGGGTGGGTGACGGTGAGAAGGAAGCCTAGTCGCAAAGCCCCGGTACACCACCAACCTGTTCACGTTTCTAATCGTTTTTCCCCGCTCAGCGACACACCCGCTGAGGAAAAAACTCTGATCATTGGCGACTCTGTAGTCAGAAACGTGAACCTAGAGACTCCAGCGGCCATAGTCCAATGCATTCCTGGGGCCAGAGCAGGCGACATCGAGTCAAATTTGAAAATGCTGGCTAAAAGTAACTGTAAATATTCCACAATTGTTATTCACGCCGGCATTAATGACATCCGTCTCCGGCAGTCGGAAGTCACGAAACTTAATGTAGAATCGGTGTGTGACTTTGCCAAAACGATGTCTGCCACTGTAGTATTCTCTGGGCCCCTCCCCAATCTGACCAGTGATGACATGTTTAGCCGCTCGTCATCCTTGAACCGCTGGCTGTCTGTGTGGTGTCCTAAAAATGACGTGGGCTACATTGACAATTGGAGCTCTTTTTGGGGAAAACCTGGTCTTATGAGACGAGACAGCATTCATCCCACTTTGGATGGTGCTTCTCATTTATCTAACAATCTGGCATCTTTTTTATCCAAATTTCCAAAACCATGACTACTCAGAGTTGGGACCAGGAAGCAGAGTCGCAGTCTTACACGCCTCTCTGCAGCTCCTCTTCATCCGCCACCCCTCAGCTTAGCCCCTGTCTTCCCCATCAGAGAATCGTTGTCTGCTCCCTCCAAAGTAAATAAAAATATAATGTATAAGCATCCCAAAGTGATAAAGCAAAATATTGGTAAAACTCAAATTAAACATAAAGCCTCTAAATTGAATGATTTGGTCTCTGTTCCTCCTCATAATTTAAAAATTAAATGTGGTTTATTAAATATTAGGTCTCTAACTCCCAAGTCTCTGTTAGTCCATGATCTGTTAATTGATCATCAGATTGATTTAATTTCCCTTACAGAGACTTGGTTAGGGCAAGAGGATTATGTTGGTTTAAATGAATCAACTCCCTCTGGTTATTTAAACTGTCAAAATCCCAGAAGTTCTGGTCGTGGAGGAGGAGTAGCAACAATTTACCATTCCAAATTACTAGTTAATGTAAAGCAAAAAACATGTTATAATTCCTTTGAGGGCCTGGTCCTCAGTATTGGGCACTTTAGCAATTTTAGGTTAAACCCAATTTTATTTGCCATAGTTTATCGTCCCCCATCAACCTACTCAGAATTTTTATCCGAATTTGCTGATTTCTTAGCTGATTTAGTGCTGAAATCTGATAGAATAATTATAGTAGGGGACTTTAAAGGTGACGGACAGTGACATTTTTTTATTGAACAAATCAAATGATTGTATGAAAATATTACATTCAGCCCATTCCCCTGATTTAATATGTGTCACCATCCTCCATAAATGACAATATTTGGTCATAGCCCATTTTTCACTCAGTGATGCTGCAGTACCGCCATCTCCCGATAGGTGCGGGCAGTCGTGACGTCATTTCGGTTTGGCCGAGAAAATGTCTGAACAAGAGCAAAGTGATTCCGACAGCGATTACTTTCTCGACTTTGACGACCACAATATAAATGATGACATTGACAACGAAGAATCTGAAGATGAAGTAGTTTTGGGTGGTGCTGAGAGGGGTATTCAGCCTTATTTGTTCGAGCCAGAGGGAGAGTAGGAAGATGCAACACGGACGGGAAAAGAACACGTTTACGATCAGCTGTAAGATATTTCTAGGTAAAAGATGCTTACAAATATTTTTCTTTGGCGACATGCATGGTCACACACTTAATTTTAAAAATCAAACTACCCATTGGTCACTCGCTACATCTTCTCAGCCGCTGATTAGCACCTGCTGGTCTGTGCGCAGCTGGAGCTGATGAGACAGATAAGCGGCCGTCATCGTCCACACGAGTGAGTTTATAAACAATATTTATTCATTTGATTTAATTTCCCAGATGAATTATGAAGAAATCATTCAATACATTCAATAATCAATGCAAATGGAATAATCAATGCCAACCCCATATTTTTCAGGCGATACAGATTCATAGTGTTGGGGATTTTTTTGGAGAAGAAGTGAGGGTTATGTTGCCTGCCTGTGCGGCGAGCCTCATCAGAGAAACCTTCCCATGTCATCACTACAAGGGATTTTGCCTACCAAGATTAGATTTGTGAACAATGTTATTTAAATAAAGTTTTGTAAAATCATATATTGAGTTTCTTAATGTTCATGTCAATGTTATAGTTCTCATAGCTCAGCATTCATCAAAGTCACATGTCATATACATTTCAATAATTTTTCTACCATTTTATGGTATAAATTTGGATTTACATAAAAGTCCTGTTCATCAGCTTCCTCTGCTTGGTCAGAAACATCAACATTGAGTGACAGTTGATAAAATCTGCAAAAAAAGTAGATCATAATTTTATCCCAGAGGTCTCAAATTGGATTACATACATAGAAATATAAATTGATCAAACAGGCACAACCACCTCCCTATACAGCACTGAATATTTCATATTTGATGAGTATGAACACCCTAATATGCTAATATTTGATAAGTTGGTAAGGCAATGCAAACCATGGCTTGGAATTCATTTAAGATGTTTAGTAAACATTTGCAGTGAATATTAAAAATAAAAAACTTACCCTGTTTCCTTCTCGTGTTCTGACAGTTGATCGCCACTAGCACTGACCCCGTTCTCAGAGTCACACTTGGAAATCGAGGCATATATAGTTGGAATAGCCGTTTTCTTTATCAGCAATCTTTTGGCAAATTTCATTTCAAATTGACATGTCTGGCCCAGGAAACACGCACACAGGCTCAGGATAGATTTAGCAGCTTTATTCAACAAGCAGGTGTGTGTGAATGGATTTATGGGGATGTGCTGACGAGGGGCAGGTGTGCGCCCAGCTGACGCCGCTGAGGAGCGGCGAGTCGTGACACAAAATGCATCTTATTCTCGAAATCGCTGTCAACGAAATCTCTACTGCACATTTTTGGTGTTTTACCGACATAAGTCCTTTTTTTTTGCGTTTTTTGAACGAATTTCACCCAGGCCGTTCTGATATTCACAGGGACGGGACATTCAAAAACACTCACAGCATGCTCCTCTGGTGTAACGTCGCACCCGTAGACAACACAACGACAAACCATAATTAATTCGATTCCTGAAATCCTAATGTTAATAAATAATCCATTTGTAATCCAAAAGTATTCCGAGAAATATCCGTAATCGCCGATTTTAAAATGTAAAAAAATTTTAAAAAAGCAATGTCCGCTGACTGTGTGACACACCGAATTGACGTCACACAGTCAGCGGCCATTTTAGCTGCTGATCTTGGCTGGGTCAGACAGCTCTCCACAACAACGTACTTCAAGAGCGCATTGTCACCTTATGCGACATACGTTGACACCAAAACATGTGGGGTTCCAATTAGCTCGTCTCAGACAACAATTTGAGATATGATTTAGCGATTTTGAGTTTTCCTCTGTCCGTCACCTTTAATATACATGTGGATGTAGATAGTGACTGCCTTAATGTGGCATTTAATTCAATATTAGACTCGATTGGGTTTTCTCAGAAAGTAGGAAATTCTACTCATTACCTCCACCATACATTGGACCTTGTTCTGACATATGGCATAGAAATAGAAAATCTTGTAGTGTCTCCTCATAACCCTGTACTGTCAGACCATTGTCTGTTAACCTTTGATTTTACTATTTCTGACTATTTGGCTCCTAAAGAAAAATATTATTACAGTAGATGCCTGTCAGATGATGCTGTTTCCAAATTTATGCAGATTGTTTCCTCTATGCCATGTGTCAACACAACGGAAATAAGCTATAGACAGCTTGCTCCTTCTGTAATTGATAACATGGTGGATAGTGTTTCAGCTTCTCTGCATCAGACTCTAGACTTGGTGGCCTCCTTAAAAAAGAAAAAGTCTAATCAGAGATTTCTAACTCCTTGGTTCAACACAGAAACTCGTAGCTTAAAACAGAAGACTCGTCAATTAGAAAGAAAATGGCGCTCCACTAATTTAGATGAAATCTATTTAGCTTGGAGAAGTCATCTTTTAATTTATAAAAAATCTCTTAGAAAAGCTAGAACGAGTTATTACTCTGCATTAATAGAAGAGAACAAGAATAATCCCAGGTTTCTTTTCAGTACTGTAGCCAGGTTGACAAAGAGTCAGGACTCTGTCAATCCTAGCATCCCCTTAGAGCTTACTAGTCAGGACTTTATGAACTTTTTCAATAATAAAATTTCATCCATCAGAGATAAAATCAATCAGATTCTTCCCACAGTTAACTTAAATACTGTAACTACTACAACTCCTTCTATTGATGTCTGTCTTGATGAGTTTACTCCAATCGACCTTTGTGAGTTAGACAAAATAGTTTCCTCATCCAAACCTTCAACTTGTCTTTTAGACCCTATTCCTACCAGGTTATTTAAAGAATTCTTCCCACTTATTGGTAGCTTTATTCTTCATATAATCAATTCTTCATTAACTTTAGGCCATGTACCGCAGGCTTTTAAAACGGCTGTAATTAAACCCTTACTCAAAAAGCCAACGCTAGATCCAGGAGCTTTAGCTAACTATAGACCAATCTCTAATCTCCCTTTCATTTCAAAAATCTTAGAAAGAGTTGTTGCTACGCAATTATTTGACCACCTGCAGGGAAATGGTTTACTTGAAGAGTTTCAATCTGGGTTTAGAATCCATCATAGTACTGAAACAGCCTTAGCGAAGGTCACTAACGACCTCCTCATTGCATCTGATAATGGACTAAGATAAGATAAGATAAGATAAGCCTTTATTAGTCCCACAATGGGGAAATTCCAGGATTGCAACAGCACAGGGATAGCAACACTCACAGCAACAATCAGAAGGCAAGAAAAAAACAAGCAAGCAAGAGCAGCTAATATACATATGTACATATTACTATAAAATATATATATACACACACACACACAGACACACAGTGCAGAGCATTGTAGCTGGATGGAATAAATATGTAAATATATAAACACCCACAGTACGGAGCATTGCAGCTAGGTGGAATAAATATGCAAGTATATAAACACACACAGTGCGGAGCAATGTAGCTAGATGGAATAGTATGTAGATATATAAATATAAACACACCCAGTGCAGAGCATTGTTGCTAGATGGAATGAAACAGCATAACCGTCTACTTAGTTATCCTACATGGTATGATTTATTTATTTATTTAGCGAATGCAAAGTCCTTAAGCCAAGCAGTTGCCTCCTGGTTTGCTGTATGGAGGGTGTGTAATCCTCCTTCCAGTCTTTGGAGCGGGCAAGCCTCTATGATGTGTTCCATTGTTTGCTCCTCTCCACATGCGCACAGTGGGCTAGGGCTACTGCCCCATCTGTGAAGGCTGGCCAAGCAGGGGCCATGTCCAGTCCTGAAGCGATTGAGTGTAGCCCACTGTCTCCTTGGGAGGTTGGTGCCCGGGACCTGTTGGTTGGGGTTTATCACCAGCTGTTTGTTTGGGACCTCCTTGGTCTCCCATTCCTCTTGCCAAGCTGTCTGGATGGTAAAGTCAGCTGGGGGAGGGTTTTTCCAAATCGGCCGTCTGGATGAAAGTCGGGCAGTGGGTGGGGTGTAGATATCTGCATGGATTGGTAAGTGAGGAAAATCTTTAACTTTTTGGAGCATCCTTTGAGTTAATGCTGCTCGCCGGATGTGTGGAGGGGCTATGTTTGACAGTACAGAGAGCCAGGGGAGTGGTGTTGAGCGGATTGTTCCAGTTATAGTTCTCATGGTTGAGTTGAGCTGGGTGTCTACATGGTGTGTTTAAGATGACCTGGACCAGACAGGGGCACAATATTCTGCTACAGAGTATGAAAGAGCCAGTGCTGAGGTGCGCAGGGTGGAGACTGCCGCCCCCCATTTTGCACCAGCGAGCTTGCAGAGCAGGTTGTTTCGTACCTTCACCTTAGCAGCCGTCCCCTTTAGATGTTCCTTGAAGGATAAGGTCCTATCAAGGGTCACTCCAAGATAAGTTGGATTTGGTATGATTATGTGCCCATACATATTCTCACCCTCCATAGCGACCGGTATGTTCCTAGTTGTATGCCGGAGGGGTCCATTGTGTAAGTCTATTGCATCTTTTGCATTCAAAAAACTATTAGTTTGTTACGTCTTTTTGCTATCTCTGCGAGCAGCCCTGCTTAGGTTGTACAGTCTGACAGCCGTTGGTAGGAAGGACCTGCAAAACCTCTCGGTTGTGCACCTGGGATGATGTAGTCTGCTGCTAAATGAGCTCCTCAGTGCATCCAGTATGCCCTGCATAGGGTGGAACTCGGACTCCAGCAGAGATGACAGTTTAGCCACCGTCCTTCTCTCTCCTATCTCCTCCATCGGATCAAGGCGCTGCCCCAGGACAGAGCTAGCTTTCTTAATCAGTTTGTTCAGTCTCTTCCTATCGGCTGCAGTAATGCCACTGCCCCAGCAGACCACTCCAAAAGTGATGGCTGATGCCACCACCGTGTCATAGAATGTCTTCAGCAGCGCCCCTTGTACACCAAAAGACCTGAGTCTCCTCAGCAGGAACAGCCTGCACTGTCCCTTCTTGTAGAGTGCATCAGTATTGTGTGACCAGTCTAGTTTATTGTTCAGATGAACACCCAGGTACTTATAGGATGTCACCATCTCGATGTCTGTTCCCTGTATATTTACTGGTACTGTGAGGGGCTGCCCATGCCTGCGGCAGTCCACCACCAGCTCCTTAGTTTTCCTCGCGTTGATCTGGAGGCAGTTCCGATGGCACCAGTCCACGAAGTCCTGGATAAGCCCTCTGTACTCAGCTTCATCTCCATTGGAGATGAGGCCAACGATCGCAGAGTCATCAGAGAACTTCTGTAGATGGCAGTGTGTTGTGTTGTGTGAGAAGTCCGCAGTATAAAGAGTGAACAGGAAGGGAGCCAGCACCGTTCCCTGGGGGGCCCCCGTGCTACTGATGATCGTGTCGGACACACAGTCCCGGGTTCTCACAAACTGAGGCCGGTTCGTGAGGTAGTCCAGGATCCATGATGACAGGTGCTGGTCCACCCCTGCGCGCAGCAGCTTGTCCTTCAGGATCATCGGTTGGATGGTGTTGAAAGCACTGGAGAAGTCAAAGAACATGATCCTCACCATATTCCCGGGCTTCTCCAGGTGGGACAGAGAACGGTGAAGGAGGAAGATCACCGCATCCTCCACCCCAATACCATGCTGGTAGGCGAACTGGAGTGGATCCATCGCTGGTTCCACCAGGGGGCGGAGGTGAGCAAGGAGCAGTCTCTCCAGTAGTTTTTAGTACTAGTTTCTGTACTTGTCCTTTTAGACCTTAGTGCAGCTTTTGATACTATCGATCATAATATTCTACTTGATAGATTAGAACACTATGTTGGACTTAATGGAACTTCGTTGCAATGGTTTAGATCTTATTTATCTGATAGGTTCCAGTTTGTTCATGTAAATAATGAGTTTTCTTTCAACTCAAAGCTCAGTCATGGAGTTCCACAGGGATCTGTGCTAGGCCCTACTCTTTTTAGTTTATATATGCTTCCGTTAGGCAACATTATTAGAAAGCACTGTATACATTTTCATTGTTATGCAGATGACACACAATTATACCTGTCAATGAAGCCAGATAATAGTAATCAATTAGCCAAGTTAGAAGCCTGTCTTAAGGAAATCAAAGCTTGGATGACTTGTAATTTCCTGCTATTAAATTCACATAAGACTGAAGTCATTCTTGTTGGTCCAAAAAACCTTAGAAATTCCTTTCCAAATCAAACTTTCAGTTTGGATGCGGTTACTCTTTCTCTTAATAGCTCTGTGAGGAACCTTGGAGTTATTTTTGATCAGGATTTGTCCTTCAATTCACATATTAAATTTGTTTCTAAGACTGCCTTCTATCATTTGCGTAATATTGCCAAGATTAGGCGCATCTTGTCTCAGAGTGATGCTGAGAAACTGATCCACGCTTTTGTGAGCTCGAGATTAGATTATTGTAATTCTTTATTATCAGGCTGTCCTAAAACATCTTTAAAAAGTCTTCAGCTGATCCAAAATGCTGCAGCAAGAGTTTTAACAGGTACTAGAAAGAGAGATCATATCTCTCCGGTTCTGGCCTCCCTTCATTGGCTTCCCATAGAGTTTAGAATTAAGTTTAAAATCCTTCTTCTTACTTACAAAGCTCTAAACAATCAGGCTCCTTTTTATTTAAAAGATCTGATACTACCGTGTTATCCTAACAGAGCACTACGCTCCCAAAATGCAGGATTACTTGTCATACCTAGAATCTCCAAAAGTACAATGAGAGGCAGAGCCTTCAGTTATCAAGCTCCTCTCCTGTGGAATCAGCTGCCAATCTGGATTCGGGAGTCAGACTCGATCTCTGTTTTTAAGAATAGGGCTAAAACCTACCTTTTTGATATAGCCTACAATTAGGGAGGGATCGTGTGTTTCTGAACCCTCCCTTAGTTATGCTGCTAATAGATTTAGTCAGCTGGGGGACCTCCAATAATGCACTGGGCTTCACTCCTTTCTTCACTCTCAGTGAAATTTTTTTTTTTGCAGGTCATTAACATCTGTTTGTTCTCTCCCATAGATTGAGTCCCCATCGTGCTGTTTGCTCTCTACATGTCTGTTCTTTTCTTCTTCTCTATCCCCTCACCCCCCAGCCAGTCACAGCAGATGACTGCCCCTCCCTGAGCCTGGTTCTGCTGGAGGTTTCTTCCTGTTAAAAGGGAGTTTTTCCTCTCCACCGTCGCCAAGTGCTTGCTCACAGGGGATCGCCTGATTGCTGGGGTCTTTCTGCAACTGTGGGGGTTCCCCCTACAGTTGATAGTGCTATGAGATGACTGTTGTTGTGAAATGGCGCTATATAAATAAAGTTGAATTGAATTGAATTGAATTGAATTGAATGTTGTATAGGTCCTAAAACTATCGTATATCTAGCAACACAACACTGCACCACTCGGGTCCAGATTGCAAATGAATTGCGCATGCACCCCCCCCCCCCCACCCCAGACCTGCGCTGTTTTACAGAGCGGGATGCAAATGTTTCTTCCCTGTCAGTCAGTGAGGGCCAATTTAAATGGCAAAATTAAAACAAACAAACCAAGAATGAACAGAAGAAAGTTGAGTTGTAGTTCTAACACCGGAGTGGTGGCTCAGTTGGTAGAGCATCCGCCCCACACCCGGGAGGCAGGGGTTCAAAGCCCGGCCGGGTCATGCCGAAGACCATATAAAAGTGGAACTTCCTGCCGTCCAGCTTGGTGCTCAGCAATAATGGAATGGAGGAGGGAACTCTGTGGCGGCGCCTTGCATGGCAGCGGCCCTCTGATTCTACACATGGGGTGTGTGTGATTAACACTGTAGATAGGAGAAACACAATCTGGTTCTACTGTACATGATTGGTTGTACAGTTGAATGGCAATAAGGGTGATTTAATTTTAATTTTTTTTTAAATTTAAACATATTTAGGGTGTTTTTTATTCACTTTTTGTCTCTCCCGTGACATTATTCTTCTCTACTACAGCGTCCATTACAATTACATACAAATGACCAATTCTGCAATTATGTGACGACGTCATTTATCGACTTTTAGGACAGCCAATAGCTTCTGTCCTTACTGAGGAGTTGGTTAGTTGGTTATGGTTGGTAGTAGCTGGTTGTCAGACGTTATTGAATGCGATCATTCCAGGCTGCAGCTGTGCAGAGCTCTCAGCTCCTAGTAAACTGACCGTTAACACAAGTGGAGTACTGTGGTTATTAACTGCGGTTGACGTGCCAGTTGTGTCGTGTCGTTGCTTTATTGTTGTTGTCCTGTGTTATCGGTTTTATGAGGCTGCCATTGGCTGGCCAGTATGCTGCACATTTACACGTCTTCTGCTCGTTAATATGTACTGTCCCTGTTATAAATAAATCTGCTTCAACATAACCTGTAGTACACTCCACAGGCTGAATCCCAGAGACACTGCAGACCTCAACCAGCCAGACACTTCCCTTTATTTTGAAACACTCTTCCTGCTCTTTGAATCATTTTAAGGTATTGTCAAGTACCAACAGAACTCCTGAGGTTCTGCAGGCTCTATAAGTTCTTCATTTCTGATTTATGCTTTAATTACAGACAATTTAGATGAAAAACGATGAAAAAAATGTAAAGCATTTAGAGTTTAGATGTGAAGGAGTTGGTTCTCACCTCCTGCAGCTGCAGAGAACATCTGCATCCATCAGTCCACAGCTGTGAGGAACCAGTAAGCCCAGCTGAGGACCAGTAAAGCCCTGACCAGTCCAGCCTCGCCACTTCAGCACCTCTGACCCTCTAACGTCTCTTCTCTCCTAAAGTCAAAAATTCAAACCTGCAGCACTTTGCCTTCATCAAGCCGAATCTGAACACACAGCTGTTTCCTGTCTGCGCAGTCATAATAAAAGCCTCTGGGCTGTAGTTTACACCTTTATTCCCTCTGATGTGATGGAACTGATGGAACCTGAAGGAACGTGACGGTGTTCTCCCTCAGCTAGGACTATAAACTATGACAGGTCAACGCTCAGGTCTGGTTCCACGGCAGCAGGAACAGCAGCTGTTCACGCGGGCTTTTATTATGAAAGGTCTTATCTGACTTCCTGTCTTACTGTGGCCAGTTTGATCACATGACTTCCTGTCAGACGCACATCTGGTAGTCATTAACTGGGGGGTTTCCATGGAGACGAAGCACAACTGTGACAGCGTGAAGATCCAGAGAAGAAAAACTTCACCAGTTACTGCAGTAACTTCTGCACTGAAGTCCACTTTACTGCGTAGCTTCGCTGCAGGATGCTTGACTGTATTTATGAGGACAAACAGGCGACTCTGAGCCGCTTCTGACTTCTAAACTGTCAGAAATGACTTGGTTTCTTATCTGTGTCATTAAAAATGATCTCGGATTTATCAGACATGTGCATCATAGAAAACACAAATTTATGTGGAAAAACGTTCAACTTAATAAGGAAATGATTACAGCTGAGAGAGCAGCGAGACCTTCGACCTGCACATGATGGAAGCAGTAACGCCGGCTTTGTTTTGGTCTCAGTGGGATTACTGTAAAACACTTTACGCCAGTGTCAGTCCCTCATCTCTGTCCCGCCTGCAGCTAGTGCAAAACGCCACTGCCCGTCTTTTAACAGGCACACATAAGAGAGATGACATCACACCCACGTTAGCCAGGGCCGCCTTAACGCGCCTTTAGGCCCTTGGGCTGAGAGGTTTTGCAGCCCCCCCCCCCAACAGAATCTCAGTTTAAAATATGTAATAACTATATTTTTAATGATGGATTGCATTTCTGTGGCACTTTTCATGACACCCAAGACTTTATAATGAGTCCATTCTTCCTTCAGTCCACAGACAATGATAGAGGTAAGCTACTTCTGTAGCCACAGCTGCCCTGGGGCAGACTGACAACAATATGGCTGCCAATCCACGCCAACTGAACATTTATTCACATTCATACATCAGTGTCATGAACCATGAACACAGTGGAGCCAAGGTGGGTCACGTGTCTGGCCCAAGGACACAACAGCAAGGTGGGGGGAGCGGGATTCAAACCGCCGACCTTCCAGTTATTGGGCCACCTGCTCTACCTCCTGAGCCACTACGGCCTCATTTCTGTTTGTCTTTGAGAACTAATGCAGCTGTGAGCTAGAAAAGACAACTACACTGCAAAAAGTCAATATCAGTCAAATGAAATCAATTCCGGCTGTTTCTGCTGGTTTTTGTCTGACAAGATATTTATTCTTGCTGTGCAGTTGATGTGGGAGAACATTTTCCATGTTGAAGATCGTTTTAACTTGTCTGAAGCAATTTGATAAGTCAAATGTTCTTGCCCTGTTGGCAGATAATTTTACTTAAAATAAGCAACAAATTCTGGCAATAGATCATTTTAGTTGAAATTAGGAAAAAAAAACACATCTGCCAACAAAGTAAGATTACATTTGTTAAAACAAGTAAAAATTATCTTAAAGCAAGTAAAATCTAACAGAAAACTGCACAACAAAAAGAAATTCTTGTCTTGTCAAAATTAAGAAAACAAACTTAAAGCCTTGATTTAGGATATTTAATCTTACTAAGATTTTCATTTTTACAGTGACAGATAGTACTGCCTTCAGCATAAACACAAACTAGTCAAATCTCTCGCTCTCTCTGACACACACACACACACACACACAGCACCACGGCCTAAACAGCACCAGGTATCAGAGGATGACACTGATCAACAGTTACAGTCTAATGATGACAGCAGAACACAAAGTTATATCAGTCAAGTATTCCTGATTCAAACAATGTGCAACAGCATCAACTGGACAAGCCCTTAGAGAACACATACCTTCACCAAGGCTCCTTCCGTCCCTCATGGATGACCTCTAAATGTAATGGGTTCGTGTGTAGGCCACAAGCCAGTTCTGATGAAGATTGCATCAAAGTGTATCCAGTAGTTTTGGAGGATTCTTGCTAACACACTGTGAAAGAGCCTTGGTGGAGGTATGCATTCTCCAATCATCACCAAAATGTAATGGGTTCCTCTCTAGCCCAAGGACCACCTCTGGAGAAAATTTCACCCAAATCCATCCAGTAGGTTTTGTGTAATCCTGCTGCACAAATGACATTCACTTATATAGCGCTTTTCTTCTCATCTAGGATGACCAAAGCGCTTTACAGATCCTGCAGTCCACACGTTCACACACTGATGGCGGCAGAGCTGCCATGCACACAGGCGCTCACCAGGCCACCAGGAGCAACTGGGGGTTCAGTGTCTTGCTCAAGGACACTTCGACAAGCGGACAGCAGACAGAGCGGCAATCGAACCCATGACCCTCCAATCAGTAGTCAGTCACACTACACCTGCGCCATCGCCACCCACAAATACAAACAAGATCCTTGGTGGAGGTATGCACTCTCAGATCATCACCAAAATTTAATGGGTGCATCCTTGGCCCAAGGGCTACCTCTGGGGAAAATCTCTTCAAAATCCATATGGTAGTTTTAGCGTATTCCTGCTAATAAACAGAAAAACAAACAAACAAACCACCCCGATCACATGACCTCCTTGGTGGAGGTAATTAAAAACCTGCACAGGTGACTGGAAAGCTACAAACAGCATGTCTTACCTTTTTGGCAAAGTTCTTTCTTCTGGCCTTCTTGAATGAAAAACCCTTCATTATGTCCTTTAAGTCCAGCTCAGGAATGACGTCCTACTCTCTGGACATCAGTGTGAGGTTCCACAGTCTGTTTCAGCAGCAGGCTTGATCTAGTCTACTTTCACCAAGCTCCCAGTCTACTGTCCCACACACAGCTGTCTGATGAAGCAGTGATGGCCTGACATCAGACCTGGCTTTTCTTGAGCTGGTCTCCACCTCTCAGCTTGCCTTCTCCACTGGCCTGCTCTCTTTCAGCAGGATCTGCTGGTCTTTGTTGTGTTACAGTTAAGGCTTTTATTTGTGAGATACGGGTGGCGGCTCCACCTTCTGGTTCCGCCACCACCCGTGCCTATAAGAGGGCAGCGGGCAGGAGTGGCGGTCTCTTTGCCACCTCTCTGCCTGACAGCTGTGTGTGAGCTCTTTAATAAAAGTGTGTTCAGTTCGACACCTGGCCTCGTCCTTGGCTCCATATACTAAGATAAGATAAGATCAGCCTTTATTAGTCCCACAATGGGGAAATTCCAGGATTGCAACAGCACAGGGATAGCAACACTCAGAGCAACAATCAGAAGGCAAGAGAAAACAAGAACATCTAGTAAACATATGTACATATTACTATAAATGTATATATATAGACACACAGTGCGGAGCATTATGGTTGGTGAATGTGCAGCAGAAAGTCTAAGTTCTCTCTCCACGGATGCGGCGGGCCAGCTGGAAGTCTTTGGGCATGATAGTGACCCTCTTGGCGAAGAAGAGACCTACCAGGTAGGCCTCTCTGGTCTCCTGCAGAGCCATGACGGCGAAGCTCAGGAAGCACAGGTGGGTCTTGAAGTCCTGAGCGATCTCCCTCACCAGGCGCTGGACGGGCAGCTTACGGATGAGCAGCTCCGTGGATTTCTGGTAGTGACGGATCTCTCTCAGAGCTACGGGCCTGTGACGGCGAGGCCTCTTCACTCCGCCTGTGGCCGGAGCACCTCTCCGAGCAGCCCTGGTGGCTAGCTGTCTCCTGGGGGGCTTCTTCCTCCAGTAGATGTTACGGGCGGTCTGCTTGGTTCTTGCCATCGCTCTTTATTATTCTGTCTTATATTTCTTGCATGCCGCCTAAACTCCAGCCCGGCACCCGCGTCGTTTTCGCTACAGCTCCCGGTATGTCGAGTTTCCCATTAGCACCGGGCGGCGGCCAAGTGCTAGCTAGCACCAGCTCCTCCCCGCTCCAACGTCTCCCTGATATAACATTTGGCAACAAAGATAAAAGTGGATTAAACCAAGGCATGGAAGCATGTGAGTTTGAAATTCGGCCGTTTCTGGAGCCCCCCCGGCAAGCCACCGATTTCCTGGCCGAGGTGGTGCGCCACTTTCCGGACGTGCATGGTGGTGCTGAACCTTGGGAAGCTAGAGAAGTTGAGGGCACGTAGGTTGTTGGTGCACAATCTTGCAGTGAAGGAACAGCATGTTCCGAGCCTGCTGGGGGAGTGTGATAGTTTTGACGAAGTGGTTGAGCTAATGGCACGCCATTTTTGCGCCCTGGAAAATGTCATGGTTTGCAAGATTCAGTTTTGATAGTACCGCCAATAGGTGGGTGAGTCTATTCAGCGGTTTGTGGCAGACTTGGGGCTGTTGGTCAGCGGGTTCCAGCTCAGATCGTTGGAAGAAAAGATGATCCGCAACCAGTTGGTGGAGCATATCAACTGCTCTGCGATTAGGTTGAGGCTGCTTACATTTTCAGGTGAACTGACACTGCCCACAACCATCGAGTTAGCTCAACTGCTGGAAGCTGTGGACAAATTGTCACGGGAGCTGAGTGAGAGCTTACCACACCGGCATCTGGGATCACCGTTGACCACGCATGCAGTGGACCCGGTCAGCGTTGGAAGCGTGGAGAATGATGTGAATGACGCCAACGCTGGGAATGTGAGGTCCGCCCCAGGAAAGCCCAAATGTATGGGTTGTGGGTCCACCAAGCACCGTTTCAAGGCCAGAGACTGTTCAGCAGGAGCGAAGCACTGCGGTAAATGTGGCCACTTGCTTCATGTCACCAGAGTATGCCACAGATCCAAGCGAGGAAGTCTGTGGCGCTAGGAGGACTCTCTCGCCCCCACGGTTGTTCATGCTGTGTCCCCGAGCACCAACGGACACAGGGACTGTATGGTGGAGTTGGATGGGGTGGAGGTGCCTTTATGGATCGATATGGGAGTGGTGGGCTCCATGCTGGATTGGACGACTGTGAGACATTTTTCCCCACACTTCAAGGTTGGGTGTGACCTGGTGCCGCTTTGTGGTTGTGGAGGCGGACAGCTGGCCATGGTGGGAACTTTGAAACTGATGGCTCGATACAAATCGGCCAAGATGTGGGGCTGTCTGATCTGGACAGTGGTAGAAGCACAGTCTGAGATGAAGAACTGCCTGGCACCCTGGAGAGTGAGCAAGAGCAAAATTGGTCAGGGTCATCACAGGAGGGTCTCTGTGTCACAGCTCAAGTCACCCTGGATGAGGGTACTGGGCAGCACAGCGGGATGCCTGTGATGATGGGCAATGTCGGGAGGCTGGTTCCACCTCTTCTTGGCCAGTGAACGGAGGGCCACAATGGCAATGGCAGCGGTGAAATTAAAAGAGGTTGGGGCTAGACCGTCAGGCACAGTACAACGACGTGCCAAGCAGCGACCCTGCAGGCCGAGCAGGAGCCCTCTGGAGGTCAAGGACTGGATTCGGGAGGAGAGGCGACCATGGCAGGTACAGACTGGCCAGCGGTCAGAGGAGCGCCAGGGACGGTCACACGTCGTGGCCAGACGGGAGGACGTTCATCTCCAGCTGCTAGACAGTTTGTGGGGGCACCCGAACGAGCTGCAGTGTGCCCGGGAGGGAACTGAGGGACGTGGGCCTGGACAGGCGGAGCAGCCGGTGGTGATGAAGGGGAGGCACACTGGTGCTGAGTAGGCTGGCTGCCTCTGGGGGTTCAGGTTCAGGTTCCTTTATTTGCACCCATAGGTAGATTTGTTTTGCAGTCTGGTGACATCCATATTTACAAGCCACAACTACATTCAACATAGACACAAACACAGACACACATGAAGCTGACTATGACATATGATCAGGGGCGGACTGATGGCAAGGCGGTCCAGGGGACCCACAGACTTGTTTTCTCCGGCCATATGTATACAGGTTGATTTATGTGTGTATAGTTGGGATGTTTTGTTGTGTGTGTTATAAGTTGATGGTCATGTTGGTGTTCTGTTTGTTTTGTTATTTCTATATACAGTTTTGGGGGTTAATGTATGTGTTTTAATTTAATGTAGGAGACGCGGCAGTGCTTTAGTTTCACATGGACTCGTTCAGTTTAAGTGGCAGAATAACCCTCTTCGCTGTGTGGGGGAGGTGGCAGTCTACCCATCTGCCCTAGTTTCAGTTCTGTTGGGGTGACTGTGTTCGGCCAGTTGTGTTGTATTGTTTAATTAATTTTTGTCTGGGACTCGGGTCCTAATTTGGGGTGGGTCTGAACTGTGTGTTTTTGGCTTTTGTGAAGGGGGGGGGGGGAGAATATTGTGTTACAGTTTTATTTGTGAGGTACAGGTGGCGGCTCCACCTTCTGGTTCTGCCACCACCCGTGACTATGAGATGGCAGCGGGCAGGAGGGGCGGTCTCTCTGCCCCCTCTGGGCAGCACGGTGGTGCAGTGGTTAGCACTGTTGCCTTACAGCCAGAAGGTTCCTGGTTCGAATCCCCAGGTTGGCAGGGGTTGGAACCTTTCTGTGTGGAGTTTGCATGTTCTCCCTGTGCTGCGTGGGTTTACTCCGGGGGCTCCGGTTTCTTCCCACAATCCAAAGACATGCATGTTAGGTTAATTGGTTGTTCTAAATTGTCCCTAGATATCTGTCTCCTATAGGCCCTTAGAATAGAGGGTTAGGACTAGTGAAAGCGCTTTGAGTGGTCTTTGTGACTAGAAAAGCGCTATATAAGTGCAGGTTAGTTAGTTAGTTAGTCTCTGACTGACGGCTGCACGTGTGCTGTGTGTGAGCTCTTTAATAAACACGCGTTCAGTTCGACACCTGGCCTCATCCTTGGCTCCATATCCTGACCTGGAGGTCTTCTCCTCCAGGTGGGGCCTTTGACGGCCCACCTGTCTCCTCGGTGCAGTAATTAGTAGCCCCGCCTCCACTCGTTGCTTCAGCTTAGAAAAAGCCTTTATTCCTGGGGATTTTTTTGAGCAATTCATTTCCCCTAAGCTCTTTGCCTCTCAATAATTTTATAACGGCCACTCACAAACTTTGTTCCGGACAGTTTGACCAAACTAATTACTTCTTACCTCTCACTGGCGCTTGCATAGTCACATGTCAAAGCAGTTCCTCTGATAGGCTCTTGTTTCATGGTACCCATGTGGGCCACCTGTAAACTGGACCAACAGCAGCCACACACGAATATCAAGTGATGGACATAGAATTTGACCAGTTAGCAACAATGTGATCTTTTTAATGATAGGCCCCTGACCCTCGTAGGGCCCTGGGCTTCAGCCCCGCCCGTTCATTAAGGAGGCCTCGATGCTAGCATCACTCCACTGGCTGCCCGTCCATTTTAGAGTTTGTTTTAAAATTCTTTTATTGGTTTTTAAATCTTTGAACGGTCTTTACCTCTCTGAGTTTCTGCATCCCTACACTCCCTCCCGGTCCCTCTGGTCAGCTGATCAGCTGCTCCTGGGAGTCCCAAACACAAAGTGGAAGCTCAGAGGAGACAGAGCTTTTCCCGTCACGGCACCCAGGTTATCGGCAAGGCACGTGCAGCTGATACGTGAACTATATTGAATTTCACCAAAACTTTTTTTTTTGTATATTTGGCTTATTTAATTAAATTAAATTTGATTCTATTTTAATAATCTCCAGCCTTTGTATGTGTGTGTGGCAACACACAGCGTGCTGACATAGTCACATCTGTGTGCGTTCCCAGCCAAAGTAGTTTTTGCTATAGCTGGTGGAGAGGAGCACGGCAGCTACTTCCACACAGCTCACACGGGTCTCTCTGTTGCTGCACAGACTTCAGTAAAGAAACCTGTGGGATCCTGAACTGCTTCCTGTACTCTTGTTGAAGAACCCAGAACACAACGCAGAAATAAGACACGGCTTACACAAGGCGAGGCAAGTTTATTCATATAGCACATTTCATATACAAGACAAGTCAAAGTGCTTTACATATAACATTAAAGCATTAGAGCAAATTGCAAAAGGTGTAGAAGAGCTTGGAATAACGAGGCGATGTGACTTATAAACCAAAGTTTATTATCAGCTTTGCTCCTCTAACAAGTCTCATCTAGTGCAGCAGCAGAAGAAGTAAGAGAGCGAACACATTCGGCTCTGTGTACTTATACTCACACACAACAAAAGACATGCATATCAAAGCTGATCTCCCTCATTATCTTAATCCCCCTCCTTTGTCTCCGTACCCCTCCACCTGGCCCTGGGAGGTCAGGGCGACCTATCTGGTCTCCACCGCAGCGCCTCGGATGCTCTTTGATCTTCACTGGCGGTTGAGACCTCTTTGTCCTGTTCTGAGGTGTGAAGTCGCTTTACATATGTAATCACCAAACATTCCCACATGCTTCAACATATGTAGGTTATGGGATATATGATTAATATAGACCACAGCCCCCCCCAAACGACTAAGAAAAGGACAATAGAAAAATTCACAGTTTAAGATAATTACTATGACATACTAACTGCTACACCTCTTGCCACAGAAGAAACTTTCCAGCAGCCATGCTCCTAAGAGAGTTCAGTGGTAATCATAACAGCATAGTAAAATCACAAGTCAGTCCTAAACTGTTACAGCACAATTAGTGAACAACTGTTGAGTAGTTTGCATCAGTCTCTGTGCCGTCTGGGTTTTAATCTTCTTCCGAATCTGCTGTGGGTCCGCTTGGGCGTCCTGCTGGGACCTTCCTGTAAGGAATCTGCAGCTTGGGGAGGAGAGTGATTATTTGTTCCCTGCAGGGGGGCTGAGTCTTTTCTCTTGGGGGGTCTACCCCGCCGAGGTGCTCTCGCCAACCGTGCAGGCTCGTCTCTCAACAAGAAGGCAGGTTTAAGTCTGTCAGTGCTGACTGTTTCTTTTCTATCCCCAAAATCAAGCACAAAATGCTTATCACCAGGTTCCAGCACTCTGAATGGTCCATCGTATGGTGGGCGGAAGGTTGGTTTTAAAGCTTCATGCCTAACAAAAACGAATTCAGCGTTTTTTAAAGCTTGGGGAACAAAAACCTGCGGAAAAGAATGATGTGCCAGTCCGGGGAGAGTGTCGGGGCCGTTGCTGCCTAAAAACCTTGGGGCTGGAAGATGCCCTGGCTCTGGGTTCTCTGGTAAAAATTCACCTGGGAGCCTGAGAGGTTGTGCAAAAACTAATTCTGCTGGAGAGGCGTCTAGATCCTCTTTAGGTGCAGCACGCAACCCCAATAAAACCCAGGGAAGTTTATTTACCCAATTTGTATCCGTTAGTGAGGCTCTGAGGGCGGCCTTTAAAGACCTGTGAAAACGCTCGCATAACCCATTAGCCTGAGGGTGATAAGCGGTAGTGCGGTGAATTGTTGCCCCTAAGCTGCTGGACATGGCTGACCAAAGCTCCGAGACAAATTGAGGTCCCCTATCGGACGTGATGTCCGATGGGACGCCGAAACGTGCCACCCAGTTTGTCAAAAAAACGCGAGCGACTTCCTCCGCTGTGGTTGACGCCAGAGGGACCGCCTCCGGCCAGCGCGTGGTGCGGTCTATCATTGTTAGCAGGTGTGTGAAACCTCGGGAGGAAGGTAGTGGTCCCACGAGGTCAACATGAACGTGGTCGAACCTTCTAGCAGGGATTGGAAAAGGCTCCAGAGGGGCTTTAGTGTGTTCGTGTATTTTGGCGCACTGACAAGAAATGCAAGTCTTTGCCCATTCTTTTACGTTTTTGCGCAGGCCAGGCCACACAAACTTTTCGGCAACCATTTTAACCGAAACGCGCACACCCGGGTGCGCGAGGGAGTGAATTGAGTCGAAAATACGGCGGCACCTTAAGCCCCTTTCCTCCAGCCTTAACCCTGTTGGTCCAGACAGGAATGCGCGCACGTCCGCGTCACTACTTTGCTCCTCCGCCATGGCTGCGTAATCTATCCCTACGTGGATTGGGGCCACGTATGTGTCCGCGTTGGCGAAGAGTTCTGCGGCTGAGGTAGTGTGATCTGTCTCCTCACGCTCTGGCGATGTCACAGCGCGAGAGAGGCAGTCTGCTACCACGTTAAGTTTGCCTGCCACATGTCGAATGTCTGTGGTGAACTCTGAAATTGCAGCTAGTTGTCTTTGTTGCCTGCCTGACCACGGTTCGGAAATTTTAGCCATCGCAAAGGTGAGCGGTTTGTGGTCTACAAAAGCCATGAAACGCCGCCCCTCCAACCAGAACTGGAAGTGGCGGATGGATAAATGAAGCGCTAGCAGCTCCCTGTCAAAAGTGCTGTATTTACGCTCAGTTTGGTTTAGTGATTTGCTGAAAAATGCCAAAGGTTGCCAGATTCCGCCGATGTGTTGTTCTACAACCGCCCCTATGGCCAGGTCTGAAGCATCTGTGGTTAGTGCAATGCAGGCCGAGGGATCGGGGTGAACCAACAATGTGGCGTTAGCTAGGGCACTTTTTACTTCCGCGAAGGCGCGTTCGCACTCCGGGGTCCATTCGACCGCGTTGGAAGGTTTTTGTTTTCTGAGCGCGTCATATAGGGGCTGCATGAGCTGAGCTGCGCGGGGGAGGAAACGATTGTAAAAATTAACCATTCCCAAAAATTCCTGCAGCAATTTGACCGTTTGTGGCCGTGGGAAACTTTTTACTGCGCGAACTTTGTCTGGCAGTGGGACTGCCCCCTTCGGTGAAACTCTGTGTCCCAAAAAATCAATTTGTGACACGCCGAATTTGCATTTGGCTGGATTGATTATTAACCCGTGCTCTTCTAGTCTCCGAAAAACCATAGTGAGATGCTGTTCGTGTTCTTCCTCAGACGAGCTGGCTACCAGCATATCGTCGAGGTAGACGAACACGAAGGGGAGGTCGCGTAATACCACGTCCATCATCCGCTGAAAGGTTTGAGCAGTGCCTTTGAGGCCAAAAGGCATCCGCAAAAATTCAAAAAGACCGAAGGGGGTTATTACAGCTGTTTTAGGAATGTCTTCCGCTTGAACGGGGACTTGGTGATAGCCGCGGACCAGGTCTATTTTTGAAAAAATGCACGCACCCGCCAGATGTAATGAAAAATCTTGGATGTGAGGAATTGGGTAGCGGTCATGCGCTGTCGCATTGTTTAATCTTCGGTAATCGCCGCACGATCTCCAAAAACCGTCGGATTTCGGGACCATGTGAAGCGGTGACGCCCAGGGGCTTTTTGAGCGCCTGATAATGCCTAGTTTTTCAAGGGTGGTAAACTCGTCCCGAGCTACGGCGAGCTTGGTCGCGTCTAAGCGCCGAGCTTTGGCGAACACGGGTGGGCCCATTGTGGGAATAAAGTGTTCGACCCCGTGCTTAGCCACTGTAGCTGAGAATTTGGGAATTGTGAGTGCTGGAAATTGGGTGAGGAGTTGATCAAACTTACCTCCTGCTGTAGTGATGCTGGCCTGCACGGGTGGTGGAGAAACTCGAGCTGAGCAGGGAATAGAAGCAAAGGACAATGCATTAACCAAGCGTCTGTTCGCTAGATTGACCAATAACCCATGTGCACACAAAAAGTCTGCGCCCAACAAGTTAAAACTCACCGCCGCTACAACAAAAGTCCATCTGTAGTTGCGGCCATGGACGCGGAGGGGCAGGTTCCTTTCGCCATAAGTGTCAATGATGGAGCCGTTGGCTGCCACCGCTCCATTGCCCCGGGGGCCCATGGCCCGGTCTGCTTGGGAGGGCATTATAAAACTCAGTTGAGCTCCCGTGTCAATGAGGAACTGCTTGCCGGTGTGTCCGTCCATCACATATAGAAGCTTGCTTTTTTCGCCGAGAACTGCCGCTGTTAACGGTTCTCGGCTTTGGCGTTTTCCCGAAATCGTGAATTTGCAGGGGCGAAGGCATTTGTAAGCCTTCTCGGCGAAGCGGTGGTGGTAATAACAGACGTTGCTCCATCTGTTACGTCTTGGCCGTGTCGCTGCCATGGCGGGCGGATTCCGCTCAATGATTTGTGGCTCCCCGTGGCTCCGGACATCAGCGTTGAGGTCTGCGGATGCTGCTGTGGGTGTCTGTTCCCTGCAGGCGTTGACGAGTCGCTGCGCTTCGCGAGCCAGCGTGCGGAAGTCTTGCTGGGTGCTGCATCACATGTTGGCAAGCGTCCCTCTCGTGTGGCGGCAGCGTACTGAGGAATATAAATTGGAAGAGGAAGTTGTCATTGTCCTCTTCTTTGAGCTGCAGCAAGTCCTCCATGAGGGCCTTGGGTCTGCATCCTCTGTGGCCGTAGACCGCCAGGATCCTCTCGGCTCTCTCCTCGGAAGAGGGGACGAAATTCGCCACGATGGTCGCTTTCAGTTCTCTATATTTGTCCTGGGCCGGCAGCCGCTGGATTATGCTCCGCACACATCTCGAAGTGGCGGCGTCGAGTTTGGCGACGATGTGATAAAACTTTGTATCATCAGTCATGATGCCCGCAAGTGCAAACTGGGCTTCAGCTTGCTGAAACCACGAGGTCGGGTCTTCCTGCCAGAAGTCCGGCAGCTTGACGGTGACGGCGTTTGTGTGGGCCGTCCCTGATGTGTCCGCAGGGTGAGAGTGCCTTCCTTCGGCTCTCGCAGCGGCGCTGGTGCTCGGTTGAGCCCTCTCTGTCACTTCTGCCGTGGGGGAACGTTGTCCATCTGTTCCCCTGTCTGCATGGGCGCCGGCGTGTGCCTGGGTCGCCACAGATGAGTCGATCGTGGGGGAACGCCTCTGGTCCATCCTCGCGTCAGGGTCACCAGTGTAGAAGAGCTTGGAATAATGAGGCGATGTGACTTATAAATCAAAGTTTATTATCAGCTCCTCTAACAAGTCTCATCTAGTGCAGCAGCAGAAGAAGTAAGGGAGCGAACACATTCGGCTCTACATACTTATACTCACACACAACAAAAGACATGCATATCAAAGCTGACATCCCTCATTATCTTAATCCCCCTCTTTTGTCTTCGTACTCCTCCACCTGGCCCTGGGAGGTCAGGGCGACCTATCTGGTCTCCAACGCAGCGCCTCGGATGCTCTTTGATCTTCACTGGCGGTTGAGACCTTTTGTCCTGTTCTGAGGTGTGAAGTCGCTTTACATATGTAATCACCAAACATTCTCACATGCTTATACATATGTAGGTTATGGGATATATGATTAATATAGACCACAAAAGGAATACATAAGATTTAAAAAGCAAACTCAAAAGTAAATTAAAGAGAAACAAAAGCAGGCTAAAACAGAATACGACAGAAATAAAATTTACAGTGCATTGTGGGAGATTAACAATTATTCTACTAAAAGGTCACAGCAAAGAGGAGAGTTTTTAACCTGGATTGAAAGCAGCTGAGAGTTTCAGCAGCCCTGATGCTTTCTGGGAGTTTGTTCCATATGTGAGGAGCATAAAAACTAAACGCTGCCTCACCATGTTTGTTTCAAACTCTGGGCACAGACAGGAGGCCTGACCCTGATGATCTGAGGGCTCTGGGTGGTTCATAATAGACCAGCAGATCTGAGATGTATTTTGGCCCTAAACCATTCAGAGCTTTATAAACCAACAGCAGTATTTTGAAGTCTATTCTCTGACAGACAGGAAGCCAGTGTAAAGATCTGAGAACTGGACTTATATGATCTACTTTCTTGGTCTTAGTGAGGACTCAAGCTGCATCGTTCTGAACCAACTGCAGCTGTCTGATGGACTTTTTAGGGAGACCTATGAGGACAGCATTACAGTAATCCAGTTTACTGAAGATAAATGCATTGACAAGTTTTTCTAGATCCTGCTGAGACATCAGACCTTTAATCCTCGCTATCTTCTTTAAGTTATAATAGGCTGACTTCACTACTGTCTTATTGTGGCTGTTAAAATTCAGGTCTGAGTCCACAACCACACCCAGATTTCTGGCTTGGCTGTTGGTGTTTAGCATCATTGACTGAACCTGAGAACTAACTTTGAGTCTTTCTTCTTTGCCTCCAAAAACTATTATTTCAGTTTTGCCTCCATTTAACTGAAGAAAGTTCTGGCACATCCACTCTCTAATTTGACCATTGCATTTGATCAGGGTTTTAATTGGACCATAGTCTCCTGGTGAGATGGTTATGTAGATTTGTGTATCATCTGCACAATTATGGTAATATATTTAGTTGTTTTGTATGATTTGAGCTCGTGGGAGCATATACAGCCGTGGACAAAATTGTTGGTCCCCCTCTGTTAATGAAAGAAAAACCCACAATGGTCACAGAAATAACTTGAATCTGACAAAAGTGGTAATAAATAAAAAGTCTATGAAAATTAACCAATGAAAATCAGACAATGCTTTTGAATTGTGGTTCAACAGAATTATTTTAAAAAATAAACTCATGAAACAGGCCTGGACAAAAATGATGGTACCCTTAACTTAATATTTTGTTGCACAACCTTTTGAGGCAATCACTGCAATCAAACCATTTCTGGAACTGTCAATGAGACTTCTGCACCTCTCAGCAGGTATTCTGGCCCACTCCTCATGAGCAAACTGCTCCAGTTGTCTCAGGTTTGAAGGGTGCCTTCTCCAGACGGCATGTTTCAGCTCCTTCCACAGATGTTCAATAGGATTTAGATCAGGGCTCATAGAAGGCCACTTTAGAATAGTCCAATGTTTGGCTCTTAGCCATTCTTGGGTGTTTTTAGCTGTGTGTTTTGGGTCATTATCCTGTTGCAAGACCCATGACCTGTGACTGAGACCAAGCTGTCTGACACTGGGCAGCACATTTCTCTCTAGAATACCTTGACAGTCTTGAGATTTCATTGTACCCTGCACAGATTCAAGACACCCTGTGCCAGATGCAGCAAAGCAGCCCCAGAACATAACAGAACCTCCTCCATGTTTCACAGTAGGGACAGTGTTCTTTTCTTGGTATGCTTCATTTTTGTGTCTGTGAACATAGAGCTGATGTGCCTTGCCAAAAAGTTCCAGTTTTGTCTAGTCTGTCCATAGGACATTCTCCCAGAAGCTTTGTGGCTTGTCAACATGCAGTTTGGCAAATTCCAGTCTGGCTTTTTTATGATTTGTTTTCAACAGTGGTGTCCTCCTTGGTTGTCTCCCATGAAGTCCACTTTGGCTCAAACAATGACGGATGTGTATTGATATGTGAAGTTCATATGGAGTCACCACTAGAGGGCAGTATGACCCCAGCCATGACCTAACTATAAAAGGAGTTGTACTTGAGTCACTGGGTGGTTAGTTGTTAGTTGCACTTGAAGTGACAAGTAAAAAGTCCTAACTGACACCCGGTGTGTGCGCCTCGTCATTACATGTTCCAGGAGAACATTACATGGTACCAGGAGTAAATTACATGATACCAGGATATAAAACTACGAACCGACGGCGAAGATGAACGCTCTTCGACAGCTGGACGAGTTAAAGTTGACCGGTAATGTCAACGAGAACTGGAAAGTATTCAAACAGAGTTTTGAACTTTATTCGCTTGCTATCGGTCTCCGTGACGAGGAGAGGAAAATAGCATTACTGCTAACAGTAGCAGGGCGAGCGGCGCTAAATGTGTTTAACACATTCATCTTCACGGAAGAAGAAAAAGGCAACTTCGACGCCGTGATGAAGAAATTTGACGATTATTGCACACCGAGAAAGAATGAAACGTACGAGAGGTATGTGTTCAGAAAAAGACTTCAGAAAGAGTCAGAGTCCATCGAGCTGTATGTCACAGACCTACGGTTGAAATGTCAGTCATGCAACTTTGGAACAGTGAGTGAGTCAATGATACGGGACCAAATTGTAATTGGGGTCCAAGACAACAAATTGCGGATGCAATTACTGAAAGAGACTAACTTAACGCTGGAGAAAGCGATACAGATTTGCCAAGCGTCTGAGAGTATAAAGGCACAATTAAAGACTTTTAGCAGCAAGGAAAAGGAGACTGCTGAGGTCGGTGCAGTGCAGCGCGCGAAGCCGAAAGGAACGTTGCAGGCAAGAAAAAGGGAGGCAAACCCAGAGCGCGCGCGCGGGAACTGCGAGCGGTGTGGAAGGCAACACGCGCCGAAACAGTGTCCAGCATTCGGGAAGGAATGTCGCAAATGTGGCGGAAAAAATCACTTCGCAAAGACCTGCTTCTCAAAGACGAGGGTGCAACTCGTGGAGAAAAAGAGCGACAGCGAGGAGGATCAGTTTTACGTGGACGCCATCGAGGGAGAGACGAGCGCTGACGAATGGATTGTGTGCTTGGATGTGAATGGCACGGACATGTCACTGAAGCTCGACACAGGTGCGCAGGTAAACATCCTGCCAATGAAAGAATTTAAAAGACTGAAAAACAAGCCGAAAATAAGAAATAAAAAGATTAATCTGAGAACATATGACGATAAGCCAATACCCACTAAGGGAATGTGCAGGGTTACACTGTCAAACAAAGATAAGACAGTGAATGCATTGTTTGTACTTGTTGATGGAAATAGACAAGCAATTTTGGGTTTAAAAACATGCGATCAGCTAGGTCTGATCAAAAGGGTGAATGTCATTGATACAGACAAGGTGACAGCACGAGAAAATACAGAGGCTACAACAAGTAAGCACAAACACACTGACTGGGTGAAAGAATACAAAGAGGTGTTCAAAGGAATAGGCCGCCTACCAGGCAAACAAAAAATTAGGCTGAAAGAGAATGCAGAGCCAGTCATACATGCAGCGAGAAAAGTGCCAATAGCTCTTAAAAAGAGGCTGAGAGAAACACTAGACTCACTGATAGCAGACGGAGTGGTCAGAAAAATAGAAGAACCAACTGAATGGGTTAACTCACTAGTTATAGTGGAGAAGCCAAATGGAGATTTGAGATTGTGCATAGATCCAAAAGATCTAAATAAAGTAATACAGCGGGAGCATTACAGGCTACCAACAAAATCTGACATAACCAGCACAATGAGTGGAGCAAGCTACTTCACAAAATTAGATGCCAAATCTGGGTTTTACCAAATAGTGCTAGATGAGGAAAGCGCTAAATTGTGCACATTTAATACGCCATTCGGAAGGCATTGCTTTCTACGAATGCCGTTCGGGATTAGCTCAGCCCCTGAAATTTTCCATAGAACTGTGCAGCAATTGTTTGACGGAATAGAAGGGGTGGGAGTTTTTCTTGATGATGTGGTAGTCTGGGGAAAAACAAAAGAGGAGCACGACGAAAGGTTGGCAAGAGTTCTCACACAGGCGCAAAAGTCAGGTATGAAACTGAATAAGAGTAAGTGCCAATTCGGGGTACGGGAGATTACATACCTGGGAGAAAAATTATCTGGGGCAGGCGTGCAACCAGATCCGGAAAAAGTGCGGGCCATAGCAGAGCTGCCAGTACCGCAGAACAAAACTGACTTGCAAAGAGCCCTAGGACTAGTCAATTACATGGGGAAATTTATTCCAAATTTATCAGCTAACACAATAGCTCTTAGAAGCTTGTTAGAGACCAATACAATGTGGCAGTGGATGGCAGAGCATGCCAGAGAATGGGAGTGGCTCAAAAGCAGTCTAATAAAGGAGCCAGTGTTAAAATTCTATGATCAGGACAAACTGCTAAAAGTGTCCACAGATGCGTCCAAAGCCGGCCTAGGAGCTGTGCTATTGCAAAAACATGACACAGAGTGGTATCCAGTTGCATACGCGTCGCGCACCATGACAAGCGCAGAAAGAAATTACGCGCAAATAGAGAAGGAGACTCTAGGTGCAGTGTTTGGATGTGAAAAGTTTCATGAATATGTGTATGGACGGTCAGTAATACTAGAAACAGACCACAAACCACTGATTGCAATCTCACAGAAGCCACTGGGTGACGCACCACCGCGCATCCAGCGTCTAATGTTAAGATTACAGAAATATGACTTGAAATTTGAGTTTACACCAGGCAAGCAACTAATTGTAGCCGATGCGCTGAGTAGGGCTAGCTTGAGCAACACCAGCAGCACAACAGAGGAAGCTGTGCAAATACATGTAGACTCTATTAAGGCACACATGCCAGTGTCAGATGCAAAATGGACGAAGATAGTGAAAGAAACACAAAAAGATGAGAAACTAAAAAGAGTAATGGAACAGATACATCAGCCAGGACAGGTTATGATTGACAAGCCTTACCAACACTTTAAAGGTGAACTGTCTGTGTTAGATGGGGTTCTGTTAAAAGGTACAAGGATAGTCATACCCACCTCCATGAGATCAGAAATGGTTAAATTAGTGCATGAGGGGCATTTGGGTATTAAAAAGTGCAAAAGACGTGCACGTGATGTTTTGTATTGGCCCAGCATGCACAAGGACATTGAGGCATATGTGCAGCGCTGTGAGACTTGCCAGCGCCACAGGTATCAACAGCCAAAGGAGCCTATGAGGCCCCATGAGAAGCCTCAAGGGCCATGGAGAAAAGTGGGCATGGATCTATTTCAGCTTAAGGGCAAGGACTATCTGTTAGTCATGGACTATCATTCCACCTACCCAGAGTTTGCAGGGTTGAGTGACACAACAGCAGAAAAGGTGATTGCACATACAAAGACAATGTTCGCACGCCATGGAATTCCAATGACTGTTGTAAGTGATAACGGACCACAATTCACGAGTCAGTGCTTCAAAGACTTTGCAGACACATATGGGTTCAAGCACGTGACTTCAAGCCCTCTGTACCCACAGTCAAATGGGTTAGCAGAGAAAGGGGTGCAAATTGTGAAGCGCATACTGAAAAAGGCTGCAGACAATGCAGAAGACCCACATCTGGCGATCCTGAATTACCGAGCATCACCACTGGAGAATGGACTGTCCCCAGCAGAAATGCTCATGAACAGAAAACTCAGAACGCGACTTCCATCAGCATCTCAAGTGATGGAAAAGAGAGATGTGAGGCGTGATGAGAGGCAAACTGAACTGTACAACAGAACAGCACGACGTCTGAGACCACTTGCACATGAGGACATAGTGCGAGTGAGATGTGATGGAGAATGGGGACCGCTGGCAAAAGTGGTTAAAGAAACAACTCCCAGATCATATGAAGTCATCACAGAGCATGGGAAAACAATGAGGCAAAACCGACGTCACTTACTGAAAGTGCCTCAGACAAAAATGAGAGTCACAGACAGTGAAATAAGCGACATGCTAATTTCCAGCCAAACCGAACAACCAGAAATGGCTGAGAACCAGAACTTAGAGACAGACACTAACGAACAGACTGAGGTGACACAAATCAGAAGATCACAAAGGCAAATTGTGAAACCGAAAAGACTGATTGAGGAAATGTAAGGAGTACTGAAATAAAAAAAAAAAAATAAAAAAAAAATGTGTTGATATTGAATTGTAAACAGAGGAAAAAAATGTGTTGATGTTGAATTGTAAACAGAGAAAAAAATTGAACTTGTGATGCAGTGTACAAGGTTGACAAAGATGTAAAAAGAAATGGAATTTATTTTGTTTATTGAAATTAGAGAAACAGTTTAAGTTTATAGTAGGACGACCTTTTACTTGAAAAAAAAAGGGAGATGTATTGATATGTGAAGTTCATATGGAGTCACCACTAGAGGGCAGTATGACCCCGGCCATGACCTAACTATAAAAGGAGTTGTACTTGAGTCACTGTGTGGTTAGTTGTTAGTTGCACTTGAAGTGACAAGTAAAAAGTCCTAACTGACACCCAGTGTGTGCGCCTCGTCATTACATGTTCCAGGAGAACATTACAGGATGGTGCGATCTGACACTGATGTACCTTGACCTTGGAGTTCACCATGAATGTGTTTAGAGGTTGTTCTGGGCTCTTTTGTTACCATTCGTATTATCCGTCTTCTCCTGCGGCCACGTCCAGGGAGGTTGGCTACAGTCCCGTGGATCTTAAATTTCTGAATAATATGTGCATCTGTAGTCACAGGAACACCAAGCTGCTTGGAGATGGTCTTATAGCCTTTACCTTTAACATGCTTGTCTATAATTTTCTTTCTAATCTCCTGAGAAAACTCTCTCCTTTGCTTCCTCTGGTCCATGTTTAGTGTGGTACACACCATGTCACCAAACAGCACAGTGACTACTTGTCACCCTTTAAATAGGCCGACTGACTGATTACAAGTTTGTAGACACCTGTGATGTTAATTAGAGGACACATCTTGGTTGAAGATGTCCCTATGGTCACATTAGTTTCAATCTTTCCTAGGGGTACCATCATTTTTGTCCAGGCCTGTTTCATGAGTTTGTTTTTTTTTTAATAATTCTGTTGAACCACAATTCAAAAGCATTGTCTGACTTTCATTGGTTAATTTTCATAGAATTTTCATTTACTTTTATCAGATTCAAGTTATTTCTGTGACCACTGTGGGTTTTTCTTTCATTAACAGAGGGGTACCAACAATTTTGTCCATGTCTGTAGATGTTGAAAAGCAAAGGTCCCAAAATGAAACCTTGGGGAACTCCACAGGTTATTTTTGTTCGTTTGGATTTGTAGTTGATTTGTAGCTGTGGTGCACAGGGGTGGACCAGCACCTGTCATCATGGATCCTGGACTACCTCATTAACCGGCCTCAGTTTGTGAGAACCCGGGACTGTGTGTCCGACACGATCATTGGTAGCACGGGGGCCCCCCAGGGAACAGTTTTGGCTCCCTTCCTGTTCACCCTTTATACTGCGGACTTCTCACACAACACAACACACTGCCATTTACAGAAGTTCTCTGATGACTCTGCGATCGTTGGCCTCATCTGCAATGGAGATGAAGCTGAGTACAGAGGGCTTATCCAGGACTTCATGGACTGGTACCATCGGAACTGCCTCCAGATCAACACAAGGAAAACTAAGGAGCTGGTGGTGGACTGCCGCAGGCATGGACAACCCCTCACAGCACCAGTAAATATACAGGGAACAGACATCGAGATGGTGACATCCTACAAGTACCTGGGTGTTCATCTGAACAATAAACTAGACTGGTCACACAATACTGACGCACTCTACAAGAAGGGACAGCGCAGGCTGTTCCTACTGAGGAGACTCAGGTCTTTTGGTGTACAAGGGGCGCTGCTGAAGACATTCTATGACACGGTGGTGGCATCAGCCATCACTTTTGGAGTGGTCTGCTGGGGCAGTGGCATTACGGCAGCCGATAGGAAGAGACTGAACAAACTGATCAAGAAAGCTAGCTCTGTCCTGGGGCAGCGCCCTGACCCAGTGGAGGAGATAGGAGAGAGAAGGATGGTGGCTAAACTGTCATCTCTGCTGGAGTCCGAGTCCCACCCTATGCAGGACATACTGAATGCACTGAGGAGCTCATTTAGCAGCAGACTACATCATCCCAGGTGCACAACCGAGAGGTTTCGCAGGTCCTTCCTACCAACGGCTGTCAGACTGTACAACCTAAGCAGGGCTGCTCGCACAGATAGCAAAAAGACGTAACAACCTCATAGTTTTGAATGCAAAAGACGCAATAGACTTACACAATGGTCCCCTCTGGCATACATACAACTAGGAAAATACCGGTCGCTATGGAGGGTGAGAATATGTATGGGTACATAATCATACCATGTAGGATAACTAAGTAGACGGTTGTGCTGTTTCATCCCATCTAGCAACAATGCTCTGCACTGCGTGTGTTTATATATTTACATATTTATCCCATCTAGCTACAATGATCCGCACTGTGTGTCTATATATATATATACGTATATATATACACTACCGTTCAAAAGTTTGGGGTCACTTAGAAATTTCCTTATTTTTGAAAGAAAAGCACTTTTTTTTCAATGAAGATAACTTTAAACTAATCAGAAATACACTCTAATATCTAATATACATTGCTAATGTGGTAAATGACTATTCTAGCTGCAAATGTCTGGTTTTTGGTGCAATATCTACATAGGTGTATAGAGGCCCACTTCCAGCAACTATCACTCCAGTGTTCTAATGGTACAATGTGTTTGATCATTGCGTCAGAAGGCTAATGGATGATTAGAAAACCCTTGTGCAATCATGTTAGCACAGCTGAAAACAGTTTAGCTGGTTAGAGAAGCTATAAAACTGACCTTCCTTTGAGCAGGTTGAGTATCTGGAAAAAATTATTATTTCAAATACAAATCATTATTTCTAACCTTGTCAATGTCTTGACTATATTTTCTATTCATTTTACAATTCATGGTGGTAAATAAGTGTGACTTTTCATGGAAAACACAAAATAATTGTCTGGGTGACCCCAAACTTTTGAACGGTAGTGTATATATTTATGTTTGTATGTACATATGTATACTTGCTGCTCTAGTTTCTTTTTTTTTTCTCTTGCCTTCTGATTGTTGCTCTGAGTGTTGCTATCCCTGTGCTGTTGCAATCCTGGAATTTCCCCATTGTGGGACTAATAAAGGCTTATCTTATCTTACCTATAGACACAAAATGGTCCCTGTCTTTTGAATAGGACTCAAACCAACTAAGTGCTGTCCCAGGAAGTCCCACCCAGTTTTTCAACCGGTCTAGTAAGATGTTATGGTCGACCGTGTCCAATGCAGCACTGAGGTCCAGTAGAACCAAGACTGAAATGTTGCCATTATCTGTATTGGAGTGGATGTCATTAAGGACCTTAACTAGAGCTGTCTCAGTGCTGTGGTGTGGCCGAATACCTGACTGGAAGACATCAAAACAGTTATTTAATCTCAGGAAGTTGTACAATTGTTGAAAAACAACTTTTTTCTATTATTTTACTAAGAAAGGGGAGGTTTGATATGGGCCTATAGCTGTTCATGAGTGAGGTGTCTAGGTTGCTCTTTTATAGAAGTTGCTTGATAACAGTGAAGAGGATGATAAAATAAAGGCAGCGTTGGATTTTTAAATAGCTTTATTATCACCCGCCTTCATCAGAACTTGGCTGCAGCCCATGGCTTGAGCAGGCTGCAGCTTCATTCTTCCAGCTCTCAAAGAGGAGAAGAGGCACACAGTGTGTGTGTCTCGCAGCAGATGCAGGAGTGAGAATGAGAGGCAGATTTACAGCACAGTGCAGCATATATACTCAACTCAGACAATACATCAAAGACATTCACAGCAGTCAATCTGGGCATTTGCATATCAGAGGTACAGACAGGATGCATGAACACAATGCATGGATGACACTTTAACCTCACAGCTGTAAACGCAGCATGCAGCGGAAAAAACCCAGGAGTGCGAGCTGACTGTCTCTGTGTTCTGTCTCTGTGTTGTGGGGGTTGAATCAAACCGCTACAACAGCATTTTTAAAGCACTGAGGGAAGACCCCTGAATGCAGAGACATATTTATGATCTGTAGTAGATCTAAGGCCACACAATATGAAATGTTTTTTAAACCCTTTAACTGCCCAGATTAAATGGACGGGTCGCACGCCCCCAGTGGCACAGCGCAGCAACTGCATGTGTCAACTTATTGAGGTCCCCTGGCTATACTGACAATTTGTTGTCAGTATAGCCGGTTCCGGCTCTGTGTGGCGCCGCCGGTTCCGGCTCTGCCGGACCGGCGGCGCCACACGAGTGGGCTGCCTGTTGCAACAGCCTTTTTTTTTATCTTCCTTCTTCTTTCTACACCTTTCACTCTGTATATATATCACGGACGCACGGATCGCCCCGGGGGTCTCCCGGGTCGGCGGACGGAGCCACGGTTTGCAGCGGGAGACGTTACTGCGGGGAGGAGCTAGTGCTAGCTAGCACTTGGCCGCCGCCCGGTGCTAATGGGAAACTCGACATACCGGGAGCTGTAGCGAAAACGAAGCGGGTGCCGGGCTGGAGTTTAGGCGGCGTGAAAGAAATATAAGACAGAATAATAAAGAGCGATGGCAAGAACCAAGCAGACCGCCCGTAAAATCTACTGGAGGAAGAAGCCCCCCATGAGACAGCTAGCCACCAGGGCTGCTCGGAGAGGCGCTCTGGCCACCGGCAGAGTGAAGAGGCCTCGCCGTCACAGGTCCGTGGCTCTGAGAGAGATCCGTCGCTACCAGAAATCCACGGAGCTGCTCATCCGTAAGCTGCCCGTCCAGCGCCTGGTGAGGGAGATCGCTCAGGACTTCAAGACCGTCCTGCGTTTCCTGAGTTTCGCCGTCATGGCTCTGCAGGAGACCAGCGAGACCCACCTGGTGGTCTCTTCTTCGCTAAGGGGGTCACCATCATGCCCAAAGACTTCCAGCTGGCCCGCTGCATCCGCGGAGAGAGAACTTAGACTTTCTGCTGCACATTCACCAGCCATAATGCTCTGCACTGTGTGTCTATATATATACATTTATAGTAATATGGACATATGTTTACTAGATGTTGTTTTTTCTTGCCTTCTGATTGTTGCTCTGAGTGTTGCTATCCCTGTGCTGTTGCAATCCTGGAATTTCCCCATTGTGGGACTAATAAAGGCTTATCTTATCTTATCTTATCTTGTACTAATCTCTATTGATCCGACAGTTTAGAAGGTGGCAGACACACGCTGAAGGAATTATTGCTGACATGCAATATAGCAAAGAAGAAGAAATCCTCATTATTATTCTTCCTTTTTCCGCTTTGAGCTCACACACCAATGTGGATGCTGCCATGATTGGTCATCGCTGCGGCGATGATGACTGAAACTCCATGAAACAGGAAAAATTGCCGTGTAATACAAACGAAATTCCACATGGGATAATCATAAGTTTGTAGATGTGGAAGCTGGTGTAAATTACTAAGTAAACACGATACATTGACCACGATGGACAAAAAACTGAGCTACCAGTACCAAGATGGTGGAGCCCGTGATCGTCATGCATTCTCACAGGAAAACTGCATTTTACAGGAAAAATAGCCATATAATGCAAACAAAATTCACATAAGAGTTTGTAGATGTGGTACAAGGTGTAAATGGCTGAGCAAACACACAAACATCGACTACGATGGACGAAAATGGACCGACCGGTCACGTGGGCGGGCAAGCCCCCCCACCCGGCAACAGGTAAGAGAAATATATGTTTTGTTTTATTTTTTTTACATTTTATTGATTTTCTGGTTCATATACTTTGAAGATTAGATAAAAACATACCCCTGTAGACAAATCGGCATAAAAAAAACAACAACTGACCATTCATTCATTCATTTTCTTCCGCTTAATCCTTTTCGGGTGGTGGGGGGGCTGGAGCCTATCCCAGCATCTTTGGGCGAGAGGCAGGGTCCACCCTGGACAGATCACCAGTCCATCGCAGGGCAACACAGAGAGACAGACAACCATTCACTCTCACAGTCACACCTAAGGACAATTTAGAATCCCCAGTTTGATGCCAGTTAGGTTAGGTTAAAACTGACCATTCTTTATGTAAATGTGTCCAAAGTCCACTTTTGACTGAGTTATGTAATTTATATAGCTGCTGCAACACTATGCAAATTAGATGCGTAAATTTATTCCTATCTAAAACTTTGGATCATATTCTACATCTTTCTAATCAACAGTAAGCCATTATCTCTTGTAACTTTCAAGTTATAGCCTTGGAAATCTGAACTATTTTATTAAGAAAAAATATTACCACTCTTGACCACTGGGGGGGCCTTGAGCTGCCTTGTGTTTCCCCAGGCGCCACATGGCACCTAGGGCAGTTAAAGAGTTTAAAACAAAACTGTTGGGGAGAGGGCCAAGGTAGCAGTTCGTGGATTTCACGTGGCAGACGATGTCATCCAAGATTTTTTGATTGATTGGAAAAAATTTCACCATTGTGTTTACATTTTCTCTACGTGGACACAGAGGAAGCACATCTCCAGCACCTGGTATAGGAGCACTGTCTGACTGTCTAATTTTCTGAATTTTGTCAGTAAAGAAAAAGGCAAAGTCATTGCAGTCACGGTTGAATAGAAGCTCAGGAGCTACTGACACAGGGGGATTTGTTAGCCTGTCAACAGTAGTGAACAAGGTGCGTACATTATTGTTTTTAGCAATGATGTCAGAAAAATATGCTTGCCTTGCATTTCTCAGCTCAAAATTATAAATGCTCAATCTCTCATTATAGATTTCATAATGAACCTGTCAGTTAGTTTTTCACTACCTGCATTCAGCTTTTCAGCACTCTCTTTTTTCTAGCTCTCACTAGTTTGGCATTTCTTCATCGAGGTTTCTTTTTAATAGTAGCCACCTTCACCTTGATGGGAGCAATGGCATTGATTATATTTGTAATTTTACCATTGAAATTTTCTGTGAGCTCATTTACTGAAGGTGAAGGGGGGGTGAGGAAGAAAAAGCTTGGATGAATGTTTCTCTGGTATTATCACTGATGTACCATTTTTTGATGACCTCTGTCTGGATATTTCTGTTCATATTAATAGCAATCTCAAAGAAAACACAAGAATGGTTGGACAGAGCAACGCTCATCACCATAACCTTAGAGATGTTCAGACCTTTGGAGATGGCCAAGTCCAGACTGTGTCCTCTGTTGTGTGTTTTTTCCCTTCCATGCTGAGTCAGTCCAAAGTTATCAAGGACACAACACAGTTCTTTGGTCCCTCTGTCCTCAGGGTTGACAACATGAATGTTAAAATCACCAACAGTAACTACACAGTCAAAATCAACACAGATAATAGACAGCAGCTCTGTAAAATCATCAAAAAAGGTTGCATGATATTTAGATGGTCTGTAAACATTAAGAAACAACAGACGGCAGGAGGAATTCAGCTGAAGAGCCGCATATTCAAATGAAGTAAACTTATTATAAGACATCTGCTTACGTTGGAGGGAATCATTAAACAGAACAGCTACTCCTCCTCCTTTCTTATGCAGCCTGGGTTCACTTATGAAGCTGTAGTTGGGAGGAGCTGCTTTGATAAGAAGAGATCCATTGTTATCATGTAACCAAGTGTCTGTTAAAAACATAAAATCTAGTTTTGTTTTATAATGAAAACATTAATTAAAAATGTTTTCCTGCCAAAGACCTAATATTTAATAAAGCAAGTTTCAGTGTGTTAAGAACATCATCTGCCAAATTTTAATTTTGTTTATAAATTATTAACAAAAAAATTTTGTTTATATATTTATAAATTTACAGGATGTGTAAGATGGATCTTGTTTCTCTGTAAATTTACCAATCTTTTTCTGCTGCCTATTAAAACAGGAATACAGGAAACTACTTCTATACTACTACTACTATACTACTACTTATAGAAGCATTTACTTCTGAACATTAGACAAGAACCGTCACTGTCGTTTTAAAACCCGTCTTAAAACAGCTCGGTGGAGCAGTGGTTAGCACTGTGGCAAGTAAGGAGGTTGTGGGTTTGATCCCACTCCCGACCATCAGTGACCCTTCTGTGTTTAGTTTGCATGTTCTCCCCGTGTCTGCATGGGTTTACCCCGGGTGCTCCAGTTTCCTCCCACAGGCCAAAAACATGCAGGTTAGGTTAATTGGAAACTAAAGTGGCCCTGTAATGTTGTGTTCTGGCACCTTATTGTGAAGTGCGGTGTAGTGACATGCACTTCCTGTCATGTCATTACACCACCCTACAAATACCAGAGGGCATCCATATTGCAGCCTCTTTGACTGGTGCCCTCTGCCAGGTGCCTACTGTGTTACCACTGTTCTGCATCCATCAATAAAGCTGTGTTCATCCAGTCATCTTGCCTCATCCTTCACCCAAGGTATTTTACCATACATAACACTTGGCGATTGAGGATTAACTCATGGAGGCATGTATTACACCATTTTGCCCCTTCCTCAAGCTCCTGGTCAAGCCACCAGTGCCTTGGCCGATGTGGTTTGGGGCTTTCCACACGTACATTACCGAGCTGGATCTGGGTAAGCGCGACATGCTAAGAGCACGTGCGCTACTTGTTCACAACCTGGGCATTGAGGGCCAGCGAGTCCTGTGCACACTCGGAGCTTTGGACTCTTTTGAAGATGTTGTGGAGCTGCAAGCAAACCACTTTCATACCCCGGATAGCGTGACTGTCCGGAGGATTCACTTTTGGCAGCGATATCAACAAGTGGATGAGCCTATTCTTCAGTTTGTCGCTGACTTAAATCAGTTAACTCGCGAGTGTTGGTTTGGGCCATTGGAAGGTGGATTGGTACATGACCAGCTTGCGGAGCAAACATGTAGTGCTGCATTTTTTAATTTTTTTTTTGTCCTTATTTTGTACCCGTAGGTAGATTTGTTTTGCAGTCTGGTGACAAGCCACCAGCTGCTGGTCGCTGCGTGCGCAAGCGCCCCTTATCCCTAACCTGCATGTTTTTAGCATGTGGGAGGAAACCGGAGAAATCCCGGAGTAAACCCACGCAACACGGGGAAAACATGCAAACTCCACACAGATCACTGTTGGCCAGGGGCAGGGATCGAACCCACGATCTCACAATCCCTGCGATCCCCCAGGCGAGGGTAAACTGGGCTGACACAGTGCTAACCACTGCGCCACCGTGCAGCCCATTGCAGGCTAGGCTACTCACGGCGCTGAATGACTAAACACTAGCCTCAGAGTGATGCTGAGAAGCTGATCCACTCTTTTGTTAGCTCTAGATTAGATTATTATAATTCTTTATTATCAGGTTATCCTAAAACATCTCTAAAAAGTCTTCAGCTGATCCAAAATGCTGCAGCAAGAGTTTTAACAGGTACTAGAAAGAGAGATCATATCTCTCTGGTTCTGGCCTCCCTTCATTGGCTTCCCATAGAGTTTAGAATTAAGTTTAAAATCCTTCTTCTCACTTACAAAGCTCTAAACAGTCAGGCCTGTTTTTATTTAAAAGATCTGATACTACCCTATCATCTATATACTATATATACAGTATATATATACTACCCTATCTTTTCTTTTCTTTTTTTCTACTTCCGGCGCCACACGAGTAGGCTGCCTTTTTGCAACAGCGGATCAATTTCTTCCTATTTCTATTTACCATCTTGCTTCTCTTGCTAATCTTTCTGATCCGGCGACACCTTATACATCAAACGGATACACGGATCACCCAAATGTCTCCTGAGCCGGCAGACAGAGCCACTGTTTTTAGCAGGATACGTTACAGCAGAGACCAGCTGTTAGCACTTAACCGGACCAAGATGCTAGCGCAAGACTTCGACATTTTTTTTTTTTTTGTTACTTATTTGTACCCATAGGTAGACTTGGTTTGCAGTTTGGTGACAAGCCACCGGCTGCTGGTCGCTGCGTGCGCGAGCAGCAACCTACATGTAGCAACCTACATGTTGTTTTTTTTTTTTTTTGGTGACATACCGGGTGAAATCAGAAAGAAACAATGTGGATGCATTGCTGGAGCAAGACGGCTGGTGAGAAATATAAGGTACAGACCCATCCTTCCATCTGTTATTATGGGGGACGTTCGATCGCTACTCAATAAGACCGACGAGCTAGCAGCCATCTCCCGCTACGAGAGCATCTTCAGAGAGAGTAGCATGATGTTGTTTACTGAGACGTGGCTAACAGAACTAGCAACAGATGCTAACATCGAACTGGAGGGTTTCCACGTAACACGGGCAGACCGGACACCAGACAGTGGGAAGGCAAGGGGGCGGAGGAGTGATAATGTATGTCAATAACAGCTGGTGCAGACCGGGATGTAACGGATGCCAACTAGCGCTGTTCGGCGTAGAACGTTAGTAAACCTCCCTCCCGAAAGCCTCATACAGTATCGGTAGCGCTGAGCTATCGGTCGGACCTTTAGCTCAGCGCGATCGTGCTGTGTCTCCCATGCTCGAACTGTGTAGTTGACTGGTAGGTCGCGGGTTCGTGTCCCCGAGTGGGCGAACTGCGCAGGATGATCTCAGTCACAATGGTGCCGTGACCCGGATGTGAGTGAGGTTTAAGGGGGAGAGTGTAACGGATGCCAACTAGCGCTGTTCGGCGTAGAACGTTAGTAAACCTCCCTCCCGAAAGCCTCATACAGTATCGGTAGCGCTGAGCTATCGGTCGGACCTTTAGCTCAGCGCGATCGTGCTGTGTCTCCCATGCTCGAACTGTGTAGTTGACTGGTAGGTCGCGGGTTCGTGTCCCCGAGTGGGCGAACTGCGCAGGATGATCTCAGTCACAATGGTGCCGTGACCCGGATGTGAGTGAGGTTTAAGGGGGAGAGTGTAACGGATGCCAACTAGCGCTGTTCGGCGTAGAACGTTAGTAAACCTCCCTCCCGAAAGCCTCATACAGTATCGGTAGCGCTGAGCTATCGGTCGGACCTTTAGCTCAGCGCGATCGTGCTGTGTCTCCCATGCTCGAACTGTGTAGTTGACTGGTAGGTCGCGGGTTCGTGTCCCCGAGTGGGCGAACTGCGCAGGATGATCTCAGTCACAGGGACATATCACTGTTAATGAGCAACGCTGCAGCAAAGACATTGAGTTGCTAGCTGTTAGCATGCGGCCTATTTATCTCCCAAGGGAATACTGACACGTGATCTGCATTGTTATTTATGCAAATCTGACTGCGAACGTGGGGACAGCACGTGACGCCATTCACTCAGTAACTGGCAGGCTGCCGACAGAACACCCAGATGCTCTTCTCCTCATCGCCGGTGATTTCAACCATATTTCACTGTCCCCCATTCTGCCCACATTCACTCAGTATGTCACATGCCACACTAGAGATAATAAAGCACTGGGCTTATTCTATGCAAACACTAAGGAGGTGTACACCTCATCACCACTCCCCCCACTCAGGAGATTGGATCACAACTTGGTTCATCTCCTGCCGATGTACAAACCCCTAGTGCACAGACAACCTCCGGCCATGCCCACAGTGAAGTTATGGTCTGAGGAGGCAATGGATGCGCTAAAGGGCTGTTTTGAAACCACTGCCTGGGAGCAGCTCTGCGATCCATATGGTGAGGACATTGATGGCCTCACTCACACCATCACGGACTACATCAGCTTCTGTGTGGACAACACCGTTCCCACCAAGACCATACGGTGTTGCTTGAACAACAAACCCTGGATCAACCCTGAGATAAAAACACTTCTGAGAGAGAAGAAGAGGATCTTCAGGTCGGGGACCAGGGAGATGCTGAAGTCCGTACAGAGGGAGCTGAGGAGGAAGATCAGAGAAGGCAAGAACAGCTTCAGGAAGAAGATGGAGGACAAGCTTCAACGGAGCGACATCAGCGGAGTCTGGAGAAACCTTAAAACCATCTCTGGGCTCCAGAATACCTCCTCCCAGGCCACAGGGGGCAGGGTGTGGGCAAACAATCTGGAACCTGTTTTTTAATAGGTTTTACCAACGGCCCTCCACCCCGACTGCACACCAACCACTGCTGCCTCTAAAGTCATCGAGACCTGCTGTCCACACCCCACTCCACCAACACCCCCCCCCACTCCCAGCACACAGCCCCCCAAACTGACTCTCACTAAGACCCAGGTGAGGACGGAGCTGAGGAAGATCAAGGTGAGGAAGGCCTCGGGACCGGATGGCATCAGCGTGAAGCTCCTCAAGTCCTGCGCAGACCAGCTGTGTGGGATTGTGGTGCACATCTTCAACCTGAGTCTGAAGCTGGGGAGGGTACCACAGTTGTGGAAAACATCTTGTGTGGTACCTGTACCAAAGACTTCCCACCCCAAAGACCTGAACAGCTACAGACCAGTGGCCCTGATGTCTCATATGATGAAGACCCTGGAGAGACTGCTCCTTGCTCACCTCCGCCCCCTGGTGGGGCCAGTGATGGATCCACTCCAGTTCGCCTACCAGCATGGCATTGGGGTGGAGGATGCAGTGATCTCCCTCCTTCACCGTTCCCTGTCCCACCTGGAGAAGCCCGAGTATGCGGTGAGGATCATGTTCTTTAATTTCTCCAGTGCTTTCAACACCATCCAACCGATGACCCTGAAAGACAAGCTGCTGTGCGCAGGGGTGGACCAGCACCTGTCATCATTGATCTTGAACTACCTCACTAACCGGCCACAGCTTGTGAGAACCCGGGATTGTGTGTCAGACACGATCATCGGCAGCATGGGGGCCCCCCAGGGAACGGTTTTGGCTCCCTTCCTGTTCATCCTTTATACAGCGGACTTCTCACACAACACACTGCCATCTACAGAAGTTCTCTGATGACTCTGCGATCGTCGGCCTCATCTCCAACGGAGATGAAGCTGAGTACAGAGGACTTATCCAGGACTTCGTGGACTGGTGCCATCGGAACTGCCTCCAGATCAACACGAGGAAAACTAAGGAGTTGGTGGTGGACTGCTGCAGGCAAGAACAACCCTTCACAGCACCAGTGAACATCCAGGGAACAGACATTGAGATGGTGGCATCCTATAAGTACCTGGGTGTTCATCTGAACAATAAACTAGACTGGTCACACAATACCGATGCACTCTACAAGAAAGGACAGCGCAGGCTGTTCCTACTGAGGAGGCTCAGGTCTTTTGGTGTACAAGGGGTGCTCTTGAAGACATTCTACGACACGGTGGTGGCATCAGCAATCACTGTTGGAGTGGTCTGCTGGGGCAACAGTATTACAGCAGCCGATAGGAAGAGACTGAACAAACTAATCAAGAAAGCTAGCTCTGTCCTGGGGCAGCGCCTTGACCCAGTAGAGGAGATAGGAGAGAGAAGGATGGCGGCTAAACTGTCATCTCTGCTGGAGTCCGAGTCCCACCCTATGCAGGACATACTGAACGCACTGAGGAGCTCATTTAGCAGTAGACTACATCATCCTAGATGCGTGACTGAGAGGTTTCACAGGTCCTTCCTACCTACTGCTGTCGGACTGTATAACCTAAGGAGGGCTGCTTGCAGAGATAGCAAAAAAAACGTGACAACCTAATAGTATTGAATGCAAAAGACGCAACAGACTTACACAAATGGTCCCCTCCAGTACACAACTAGGACAATATCAGTCGCTACGGAGGGTGACAATATGTAAGGGTACATATTCATACCATGTAGGGTAACTAAATAGACGGTTATGCTGTTTATCCCATCTTGCTACAATGCTCCACACTGTGTGTATATATATTTATATATCTATGTGTACACATGTATATTCACTGCTCTTATTTTCTTATCTTCTAAATTATTGCTCTGAGTGTTGCTATCCCTGTGCTGTTGCAATCCTGGAATTTCCCCGTTGTGGAACTAATAAAGGCTTATCTTATCTTATCTTATCATCCTAACAGAGCACTACGCTCCCAAAATGTTGGATTACTTGCAATACCTAGAATCTCCAAAAGTACAATGGGAGGCAGAGCCTTCAGTTATCAAGCTCCTCTCCTGTGGAATCAGCTGCCAATCTTGATTTGGGAGTCAGACTCGATCTCTGTTTTTAAGAATTGGGTTAGGAGGGATCATGTGCCTCTGAACCCTCCCTTAGTTATGCTGCTAATCGGTTTAGACAGCCGGGGGACCTCCAACAATGCACTGGATTTCACTCCTTTCTTCACTCTTAGTGAAATATTTTTACTGGTCATTAACATCTGTTTGTTCTCTCCCATAGATTGAGTCCCCATCGTGCTGTTTGCTCTCTACATGTCTGTTCTTTTCTTCTTCTCCATCCCCTCACCCCCCAGCCGGTCGCAGCAGATGACTGCCCCTTCCTGAGCCTGGTTCTGCTGGAGGTTTCTTCCTGTTAAAGGGGAGTTTTTCCTCTCCACTGTCGCCAAGTGCTTGCTCACAGGGGATCGCCTGATTGCTGGGGTCTTTCTGCAACTGTGGGGGTTTCTCCTACAGTTGAAAGTGCTATGAGATGACTGTTGTTGTGAAATAACGCTATATAAATTAAGTTGAATTGAACTGAATTGAATAGCCAGAGCTGTCGAGCTAGCTCTCCAGCTGGAGGCCGCAGACAAGCTAGCTTCGGCGCTAAACTGGTGCCAGTCACAGCAGCCGCTGGAGCCTCCTGCCACGGCAAATGTTGCGGACTCAAAGAGAGAAGACAGCTTGGAAGACGATACTATGGAAGCCAATGCTGCCAGCCGAAGGTCTGCCCTGGGAAAACCCCTTTGCAATGGTTGTAGGTCCACAATGCACCACAACAAGTCTAAGGACTGCAGGCTAGAGGGAATCATTGTAGCAGATGTGGACGCTTGAACCATTATGCTAGAGTGTGCCGTGTATCTGAGATGGAGAGCACATGGAAGAAATCACTCCACCTGCCCCCGACAACCATCCATACGGTGTCCCCAGTACAAACGGGTACACGTCCTGCACGTTCTGCATGTTCTGCACAGTGGAACTGGACGGTGTGGAGATACCACTGCTGTTCGACCCGGGGGTGGAGGGGTCATTGCTGAATTGGGCCACGGTGAGGAAATTTTTCGCCCACTACAGGATTAGAGGTAACCCAGTGCCACTTTATGGTTATGGAGGTGGCAGGCTGTGCTCGGTTGGGGCTTTGGAGTTAACAGCTCAGTACAAGTCTGCAACGATGGTCGACTTCACGTTCAACGGGACAGCCTGACCCGATAACATCATGGGCTGTGACTTGTTCTATGGACTGGGTTTCATAGTTCTCTGGACTGGGTTTCATGGTGGTCGATGTAGGACATTGTGTGGGATGAAGAGTAATGGACACCACGGCAGTCAATCAGGACCAGCCTCACTCAGGTTTGGTGCAGGAGGGTCTCAGTGCCGGCACTCTGGAAACAGTAGAGGAGTGTACCGAGCGTAGTGGAGAGGCACCTGCGCCGGCGAGTGACATCAATGTGCTTTCCCCAGATGCCTCTGGAGCTTGGCTGCAGGGGGATGGAGGGTCTGCAGCTGCAATGGTGAATGCTACAATGGTTTTAGAAGAGGACGGGGCCAGACCGATGAGCATGGTGGAACAGCGTGCTCAGCAGCACCATTTCAGGCCAAGCCGAGCCCCACTGAGGGTTATGGACTTGGTTCGGGTTCGGGTGAAGAGCGTCCACGGTGAAGATGGGCCAGACAACAGCCAGCTAAACATCAAGGGTGTCTGTGCATAATGGCTAAGCTGGGCGCAGCATACTTCAGGTTGTCCGATGGCTCAACAAGGCACGCCAATTATCTTCGGCATGTCCGGAAAGAAGCTTTAGGTGATAGGGCTGGACGAGAGCGGGAGTTGGTGGTGAAGAAGAGAGGCACTTTCGTCTGGAAAATCAGCCATCGTCCTGAGGGCCTGCACGCTTGCTGAGGGGCTGCCCTTGGCCCCCCATGCCGGTTCTACTACTCCTGCCCAAGGAACAGTGCTGTAAATATGTGGTAATAGGTCTAGTGTTCTAATATATGTATGTTGTGAAATGGGATTATTTTGTGTATTTTGTTTAGTTTAGAAGCACGGCGTGCAATTTTAGTTTTTATAAGGACTCTTTTCTTTAGGTTATTGGGTGGTAGAATAATCCACCCTGCCGTGCGGGCTGTTCGGTAGTCCACCCATCAGCCCTATTTTAGGTTTTGTTGTGTGAATGTGTTAGGCCATTTTAGTACATCAGTTTTTCTTATGTTTTTGTATGATTCAGGTTCCAGATTGGGGGAGGTGAATTGTGAGTGTGGTTTTGGACTTTTCTAATGGGGGGAGGAAATGTGATGTTGTGTTCCGGCACCTTATTGTGAAGTGCGGTGTAGTGACGTGCACTTCCTGTCCTGTCACTGCATCACCCTATAAATACCAGAGGGCACTACTAACTAACTAACCTGCACTTATATAGCGCTTTTCTAGTCACAAAGACCACTCAAAGCGCTTTCACGAGTACTAACCCTCTATTCTAAAGGCCTATAGGAAACAGATATCTAGGGACAATTTAGAACAACCAATTAACTTAACATGCATATCTTTGGATTGTGGGAGGAAACCGGAGCCCTCGGAGTAAACCCACGCAGCACAGGGAGAACATGCAAACTCCACATAGAAAGGTTCCTACTCCTGCCAGCCTGGGGGTTTGAACCAGGAACCTTCTAGCTGTAAGGCAACAGTGCTAACCACTGCACCACCGTGCTGCCATGTGCACCCATATAGCAGCCTCTTCGACCGGTGCCCTCTGCCAAGTGCCCACTGTGTAACCGCTGTTCTGCATCCATCAATAAAGCTGTGTTCATCCAGTCATCTGGCCTCATCCTTCACCCAGGTATTTTACCGTACATGACAGGTGTGAACGTGTGTGTGATTGGTGAAGGGATTGGTGCCGCACCGTGGCTGCCTCATCCATCCAGGTGGATGCCCTGAATTTCCCCACTGTGGGACGAATAAAGGATTGTAAATAGCAAATTTACAATCCTTTATTCGTATCGTAATCCTTTATGCAGACGACATCTGTTGGGCATTCCAAGCACCAGACTTTGAACCGCTGGAACGGGTGCTCACGGAAGATCTTGCTAAACTGGACCAGTTCTGCAAAATCTGGCGCCTAAAACCAAGCCCAGCAAAAACCGTCTCCAGTGTATTCCATCTCCACAATGCAAAAGCTGCCAGAGAACTAAACATCCACCTGAGCGGACTCAAGCTTAAGCATGCCCCAAATCCAACTTATCTTGGAGTGACCCTTGATAGGACCTTATCCTTCAAGGAACATCTAAAGGGGACGGCTGCTAAGGTGAAAGTACGAAACAACCTGCTCTGCAAGCTCGCTGGTGCAAAATGGGGGGCGGCAGTCTCCACCCTGCGCACCTCAGCACTGGCCATTTCATACTCTGTAGCAGAATATTGTGCCCCTGTCTGGTCCAGGTCATCTTACACACACCATGTAGACACCCAGCTCAACTCAACCATGAGAACTATAACTGGAACAATCCGCTCAACACCACTCCCCTGGCTCTCTGTACTGTCAAACATAGCCCCTCCACACATCCGGCGAGCAGCATTAACTCAAAGGATGCTCCAAAAAGTTAAAGATTCTCCTCACTTACCAATCCATGCAGATATCTACACCCCACCCACTGCCCGACTTTCATCCAGACGGCCGATTTGGAAAAACCCTCCCCCAGCTGACTTTACCATCCAGACAGCTTGGCAAGAGGAATGGGAGACCAAGGAGGTCCCAAACAAACAGCTGGTGATAAACCCCAACCAACAGGTCCCGGGCACCAACCTCCCAAGGAGACAGTGGTCTACACTCAATCGCTTCAGGACTGGACATGGCCCCTGCTTGGCCAGCCTTCACAGATGGGGCAGTAGCCCTAGCCCACTGTGCGCATGTGGAGAGGAGCAAACTATGGAACACATCATAGAGGCTTGCCCGCTCCAAAGACTGGAAAGAGGATTACACACCCTCCATACAGCAAACCAGGAGGCAACTGCTTGGCTTAAGGACTTTGCATTCGCTAAATAAATAAATAAATAAAATAGCAAATGAAATAAAAACACACCGTTACTCCCTGGCCTTCGACCCAGTGTGAGACATTGATTTCATTGAATGAAATGGATTTTTATTTATGTATTTACTTCTTTTACCTTTTATTTTATTGTTTCTCTTGACTGTGGTTTCTACTCGTGCTGAGTTTTATATTGTTTCTGTGTTAGTGTCCTGCTCCTTGCTTTTATGTTTTTGTGTTCTTGTTCTACAACTCTTTGTGCAGCCAGTGTTGCTTTTGAAGTGCTTTATGAATAAAGTTGATGGATTGATATTTAGTAAGGTTTAATTTAGACAGCGCTGCAGCATCCCAGGAAGATCGTCAGAGTGTGTGAAGCAGGCAGAGAGTTTTATTCTGGACAGATAAGAGTGGGATGCTGAGTCAGCAGTTTCAGTCAGAACGGAGCCACTCCCAGAAGTGACTTGACAGGCTGGAGTCAGAAATACAGCAACAAAACTTGAGATGCTTTTTCCTGGGACATACTCATGGGAACAAAGTGTGCAATAAGAATAAGCAAGAAAGGAATCTTGCCCTCACCGAAAAAGTGGTTTGCACAGCAGCAGCAGCACAGCAACTCACCCTTGGCCCAGGGATCCTGGGTTTGATCCCAGCCCCTGATCATTGGTGACCCCTCTGTGTGGAGTTTGCATGTTCTCCCCATGTCTGCGTGGGATTTCTCCGGTTTCCTCCCACATGCCAAAAACGTGCAGGTTAGGTTAACTGGCATCAACTGGGGATTCTAAATTGTCCTTAGGTGTGACTGTGAGAGTGAATGGTTGTCTGTCTCTCTGTGTTGGCCCTGCCATGGACTGGTGATCTGTCCAGGGTGGACCCTGCCTCTGACCAAAGATGCTGGGAGAGGCTCCAGCTCCCCACCCCCCCCCGACCCAAAAAGGATTAAGCGGAAGAAGATGGAAGAAAGGACTCTTTCTATTCTCTTTTCTAATCTATTTTCAATCTTTCTATTTTCTAATCTCTCTATTTATACATCCAGTGAAGAGCTGAGTTTTATTCTCTAACCTGCTGAAAACAGCTCAGCCACACTCCAAGTCAGAATATCAACATGCAGAGCATCTATTTACAGAAAACGATGACTGCCTAAAGCAGCAAAATAGATGCTGCTTTTTGATCAAATAATGCCAAGAAAACCAGTTGATGCTGATTCTTCAACACTACGATCCTTCAGTTTTAACTGAGGAAGAACTTTGTGGAACAACTCTGATTATTATTCACAGCCTCCATGCGTCTCACCGTGTTTAGATCATCTCCAGAAGTTGACACCAAGGTTGGTGGTTGTATGTTCTCAGACACAGAGAGCACATGGCTCTGCCAAGGCACCATCTGTCCATCCCTCCCCTCCTTCTGTAACCTCTCTGCCTAGGCAGTGCTATATGCTGCTGTATCCCTTCAAAAATCTGAGGGATTTATCTGCAGCCCAAGGGCCACCTCTGGTGGAAGCAACAGAGAACATTAGAAGTTCTGTTGTAGTAATGGGAAGTGTGTAAAGACCAGACCAGAATTCCATCTTAAAACTGTTGGGGCTTAGTTAAACAGCAACAACAACAACGTTCTCTATCAATGAGGCATTTTGGGACTACAGTAGGTCTGAGATTAGCCAGGGATGTGGGGTCTGGTTTGTTTCTCTCTTCCACAGCAACAAAAAAGTTAAAACACACACAGAAACACAGAAGTGCATAGATGGAACATAGAGCAAAGAAGGAACATAGAATGTGATGGAACATAGACACAAATAAACATCAGTGACCGTTAATAGCCATGTGTTCAGCATGAACAACCATGTTTGAGCCGATCTGCAGGTGGTGAGTGTCATTATGGTGGATTACAGATTGAAGGTGTGGCTGTGGTCAGTTTGTGGTGAAATAATCTGCTCAGATTAACTTGGTTAGCCTCTAATCTGCAGCAGATGGGCTCTCTCTCTCTCTGTCAGTCAGTCTCAGTGTCTCTCGCTCATACCCAGATGGTCCCTGTCCTCCATCAGGCTTCATGTTTCTGTGACGATCGTCGGAGCTCAGGCAGAAAATAAGGTCTATTTGGATGATTGGACTTTTACTTTGAAGTGAATCTCAGTCTAAAGACAAACAGGTCAGTTCCTCCTTTATTTATTTATCATTTTATTTTACAGTTTTACAGTGCATTCCTCTTTATTGCTGATTATTTTCTGATTTGTGGTGTTCATGCTAAGATTGCATGATGATTGATTGTTCATGCAACGCCAGTTAAAATATTCATGATACCACAACAACTCAAGTGTAATATTGGTTTTATACAATAGCTCCACAAGCACAATTTATTAAATGACAGTAATACTGGACAAAATATTATAATTTGTTTATTTAACCAGTTATTTTGCACAGCTGAGAAAAAAATTGTCCCTTCTAATGTAGCCAGTAATTGCTGCTAAACATCTCAATCAGCATGAAGACATCTATCGTCATTTCACACACTAAATATTGTCAAGTGCAAAAGTAGTACGTGTTTATAAGACATACCGGTCACCTGTTGAATCGGTACCACAGAAAGGTCAAGATCAAAACGTGGCCAATGCCAGTGGCTAGTAGTTAGCATGTTAGTGATTTGGCTTCGGAACACTTCACTTGGCTTTCTTGGCATTTTCTGATGAAACAAAGAGTCCATCACAACAAAGGTATTGTGGTTTGTTAATCAAGACAATACTTTCAACTGCCTATTTTTTCAAACAGACATGAAATATTTTAACGATGTTTATACAAGGGCAGACTTTATAAACTCAAGAAAGTTTTTTTTTTTCTAAAGGGTGGGACTTCCAGGTCAGGTAAGAAATCTTTTCAAACAGCACCTCACTGTGGAAATTAAGCTATTCAACACAGTATTGCAATCCTCAATAAACGTTGAGAGTACATAACTGTTAGTAATTAACAGTCATATGAACACCTTTGAAGCAGAGTGATACATATCCAGTGAAACGTCAGAATGCAGTTATCGTGGATTTAAGTAGCTCCTGGAATCCTTATTGTCCTATCAAATTGCTCAGTCGGAACTAACTGTTGTACTGTATAACAGTCTTTAACTGATGCTTATCACTATGAGGATCATAAACCTCCAATCAAAAAGTGTTCCACAGACTCTAAAATTTGACATACGGATTGAAAAAAAAAAAAAACAGGCTGAAGGTCAACAACAAAAAGTTTCAAGGAAAATCCAAAATGGCTAGCAGGTGATGCCAAGGGGACTGTAGTTTGAAAAGTCTGAACAAGCTTTTTATAGTAATTAATTTGGTGATTTATTGACGTGTGTGCTTGTGTTTTCAGTTTAAAATTGTGTCAAAGAGCCTTAAAGTTGATATGATTATTTATTTTAGACAAAACAGGTTCGCCAGATATTTCATAGCGGTGTTCTTTAGGAGGTCATAGAACGTTGGGAGTGTTTATGAGGTTACAGAGTGTTAGGAGTGTGAGATACATATTTTAATGTAATGTGTAAGATGGTGACATCCAGTGACATCTCCACCCCGCCCTATATACGGCCGAGTCGGCCATCTTACTTTCTTTTGTCTCGCCTTGACCTTGGCCCTGTCTGTAGCTGTCAACGTGACGGAGTTAAATAAAGCTGTGTTCCAAGTCACCTCGCCTCTTCTGTAAACCAGAGGTAAGAACAGACATAACATTGACATCGGATTAAACAGTGGAGGTGTGCATTGTTCCTATCCGCCCTTTTCTTGAGGTGCCCAGGCGCCTGCCAGTGCCCTGGCCCAGGTGGTTTGAAGCCTTCCAGAACTACATTGCCTCGTTGGATCTCAGGGAGCTTGATAAGCTAAGAGCCCGTGCACTCCTGGCTCACAATCTAGGCATAGAGGGCCAGCAAATCCTGAGAATACTCAGTGCTTCTGACACTTACGAAGAGGTAGCAGAGCTGCTAGCTAGCCACTTCCACACCCTGGATAATGTGACAGTCCGGAGGATCCACTTTTGGCAGCAACATCAATGGGTAGGTGAACCCGTCCGGCAGTTTGTCGCCAATTTGAGGCAGCTAGCTAGCAAGTGCTGTTTTGGAGCACTGGAAGAGGAAATGATTTGTGACCAGCTAGCAGAGCATATGTACTTGTAGCACCACATTGCGGGCTAGGCTACTTATGGCACCAAGTGAACTCACGTTAGCCAGAGCCGTCAAGCTAGCTGTTCAAATAGAAGCCGTAGACAAGCTAGCTCTGGAGCAAACCGGGCGCCAGTCACAGCAGCTGCTAGACCCTCTTGTCACGGCAAATGCCATGGACCTGGAAAGCAAAGATAGCTGGGACGATGAGGAGACAGAAACCAAAGCTACTACCCGGGGGTCAGCCCTGGGAAACTCCCTTTGTATGGGTTGTGGGTCTGTTAAGCACAGAAATAGAGCTAAGGACTGTCCAGCAAGAGGAGCACGTTGTAACAGATATGGCCACTTGAACCATTTTGCCAGGGTGTGCCGTGAAGTTAAGCAGGAAAAACCACAGGATAAATCGCTCAGCCTGCCCCAACAACCATCCACACGGTGCCTTCAACACAAGCAGGTACACGTTTTGCACAGTGGGGCTGGACGACGTGGAGCTGCTGCTGTTGATCGACACAGGGGCAGAAGGGTCATTGCTGAATTGGGCCACAGTGAAGAAGTTTTTTCCCCACTACAGGATTAGAGGTAACCCAGTGCCGTTGTATGGTTATGGAGATGGAAGGCTGGAGATGGTCGCGACTTTGAAGTTGACTGTTCGGTACAAGTCTGCAACGGTACTAGACTTCACGTTCCATGTGACAGCACGGGACGATAACATGATGGGCTGTGATTTATTTTACGGACTGGATTTCACCATTAAAGATGACGGGGGGTCTGCGACTACGAGGGTGCACGTTACAACAGCATTAGAAGAGGTCGGGGCAGGACCAAGGAGCACGGAGGATCATCGTACTCAACAACAACATCTCATGCCGAGCCGGGCCGCATTAAGGGTCCTGGATTGGGTTCGGAGTCGACATGGGGAACGTCTGCGGTGAAGATGGGCCAGACGACAACCTGAGGAGCATTGGGAGTGTCTGTGCATAGTGGAGAAACTAGGTGCAGCGCACTTCAGGCTGTCTGACGGCTCGGTGTGGCATACGAACCGGGTTCGGCATGTCCGGGAGGAGGCTCCGGAAAACATGGCTGGATGTGGGACAAAGTCGATGTCGAGGAGGAACGGCTTCAGCATCTGGAGAATCAGCCATCGCCCCAAAGACCGGCTGTTTCCAGGGGCGCGTCTGCTGAGAGGGTGCCCTAGGCCCCCATGCCAGTTATGTCTTTTTACCTGAAGACTTGGGTTGTAAATAGTATATGTTGAAGTTCTGTTGTTGCTGTTGTTGTCGTTCTTTAAAAAAAAATGTTATATAAGGGATTATTTTAGGGTTTTTTTGTTTGCGCTTAGGAGCACGGCATACAACTTTAGTTATTAATGGACTTTAATTTACTCTAGCAGGTGGCAGAATAATCCACCTTGTCATGTGGGCAGGTCGGCAGTCTACTCATCCTAATTATTTTAGGTTCTGTTGTGTCAATATATTAGGCCATTTAGAGACATTAGTTTTTGTTCGTTAGTGTGTGATTTGGGTCCTAAATTGGGGAGGGTCTTTATTGAGTGAGTGGTTTTGGACTTTTTAAAGGGGAGAGGGGGATGTGATATATACATTTTAATGTGAAGTGTAAGATGGTGACACGCACCTCCGGTGATGTCTCCGCCCCGCCCTATATAAGGCCGTGTCAGCCATCTTGCGTTCTCTTATCTCGCCTCGACCTTGGCGGGTACCCTGTCTGTAGCTGTCAATGTGAGTGAGTTAAATAAAGCTGTGTTCCAAGTCACCTTGCCTCTTCTGTGAACCAGGGATAATAGCAAACATAACAGGCAGTATTTTTGAAGAGAACTGTGGGAACTTTGGGTTGATGTTGGGAAGAAGTTTAATGACAAGGTATTGAGGAGTTTCAGAGATTGCAGAGCAGAGATTCAGAAGTTGTTACAGAGAGGAGTCCTGAGAAGTTTTGGAGGGGTTTGGGAGGAGATTTTGAGAGGGATTTTTTTTAAGTCTGCAGGTGTTGTAACTATGTGGGAGTCAGCCATGAAATTGTTTGTGTTTCAGGATGATGTTGAACGATCGATGGACCATCATGAACAACAGCAGCTCAGAGCTGGACAGCAAGAAACCCAATAAACACAAGGTATCTCTAAAGCTAGCTGTTTGTTCTTAGAACAGAAGTAACACAAGGTTCCTCTAAAGCTAGCTGTTACTCTAAGAACAGAATAAACACAATGTACCACTAAAGTTAGCTGTTTGCTCTTAGAACAGAATTAACACAAGGTACCACTAAAGCTGTTAGCTCTTAGAACACAATAAACACAAGGTACCACTAAAGAAGAAGATTGTTCAGAAGTCTTCATAAGAACTCTTTATAGAGTAGTGACCAGATAGAGTGTTATTGACATCATGTAGACATGGAAATCTCACTGAAGAAGAAGAAGAAGAAGAAGAAGAAGAAGAAGAAGAAGAAGAAGAAGAACAAGAACAAGAACAAGAACAAGAACAAAAACAAGAAGATAGTTCGGAGCTCCTTGTACAAAGATATAGGGTGAAGAAGATGAAGAAGAGGTTGCCAACCGAGAATTCTGAATTTTGATACATAGAGTGATGTTTACTAAGTGAAGTACGTGGCAGTAATGCACCTGTAAACTGGTTGCCAACTGCCAATCAAATCTAAAAGAAGAAGCTGTTAGCTCTTAGAACAGAATAAACACAAGGTACTGCTGAAGTTAGCTGTTAGCTCTAAGAACGCAATAAACACAAGGTACCTCTAAAGCTAGCTGTTAGCTCTGAGAACAGAATAAACAAACAGTACCACTAAAGCTAGCTGTTAGCTCTTAGAACACAATAAATGCAAAGCACTGCTGAAGTTAGCTGTTAGTTCTTAGAACACAATAAACACAAGGTACTGCTAAAGCTATTAGCTCTTAGAACACAATAAACACAAGATACCACTAAATTTAGCTGTTAGCTCTGAAAACAGAATAAACACAAGATACCGCTAAAGCTAGTTGTTTGCTCTTAGAACAGAATAAACACAAAGTACCACTAAAGCTAGATATTAGCTCTTAGAACACAATAAAAACATGGTACCGCTAAAGATGTTAGCTCTTAGAACACAATAAATGCAAGGTACCAGTAAAGCTAGCTGCTAGCTGTTAAAACACAATAAATAGAAAATGCTGCTAAAGTTAGCTGTTAGCTGTTAGAACACAATAAACACAAGGTACCACTAAAGCTAACTGTTAGCTCTTAGAACACAATAAACACAAGATTCCGCTAAAGCTAGCTGCTAGCTCTTAGAACACAATGTAAAAACACTCTAGACCCGTGGGTGCTTCATAGACAAAAAGATCTTCCTTGTATTCTAGCAACAGCTTGACCTGCCACCCAAAGTGTACTGTCGTTGTTCACATTTTGCTCTGAAACTATCTACTAACTGCACTAAACAACATAAAACTGGTAAGAAGACATGCATCCTTCTTGAGCTTTTGCTGTTAAATATTGATCCTAGTGTAGCCTGATTCTGATTGGCTGTTACAGAGGTGTGCAGCTGATGAGTGCTCCAGTGTTCTCAGCTGCCAATCTGGATTCGGGAGTCAGACTCGATCTCTGTTTTTAAGAATAGGGTTAAAACCTTCCTTTCTGATATAGCCTACAATTAGGGAGGGATCATGTGTTTCTGAACCCTCCCTTAGTTATGCTGCTAATAGGTTTAGTCAGCCGGGGGACCTCCAGTAATGCACTGGGCCTCACTCCTTTCTTCACTCTCAATGAATTTTTTTTTTTTTTTTTTTTGCTGGTCATTAACGTCTGTTTGTTCTCTCCCATAGATTGAGTCCCCATCATGCTGTTTGCTCTCTACTTGTCTGTTCTTTTCATCTTCTCTGTCCCCTCACCCCCCAGCCAGTCACAGCAGATGACTGCCCCTCCCTTATCCTGGTTCTGCTGGAGGTTTCTTCCTGTTAAAAGGGAGTTTTTCCTCTCCACCGTCGCCAAGTGCTGCTCACAGGGGATCGCCTTATTGCTGGGGTCTTTCTGCAACTGTGGGGGTCCCCCCTACAGTTGAAAGTGCTATGAGATGACTGTTGTTGTGAAATGGCGCTATATAAATAAAGTTGAATTGAATTGAATTGTTCTAAAAGTTTAACTTTTTTCTTTGAACTTTCTCCACCCTGATCACAGCGACAAAAGATCATGAGAGAATTCAATTCAATTCAGTTCAATTCAACTTTATTTATATAGCGCCATTTCACAACAACAGTCATCTCATAGCACTATCAACTGTAGGGGGGAACCCCCACAGTTGCAGAAAGACCCCAGCAATCAGGCGATCCCCTGTGAGCAGCACTTGGCGACGGTGGAGAGGAAAAACTCCCTTTTAACAGGAAGAAACCTCCAGCAGAACCAGGCTCAGGGAGGGGCAGTCATCTGCTGTGACTGGCTGGGGGGTGAGGGGACAGAGAAGATGAAAAGAACAGACATGTAGAGAGCAAACAGCACAATGGGGACTCAATCTATGGGAGAGAACAAACAGATGTTAATGACCAGCAAAAAAAAAAATATATTTCATAGAGAGTGAGGAAAGGAGTGAGGCCCAGTGCATTACTGGAGGTCCCCCGGCTGACTAAACCTATTAGCAGCATAACTAAGGGAGGGTTCAGAAACACATGATCCCTCCCTAATTGTAGGCTATATCAAAAAGGTAGGTTTTAGCCCTATTCTTAAAAACAGAGATCGAGTCTGACTCCCGAATCCAGATTGGCAGCTGGTTCCACAGGAGAGGAGCTTGATAACTGAAGGCTCTGCCTCCCATTGTACTTTTGGAGATTCTAGGTATTACAAGTAATCCTGCATTTTGGGAGCGTAGTGCTCTGTTAGGATAATACGGTAGTATCAGATCTTTTAAATAAAAAGGAGCCTGATTGTTTAGAGCTTTGTAAGTAAGAAGAAGGATTTTAAACTTAATTCTAAACTCTATGGGAAGCCAATGAAAGGAGGCCAGAACCGGAGAGATATGACCTCTCTTTCTAGTACCTGTTAAAACTCTTGCTGCAGCATTTTGGATCAGCTGAAGACTTTTTAAAGATGTTTTAAGACAGTCTGATAATAAAGAGTTACAATAATTTAATCTAGAGCTAAAAAAAAGTGTGGATTAGTTTCTCAGCATTACGCAAATGATAGAAGGCTGTCTTAGAAACAAAATTTAATATGTGACTTAAAGAACAGATTTTAATCAAAAATAACTCCAAGGTTCCTCACAGAACTATTAAGAGAAAAAGTAACTGCATCCAAACTAAGAGTTTGATTTGGAAAGGTATTTCTAAGGTTTTTGGACCAACTAGGATGACTTCAGTCTTATCAACACCGCCCAAAAAATCATCGGCGGCCCTCTGCCCTCCCTGGAAGACATCTCCAGATTCTTCTGTCTCAGAAGGATCAAGGCCATTACAGGAAACCCCTCACATCCCACCCACCACCTGTGTGACCTGCTTCCCTCTGGACGACGGTTCAAATCGATCAGGTCCCACACCTCCAGACTGACAGTTTCATCCCCTGGGCCATCCGAACTGCAAATAGTCAGAGGCCCCACTCCCCTCCCTCTGAACACTCGCATGCACAGAACTGAGGACCTTTTAATTATCACTATAACACACCTGTCTTTGCACTATGCACTTTCATTTATATTGACCCATCCGTGAAACCACTACCATACCTGTGTATATTTCCATAATCCTGGGCTATTTTTATTTCAGTTGTGAGTTTAATCATGTGTTCTGTAACTGTTTGATCTAATCCTTCTTTCTAACTTTACACTGTGTTCCAAATTATTATGCTAATAGGATTTTAGTGTCATAAACATTCAGTTTTTTGTTTTTCAATGAAACTCATGGATGGTATTGTGTCTCAGGGCTCTTTGGATAACTGATATCAATTTCAGAAACCTGTCATAATTAGTTTGCCAGGTGAGCCCAGTTCAAGGAATACTACTTCAGAAGGATGTTCCACATTATTAAGCATGCCACAGGTTTCAAGCAATATGGGAAAGAAAAAGGATCTCTCTGCTGCCGAAAAGTGTCAAATAGTGCAATGTCTTGGAAAAGGTATGAAAACATCAAATCAAATCAAATCAAATCAAATCAACCTTTATTGTCATGTTGCTGTACATACAACTGTAGTGCAGGCAAAATGAAATTACGTTTCTCTAGGCATCCATATATGTAAAAAAAAGAACATAATTTAAAACACACTCACCCCCCCTCACCCCCCGTCCCAACACAGCAATTCACACATCCCTAAGACACATTTAGTTATTAACTACCTATGTATAACTACCTATGTATAAAATACCAATTAAAGTGGCTGAGTTAGTCAAAGTGGCTACTTGAAACTAACTAGAACTATAATATACATAAATATACATGATGTCAATAAGGTGTAGTAGTATGTATGAAAGATTCCGGCTCAACTGTTCAGTATACTAACAGCTTGTGGAAGGAAGCTTGTTAATCAGTCTGGTGGTTCTGCCTCTGATGCTCCGGAATCGTTTGCCAGATGGCAGCAGTTCAAAGTGTTTATGCAGAGGGTGAGAGTGGTCCTTAACAATGTTCAGTGCCCTGCTCCTACAACGGCTCTGGAAAAGTTCTTGGACAGAGGGGAGGGAAACTCCAATTACCCTCTCAGCTCCCTTGACTGTCATCTGCAGGACTTTTTTGTCTGACATACTGCAACTGGAGAACCATGTTGCAATGCAGTACATCAGAACACTCTCCACCACACGTCTGTAGAAGGTCCTGAGGATGCAGATGGGGAGAGAGGCCTGTTTGAGTTTCCTTAAGAAGTGCAGTCTCTGCTGGGCCCGCTTCCTGATCCCCAAGGAATTCTTGCTCCAGGTCAGGTCCTGCGAGATCTGCACTCCGATGAACTTGATGTTCTCCACTCTCTCCACTAAACGGCCGCCGATGCTGAGGGGGACGTGTTCAGGCTGTGACCGCCGGAAGTCGATAATCATCTCCTTCGTTTTGTCCACGTTGAGCACCAGATTGTTCTCCCTGCACCAGCCCTCCAGGTCTCTAACTTCTTCCCTGTACATAGATTCCTCAGCCCTCTGAAAAAGTCCCAAACTTAATAATCTGGTTCCCCTCGTGTCTGGACACACAGTCATGTGTTAGAAGTGTAAACAACAGTGGACTGAGTACACAACCTTGAGGGGATCCAGTGCTCAGTGTGATGGAGTTGGAGATGTTGTTTCCAACACGGACAGACTGAGGTCTCTCGGTCAGGAAGTCCAGGATCCAGAGACATGTGGTGGTGCTCAGACCAAGAAGGAATAATTTCTCTGTCAGTCTCTGGGGAATGATGGTGTTGAATGCTGAACTGAAATCAATGTACAGGAGTCTGGCGTAGGTGTCTTTCTGTTCCAGGTGGGTGATGACAGAGTGCAGGGTGGTGACTTTAGCGTCCTCTGTGGAGCGATTTGAACAATACGCAAACTGGAGCAGGTCATGTGATGCAGGGAGGCAGGCTGTGATCTGTGGTTAAACAAGCCTTTCAAAACACTTCATCACAATTGGTGTCAGTGCGACAGGATGATAGTCATTCAGACAGGACGCAACTGGTTTCTTTGCCACCGGTACTATGGTAGAGGTCTTAAATCGTCTGGGAACGATGGCCTGACTCAAGGAGATGTTATAAATGTTAATCAGGACATCCGCCAACTTGCTCGCACAGACTCGGAGCACACGTCCCGGGATGTTGTCCGGACCTGCAGCTTTATGTGGGTTGACCCTGATTAGGGTCCTCCTTGTGTCCGCTGCGTTGATGGTGATAGCTGGCCCAACAGATGGTGGAGATGGGCCAGCCCTCCCTCTGATTGTTGGGTTTGATGCTTCAAAACGTGCAAAGAAGTTGTTGATCCTGTCTGGAAGCGAAGTGTCATCATCATCGACCCCCTGCCTGGACTTATAATCCATCAGCACCCGAACTCCCTGCCACATCCGTTTGGTGTTCCCTGTGTCGCGGAGGTGTCCCTGGATTTTCTCAGCATAGGCACGTTTCGCCGTGTTAATTCCCTTTGAGAGCGCAGACCTGGCTGCGCGCAGGGCGATCTTGTCCTCCGCTCTGAAGGCTGCATCTCTGGCTGTGAGCAGTGAGTGCACCTCTGCAGTCATCCAGGGTTTATAGTTGCCCTTTGCCGTGAAGGTCTTCACTATAGTGACATCCTCTGTGCACTTCACGACGTAGCTTGTGACTGACACAACATTAGATATTTCATGAAAACTTAAGTGTGATCATCGTACTGTGAAGAAATTTGTGGCTGATTCAGAGCACAGACAGGTTTGTGTAGATAAAGGCATAACGAGGAAGGTTTCTGCCAGAAAAATTAATTGGATTAAGAGAGCCGCTGCTAAAATTCCATTATAAAGCAGTAAACAGGTATTTGAAGCTGCTGGTACCTGTGAAGTCCCATGAACCTCAAGGTGTAGGATCTTCTGGAGGCTTGCAGTTGTGCATAAACCTACTATTCGGCCACCCCTAACCAGTGCTCAAAAGCAGAAACAGTTGCAGTGGGCCCAGAAATACATAAAGACTAATTTTCAAACAGTCTTGTTTGCTGATGAATGCCATCCAACCCTGGAAGGTCCAGATTGATGGAGTAGTGGATGGTTGGTGGATGGCCACCATGTCCCAACATGGCTGTGACGTCAGCAAGGAGGTGACAGAGTCATGTTTTGGAATGATGGGAGAGAGCTGGTAGGACCCTTTAGGGTCCCTGAAGGTGTGAAAATGACCTCAGCAAAGTATATAGAGTTTCTGACTGACCACTTTCTTCCATGGTACAAAAAGAAGACCTGTGCCTTCCATAGCAAAATTATCTTCATGCATGACAATGCACCATCTCATGCTGCAAAGAATACCTATGTGTCATTGGCTGCTATGGGCATAAAAAGAAACTCATGGTGTGGCCCCCATCTTCCCCTCAACTCAACCCTATTGAAAACATTTGGAGCATCCTCAAGCAAAAGATCTATGAGGGTGGGAGGCAGTTTACATCAAAACAGCAGCTGTGGGAGGCTCTTCTGACATCTTGCAAAGAAATTTAAGCAGAAACTCTCCAAAAACTCACAAGTTCAATGGATACAAGAATTGTGAAGGTTATATCAAAGAAGGGGTCCTATGTTAACATGTAACTTGGCCTGTTAAGATGTTTTTGACTGAACTAGCTTTTGATTTCAGTAAATACTAATGCATGCCCGTGCATGCCCATAGAAACTAAGTATAAGCAAGTATTTCTGCATGCCAGTAGAAAGCAAGTGTAAGCAAGCATTTCTGCATGCCCATAGAAAGTTACTGTTACCATGGCAACAATAACCATGGTGATCCCTGCTTTTGATCTTTGACATGGTTACATGTGAACAACTCCATTTATGGTCATGTCACCGGAATTCTATTCTATGACCTATTCTTCTTCTTCTTTTAGATTTGATTGGCAGTTGGCAACCAGCTTACAGGTGCATTACTGCCACGTACTTCACTCAGCATCATCACTCTATCTGTTCAGGAGCTGTAGTCCTTCCATCATCATTGCTGTGTCCATTCGAACCTCAACTCTGTCTTCAGACATTACTCTTCTTTGTCTCCTCATAATTCACTCTATAGCATCACTCTATCTGGTCAGGAGCTGTAGTCCTTCTATCATCATTGCTCATGACCTCATATCAGAACATAGTGTCTATGATGTCATAGTGAGTCCTTTGATGTTGCTATGACATCATAGACACGCATCTGTGCATCTATGTACATACGTCGGCTTCTGTCGGTCTATGATGACCATGGAAGAGAATCCTAAACGTCTACTCTGCTGGAACAGCACCGCCTGTGGCTGAACAGGCCAATGCGCACCGGTGTTCTACCTTCCAGCGTTGGGCGTTGGTAGGATTCAAGCCTGGGCAGGAAGATATGGAGGACAAGATGTTGCCCATGCAGCATGTCCCCCCTCTCCACGTCACTGATGAATCCAAAGAAACAGCAGGGCTGCTGCAGTTTGGCACCAGCGCCATCGCAGGAGCTGCCAGAACGATGTTGAGCACAACAGAGAACTGCCTTAGGGACTCCGACTCCGGATTTTTCCTCAGGGTTGACTCCCGAAGCCTTTCCCATGACCGGGTGTGCCACAAGGCAGTGGAGGTTTGAAATCAGGGTTTACCTTCCCCTAGATGGGCTACCTTCCCAGGTTGACGAGCCACCATCTACCCAAAACCATCTACCTGTGCATCTATGATGTCATGGCTATGTCATAGCTATGAATGGCCATCACGCCCTTAAGAACGTTCAATAAAGATTTCCCCTTCTAAACTTCTGTATTGCCGGGGAGGCTGAAATTCAGGGATGCACACCCTTGTAACCTCAGCAAAGCACATATAAAATCTGAGGCCAGTCCGACGAATGGTTAGGGAGATATGCGCAGAACAGATAGACAGACACACAGACAGACACACACACACACACACACAGATCATCATCATCATCGACGGTCACTCAGAGTGAGTATGACAGTCATTCCTCATGGGGGCATCTACTTGTGGGTCTTCAGGTGGGCATAGAGGTCAATCCGTGACCCGCATATTTTGGTGCAATGTTGGCATGGGAAAATGGTGGTGGATTGTGGTCGTGCTGGAGCCTTTTTCTGTCTTTCCTTGCGAAGCTGTCGTTTTGTTTCTGCGACATGGTGGATTTCCTTCTCATAGTGTGCAGCACCTTCTTGCACCGCTTCCTTCCATCGGTGCCTGTTTAGAGCCATGTGGTCCCAGTCAGGAGATAAGATATTGAATTTTTTTAAGGTTTGTTTTAATATTGTGCTTGAATCGTTTCTTTTGCCCTCCTGGAGCCCGCGAACCTCTCTCCAGTTCAGAATAAAGAATTTGTTTTGGGAGACGGGTGTCAGACATGCGAATGAGATGGCCAGTCCATCGTAGTTGGTGTTTTATTATTGTGGTGGAAATGCTGGGCATTTTGGCCTCTTCCAGAACGCTGATGTTTGTGCGTCGGTCCTCCCATTTAATCCTCAGAATCTTTCTCAAAGTTCTTTGGTGGAGCTGCTCCAGAGCTCTCAGGTGCCTGCTGTAGATGGTCCATGATTCTGCCCCGTACAGCAAGGTGGGGAGAACCACAGCCTTGTAGACCAAGAGCTTGGTATCGATCCTGAGATCCTGATCTTCAAAGACCTTCATCCTGAGTCTGGCATATGCTCCAATGGCACAGCCCAGACGATGGTTGATCTCAGAGTCAATGTCCACTTTGGAGGAGAGAAGACTGCCGAGGTAGGGGAAGTGGTCAACATTTTCGAGAGGGGTGTTGTCCACTTTTATAATGGGTGAAATAAATGGCTGATTGGGTGGAGGTTGATGTAGCACCTGGGTCTTCTTGATGTTTAAGATTAGACCCAGGGCTCTATATGCCTTGGCAAAGGCATTCAGGATACCCTGTAGGTCTTCTGCGGAGTGTGCTACTATGGCGTTGTCATCTGCATACTGGAGCTCCATAATGGTGGTGTTTCTAACCTTGCTTTTGGCTTTGAACCTGGCAAGGTTAAAGAGCCTACCGTCGATTCTGTACCGGATCAGAATTCCCTGTGGTAGGTCTTTACCAATGAGGTGAAGTATGGCAGCAATAAAGCTGGAAAACAGGGTGGGTGCAATGATGCATCCCTGTTTGACCCCTGTCTCCATGGTGAAAGGCTCAGACATGGAGCCGCTGTTACTTAGCACCGCGGCTGTCATTCCATCATACAGTAGCCTCAGAATCCTGATGTATTTCTCTGGGCAGCCATACCTCAACAGTATGCTCCACAGAGCCTGGCGATCTACTGAGTCAAAGGCCTTTGTCAGGTCTATAAAAGCCATGTACAATGGCAACTTGTGCTCACGGCATTTCTCCTGAAGTTGGCGGGCAGTGAAGATCATATCTGCTGTGCCTCTAGATCAGGGATGGGCAGTGAGGGCCATTCCACTGCAGGTTTTTTGTTCCACCCAGTCTCTTCAGCAGGTGTGTGCTCTGATCAGCTTCAAGGGTTGCTAATCATTGAAAACACCTGCTGAAGAGACTGGGTGGAACAGAAAACCTGCAGTAGAATGGCCCTCCATGGCACATGATTGCCCACCCCTGCTCTAGATGGACGAAAGCCACACTGTGATTCTGGGAGTATTTCCTCAGAAAGTGGCAGTAAACGGTTAGCGAGAACACGAGCAAGTACCTTGCCAGTTGTTGACAGGAGTGAGATGCCTCTATAGTTTCCACAATCAGCTTTGTCCCCCTTCTTAAATATGGTCACGATCAGAAAATCCCTGAGCTCTGAGGGGAGTTCTTCCTTTTCCCAGACCTTCAGAAGGAGGGCATGGAGACAGCACAGGAGTTCTGGGCCACCTTCCTTTAGGACCTCAACTGGGATCCCATCTGGACCGGTGGCCTTGTTGTTCTTCAGACTCCTGATGGCATCTTGGACCTCAGATAAGGTGATGGGACTCTGAGGGATGTAACAGATGAAATTTGATTGGGTTGCAGTGTTAAGGTTGAGGAGTTCCTGAAAGTGCTCTTTCCATCGCTTATTAATAGACTTGTTGTCCTTCAGCAGCTCCTGTCCATCCTTTGAGCATAATGGGTTCAAGCCACGACAGCTTGGGCCGTAGACAGCCTTAATGGCACTGAAAAAGCTTTTGGTGTCTCCAGAGTCTGCCAGACACTGGATTTCCATTGCCCTTTCTGTCCACCGGGAGTTCTTAATCTGTCTCACCCGGCTCTGGACCTCAGCCTGGGCTCTAGAGTGAGCCAGTCTCTTGGCCTTGCAGGTAATGTCGTTTTGCCAGGCATGAAGGGCTTCCTTTTTTTTTTTGGAGATGAGCAGTTCTATCTCTGCATCATTTTCATCAAACCAGTCCTGATGTTTTCTGGACTTGTACCCAAGGGTGGTTTGGCAGGTGTTGAGGATAGTGGACTTAGGCAGGTTCCAGTGCTCTTTGATGTTCTCTGGATATTCCTGTTTGAGACTTTCTCCAAGAGAAGCCTGAAACTGCTGCTGGATGGCAGTTTCATTAAAGCTTTCAAGGTTTAGTCTAAGCCGGTTCTGTTTCTTCTGCAATCTCCTCTTCCTCTTAAGTTTGATGGACATCATGGATCGTATAAGGCGGTGGTCTGTCCAGCAATCGTCGGAGTTGATCATGGCCTTAGTGATGTTTACATCGCGCAGATCCCTAGTTCTGACAATGACATAATCGATAAGATGCCACTGTTTAGAACGAGGATGTCTCCATGAAGCCTTAAATTTGTTCGTCTGGCGAAAGATGGTATTAGTGATGGTAAGATCATACTGAGCACATTGGCCGAGAAACAGAACTCCGTTGGAGTTGATGTTTCCAATGCTTTCCTTGCCAATGGTGCCCTTCCAAAGGTGATGGTCTCGGCCGACTCTGGCATTGAAATCTCCCAGAAGAATGATTTTATCCTCCTTGGGGATTTTTGACAGTGTCTCATCCAGACAGGCATAGAAGGTCTCTTTCACTTCCTCCTCGGAGACAAGGGTAGGTGCATAGGCACTCACGACTGTTGCCATCTGGTTGTTGGCAAGCACCAGACGAAGGGTCATCAGACGTTCACTGATTCCCACAGGGAGTTCAGAGAGATGACTGATCAGTTGGTTCCTGATGGCAAACCCAACCCCATGGATCCTGGGCTCATCTGCTGCTTTTCCTTTCCAGAAGAAAGTATAGCCACCCTTCTCCTCCTTCAGATGGCCTTCCTCTGCCAGTCGTGTTTCTGAGAGACCAGCTATGTCAATCAGGCATCTCCTCAGCTCTCTGGCAATGATGGCAGTTGTCCTCTCCGGCCTGTCACTGGTTGCACTGTCCATCAGTGTGCGCACATTCCAGGCTCCAAAATTCATAGTTCTGTGTTTCTGACTGCAAATTGCTGATCCCTCTGAACGCGGTAATCCAGACGGGAGGTATGAGGCAGGCTATTTTTAGGGCACCTGTTCTAGCCCCTTCCCTATGAAGGGTGAGCAGAGTGGATCCTAAAAAGGACTGCTCAGTCGTGGATGTAGCTACCGAAGGGCTCTTTCTGCCTCAGTCCAACAGCCCAGCGATCATCTGGCATCCACTGCCTAATGTGCCAGCTTGTGACTAGGGGCTTCCAGACTTCACAATCCTGCCCCTGTCACCACTTACTGTTCACCACAGGACTTAACCCGGGATGTTAGGTGGATTCCCATGAAGAAGATGTGCTAGGTGCACATACAGCCACCACACAGACCTTGACAGATCGGGGTCAGGATCGGGGATCCAGTGGCATGGACTCCAAGACGACTGGTGACCTGTTTCTGCTGCAGCCTTCATCCGCCTTCCCGGCAGTTGTGATATTTCCCAAAGGTCAACCATCATCCTCCGCCTGGTCCCCCGTTGAGGTCTTTGCTATTTGCCCATAACTGGGGATGTTTACCCACAACCGGGGCAGTGGTTGACGGGCAGCAGGGCATATCCACATACCAGTGGGCCTGCATGTCACGACTCTGGGGCTCACTGCTGCTCCGAGATCCCGTACAACTTGGCCTGGAAACCGCAAGGTACCAGTTACCATGTGTGGCCACAAGGAGGCGTGTACGAGTCTTGGCAGTGGAGAGGCTATATACCGGCTGAGGAGACTTACGCACTCGGCTCCTCTTTTCACCCCCGAAAACAGAGGGCTAGCCGGCGACGGTAGCTGAAAGGTAGCTGAAAGCAGAAAGTAGCAAGCAGAGGCAGCGTGCAGCATGCACTAACTACAGGCACTACTACTCCAACACTACTGCACTGACGCATCACACGCCCTGTACAAAACCCTGTGTATATATACTGTATATATATACGTATATATATATATACACTACCGTTCAAAAGTTTGGGGTCACCCAAACAATGTTTGTGTTTTCCATGAAAAGTCAAACTTTTATTTACCACCATGAGTTGTAAAATGAATAGAAAATATAGTCAAGACATTGACAAGGTTAGAAATAATGATTTGTATTTGAAATAATAATTTTTTCCTTCAAACTTTGCTTTCGTCAAAGAATCCTCCATTTGCAGCAATTACAGCATTGCAGACCTAACATGATTGCACAAGGGTTTTCTAATCATCCATTAGCCTTCTGACGCAATGAGCAAACACATTGTACCATTAGAACACTGGAGTGATAGTTGCTGGAAATGGGCCTCTATACACCTATGTAGATATTGCACCAAAAACCAGACATTTGCAGCTAGAATAGTCATTCACCACATTAGCAATGTATAGAGTGTATTTCTGATTAGTTTAAAGTTACCTTCATTGAAAAAAAAGTGCTTTTCTTTCAAAAATAAGGAAATTTCTAAGTGACCCCAAACTTTTGAACGGTAGTGTCTTGATACAGAGATCAACAAGAGGATTGGAAAATCAGCCTTCACACTCGCTTGCCTCACCACACGAGTGTGGGAGAATCCCAAACTCTCTGTCAAGACGAAGATGGCAGTGTACAACGCCTGCATCATCAGCATACTGCTCTATGGGAGTGAGACGTGGACAACATACGCCCGGCAGGAAAAGAGACTGAACTCCTTCCACTTGAGCTGCATTCGCCACATCCTGCACATATCATGGTAGGACAAAGTGCCCAACACAGAAGTTCTGTCCCGCGCCGGCCTTCCCTCCATGTTCACTCTACTCAGGCAGTGCAGGCTCCGCTGGCTAGGCCACGTTCACCGTATGGAGGATGGCAGAATCCCCAAAGACGTCCTCTACGGAGAACTGGCGACTGGCAGGACAGACGTTGGCCGCCCACAGCTGCGCTTTAGAGACGTCTGCAAGAGAGACATGAAGGCCCTGGAGATCAACACAGAGCGCTGGGAGGACCTTGCAACGGACCGCTCCAAATGGAGAGGCACCCTGACCAGACAGCTCAAGGCGGGTGAAGAGAGACTGACTGCTGCAGCAGATGAAAAAAAGGACCCGCAGGAAGAACCGCCACAGCTCCAGCAGCACAGAGAACACCCACAAGTGCGACCTGTGTGACAGGGACTGCCATTCGCGCATCGGCCTGTTCAGCCACAGGCGGTGCTGTTCCAGCAGAGTAGACGTTTAGGATTTTCTTCCATGGTCATCATAGACCGACAGAGGCTGACGACGATTTATACATATATATGCACACACACACACACACACACACACACAGCGATTGAGATTTCTTGCATTATAGTATGATGACTTGGGCATACCTGTGCATGCCCGTACATGCCCATAGAAAGCAAGTGTAGGCAAGCATTTCTGCATGCCCGTGGAAAGTTACTGTTACCATGGCAACAGTAACCATGGTGAAACTTGCCTTTGATCTTTGACGTCACCACTTATTCAGTGATGGCGGCCTTTGATCTGTGATGCCTGCCTTTGATCTTTGATGATGTCATAGCAAGTCCTATGATCTTTTCGCGAGTCCTATGATTGCAAGTGATGCCTGCCTTTGATCTCATAGTGAGTCCTATGATCGTTACATCGTGACAGAGATTTCTTGAATTGTTGACATCACCACTTGTTCAGTGATGCCTGCCTTTGATCATTGATGATGTCATAGCGAGTCCTATGAAACCTGCCTTTGATCTTTGACATCACCACTCGTTCAGTGATGCCTGCCTTTGATCTTTGACGTCACCACTCTTTCAATGATGCCTGCCTTTGATCATTGATGATATCATACAGTGATGCCTGCCCTTGATCTTTGACATCGCCACTTGTTCAGTGATGCCTTCCTTTGATCTTTGATGTCACCACTCATTCAGTGATGCCTACCTTTGATCTTTGACATGGTTACCATGGCAACACAAAGTCCTGTGATCATGACCTCATGATATTGTGACATCATGACAGACAGAGATTTCTTGAATTATATGTAGTGACCAGTGCATACCTGTGCATACCTATAGAAGCCAAGTATAAGCAAGTATTTCTGCATGTCCGTTGAAAATTACTTTTGTCATGGCAACAGTTACCATGGTGATGCCTGCCTTTGATCTTTGACGTCACCACTCGTTCAGTGACGCCTGCCTTTAATCTTTGTGATCGTGACACACACACAAAGTCTTTTGATTGTGACGTTGATGATGTCATAGTGCGTCCTATGATCGTCACACACACACACACACACACACACGCAAACAGAGATTTCTTGAATTATAGACCAGCAGCTGAACCAGTGGATCACAGTCCTTCGCAGACAGCCAAGCTCAGCGTGCCCTGTTAACGGGAGTCTCGGCTGTTGCCTTATCTGTGGTCTCAGCGGCTTAGCCCCCCCCCCCCCCCCCCAGCGGCACCTTGCATTCCTCATACCGAATTATCCATCAGACCTATGCTGACTAGACAGGCTGGGCGTGTTTCCCCGTGAACGATTGTCATGAACGATTGTGGAGCGCCCGGACCGACACTGGTGGGAGAAACAGCAGCTGAACCGGTGGATCACAGTGCTTTGCAGGGACCCAAGCTCAGCCTGTCTGATTAATGGGAGTTTTGGCTGTTGCTTTACCCGTGGTCCCAGCGGTCCGGCTGCTGCTCCACCCCTCCTTCCCCCAGCACATCCACGCACCCCGTGTTCTCCATACCAAATTATCCATTAGGCCTATGCAATCACAGCAACTTTATGGTATAATTTTTTTAAGCATTAAATCTTAAATACTACCTTTTTCTAGTCAAATTTGTCACGTTTTGCTTCCTTGTTTTGCACACAGAGTGCTGTGGCTACTGATGCTGTAATGCGCGTATTATCCAATCAGTAGGAGCCAATCCAAAACCAAATCCCACTCACACTTCTAGAAGCCTGGGCATGAGACTGAGCGGTGGCTAAACTTTTATTGATAAAAATGACATATTTTGACTGAGCGACTCTATATTCGGGGATGCACACCCTCGTAACCTCAGCAAACCACGTTTAAAATCTGAGGCCAGTCTTAAAAATGGTTCAAGAGATATGAGAGGAACAGGCAGAGATTTCTTGCATTTATATATACTAATGGCATCATCAGAGCTGTTCAAAGGAGTTGTGGTGATGCCTGCCTTTGATCTGTTACATGGTTACCATGGCAACAGTAACCTCGGTGAAACCTGCTTTTGATCTTTGATGTCACCACTCATTCGGTGATGCCTGCCTTTGATCTTTGATGACGTCATAGCGAGTTCTACGATTGTGAGTGATCCCTGCCTTTGATGTCTGATGATGTCATAGTGAGTCCTTTGATCATGAGTGATGCCTGCCTTTAATCTTTGACATGGTTACCATGGCAACACAAAGTCCTATGATTGTGACAGACACACACACAGATATTTCTTGAATTATATTATATACTAGTGCATACCCGTGCATGCCCGTAGAGGGGATGCATTGGAACAGAATTCTTGCCAGTTACAGGACAGTTGGTATAGCAACACAGCACTAAGTGGCAATCACATGTGACGGCTTTTGTGTGCAGCTAAACATAAAAATCACACAAAATATGCCCTGCCATCTGGGGCTGTTTGCCCCTGCTTGTTACTTCTCTCCTGCCTGTCACTGTTCTGTCTTATGTTCTTCTTCTTCTTCTTCTTCTTTTAGATTTGATTGGCGGTTGACAACGAGCTTACACGTGCATTACCACCACGTACTTCACTCTGTATCATCACTATATATCTTTGTATCAGGAGTTCTTACAAGGAGCTCTGAACAATTCCCTATGTGTGAAAAAATTATCCGTCCTTGGACTGTGTCCTCGGCAGCGTCAATAGCTGTGCCAGCCGGCCAGCCAGCCGACCAGCTGGCCAGCCAGCTTACCTGTGTCTATATATATGTCTTGTAGGGAGTCATGTGCTCTGTCTATGTGTCGTCATATAGACATCATCTGGTGGGTCTTCTTCTTCTTCTTCGTTCAGACCAGTGAAGGATCTCCTCCTGTCTCAGACAGCTGTGTTGTTCACAGTCATGCCGGCGGCGTACTAGTGGAACCTGAGGTGTTTCATGTTCACAGCATCCTTTCTGACGCACAGCAGTTCTCCTCATTCAATATTGCTCTCCATCTGGTGGGTCGTCTTCTTCTTCGTTCAGACCACTGGTTGAGAGATAGGTGCGTCGTAATTCCAGTTCATGGGCACAATCCTGAAAAAGTGGCTTTTGACCCTGTTCAGGAAGGCCCGTGCATGCCTGTAGAAACCAAGAAACCAGAGCACCCGGAGAAAATCAGCATTTTGCTTGGTATTTTACACATTTGTAGTGTAGACTGGCATTCGTCAAGGTTATACATTTGCTGTCATGTAGGCATGACGAGTCGTCCTATGATGCCCGAGTTCATAGGACGCACTATGATGATGAGGCAGAGATCATAGGCTGTCCTATGATGTCCTAGAAACGTGCTTTAAAGTCTGCTGTACCCTATGCTGGTGAAGGGTGTCCTCTTGTCTCAGACGGGTGCGATGTACTGCTGGAACCTCAGGTGTTTCATCTTCATGGCATCTTTTCTGACATGCAGCAGTTGTCGTCATTCTATTGCTCTCCATCTGGTGGTTCTTCTATTCACCAATAGATGGACTGTAGGGAATGTTTTGTGTTCTGTGGGAGAGGGGAATGAGTTATGTTTGCACTTCTGAAATGTGAGACACTTGGTGGAATGATATTGGTGCTCTTACATTTTTGAATTGTGCAATAAAGGGATTTTTTAAAACTCAAAACTCTTCTTCATTGAGACCACTGGTTGAGGGATAGGTGTGTTGTAATTCCAGTTCATGGACAGGTTCATGAAAATAAATCTGAGCAAAAAGAGGCTTTCGGGCATGGACTCACTGTATATGACATCATAAAGACATGAAGGCAGCCTTGATGTACACTACCGTTCAAAAGTTTGGGGTCACCCAGACAATTATTTTGTGTTTTCCATGAAAAGTCACACTTATTTACCACCATGAGTTGTAAAATGAATAGAAAATATAGTCGAGACATTGACAAGGTTAGAAATAATGATTTGTATTTGAAATAATAATTTTTTCCTTCAAACTTTGCTTTCGTCAAAGAATCCTCCATTTGCAGCAATTACAGCATTGCAGACCTAACATGATTGCACAAGGGTTTTCTAATCATCCATTAGCCTTCTGACACAATGAGCAAACACATTGTACCATTAGAACACTGGAGTGATAGTTGCTGGAAATGGGCCTCTATACACCTATGTAGATATTGCACCAAAAACCAGACATTTGCAGCTAGAATAGTCATTTACCACATTAGCAATGTATGGAGTGTATTTCTGATTAGTTTAAAGTTATCTTCATTGAAAAAAAGTGCTTTTCTTTCAAAAATAAGGACATTTCTAAGTGACCCCAAACTTTTGAACGGTAGTGTATATGACATCATAAAGACACATTTGTCTATGTGCCGTCATATAGGCATCGCGAGTCGTCCTATGATGCCTGAGCTCATGGTCTATATGATATTATAAAGACACATTTGTCTATGTGTCCTACGATTCCTGAGTTCATAGACGTCCTATGATGTTCAGGCAGAGATCATAGGCCGTCCTCTGATGTCCTATGAAGCCACACACACACACACACACACACAGATTTCTTGCTTTTATAGAGTGAACAGAGTGATAAGAGTGACTAGTACATACACCAGTGCATACTTGTTCATCCTGTAGAAACGAAGTATAAGCAAGTATTTCTGCATGCCCGTTGCTGAAGGGTCTCCTCCTGTCTCAGACGGCTGTGTTGTTCACAGTCATGCCTGCGGCCCACTGCTCGAACCTGAGGTGTTTCATCGTCACGGCATCTTTTCTGATATGCAGTCGTTCTCCCCACTGTATTGCTCTCCATCTGGTGGGTCTTCTTGTTCTTCTTCTTTATTGAGACGACTGGTTGAGGGATAGGTGCGTTGTAATTCCAGTTCATGCACAGGATCATGCAAATAGATCTGAGCAAAAAGTGGCTTTCGACCCTGTTCAGGAAGACCCATGCATGCCCGTCAAAACCCAGAAACCGGAGCACCCGGAGAAAATCAGCACTTTGCTTGGCATTTTACACATTTGTAGTGTAGACTGCCATTCTTCATGGGTACTGCTTCGAATGGGTGTGGTTTAAAGTAGGGTGTCCTATTCTTAATTGGGTGACAGACTGACACACTGACAGATTTGAATTTATAGAGTGCCTTCTGCCTTACTGAGTGAGATTTTCAGATTTACTGCTTGGAATGGGTGTGGTTTAAAGTAGTGTGTCCTATTCAGTCTCAGCTTCTCTGTGCCTTGCCTGGCTTGCAGTGTTGGCGGCCAGCAGATTATTCCACATCTCCTGGGTCTCAGCTTGTCTGTGCTTTGCCTGGCGTGCAGCGTTGCACGCTTTGTGGGTATTTCAGGCTTCAAGTGACTCAGCACGTGCATGACACCCTGCCAGACGTTTCCTGTCTGTCTGTGCATCCCTTGTCTGTTGTACCGGTACCCTATGCTGGTGAAGGGTCTCCTCCTGTGGCAGACATCATAGGACATGTTATGTTGTATGTTATGTTGTTGTTGTCACGATGTTAAGAGGACGCTGCTAATAAAGTTGCAAACGAGTACACAGTGGATTCACATTAATTATTATATTTAGAAAATACCACAGTTTTTATGCCGGTCGTATCATGTTCTTTTGTTGTATTTATCCTCCACACCTTAAAGGCCAGTCCTTGAAAATACTGTCTGACATTAAACTGCTCTGTGGCGCAAAAAAGGTTGGGGACCACTGGGCTAAGAGATCTGTCGAGCAATGAAATGTATGAGATTCAAATACTGTGGATTCAACATGCCATTGGATCTAACTTTTCAGAAGTGATTCAGTCCGTTCACCAGTGAGTCCATCTGAATGAATCGTTACAGGACGCCGTATCACTGCTAATCAAACTTCTGTGCTTCTCAGGTTCAGGTTTGTTGTCAGAAATTTGAAAAAAAATATTCTGCTTGGGCACCATTGTTACAAGTTTATGTGGAAGGCCCCTCCTTCTCTGTAGTTACCATGGCAACCAATGATTGTCAGTCTCTAAACTTTAACTTTCCACAATTTCCTGCTTATTTGACAAAAAAAATGACCCAAAAACACATACAACAGGGAAAATAAGCATTGAGCATGTTAACTTTTTTTCTCATCCATCCATCCATCTTCTTCCGCTTAATCCTTTTCGGGTCGCGGTGGGGCTGGAGCCTATCCCAGCATCTTTGGGCGAGAGGCAGGGTACACCCTGGACAGATCGCCAGTCCATTGCAGGGCCAACACAGAGAGACAGACAACCATTCACTCTCACAGTCACACCTAAGGACAAGTTAGAATCCCCAGTTTGATGCCAATCTCATTCAACATATTTCTGATGGAGCCACCGACCTGAGATTTTCACCGGATATTAGTAATAATAATCCATACATAGAAAGAAATCAAGGCAACTGTGTTCACAAAACAAGTTACATTTAATAAAATGGAAAGACACAGGGAATAAGTATTGAACACATGAAGAAAGAGGTCCAGAAAGGCATAGAAAGCCAAGAAACCAGCTGAAATCCATTAGAAATTAGGAAACCACCCCATCCTCCTTCAGTGCAAATTAATTTCAGCTGGTTAAGTCCTGACTGATAGCCTTTAAAAAAGGCCTGCGAATATCAGATTGTCACACCACAAAGAACACATGATGGGAAGAAGCAAAGAGCTCTCGCTAAACCTTCACAACTTTATTAATGCAAAACATAGTTTTAACAGTAGGTGACGCATGAACACGCAGCAGCCTCTCTTCTCTTTTCGTGTTTTGTGCCATTTAGTGTTGTTTAATTTACACCTAAGTATATATTCTTCCTTTGATCTTTGACGTCACCACTCATTCAGTGATGCCTGCCTTTGATCTTTGATGATGTCATCATGAGTCCTATGATCTTTGACGATGTCATAGCGAATCCTATGATCGTGAGTGATGCCTGCCTTTGATCTTTAACATGGTCACCATGGAAACACACAGTCCTATGATTGTGAGACACAGACAGATTTTCTTGAATTATCTATAGAGTGATGTAATGTCCCTTTCAAATAAACATTAAACTAAAGAAGAATAGGCACTTACTTTGCCACCGAGGACACAGTCCAAGGAAGGATCATTTTTTCACACATGGGGAGTTGTTAAGAACTACTTATACAAAGGTGGGGGCGGGGTATCGCCTTATATGCATCTGTGTTTGTGTACACTAAGTCCAACATATTCTCTCCTCTATATATATAGAGTGATGATATAGAGTGAAGTACGAGGCAGTAATAGACCTGTACCCGGTTGCCAACCGTCAATCAAATCTAAAAGAAGAAGAAGAAGAACTTTTGGTAGGAGGGTCTTTAAACCAGAGGAACTCCGTGGCCTAGGTCTCCTCCACCAGACCTCCACACCCCCGGACTAGACTGGTGTGTCTAATCCCAAATGGAGACGCCGTAGATGTTGTGAGCGGCAACAAAAGAGAGCTGAATGCGGATGTATCTGAACAAAGCTAACCACTAGCCCACACAGACTCCCGATTCCTTCTCTCATTCTAGCCAACGTACGCTCACTAGACAACAAAATAGACCACATACAGCTCCTGAGAACAACGCAACATGATGCACAGATCTGCTGTGTTTTTATCTTTACAGAAACGTGGTTACAAGACAATATATTGGACTCTGCCATTCAGGTAGCTGGGCTAACATGCTACCATGGTGACAAAGTGTTCAAGGAAGGAGGGAAAAACCCAAGGTGGAGGCGTCTGTGTGTACATCAGTGACGCTTGGTGCCCAGATGCAACTGTTGTCCATAAACACTGACTCCATTGGCGGAGTTTATGATCATCAAGGGTCGTCCTTTTTTGAAACTGAGAGAATTTTCATCTGTCCTACTAGTTGCCGTGTATGCCCCGCCCACCACCATCGTCCAGAAGAGCAAAGCACTGAAAGAATTCTATCAGGCCATCAGTGAGACACAAACATCACCTCCAGACGAATTCCTCAGCACAGCAGGAGACTTCAACCATGCAGGTTTAAAGGCCCTCCTACCAAAAGTTCATCTTCTTTTAGATTTGATTGACGATTGGCAACCAGGTACAGGTGCATTACCACCACGTACTTCACTCTAAGGAGTTCTTAACAACTCCCCATCTGTGAAAAAATTATCTGTCCTTGGACTGTGTCCTCGGCGGCAAAGTAAGTGCCTATTCTTCTTTAGTTTAATGTTTATTTGAAAGGGACATTACATAAACTCTATAGATAATTCAAGAAAATCTGTCTGTGTCTCACAATCATAGGACTGTGTGTTTCCATGGTAACCATGTCAAAGATCAAAGGCAGGCATCACTGAATGAGTGGTGATGTCAAAGATCAAAGGCAGGTTTCACCAGGGTTACTATTGCCATGGTAACCATGTCAAAGATCAAAGGCAGGCATCACCCTGGTTACTGTTGCCAACGGACAGCGGCTGCTCGAGTTCTGCACATATCACGATCTGTGCATCACAAACTCGTTCTTCAAGACCAAGCCCCAACACAAGGTTTCCTGGCGACATCCGCGCTCAAAGCACTGGCACCAGCTGGACTTGATCCTGACCAGGCGCACCTCACTGAAGAACGTGCTAATCACCCGTTCGTTCCAGAGTGCAGATTGCGACACAGACCATTCATTGGTGTGTTGCAAGGTCAAGCTGCAGCTGAAGAAATTCCATCGCGCTAGACAGCCTGGAAAGGCACGGATTGACACCAGCAAGATGGCCCAACCAGAACTTGTTGAGCAGTTTGCCTCCACCTTTGAGAAGGAACTTGGTGTACCACAAGAAGGAGAATCTGCAAAGCAGAAGTGGGAAGAGCTGCGAAACACCATCCACCGCACAGCCTTGGCTACCTTTGGGAGGAAGACCTAGAAGTCACAGGACTGGTTTGATGCCAAGTTGACCGAGATGACCCCCGTCATTGAAGCCAAGCGCTCAGCACTTGCTGAGTACAAGAAGTACCCAAACGAGAAGAATCTCCAGATTCTCAGGGCTGCGAGAAGCAAAGTTCAGCAGACTGCTTGGCGCTGTGCCAACGAGTACTGGACTCAGCTCAGTCAAGACATTCAAACTGCTGCCATAACAGGGAACATCCGTGGTATGTACGATGGCATCAAGAAAACACTTGGTCCGGCTCAGAGCAAGACGCCCCCCCTCAAATCCTCCACTGGGGAGATGATCACAGAAAAGAACAAGCAGATGGAGAGATGGGTGGAACACTACTCCGACCTCTACTCCAGACAGAACACCGTGACACCGTCAGCCCTTGATGCCATCGACTGCCTGCCATCCATGGACGAACTTGACACCAAGCCAACCATCGACGAACTCAGCAAGGCCATTGATAGCTTGGTTGCTGGCAAGGCACCCGGCAACGACGGCATACCCCCCGACCTGATCAAGCACTGCAAGACCGCCCTACTGCTGCCATTGCATGATGTCCTCTGCCAGTGCTGGAAGGAAGGTGCCGTACCACAGGACATGAGGGACGCCAAGATCATCACCCTCTACAAAAACAAAGGGGAGAGAAGTGACTGCAACAACTACAGGGGCATCTCCCTCCTCAGTGTTGTTGGCAAAGTCTACGCACGAGTTGTTCTCGTTCGTTTACAGAAGCTTGCCGAACGTGTGTACCCCGAGTCTCAGTGTGGCTTCCGTGCTGAGCGATCAACGGTAGACATGATATTCTCCATCCGCCAACTCCAGGAGAAATGCAGAGAACAGAACATGCCCCTGTACGTTGCCTTCATCAACCTCACCAAAGCGTTCGATCTGGTCAGCAGAGAGGGCCTTTTCAAGATCCTGCCAAAGATAGGATGCCCACCAAAGTTGCAAAGCCTCATCGAATCGTTTCACACCAACATGCAGGGGGTAGTGCAGCATGACGGCAACGTCTCAGAGCCATTCAACATACACAGCGGAGTGAAACAGGGCTGTGTACTTGCGCCAACCCTCTTTGGGATTTTCTTTGCTATGCTCCTGAGACATGCCTTCAGCACAGCAACAGAGGGAATCTACCTGCACACAAGATTTGACGGCAGGCTTTTCAACCTCGCCCATCTGAAAGCCAGAACCAAAGTACGCGAGGCTCTAATCAGAGACATGCTGTTCGCAGACGACGCTGCAGTCGCAACCCACATGCAGCAGGAGCTTCAGACCCTGCTGGGCTGCTTCTCCCAGGCATGCAAGGACTTTGGGCTTACCATCAGCCTGAAGAAGACTAACGTCTTGGCGCAAGGCACGGAAGCACCACCAACCATCACCATCGACGACTACGAGCTGGAGGTCGTAAATCAGTTCACGTACCTGGGGTCCACGATCAGCAACAACCTCTCCCTTGATACAGAGATCAACAAGAGGATTGGAAAATCAGCCTTCACACTCGCTTGCCTCACCACATGAGTGTGGGAGAATCCCAAACTCTCTGTCAAGACGAAGATGGCAGTGTACAACGCCTGCGTCATCAGCACACTGCTCTGTGGGAGTGAGACGTGGACAACATACGCCGGGCAGGAAAAGAGACTGAACTCCTTCCACTTGCGCTGCATTCGCCACATCCTGGACATATCCTGGCAGGACAAAGTGCCCAACACAGAAGTTCTGTCCTGCGCCGGCCTTCCCTCCATGTTCACTCTACCCAGGCAGCGCAGGCTCCGCTGGCTAGGCCACGTTCACCGTACGGAGGATGGCAGAATCCCCAAAGACGTCCTCTACGGAGAACTGGCGACTGACAGGAGAGACGTTGGCAGCCCACAGCTGCGCTTTAGAGACGTCTGCAAAAGAGACATGAAGGCCCTGGAGATCAACACAGAGCGCTGGGAGGACCTTGCAACGGACCGCTGCAAATGGAGAGGCACCCTGACCAGACAGCTCAAGGCGGGTGAAGAGAGACTGACTGCTGCAGCAGATGAAAAAAGGACCCGCAGGAAGAACCGCCACAGACCCAGCAGCACGGAGACCACCCACAAGTGCGACCTGTGTGACAGGGACTGCCATTCGCGCATCGGCCTGTTCAGCCACAGGCAGTGCTGTTCCAGCAGAGTAGACGTTTAGGATTCTCTTCCATGGTCATCATAGACCGACGGAGGCCGACGAGTAACCATGTCAAAGCTCAAGGCAGGAATACAGAAATACTTGCTTATACTTGGTTTCTACTGGCATGCATGGTTATGCACAGGTATGCACTAGTACTGATATTCATCCATCCATCCATCTTCTTCCGCTTAATCCTTTGCGGGTTGCGGAGTGGGGGTGGGTGCTGGAGGCTATCCCAACATCTTTGGGCGAGAGGCAGGGTCCACCCTGGACAGATCGCCAGTCCATCGCAGGGCCAACACAGAGAGACAGACAACCATTCACTCTCACAGTCACACCTAAGGACAATTTAGAATCCCCAGTTTTGATGCCAATTAACCTAACTTGCATGTTTTTGGTATGTGGGAGGAAACCAGAGAAATCCTGGAGTAAACCCACGCAGACACGGGGAGAACATGCAAACTCCACACAGATCACTGCTGGTCAGGGGCTGGGATCGAACCCAGGATCCCCCGGCCAAGGGTGAGTTGCTGTGCTGCCGCAGTGCTAACCACTCTGCCACCGCGCTGATATTCAATTCAATTCAATTCAACTTTATTTATATAGTGCCATTTCACAACAACAGTCATCTCATAGCTTTCAACGTACTCCCACAATTGCATAAATTTGCACAATTTAAATTAAAATGGCACAATTAATAAACATTAATACAAATGCACTTTAGCATATCTACTTTTTTACAGTTTTATTGCAGTTGTTCTGCTCATGCATGTGTTGTGTCCGAATATCGAGGAGGCGAGGTGACGTTTTATAAGTTTATCATAATACCAACTATATACACACAGGAGTCGCTACGCGAGTACGGGAGCCACAGCAAAGAGGCATCATGCCTCCCGCTACTGGCTTATATACTCCAGGTGAAGCCACCCCCCAACGGCGGGGCATCACCCCTCCCCAGCCTAGGGCACCGCCATACTAATATTATATATATATTACGATCCTACACCCCCCCCCCTTTGAAAAATCACAACCACACAATTAACCCAACCATATAAGATACACCTGATTCACCCTCTAATACAAAGGGGTATCAACCTATCCATTCACACACCACACTGGCCCAGTGGAGGTCTCCACTATGTAAACAAAGAGTCCATAAAAGACAAAGGGCCACACACCAAACTAAATTAATCCCCATCATGCATTCAAAAGTAATTGAATGAATTCAAAAGTAAAAAGTAAAAGCTCGAACATATATTGAACACAGCAACCACAGCCTTAACACACCTATCAATAAATGCTTGTAACCAGACACACCATAAACCCCCACACACACTTCAACCAGGGTCTCCTGAAGGCTCCCCTCTGGACTGTCTGTCCCGCGGCCCACTCCCAGAGCGTCTCCTCTTCTTGGCAATAGAAGGCGGGCTGCATTGGCGTTCTTTCCTATCCAAACGCCGCAGCTCGTTGGGATGCCGTCTCAACCCATCAGTCAAACTTAGGGAGCCGTCGCTGCCGGACTGGACCACCCACAGATTATCCCCTCCAGCTGTCAGTTTCCTGGAACTGCGCACCTGACCAAGCCGAGGCTCGACCCGAGGGTGCACATCATCACCCTCACCCAGGGTAGTGCTTGCTGGCTTCCTCCGTTGTCTGCGTCGCGATCTGGCACTTTTACAATTCCTCAGCGGTTCGCCAAGTTGTCTCAAGTCATGTCCCTTGCTTTTGATGTTGGCACGGCCAGGGTTCGTGCCATCTGATGGTACCCCAGATACCAGATGTTGTTGCGACAGAGCGGCACCACCCACTGTTGACTCAGCAGCCGTATCCAGTCGGCCACCGGAGCCCTGTAGTTCACGCTCTTTGGACCTTTCCACCACCACAGGGGTCGAACCACACCATTCAAGTCCACCATCTACAGGACCACAAACACCAGCACGGGACCCCGGCCTTGTCGGCATACTATAGTGCTGGCGGTGTCGCTCTTCACCCGAAATGGGCCACCCAAAGTCCCATACTTCTTTGCCACTTCCCACATAAAATGGCCGGTCCTACAGACCACCATCTGCCCACTCCTCCACATCTCCACAGGTGACGGAGAATCCGAGCCTGTAAAACAAGTTACTGCCCATCAGATAAATACCTTCTCGAGACACCATGAGCTCGGCTGCGCCCCAGAGGCCTCATTAAACCTCACAGACTGCCACACCGAGCCCACGATATCAAGGGGATCATTACCATAACCACAACAGGCATTATTCGTTTTACTCACATTGTAGGGGGGAAAACACCGTCTTACAATTTCCAAGTTCAAAATGGAGGTTGCCAACCCCGTGTCCACCAACATCGGCACCGGCGTCCCGTCCATGTTGGGAGACAGTGTGGACCACTGTAGGCACCTTCTTCTTTCCACCATCCCTAGCAGACCTCCGTTCCTCCTTGTCGAAACTGCGGCAAACTCTGACGAAGTGATGGAGCAGACCGTACGGTCTACAATGCTTGCCCTCCACTGTGTACTCCCTCGCTCCAAAGCGGCGCCTGCTGGATCCGCAGCCATAGCAGCTCAGTGTCCCCAGGGCAGACTTTATTTTTGTGATGGCCACGCACTCAACATTGCCGCCACCATCCGGATCCAACAGCAGAGTCTTCCACTGTGTGTCGTTCCTGGGCAGGGCATCGTCCTCATCGAGAATTCTCATCAGTCATTCTGCTGCCTTGTGTCATCGTGCTAGCTCCGTGGCTGCTAGTGGTGTTAGCTCACCAGCACGAGTTAGCAGGTGAACTCCTGCCAAGGAGTGGGCCACGTGTCCCGCTAACTGGTCACAGACCATCTCCTCCTCCAAAGTCCCAAGCCTGCACTCACCCGCCAGCCACCAAAGGGCCGCCACAAACTGTCGAACCAACTCTCCGGGTCGCTGGCATTGTTGCTTGAACTGCCTGCGCCACGTCATGATGTTCCCAGGGGCGCAAAAGTAGCCCACCATGAGCCTCGTTACATTGCTGAATAAGTCACCTCCTCCAAGCGTGCTCAGGACCCTCCAGCTTTCCACACCCAGATTATGGACCACAATAGCCCTTGCACATAAGTTGTCAAGGTTGCCGAGGTCTAACACCAACAGATAGTAGTCGAAGGCTGCCTGCCACCTGGTCCACAGGACCAACGGCTCCCCCAGAGCCTGCAAAATAAAGCGAAGCACTGCAACAGCCCTCTCCATCACCGTATATCCTCGTCACCAAATGTGTCCGAATAACGAGGAGGCGAGGTGACATTTTATAAGTCTATTATAATACCAACTATATACACACAGGAGTCCCTACGCGAGTACGGGAGCCACAGCGAAGAGGCAGCATGCCTCCCGCTACTGGCTTATATACCCCAGGCGACAGCACCCCCCAAAGGCGGGGCATCACCCCTCCCCAGCCTAGGGCACCACCATACTAATATTATATATATTACAATCCTACAGTATGATTGTTTGTGTGTTTTTGTGACCCGCTGGGGGACTGCAGACGCAAATTAGCAGTATTGCTAAATCTGGCGTATTTACATTTGTATTAATGTTCATTAGTCTGTAATGTCGCTTTCAAATAAACATTAAACTAAAACTAAACTGAAAACTGTGTCATTCCACTTTATTAAATAGAACTTGTTTTGTGAACACAGTTGCCTGGATTTCTTTGTATGTATGGATCACTTGGGTTGGTACTGATACCTGATGAGAATCTCCGGTCAGTGCCTCCATCAGAAATATGTTTAATGAGAAAAATGTTGACATCATTACTGATTTTTCCAGCTGTACGTATCGATGAGAAAACATGTCTGAAAAGGTACAAGAAAAGCTGCAAATTTAATTTAAAACTTTACAAATTTATCAGAAAAATGGGAATTTAAAACAAAATAGTTACAAAAATTTTGAGAGAAATTAGAAGTTTATACAAAAATGTTAAAAATGAAAAAAGCAAATGGAAATTGACCTTGAAATAATGTCAGACTTCAGATGAAAATACAGGTTCTGGTTCTGGTCTTTGTTGCTGTGGGTCACTGTGAAGAGCAGTTTCCTGGTGGAAGTGCTGTAGAGTCAGTCTGCCATTAGCCGTGGGATTTAGCCCGTGTTAATCTGGAATTTAGCTGTCAAATGAGCATGTGTGTAATCTGCAGCAGCTGTGGGATTATTGCCGATTAAAGAGAGAAGAAACAGGATTTGCAGTGAGGAGACATTGGAGCGCTCAGAGAAAACCTGACACACACCGAGACACTGGAGGAAAGAAAACCTGAGAAAGAACCAAAACCCCAAACCCAGGGTTTTCTGTGGAACATCAGACCTGACTGTAACGGTCCTACCAGAGCTGCTGGTCTTATTACGTATATTTATGTTCGATTTAACGGTGAGGGTGGAGGTGATTTTTTTAATGAATCGCTGAGAGATAATTGATAATTAGCACTAATTCCCCCCCATGACTGAAGAACCCCTCTGGTGTGTGTGGGTAGGTCTGGATTATACCCATAATCTGAGCTGGTCCACACCAAGAAGATCCTCTGCAGGGCCATCTGCAGCTTTTTAGAGGCACTATGACAGAAACAAATGGTTGAGGGTCCCTGTTTTGTAATAGGGAAAAGAAATGAAAAACTTCTGCCCTCCCCAAAAAACCAGTAATAATAAACCTGGATCATTGTCAACATGAACAGAAAACATGAAACCATTAAAGATTAAAACAATTAACCTGAAACCATGTGATCGATGGAGATTTACGAAAACAAAATATGGTGGAGGACTTTTGCTGAGGTCTTATGTTGCACAAGGAATCCAAGGAGATAAGTCAAGTAAGTCAGCAAATTTAAACTGGTCAGAAGTCAGTTTAAATGAGGCCAAAAACCAGTTCAAAACCAGGTCAGAAACCAGTTCAAAACATACAGAAACCAGTTTAAACCAGGTCATAGACCTCTTTAAACCGTATCAGAAACCAGTTTAAACCAGGTCAAAAACCAGTTTAAACCAGGTCAAAAACCAGTTTAGACCAGGTCATAGACCAGTTTAAACCAGGTCAAAAACCAGTTTAGACCAGGTCATAGACCAGTTTAAACCAGGTCATAGACTAGCGTGTTTCACCAGCTTAACATTAAAGTAAATTTGGACTGACTCACTGATGGAGACCCTCTAGTGGATAGCAGAGGAACTGCAACTAGTTTAATGTGTGTGTGTGTGTGTGTGTGTGTTTGTGTTCAGAGGTGCTGCAGTGTGTTATTTTGGTCTGCCGCTGCCGTGGTTGTTGTAGCAGTTGTCGCCACGGCAACAGTGGCCATCCTGTACCTGAACCAGTACCCTCTACCGTTCATCAACAGGTAACTCACCTGTCTACCAGCCTTTCCCTTTCTGTCTACCTCTCTGTCTCTGTGTCTGTTTATATAACTCTGGTTGTCATGGTAGCAGGCGCGGAGTCTCCTCATCCGTGGTTACAACTAATCCCAAAGAGTCCAGCGGCGCCCTGGTGACAGTGTCTCACGTTGCAGATGGTGAACCAATCAGTATCTTCCTGGACCCGAACTGTCCAGACTTCAGTGAGCACTTTCTGCGCTGGGAGGCGCTGCAGAGCTCACTGCTGAGGTCATTGACCAATCACAACGCAGATGGCTGGCAGGAGCGGGGATTAGTTCAGAATCTGGGGGAGGAGCTAAAGGTGCTGTTGGGCCACACCCACAACCTGAGGCTGGAAGCTGATTTGCTGAAGAGAGGTCAAGGTGCTCTGGACCAACGACTGGACCGACTGCAGAGTGAGCAGAGCCGTATTGTTCAGGTAGAGCTTCATTCAGATCTGATTAGTTTAAGGAAAACTTGGATTTTAACTGAATGTGATGTAGAATCTGATCTGATGTCCTGATGTTTCACCTGATGTCGTCATGTTTGATCTGATGTCCTGATGTTTGATCTGATGTTCTGGTTGTACCTGTGCAGGTGATGTCCGACAATCACTCAGGTGTCCTGAAGCTGGTTTCAGGTTTTAGTGATTCTCTGCTTAGCCTGCAGAGGGAGACAGAAAGTCTGAGGAGGCTGAAAACTGAACTGTGCCAAGGAAGCACACGGTCAGGTAATGACGGGGGGGGTGGGGGGTATGGATTCTAGCTGACATGATACTGTGGTCAGGTAACAGGGGGTTACGGTTTCAAGCTGATGTAGTATCGCAGTAAGGTAACGGGAGGTAACAGATTCTGGCTGACGTGGTAGTGTGGTCAGGTGGTGGTAGTGGATTCTGGCTTATATGGTACCACGGTCAGGTAATGAGGGAGCAGGGGTTACAGATTCTAGCTGACATGGTACCATGGTCAGATAATGGGGGGGGGGGGAGTTGCGGATTCTGGCTGATGTGGTACTGCAGTCAGATGTCTGGAGGGGATAGGGATTCTGGCTGATGTAATACCAAAGTCAGGTGTCAGGGCAGATGGGGCTCATGGCCTAAATCCTCAAAACATTTCACTTGTGAACACCAAACTAAGACTTCTAAAAAGAGGTGGGGCAATTCTGTATTGAACCTATCTCCTGATTGGGCAGTCAGGTTGAGTACAGTGAGGTACTGCAGGGTTGTCTGCTGGAAGTCCAGATCCTCACTTAAATGTGAGGCAGTCCTGGAACATCATACTTTTCAGAAAGGCTGACTTCCTTTCTCCCTGTGTCAGAGGCACATTCCTCAGTGAGGTGAGGACCCAGATACAAGTCTACTAGTCTGGTCCTATCACAAACAGGAAGTATCTACAGCAGTCCCTGACCTGCTGAATCCAACGGTAACAGAGGCCATACTGGCCATCAAGGGTGTCCTTCGTCTTTGCATATGTTCTGATCCAGTTGACTAAAAAAATTTTGAAAGAAACATGTGACTCTGAGCATCTCTGGTTTTGGATTCAGGATGCCCATGACATTCTGATGGACTCTAACAGAGGCGGGTATGAGTCGACTATTGGTCCTCATGGATCTGACTCATCAGTGTTAACAGAGGGCGGATGGTCCATGGTTCCTGGTTCCAGAGTTCAGATTTCTGCCATTGGTGTTCCGGTATGGTGTTGTGAGGAATGTACTCCTTAGGGGTCCTGGAGGCTTTTCCAGACCTGCAGGTGCTCAGTTTCTCATGGCTGACTCAGATGAAGTTCTTACTCCTCAGGACTCTGGATGGTGGATGGTCTCTGTGGAGATCCTGGGCTATGGTCCATACCTGTCCTCACCTACAGGTACAGGTGTGTGTCCTGATGAATTTAGATTGCTGCTGTCACCTGAGACTAAAGATTGCATCCAGGAGCTCTGGTCCCTGGATCTGTTTACCAGGACGGGTCAGTTGTGTCTGACAGGTGGACCTCATTACCTCACAGGGGGACGGCACCTGTTCATGTGGTTGTTCTGTTATTGTGTATTACTGTGTGTTACTGTGTCTTTTAAAACTTTATTTAACCAGGAAGTCCCTTGAGATTGCCATCTCTTTTTTGAGGGAGACCTGGCCAACATGGCACACCAGTACATCGAACAATAGGACAACAAATTGTCAGCACATCTAAAATAATATAAAACAATTAAAAACAATAAAACTAAAATAAGAATAATGAAGTACATGTGCCCATTGTGGGACTAATAAAGGCTTATCTTATCTTATCTTAAATAGGTAAAAAACAATAAAAACATTTCCAAAAATATCCAGCTAAGGAAAAGCGTTAACAATCCTCTGTAATAGATCCCCTGATCAAGGTTTTAGTGTGCATCATTGTGTATTACTGTGTGTTGTTGTGTATTACTGTGTAACATTATTGTGTGCTACTGTGAATCTCAGCCTTCAGACCCAGAGACTGCACTGAGGTCATGGTGTCTGGCGTCTCTCAGGATGGCGTTTACTCCATTTTTCCGACACATGACCCCAACGGCTTCATGGTCTACTGTGACATGAGCACAGAGGGAGGAGGGTGGACGGTGGGTACACACACAGACATGGAGCTGTTAATTTGTCTGAGCTCGTTAGACACCTGCTTAAGTTTCCACAGTAAAACTGTTAACCTTAACGAGCTTAAGGAGCAAACAGCCTGACCTACTGGTCACATGGTCACCAGGGTGGGTGTGCTTCTGTGTTCCAGGTGATCCAGAGGAGGGAGGATGGCTCAGTGAACTTCTTCAGGGGTTGGGACGCCTACAGGGACGGATTTGGGGCCACCACCGGAGAACACTGGCTCGGTAACAGGACACCCCACAGAGAACACTACATAAAAGACCTACAGTTAGACTGAGGTTTAGATCATTAGAACATGAGAGCAGAGCAGGGATGTCAAACTCATTTTAGCTCGGGGGCCACATACTGCCAGATTTAATGTTAAGTGGGCCAGACCAGTAAAATAAAAGCAAAACAACTTAATGGCAACTCCAAATTCAGTGCAGAGAAGTACAAGTGCATTATGACCAGGGACTACAGATGAGGCAGCTTTTTGATGAATAGCCTTTTGGCTAATTCTGGCACATTTACAAAACTGTTGATGAATGTGCACTGTCCCTGCAAAATAAACCATCCATCCATCTTCTACAGCTTTTCCGAAGGTAGAACCAATAAATAAAAAAAAATAAAATGTTTGCATTTTTGAACATTGATCTTTTACAAAACATGAACAGCCTGAATGAGTTGGAGTCATGACCCCGGTTCCATGACCTTTATCAGGTTTTGCTGTTTACATGGCCACTTGAATAATCAGATAACTGCAGAAACCCAAATCATAACCGGTTCATTAGTGTACATCTAAACCTGATCATTGACCATATTTACATGCACATGAATAAACTGGTTATGACTGGATTTCTGGAGTTTCAATCCAGATTAAGACACTTAATCAATGTTCGGCAGGTGAAATAACATTTATCATCTATAGCAGCCCTTTGAGACTCTTCACAAGTTGGACAGAACATGTTATAATCTTCACAATTTAACCTTGAAGAACCAAATCAAGTCATCTGTTGACAGATAAAATGTTTGAATTCTGACAGATAAAGAATACATTTTATGGATTCTACTTACAATATATAATTATAGGAGGTAAATAATGCACAAACACTAGTATTCATGGGAAAGAAAAACTTGACTTTTACATTGTTTTACGTGGCTCTTTTTAATTTCAGCACACTTTTCTTAACATATAAGATAAGATAAGATAAGATAAGCCTTTATTAGTCCCACAACGGGGAAAATCCAGGATTGCAACAGCACAGGGATAGCAACACTCAGAGCAACAATCAGAAGGCAAGAGAAAACAAACAAACAAAAAAAAAAAAACAAGCAAGCAAGAGCAGCTAATATACATATGTACATATTACTATAAAATATATATATATGGGCTGCACGGTGGCGCAGTGGTTTAGCACTGTGGCAGCACAGTTTTACCCTCGGCCGGGGGACCGCAGGGATCATGAGATCGTGGGTTCGATCCCAGCCCCCGACCAACAGTGAGCTGTGTGGAGTTTGCATGTTCTCCCCGTGTTGCGTGGGTTTACTCCGGGATTTCTCCGGTTTCCTCCCGCACACCAAAAACATGTAGGTTTAGGGCGCTCGCGCACGCAGCGACCAGCAGCCGGTGGCTTGTCACCAGACTGCAAACCAAGTCTACCTACGGGTACAAATAAGTAACAAAAAAAAACAAAAAAAAAAAAAAATATATATATATATATACACACACACACACAGACACACAGTGCAGAGCATTGTAGCTGGATGGAATAAATATGTAAATATATAAACACCCACAGTACGGAGCATTGCAGCTCGGTGGAATAAATATGCAAGTATATAAACACACACAGTGCGGAGCAATGTAGCTAGATGGGATGAAACAGCATAACCGTCTACTTAGTTATCCTACATGGTATGATTATGTGCCCATACATATTCTCACCCTCCATAGCGACCGGTATGTTCCTAGTTGTATGTCGGAGAGGACCATTGTGTAAGTCTATTGCATCTTTTGCATTCAAAAAACTATTAGTTTGTTACGTCTTTTTGCTATATAAGACAAAACATTAAAAGCTGCTACACAATAAAATGTCATATCTGATTATTCTAATACAAAACTCATAGGTCTAAAATTATGACTGATCCCTCACTGCATTAAATATTCACAGGCATACCTTCACTGATTGCACGGACAAAAAGTTACATCAGCTTTGCTCAAAAGCAGCCATCAGCCTCAGAATCAGAAGAGGAATAGCTTTAGCTGAGCAAGGCGCTCCCGCAGCGAGCCAATCAGTTTCTGGCAGCCCATCACTTTTTGGCACAAGACCGCAGCTTCTCTTGTTTGAACATGTTCAAAATATTTTGTGACAAGAAGAACTAGTTCCAACTGTAAAAAACATTGCCAAATAGCACAGAATTGACCCCCCACCAGTCCCCACCAAGCTGCGAGACACGGGAGTAAATGTATTTTTAAAGAACAGTTATTAAATAACCATACCATAACATAATAACCGTGACATTTCAGTGTGTACTAGATTCGGAATGGTGAGGTTAAAGAGTCCCTTGGGCCTTCAGAAAGAAGCTGGTATATGTAGGAGAATCTGGGAAGGACGTACGAGACCACAAAATAATCTAAAACCAGCCATTTCACTGTCAGGAAAAACAGCCTAGAAGTGGAGAACCTATAAAAGAACACGACAGGGTCAGGTCATTCTAGAGAGTTCAGCCCAGTAACAGACCACAGGAAAATTAAAGCTCCAACAGTCCTGAAATGTCCTCACACACCTACACAATGCTCATCATGTTTGGCAGAAAATTTGACAGCATTTGAGCAACAGGCCCATATACAGTGGTGTGAAAAAGTGTTTGCCCCCTTCCTGATTTCTCATTTTTTTGTGTTTGTCACACTTAATGTTTCAGATCATCAAATAAATTTTAATATTAGACAAGGATAACACAAGTAAACACAAAATGCAGTTTTTAAATGAAGGTGTTTATTATTAAGGGGGAAAAAAATCCAAACCTACATGGCCCTGTGTGAAAAAGTGATTGCCCCCTAAACCTAATAACTGGTTGGGCCATCCTTAGCAGCAACAACTGCAATCAAGCGTTTGCGATAACTGGCAATGAGTCTTTTACAGCGCTGTGGAGGAATTTTGGCCCACTCATCTTTGCAGAATTGTTGTAATTCAGCCACATTGGAGGATTTTCCAGCATGAGCTGCCTTTTTAAGGTCATGCCACAGCATCTCAGTCAGATTCAGGTCAGGACTTTGACTAGGTCACTCCAAAGTCTTCATTTTGTTTTTGTTAAGCCATTCAGAGGAGGACTTGCTGGTGTTTTGAATCATTGTCCTGCTGCAAAACCCAAGTGGGCTTCAGCTTGAGGTCAGGAACAGATGGCCGGACTTTCTCTTTCAGGATTTTTAGGTAGAAAGCAGAATTCATGGTTCCATTTACCACAGCAAGTCTTCCAGGTCCTGAAGCAGCAAAACAGCCCCACACCATCACACTACCACCACCATATTTTAATGTTGGTATGATGTTCCTTCAATCATCCTTCCTGCAATCAAGCGTTTGCAATAACTGGCAATGGTCTTTTACAGTGCTGTGGAGGAATTTTGCCCCACTCATCTTTGCAGAATTGTTGTAATTCAGCAAATTAGAAAAATCCTAATTTCCTAAAAATTAGGATTTTCCTAATTTTTAGGAATAGGAATTTTCTAAAAATCCTAAAAATCCTAAAAATCCTGAAAAGAAAATCCGGCCATCTGTTCCTGACCTCAAGCTGAAGCGCACTTGGGTTTTGCAACAGGACAATGATTCAAAACACACCAGCAAGTCCACCTCTGAATGGCTTAACCACTTGCACTCCGGGCAATTTTCCTAAAAATGCCAAAAAATAACGTGCCCAAAGTAAATCGAAAGCTGTTATTCAAACCTTTGCAGCATCTTCATGGGGTTGGTCTCATTTAAAAGAAAACACTTTGAATTTTTTGGCAAAAAAAAACATAATCTCTCTACGTGCTCCGGTCACTGAGTTACAGTCATCTAAACATACTGAACTTGAAGAAAAAAAAATTGGCCACAGTGTTTTTTTTGGATACAAATGCTTGTAAATAACACACAGCTGTCCGATCCGGCTGGAAAACGCAACAGAAATGTAGAACCAAGTGTTATCCAGCTGAGATCCAAATTTGGTAACAATACCACAAAAAATGAATATTTTACACAGCTTTGTTCTCAGGCTGTTCCCAGGCGTTTTGGAACTGTGCCAAATTGTGCCAAATGGCACAATTTGGAAAAACGTCTGTAACTTTTGAATAATTGAGATGAGATGAGATTCAACTTTATTGTCATTACACATGTATGAATACAAGGTAACGAAACGTGACTTGGCATTTGGGCACGCTCTGCAGAGTGCATCCAAGGCCGGGGCAGCCGCTAGGCGCCAGTCATGTAGAATCTTCATTTTAGGCTCTAATGAAAGGTCGCACTCAGGGCTGTGTCTGTGTGTGTGTGTGGGGGGGGGGGTCGTCCCCCCCCCCGCTACCAAGGAAAGAGTTCGGCCCTCGCTACATGAGATTACACTCGTTGCATGTTTCTACAGCAACGCTATCACAGCGGCCCCCCCCCTCGCTACTGTGTGTGGGGGGGGGGTTGTCCCCCCCCCCACTCGCTACAGAGGATAGACTTTAGCCATCGCTACACAACGGATTAGCCTTATGTGGTGATGTAGGACAGCAGTGCAGTCACCGCGGCTCCCCCCCCCCCCTCGCTGCAGAAGAATAGCGGGGGTGGGGGGACGTTCACAGCCTGTACACTGCAAGCAACCCCTTGTACCACGGCGCACGAACTTCAGACTTCGTGAACCGCACAGCTGTAATTTACTGATCGGTCAAAAGTCATTTTGGATTACAATTTTCAGGGATAGAGAATAATTTAGCTTATAACACCTTACCTCTTCAAAGCAGCAGAGTCGTGGCGAACATCTCTTCCCACGCGTCAGATGAACGCGACGCTGCTCCGCTCGTGGATCCCGATCAACATAATTCCATTATTGCCGTTTTGGCGAATGATTTACGACTTTTGTCGTCGGCCTTCGTCTATTCTGCTGGAATGAGTGCAGGTCCCACTTGTGGGTGTTCTCCATGCTGCTGGGTCTGTATTAGATTCGTGCAGCGTCCTTTGTTTTCATCTGTGGCAACAGTAAATCTCTCTTCACCCAGCCTGAATTTCTGTGCTTCAATTGGCTCCTGCGTTCACAGTAGGCGGGTCCTTCTTCCTAGATTTTCATTCATTGGCTCCTCAAGGTTTCAGAAACCCAATTCAAGTCTCTTATTAGTCGAATGAGAGGTCAATCAGATGAACTAATCTGTTCGCGGCTGTGTCTGCAGTTTTTTTTTTCAGTGGCGCTTGGAGGGCACACCACCTACACCATCACCATCAATATCCTTATCATGCATCATGCGCACGAGGGCGCATGAGCGCGCTCTCGTGCGCCCTCGTGCGTCATAGGACGCAGAGACTTGCCCACCCGCGGAACAACGGAGCGCAAGTGGTTAAGAAAAACAAAATGAAGACTTTGGAGTGACCTAGCCAAAGTCCTGATCTTAATCTGATTGAGATGCTGTGGCATGACCTTAAAAAGGCAGTCCATGCTGGAAAATCCTCCAATGTGGCTGAATTCAAACAATTCTGCAAAGATGAGTGGGGCAAAATTCCTCCACAGCGCTGTAAAAGACTCATTGCCAGTTATCGCAAACGCTTGATTGCAGTTGTTGCTGCTAAGGGTGGCACATGGGCAGCATGGTGGTGGAGTGGTTAGCACTGTGGCAGCACAGCAACTCACCCTTGGCCGGGAGATCCTGCGTTCGATCCCAGCCCCCGACCAACAGTGATCTGTGTGGAGTTTTCATGTTCTCCTGTGTCTGCATGGGTTTACTCCAGGATTTCTCTGGTTTCCTCCCACATGCCAAAAATATGCAAGTTAGGTTAATTGGCATCAAAATGGGGATTCTAAATTGTCCTTAGGTATATCTGTGCTCCCCAAGTTTAAACAATGTGTAGACTTTAAGACCAGAGGAGAGAAAATCTTGGCCGCAAGATGGCGACGAGACCAGAGGTGCTTTGAGAAGCTCTGCGACCTGAACTGAGACTTCCTGGTAAAACTGCTCTAAAGTCTTCTGTTGGACACCAGCAAATGTGAGGAATACTTGTGAAACAACTAAGCTGACCGGAGAAGGTTCTGATTCCGTTTCTGGTCACAAAGTGGATTAAAAGGACGGTGAAACAAGCTGGCACAAGATGGCGGAATCCACGCATCCTGGCTGGAATGGCTCTGTGGAGGCCCCTGAGGTAAAACGGTCTCGTTTAAAACCTGAAGTATATAAAACTTCTGAGGGGAAAATAATTGTTGAGGATGAGCTGCTAAATTTCCTTGCAGTAAAAATTAAGACTCTGAGTCAGGATGAGATCGTCCTATTGGCCTCAAGCACTTTTGACTCTGAGTGGATTGAGGCCTCGAAAAAAGTCCTGTTTGAGGTCTGCCCCACTACACAGAGGTATGTTACACACAAGGGGGCCCAGAAAGATGCAAATAATTTAAAGAGTTGCCTTAAGGTGATGAATGAATGTGGTGAAAAACTACCTAGATTCGTCTCTCATTACCTGGATGATTTGCCGCTGGTTACATTTTCCAGCCTGGACTGCTCAAGCCTACTGAGGAGAATGGAGCAGCTACGTGCAGAGGTTTGTGCCATGAAACAAACCATGCTGTTACAGACTAGCTCCAGTGAAGATCTACGCACGATAACCTCGGATATTGCCCGTCGTGTTAGTGGCCTGGAGCAGTCTGCCGCACGAGCTGTGGATAAGGAGGCGCCCGCCCTGGGAGGGCCTGCCAGCCCCGCTGATGTCGAAGCGGAGGAGGGGGCCTGCCTGATGATCGACTCAAGACCTGGAGACACACGGGAATCTCACTTGACCGCTGGAGAGAAGGCTTTGGATGTGAATTCGGAGCCGGTGGATCAGCCTATAACCGGAGAAAATTCTGGAACAGTAGCCTCTAAACCAGGATCTCCAACATGGAGTCAAGTAGTGAAAAAGGGTCGAAGACGATCAGAGCGCGCTGCGGTTAAACCCAAGCCATCCTCTGCTACAATCAGCCGCAGGAATAAAGCCAGCAACGCGGCTCCGGTTGTGGGTACGGGCTCTGGTAACATTAAAACAGTTTGGACTAAGATGGTGAGTGTGTTTGCTACCCGTTTTCATCGTGATTTGGAAGCTGACACTTTATCTGCATATCTTAAAGATAAGCTTGGACGAGAAGTTTTATGTCAGAAAATCCTCACTGGGAACGGCAGGGTTGGCTCATTTAAAGTAACGGCGGAATGCTCTGAGGTGGGGGACATGTACCAGCCAGAGCTCTGGCCAGAGGGTGCATTGGTGCGGCGATATTATGAGCCCCGGGGGGCTGGGAGGGCTGGAGCTAGTGGAGCGGCTGCTGTGGAGAATATGCGGGCACCCACGCATGATGGTGATCTTTCTTAACTCTTCCTCCTTTTTTGATGGGTATTCAGGTCATGTCTTACAACTGTCGTGGCCTTAAATTGGGGCAAAGTGCTGAGGAGAAAGCTCGCCGGTTAGTTATTGACAATTTATTGAACAATTGTGATATTTTGTGCCTTCAGGAGACGTTTCTTTCAGAACAAGACTTGGAGCGTCTGAACTGTCTTAACCCTGATTTCCATGGTGCTGGGGAGTCTACAACTGACCTCAGCAAGGGGGTTATCAGGGGGAGGATACCTGGAGGGGTGGCTGTCCTCTGGAGAAAGAAGCTGGACTCCTTGATAAAAGTGGTCCGACTTGGTGTAGATTGGTGTATTGGTGTGCAGTTTAATTGTAATGATAAGGAATTCCTTATTATTAATGTATATACGCCATTTGAGTGTCAACAGAATGAGGATGAATATTTAAATAAGCTTGCCTTTATTAATTCTTATATGCAAGACTATAATAATACTTGTATTTTTATTATGGGGGACTTGAATGCAGACATATCTGACACTGACTCCTTATTTGCAAAACATATGGTTTGAGATGATAATTAATGTTGAATGTCTACCTGCACTTTGTCAAAATGTCAGTCAGGATGAGGTGGGAAAATTAGACTGGGACACTCTTTCTGAGGAAGAAATTGTAGAATATTGTGTTCATACAGATAAATCCTTGAGCAAAATATGTCTTCCTAGAGATGCTGTAATGTGCAGCGATGTGAACTGTAGCATTGTTGAGCACAAGAAAGACCTTTGTAGTTTGTACAATGCTATAGTTAACTCCCTGTATAAGGACAGTAAGCCTCATTATAAGAAAATACGTAAAACACATAAGGTTAGACCTGGCTGGAATGAGGCCGTAGCTGTGCCTTATTCTGAAGCTCGGGAAGCATATAAAGCCTGGGTGGTGGCTGGGAGACCCAGACAAGGGCCAGAATTTGAGATGAAGAAATGTACAAATGCAAAGTTTAAGTATGCTATTCATCATATTTCTAAAAATGAGCAGCTAATGAGAAGTAATTCCCTGGCCAAGAAATTGTTAGATAAGAATGTCACAGATTTTTGGAAGGAGCTTAGACGGATTAGTAACAGTAAAACGTCTTTGCCCTGTACTTTGGAAGGCATTTCAGGTACAGAAAATATTGTGGATCTTTGGCGGCAACACTTTTACTCATTATTTAATTCAACTAAGGATGAAACTTACAAGGTAGGGAAAGTAGAAAGGGATGATTCGCTCCTGATTGACACTCATGCAGTGATCAAAGCCATTAGAGAGCTATCAGATAACAAAGCGAGTGGTTTAGACTGTATTTCTGCTGAGCATCTTAAATATGCTAGCTCAAGAATTGCTCCTCTTCTTGCTGTTTCACCAGCTTCATGATTCATGGGATGTTACCAGAATCTTTATTGTCTGTTGTGTTGGTACCAGTCATTAAAGATAAAGCTGGCAAGCTGTGTAGCCTGGATAATTACAGACCCATAGCTTTAGCCAATATAAGATCTAAAGTACTGGAAAGAATCATGTTTGAAAAATTAAATGTATTCATCAAATCTACTGATCATCAATTTTGATTTAAACCCCATCATGGAACAGATCTGTGCATATATGCTTTAAAAGAAATTATAAATAAGTACAGAAATCTAAATTCTTCAGTTTTTTTGTGTTTTATTGACGCCTCCAAGGCGTTTGATCGTGTTAATCACAGGATATTGTTTAGGAAAATGATTGATGGGGGGTTCCCAAGTACTTAGTACGTATCCTGATCTACTGGTACGCACATCAGAAGATGCTGGTGAAATGGGGGAAGAGTCATTCATCCCCATCTGGTGTGAGCAGTGGGGTCAGACAGGGCAGGATATTGTCCCCTATTCTATTTAATCTTTACATGGATGAGTTGTCAAAGCAACTGAATGCCTGTAAAACTGGGTGTTTAATAGGGAATAAGTTAGTGAATCATTTCATGTATGCCGATGATCTAGTTATTCTCAGTCCAAGTAGTGCTGGTCTTCAGGAGTTATTAAGAGTGTGTAGTGCTTATGGAGAGGAAAATGACATAAAATATAATACAAATAAGAGTTGTGTGCTGATTTGCTGCACTAGAGAAGATTTGTTAATGAAATTCCCTGTCTTTGAATTAGCAGGCAGGGAATTAATTGTCAGGGATAAAATTAAATATCTGGGACATTTTATTAATGATAGAATGACTGATGATGATGATATTTTCAGACAACGCTGCAAAATCTACATGCAAGCAAATATTCTTGCACGCAGATTTGGTTTTTGTTCAGATGAGGTGAAACTGGTTCTTTTTAAAACCTATTGTACACCTTTATACACTGCTCATTTATGGATAAATTATAGGAAACTAAGTATGCAGAAATTACAGGTTGCTTACAATGATGCCTTAAGAATTTTACTTAAAAAGCCTGGATGGTGCAGTGCTTCAGAGTTATTTGTCTCATCACGTGTAAATACTCTGCATGCAGTAATAAGGAATTTTATGTATAAATTCATCTGTCGGCTTGATGTATCTAGAAATGAAATCATTCAAGTCATGTCTAGCATTAAGCTCAGTTCTATTCGCTGTCAGTCACAGTTTAGAAGGCACTGGTACAGTAGTCTTTTGAAGTCTTTTTAAAGTCTGTACTGTCTTTGTACTTCTCTTAGCAGTTGTGTCTTAGTGTTTCCTGTAACTTTTTGATTGTCTCAACTGTCTTGTTTTTTACTTTTTACTTTTTACTTTTTTTGATGGACCTTGAGTCTGGATTAAAGTCAATTGATTGATTGATTGATTGAATATGTTGGACTTAGTGTACACAAACACAGATGCATATAAGGCGATACCCCGCCCTCACCTCAGCCTTTCTGATCACATATCCGTGATGCTGGTGCCTGCCTACAAACCTTTATTAAAGCGCAGCAGGCCAGCAGTGAAACAAATCAGGATTTGGCCAGAGAGTGCAACCTCTGCACTGAAAGATTGTTTTCTGCACACAGACTGGGAGTTCTTCAAAATAGCAGCCTCCCAGGAAGATAAGACAGATGTGGAGGAGTATGCTGATTCGGTCACCAGCTACATCGTGAAGTGCACAGAGGATTTCACTACAGTGAAGACCATCACTATGCGGGGTAATCATAAGCCCTGGATGACTGCAGAGGTGCGCTCGCTGCTTACAGCCAGAGATGCAGCCTTCAGAGCGAAGGACAGGATCGCCCTCCGCTCAGCCAGGTCTGCGCTCTCAAAGGGAATTAAGACGGCGAAGCGCGCCTATGCGGAGAAAATCCAGGGACACCTCTGTGACACTAGGAACACCAAGCAGATGTGGCAGGGAGTTCGGACACTGACGGGCTATGAGTCTAGGCAGCGGGTCGATGATGACGACGCTTCACTTCCAGACAGGATCAACAACTTCTTTGCATGTTTTGAAGCATCCAACCCGACAACCAGAGGGAGGGCTGGCCCACCCCCACCATCAGTCGGACCAGCTTTTACCATCAACACAGCGGCCACATGGAGGACCCTAACCAGAGTCAACCCACGTAAAGCTGCAGGTCCGGACAACATCCCGGGACGTGTGCTCCGAGACTGCGCGAGCGAGTTGGCAGATGTCCTGACTGACATTTATAACATCTCCCTGAGTCAGGCCATTGTTCCCAGATGCTTCAAGACCTCTATCATTGTACCGGTGGCAAAGAAACCAGTTTTGTCCTGTTTGAATGACTATCGTCCTGTTGCACTGACACCAATTGTGATGAAGTGTTTTGAGTGGCTTGTCAAACCACACATTACAGCCTGCCTCCCTGCATCACACGACCCGCTCCAGTTTGCGTATCGTTCAAACCGCTCCACGGAGGATGCTATAGTCACCACCCTACACTCTGTCATCACCCACCTGGACCAGAAAGACACCTACGCCACACTCCTGTACATTGATTTCAGTTCAGCATTCAACACCATTATTCCCCAGAGACTGATGGATAAATTACTCCTTCTCGGTCTGAACACCGCCACATGTCTCTGGATCCTGGATTTCCTGACTGAGAGACCTCAGTCGGTCCGGGTTGGAAACAACATCTCCAACTCTGTCACGCTGAGCACCGGATCCCCTCAAGGCTGCGTACTCAGTCCACTGTTGTTTACACTTCTAACACATGACTGTGTATCCAGACATGAAGGGAACCAGATTATTAAGTTTGCAGATGACACCACGGTGGTGGGACTTATTCAGAGGGATGAGGAATCAATGTACAGGGAAGAAGTGAGAGACCTGGAGGGCTGGTGCAGGGAGAACAATCTGGTGCTCAACGTGGACAAAACGAAGGAGATGATTATTCCCCCTCAGCATTGGCGGCCGTTTAGTGGAGAGAGTGGAGAACATCAAGTTCCTCGGAGTGCAGATCTCGCAGGACCTGACCTGGAGCAAGAATTCCTTGGGGATCAGGAAGCGGGCTCAGCAGAGACTGCACTTCTTGAGGAAACTCAAACAGGCCTCTCTCCCCATCTGCATCCTCAGGACCTTCTACAGAGGTGTGGTGGAGTGTGGTGGAGAGTGTTCTGACGTACTGCATTGCTACATGGTACTCCAGCTGCAGTATGTCAGACAAAAATGCCCTGCAGAGGATAGTCAAGGGAGCTGAGAGGATAATTGGAGTCTTCCTCCCCTCTGTCCAAGAACTTTTTCAGAACCGTTGCAGGAGCAGGGCACTGAACATTGTCAAGGACCGTTCTTACCCTCTGCATAAACACTTTGAACTTCTGCCATCTGGTAAATGATTCTGGAGCATCAGAGGCAGAACCACCAGACTGATCAACAGCTTCCTCCCACAAGCTGTCAGGATGCTGAACAGTTGATCCGGAATCTCTCATACACACTACTGCACCTACGGACATTATGTATATTATTTGTATATTATAGTTAGTTAGTTTTTCCCAAGTATGTCTCAGGGATGTGTGAATGGATGGGGGGTGGGGTGGGGGGGTGAAGATATGTGTGAGTGAGTCTTATATCATGCTGCTTCTATTTATATGGATGCCGAGAGAAATACGATTTCATCTTGCCTGCACTACAGTTGTATGTACAGCAATATGACAGTAAAGTTTGATTTGATTTGATTTGACTGTGAGAGTGAATGGTTGTCTGTCTCTCTGTGTTAGCCCTGCGATGCACTGGCGATCTGTCCAGGGTGTACCCTGCCTCTCGCCCATAGATGCTGGGATAGGCTCCCCCCCTCCCCGCGACCCGAAAAGGATTAAGAGGAAGAAGATGGATGGATGATGATGTTCCTTTTCTGAAATGCTGTGTTACTTTCTTTCTCATTTGTTCATGAATTTATTTGGATCGCAGCATGATGTTTAAGGATCTTCTGGTCGACTTCACTTTGTCAGGCAGGTCCTACTGAAGTGATTTCTTGATTGAAAACAGGTGTGGCAGTAATCAGGCCTGGGTGTGGCTAGAAAAATTAATCTCAGCTTTCCAAAGATGTGATAAACCACAGTTAATTTATGTTTTAATGGGGGGGGGGTCAGTTTTTCACACAGGGCCATGTAGGTTTGGATTTTTTCCCTTAATAATAAGCACCTTTATTTAAAAACTGCATTTTGTGTTTACTTATGTTATCTTTGTCTAATATTTACATTTCTTTGATGACCTGAAACATTTAAGTGTGACAAACATACAAAAAAAATTAAAAAAAAAGAGAAATCAGGAAGGGGGCTAACACTTTTTCAAATCACTGTATTGGCTGTGGAGCACAAGAGTGGAACTATCATGGTTTGGGGTGGCTTTACTGCCTGACCAACTCACCACCATAGAGTCACTGTGATCATCATATCAGAGGGGGTGTGACGAAAATATGAGGACATCCATCCAAAACCTGAAGCAGAGGTGGTCCATGACCTACTACAATAACCAAGAACGTTCCAGTATATCCTCCATGGAACAATTCAGGGACAGAAATTGGATCTTTGTTAGTTCACATGTTGGACCATGAACTACTACAATGACTCAGGGCATTCCTGTAGATCCACCACATTACTGTTCAAGGACAGAAATAGGGTCTTTGTTAGTTCACCTGATGGGGAACGAACTACTACAATGACCCGGAACATTCCAGTAGTCCACAACATAACTGTTCAGGGACAGAAATAGGATCTTTGTTAGTTTACATGTTGGACGATGAATTACTGCAATGACCCAGAACATTCCAGTAGATCCATCACAGAACCATTCGGGGACAGAAATAGGGTCTTAGGGTGGCAGTGGCTCAGCAGGTAGAGCAGGTCGTCCAATAACCGGATGGTTGATGGTTTTAATCCCTCTCTCCCCTGATATAAGATAAGATAAGATAAGCCTTTATTAGTCCCACAATGGGGAAATTCCAGGATTGCAACAGCACAGGGATAGCAACACTCAGAGCAACAATCAGAAGGCAAGAAAAAACAAGAGCAGCTAGTATACATATGTACATATTACTATAAATATATATATATATATATATATATATAAACACACAGTGCGGAGCATTGTGGTTGGTGGATGTGCAGCAGGAAGTCTAAGCTCTCTCTCCGCGGATGGGGCGGGCCAGCTGGATGTCTTTGGGCATGATGGTGACCCTCTTGGCGTGGATGGCGCACAGGTTGGTGCCCTCGAAGAGACCCACCAGGTAGGCCTCGCTGGCCTCCTGCAGAGCCATGACGGCCGAGCTCTGGAAGCGCAGGTCCGTCTTGAAGTCCTGAGCGATCTCCCTCACCAGGCCCTGGAAGGGCAGCTTACAAATGAGCAGCTCTGTGGATTTCTGGTAGCGACGGATCTCTCTCAGAGCCACGGTACCGGGCCTGTAATGGTGAGGCTTCTTCACTCCGCCGGTGGCTGGAGCGCTTTTCCGAGCAGCCTTGGTGGCTAGCTGCTTCCTGGGGGCTTGTCCTCCAGTAGATTTACGGGCGATCTGCTTGGTTCTTGCCATCACTCTTTATTATTCTGTCTTATATTTCTTGCACGCCGCCTAAACTGCAGCCCGGCACCCGCGTCATTTTCACTTCAGTTCTCCCGGTATGTCGAGTTTCTCCATTAGCACCGGGTGGCGGTTGAGTGCCAGCTAGCTCTTCCCTGCTGTATTGTCTCCTGCTGTAGACAGTGGCTCCGTCCACCGACTCGGGAGACCTTTGGGGCGATCTGTGTGTCAGTGATATATATAGAGTGAAAGGTGTAGAAAGAAGAAGGAAGATTAAAAAAAAAAAAAAAAAAAAAGGGCAGTTGCAAAAGGCAGCCAACTCGTGTGGCGCCGGAACCGGAAGTACCACATGCCCATATCCTGCCGTTGTGTCCCTGGACAAGACACTTTACCCACCTTGCCTCCAGTGTCCATAACACTGGGTATGAATGTGTATAAATGTTCAGTGGTGGCCAGAGAGGCCGTTGGCATGGATTGGCAGCCACGTTTCCGTCAGCCTGCCCAAGGGCAGCTGTGGCTACAGTAGTAGTACATTGTCTGTCTGGAGTGAATGAATAATGTATCTATTTGTAAAGCGTCTTTGAGTGTCTATGATAAAGCACTATATAAATCTGATGCATTATTATTATCTTTGTTAGTTCACATGTTAGACCATGAACTACTACAATGACCCAGAACATTCCAGTAGATCCACCACGTAACTCCATCCACATGCGATCCACATGGTGAGGACATCGATGGCCTCATTCACACCTTCACGGGCTACCTCAGCTTCTGTGTGGACAAATCCGTTCCCACCAAGACCATACGGCGTCACTCAAACAACAAACCCTGGATCAACCCTGAGATAAAAACACTTCTGAGAGAGAAGAAGAGGATCTTCAGGTCAGGAAACAGGGAGATGCTGAAGTCCGTACAGAGGGAGCTGAGGAGAAAGATCAGAGAAGGCAAGGACAGCTTCAGGAAGAAGATGGAGGACAAGCTGCAACAGAGCGACATCAGCGGGGTCTGGAGAAACCTCAAAACCATCTCGGGGCTCCAGAATACCTCCCCCCAGGCCACAGGGGGCAGGGAGTGGGCGAACAACCTGAATCTGTTTTTCAATAGATTTGACCAACCGCCCTCCCCCCTGTCTGCACAACAACCACTGCTGCCTCTAAAGAAATCAAGTCCTGCTGCCCACTCCCCACTCCACCAACACCCCCCCACTCCCAACACACAGCCCCCCATCCTGACCCTGACCAGGACCCAGGTGAGGACGGAGCTGAGGAAGATCAAGGCGAGGAAGGCGCCGGGACCGGACGGCATCAGCGCAAAGCTCCTCAAGTCCTGTGCAGACCAGCTGTGTGGGATTGTGACGTATATCTTCAACATGAGCCTGAAACTGGGGAGGGTACCACAGCTGTGGAAAACATCTTGTGTGGTACCTGTACCAAAAACTTCCCACCCCAAAGACCTGAACAGCTACAGACCGGTGGCCTTGACGTCCCACTTGATGAAGACCCTGGAGAGACTGCTCCTTGCTCACCTCCGCCCCCTGGTGGAACCAGCGATGGATCCACTCCAGTTCGCCTACCAGCATGGCATTGGGGTGGAGGATGCGGTGATCTTCCTCCTTCACCGTTCTCTGTCCCACCTGGAGAAGCCCGGGAATATGGTGAGGATCATGTTCTTTGACTTCTCCAGTGGTTTCAACACCATCCAACCGATGATCCTGAAGGACAAGCTGCTGCGCGCAGGGGTGGACCAGCACCTGTCATCATGGATCCTGGACTACCTCACGAACCGGCCTCAGTTTGTGAGAACCCGGGACTGTGTGTCCGACACGATCATCAGTAGCACGGGGGCCCCCCAGGGAACGGTGCTGGCTCCCTTCCTGTTCACTCTTTATACTGCGGACTTCTCACACAACACAACACACTGCCATCTACAGAAGTTCTCTGATGACTCTGCGATCGTTGGCCTCATCTCCAATGGAGATGAAACTGAGTACAGAGGGCTTATCCAGGACTTCGTGGACTGGTGCCATCGGAACTGCCTCCAGATCAACGCGAGGAAAACTAAGGAGCTGGTGGTGGACTGCCGCAGGCATGGGCAGCCCCTCACAGTACCAGTAAATATACAGGGAACAGACATCGAGATGGTGACATCCTATAAGTACCTGGGTGTTCATCTGAACAATAAACTAGACTGGTCACACAATACTGACGCACTCTACAAGAAGGGACAGCGCAGGCTGTTCCTGCTGAGGAGACTCAGGTCTTTTGGTGTACAAGGGGCGCTGCTGAAGTCATTCTATGACACGGTGGTGGCATCAGCCATCACTTTTGGAGTGGTCTGCTGGGGCAGTGGCATTACTGCAGCCGATAGGAAGAGACTGAACAAACTGATTAAGAAAGCTAGCTCTGTCCTGGGGCAGCGCCTTGATCCGATGGAGGAGATAAGAGAGAGAAGGACGGTGGCTAAACTGTCATCTCTGCTGGAGTCCGAGTTCCACCCTATGCAGGACATACTGGATGCACTGAGGAGCTCATTTAGCAGCAGACTACATCATCCCAGGTGCACAACCGAGAGGTTTCGTAGGTCCTTCCTACCAACGGCTGTCAGACTGTACAACCTAAGCAGGGCTGCTCGCAGAGATAGCAAAAAGACGTAACAAACTAATAGTTTTTTGAATGCAAAAGATGCAATAGACTTACACAATGGTCCCCTCCGGCATACAACTAGGAAAATACCGGTCGCTATGGAGGGTGAGAATATGTATGGGCACATAATCATACCATGTAGGATAACTAAGTAGACGGTTATGCTGTTTCATTCCATCTAGCAACAATGCTCTGCACTGTGTGTGTTTATATATTTACATATTTATTCCATCTAGCTACAATGCTCAGCACTGGGTGTGTTTATATATTTATATATCTACATATTATTCCATCTAGTTACATTGCTCCGCACTGTGTGTGTTTATATACTTGCATATTTATTCCACCTAGCTGCAATGCTCCGTACTGTGGGTGTTCATATATTCATATATTTATTCCATCCAGCTACAATGCTCTGCACTGTGTGTCTGTGTGTGTGTATATATATATATATATTATAGTAATATGTACATATGTATATTAGCTGCTCTTGCTTGCTTGTTTTTTTCTTGCCTTCTGATTGTTGCTCTGAGTGTTGCTATCCCTGTGCTGTTGCAATCCTGGAATTTCCCCGTTGTGGGACTAATAAAGGCTTATCTTATCTTATCTGTTCAGGGACAGAAATTTGATTTGTGATTTTTTTTTATTTGATTTTGTGTACTTTATTCATCCCCAGAGGGGAAATTGAGGGCATCCACCTGGATAGATGAAGCAGCCACAGTACGGCGCTATCCCTTCACCATTCACACACACATTCACACCTAGGGCCACTTTAGAGTCTCCAATTAACCTAACCTGCATGTTTTTGGCCTGTGGGAGGAAACTGGTGAAATCCCAGAGTAAACCCACGCAGAAATGGGGAGAACATGCAAACTCCACACAGATCACTGTTGATCGGGGCTGGGATCGAACCAGGGATCCCATGGCCAAGGGTGAGCTGCTGTGCTGCCACAGTGCTAACCACTGCACCACTGCACCACCCCAAATAGGAACTTTGTTTCTTCACATGATGGACAATGAACTACGACAATGTCCCAGAACATTCCAGTAGATCCACCATGTTACTGTTCAGGGACAGAAATAGGAACTTTATTACTTCACATGATGGAGAATGAACCACGACAATGTCCCAGAACATTCCAGTAGATCCACCACAGAGCCATTCAGGGACAGAAATAGGATCTTTGTTAGCTTACATGTTGATATTCATATGTCTTTAAAAAATAATTGAAAAACACAACCTGCTGTAAAAAACAGTCTGATGTACTGGAGCTAATCAGAGTAGTAGTAGTAGTAGTAGTCGAAGTACTCTTCTCCATCCCATCTAATCATTCTCTGTCCACCTGTCTGTCCCTCAGGTCTTCAGAAGATTTTCTCCCTGACCAGATCCGGTGGTTTTGAGTTGCGTATTGATATGGCCGACTTCGATAACACCACAGCGTTTGCTCGTTATTCCGACTTTTCTGTTGGTCGAGACTCTGTGAACCCCGAGGAGGATGGATACCCTCTGACTGTGGATGGGTACTCTGGGACCGCAGGTACTTAATGCTACTGCTTTACTGTACTACACAGTACTACAGTATATCATACCGTAGTACACAATAGTACACCATACCACACTGTACTACAGAGTATTTCAGAGTAGGTCACAGTACTACATTTTCTCCAGGTGACTCCCTCCTGAAGCACTCGGGGATGCGGTTCACCACCAAAGACCGGGACCAGGACCAGTCAGAGAACAACTGCGCAGCCTACTACCAGGGGGCCTGGTGGTACCGGAACTGCCACACCTCCAATCTGAACGGCCAGTACCTGAGAGGAAGCCACGCCTCCTACGCCGATGGCGTGGAGTGGTCCAGCTGGACAGGATGGCAGTACTCGCTCCGCTTTACCGAGATGAAGATCCGACCCACTGCCAGAAACCAGTCCTGAACCAGCAATCCATCAAACTGTATTGAATTCTGACTGGTCATAGAGCCTTAGTGTTGGACTGAAGCTCCACCTCCTCTGACTGTTTAATCTTATATGGTAAAAAAGGCCAAAGCTTGGAAATATTTTTGGGTTTTATTGATTCTGTTTGGTGAAATTTTATGAAATTTCATAAGTTTGATAGAAATTTAAACCTTGCCTAGGCTCCACACTGGTCAACACCAAATTTATTGTCTAAGTTTTTTTTAGCTGATTTAGGACAACTTTGATGTGCTGAATCCAAAAATCTCATTGGTTTTGCTCAATCAGGTCAACTTTTTGAACTCTGGCCACATGTTTTTTTACGTTTTTGTTTACATGTACGGGTATTTTCGCTTTATGTGATGCAAAATTCTTTTTTATTTCTTAAAATTCTCTGAATTTTGAACAATGATGATGAAACATTCAATTTACATGTACTTACCTTTACCAATGTCTACTATTAAATTTACAGTACAACTGCTGTGCAACTGCTTACAACTTAGCATAAAAACCTGACCTGATGGAGAGAAACGGATGTCATTTTCGGATTCAGCGGTGCAAAATTGTCTTAAATCAGCTGAAAAAACACAGACAACTTACAAAATAAATATTTTTGTTATGTTGTGTTATCATTTATGGAGTCCCCATAGTGTCTGATTAAACTAGTGTAAATGTGTATAAAGTTTTTCAAACATTTCTTCAGTATTTTGTCTTGTTTTCTGGTTTTTCTTCTTTATTTTTGTTTCTTGTGTTCTGTAATAAATATTTCATCATTCTTTCATTATTTTTATTGTTTTCTGAAGCATCTTCATTGTCTTCATTTGACTTGAATCAAAATTAAAAACATTAACCAGCATCCACATAAATTCTGAAAAAAGTCACTTATGTGAGAAAAAAAGTTTCCAGTTTAAAAGGAAAAAAAGTTGAAAGTCATTTTAATTGTCCCACTAAAAACTGTAGTGGCTGAGAGGGCCAAGACACAACGGCTCTGATCGAGGTTAACGAGACGACCTCCAACAGGAGGAAAAAACAAAACAAAAGCATCTCTGGAGGTCTTGTAGAAATTTTAATTAATCAGGTTTTATTTAGATTTTAATTTAGATTTTAATTTCATCAAAAGGATTCAAACAAACTTTGGGCTGGAGGAGAAAGTTTTCCAACAAAAACGGAAACTTTTAAGCTGGGCATGTTGTTGGACTGTGGGAGGAAACCAAAGAGACCCCACAGAGGAAAATCCAACAGCCAATAAGCTGCAGTCCTGCCCCTTCATTCAAAAACATTAATGAGATTAATTAATGAGTCTAGAAGTAATTCATATCTGTGCTCATCTTTATTGATTTGTTCCTTAATTGATGGAGAATCTCTGATGGTTTTTAATTAAAGTTTATAATCGTTAAAATAAAACCACACAGTCTGTCGGTCATCTCTGATTGGTTCTGGGAGCATTTTTGGGGCGGATCCTCAGAGAAAGTTCCCATAATGCCTCCTCAGCCAGGTGGTCACTGAAGTCGTTAAAGAAAGAGATGATGTCATCATCAGGCTGCAGAGAGTACGGCCTGCAGAGAGGAGAAACGAAGACATGATTAGAATAACTGGAGAGTCACATGTTCATGGAAGTTTGAATCTGAGTCAAGAGACAAATCTGTGATGAAATGGATTTATTGTGACGGTCTACTCTGATTGGTTCTGCTCAACTCAGAAATGTCTGGTGGACCCACGGTAAAAGTGATGCTAACGTACGCCTGCTGGTAGCTCCTCACGGTCTCCAGGATGTTGAACTGCTGCCAACGTTTGGAGAAGTTCACTATCGGACCATGGGGAGTCTTCGCCATGTCAGGGTTACCCAGGTGGACAAATGTCAGGTCCTGGAGGATCAAACCCCTGGACAGAAGGACACAGGGACAGATGGGGGACACAGGGGCAAACAGAGATATAGGGACACAGGGACAGGCGGGAGACAGGGGGACACGTGGATAAACAGGGGACACAGGGACAGACGGAGATACAGGGACAGATGGGGGACACAGGGACAGATGAGGACAGAGGTACAGATGGAGATATAGTGCCACAGGGACAGATGTGACCAGAGGGACAGAGAGAGATATGGGGACACAGGGACAGATGGGGACAGAGGGACAGATGAAGATATAGAGACAGAGGGACAGATGGGGAGACAGGGACACAGAGTCAGATGGGGACACAGGGACATACAGAGATATAGGGTCGCAGGGACAGATGGAGGACGGGGGACAGACAAGGACAGGACACAGGGATAGAGGACAAGGAGACACAGGAACAGATGGGGACAGGGGGACATAGGGGCACACGGGACAGAGGGGCACAGGGACAAACAGGGGACAGGAAGACACAGGGACAGATGAGGTACAGAGGGACAAACAGAGACAGAAGCACACAGAGGGCAAAGGGGACAGATGGATGAGACAGAAGGACAGAAGGCTGATGAGGTCATAAATTCATATACATGTGTGTGTCTGAATAGTGGGGGTGGGGACATAATCCTTTATAAGATGCGTTGTGATGTGGACATCAACGATTCTCCATCTATGCTCAAATGCCAAGAATGTGATTCTTAAATATGAACAACCTAATTATTAATTTTGATTTGTGGATTCTGTACCATCTGGACTGTTAACGGCAGAACACAAAGACAGAGACGTGACACACATGGTGATGATGGAATGGGACATTGCAGCACCCTGGCCTCCATGAAGCCAAAGGGAAAAAAGACCAGGGGCCCCATGTACAAAGACTGATGCGGATTTCCTACTGAAAGATGACATACGTTAAAATCAAGAAAACGCTGAAAGGTTCAACGTTCATTGTGCCAATGTTCCGTGAGGCACAGCGTGCCCCCACCTGGAGGTGGCAGTTGGATCCCGTGCCTCCCACATACCACAGGGACCGTGGCGTGGATGGAAAGAGTCAGTGGTAGCAGGAAGCTTAACACCCAATGGGAAGGATGGCCAACCAAAGACAAAATCAGATGACCTCGGACGGAGACAGAGGACCCACGGCAATCTTGAACGTAGGCGGAGGACCCATTTCGACCTCGGATGGAGGCGGACGACCCATGTCGACCTCGGACAGAGGTGGAGGACCCATGGTGACCTCAGGTGGAGGTGGAGGACCAATGGCAACCTGAGGCGGAGGTAGAGGATCCACAGCAGCTCCCCAACCCCTGCTCGGACACCTCGGATGAGGAAGAAGAGAAAAACACCAGAAAATTACCGGCAGTAGTGGAGCCGGGCGAGGACAGCTCAGGAGCAGAGGATGTCTGCAACCAACTCTCCCCACCACAAGCTAGACAAGATTTCTCTAAATCTGCAGATGTTAAAACAGAAGAGAGTACTTGCCTAGACTCGAACTCCACTACCGTCCAGGACTCCGGCGACTCAGCTGCGGTGACTCTTACAGCAGGCACGATGGTGGATGCAGCTGAAGAACTCCCAGGCAGCGCAGCTGATGCTGGTGGAACTCCCAGCGTGGCAGTTGATGTTGAAGATTGCATCACCGATGATGCTGGCTCCCGTACTGCTGAAACCAGGGGACACTCTCTTGTTGGCTCAAGTTTCAGCGCACTGGCACTGCTCTTCTCCCATCCAGGAAAAGGCTGCAGGGCTGGAACAGAGTCTTCCAGGACCACAGGCTCCTCCGTCATCCGGCGGTTCCAACCCAGAACCAGTGGACACTCAGGGGAAAAGAGGAGGAGATACAGGAGCACAATCCAGACTTCTCAGGGCCGCTTTGGGAGTGTGAGAAGCATGAGCATCTGAGATAAAGTCCACTACTAATCCCACAGCCCAGCCCCACACTCCCCCTCATCCAGTCCCAACACACTAAAGTCCATACAGGCCGACATTTCCACAAAAAAACAAACTTAACAAAAAACATATGGGAGAAAAGAAAAAGGAGCAAACCCACAACTGCTGGTGTCTAAGACTGCCCGGGTCATTCAATTAATCACACAACCACTAACACACAGACTTACAAAATATTAACCAGAGAAGGAGGCTATGGTTTCCCAGCTCGGAGGCTGGACTTACGATACAATAGACTGGAGAAGGGGACGCCGTCTTGGAATGAGAGATAGGTAATGACCTAGCGATACGTAAACTGAACAACCATTCTGAAATAGACAGGCAAGAATAATTGTACATCCAGATCAAGTGTGGGTGGTGTGAAACAGGTGACAGCTGTCAAAGCCCGCAAACAGGTCTTGACAGGAGAAAGTAAACAATCACTGTCAAAGTAAAAGCACCAACCGTGAAGAAAGAAAATCAGGAACAAATACATAAAAGGAGAAAACCTAAGGAAAGCTAATACAACAAACTAAAATACTGACTCCAAAAGCAGAACTTAAGACAAGGGTAAATAATAAACACAAGGAATTAAATTGGAAAACAAGATAATACAAAAATACATAAACAACCACACTAATACAAAATCAACAGAGATGTGGAAAAACGGAAGATGACTTAAACCAACCACAGGCTGAGCACAGTTCTCACCCGAGCTCAGAAGCATGACAAGTGTACTCCTAGTGCCAGCCCCAATCCTGGGTAAATGGGGAGGGTTGTGTCAGGAAGGGCTTCTGACATAAAACCTTTGCCAAATCAAACATGTAGTTCATGGCAAATAAGACTTTCATACCAAACTGGTCGAGGCCCGGGTAAACAATGACCGCCACCGGTGCTGTTAACCGGCAGGGTGCTGGTGGAAATTGGGCGATTGTTGGTAGAAGATCAAGGAGGACGAGAACAGGGGGAAGGTGTGTTAGGAGGGAGAGAGAGAAAAGGAAAGGTAGAAGTGTGGACGTGAGGATAGGGACGTTAAATGTAGGGACTATGACTGGTAAAGGCACAGAGTTGGCTGATATGATGGAGAGAAGAAAGGTAGATATACTGTATGTTCAAGAAACCAGATGGAAGGGAAGCAAGGCTAGGAGCATTGGAGGTGGGGGTGGGTTTAAAGTGTTCTACCATGGTGTAGATAGGAAGAGAAATGGAGTAGGAGTAATCTTGAAGGAAGAGTATGTGACGAGTGTTCAGGAGGTAAAGAGGAAGTCAGACAGAATCATGAGTTTGAAGCTAGAAGTCAAAGGTGTGATGTTGAATGTTGTCAGTGCGTATGCCCCACAAGTTGGATGTCAGGGAGAAGAGAAAGAGGAATTCTGGAGTAAGCTGGATGAAGTGGTAGAGAGGGTTCCCAGGGTGTTAAGGTGGATCGCTGATATCTTGAAATCAGATTCAAGATTCTTATTTGTCAATACTACTATACATACAGGACATACAGGAGAATTGAAATGGCGTTTCTCTCTCTCTTCAGTGGTGTGCACAAAATAAAAAAAGAAAAAGAAATAAGGCTGGAAAAACACAGCAGCCTATGTACAGTAATGCTACCGTAGTGCAAATGGTGACAAAAAATAGACCCAGACATCCCATAGTGCAAATAAAGATAAAAAACAATGAGACCCAGCAATCATATATACAGAAAAGTAGAGCAGTAATACTGGTAGTACCAAGTTTGATGCGGTAGTGTAGGTGCAGACAGTGACAGACAGGACTGTACATGAGCAATATTGCAATAACAGACAGCAGCAGATATGGCATTTGTGCAAATGGTTGCAGTAAACTGCAGAGACATACAGCAGCAAATGTATTACTGTTGGTGTGCCAGTCTTTCTGTGCCAATAGCTGAGGTAGTTATTGTACGGGTGAGTGCGTTGGGGTCCGGGGTGGAGGAAGTGGGCAGAGTACAGGGTCCTGATGGGCTGATGAACAAAGCTGTTTAGCAGTCTTGTGGAGCGGGCCCAGGGGCTCCAGTACCTTTTCCTCGAGGGCAGGGGGCTGAAGAGGGAGTGTGAGGGGTGGGAGGTGTCAACTGAGATGTTGATGGCTCTGCAGGTGAGGCGGGTGAGGTAGATGTCTGAGAGGGGGGGGGCGGGGGGCACCAATGATCTTGCTGGCTGCTTTCACTGTGAGTTGTAGTGTCTTCCGACAGGAGGCGGTGCAGCTTCCATGCCACACCGTGATGCAGCTGGTGAGGATGCTCTCAATGGTGCCCCAGTAGAATGAGCACATGTTGGGGGGTGGGACTCGTGCTCTCATCAGTGGAAATGGAGCTGAATTTAAGCCTTCTTGGCCAGTGATGTGGTGTTGTTGGACCAGGAGAGGTCGTCAGAGATGTGCAGCCTCAGTAACTTGGTGCTGCTCACCCACTTCACAGCTGCTCCATCGATGATCAGAAGGGGATGCTGTGTGTGTCCCCTCCTGAAGTCAACCACAATCTCCTTGGTTTTTCCCATATTCAGGAAGAGGTTATTGTCTTTACACCACTGGACCAGTTGGCTCACCTCATTTCTGTAGTTGGCCTCCTCATTGTTGGTGATGAGGCCCACCACCATCGTGACATCCGCAAACTTGATGATGTGGTTGGTGTTGTAGGCTGGTATACAGTCAAGGGTCAGCAGGGTGAACAGCAGCAGACTGAGCACGCACCCTTGTGGGGCCCCTGTGCTCAGTGTGATGGAGGTGTTGCTGCTGACCTGCACGTTCTGTGGCCTCCCTGTGAGAAAGTCCAGCGCCCAGGTACAGAGAGAGGTTTTGAGTCCCAAGTGTCTGTGTTTTTGTATCAGATGCTGGAGGATGATTGTGTTGAATGCTTAACTAAAGTCCAAGAACAGTATTCACCACGTAGGAGTTCTTTGAGTCCAGGTGAGTGAGGGCTGGATGGAGAGCAGCAGTGATGGCATCCTCTGTGGATCTGTTTGACCTGTATGCAAACTGAGATGGGTCGTGGGAAGGAGGGAGGATGGACTTTATGTTCTGCATGACCAGCCGCTCAAAGCACTTCGTTGTGATGGGGGTCAGTGCTACAGGCCGGTAATCATTGTAGCTGGATGGGACAGGCTTCTTTGGGACTGGTGTTATGGTGGAAGTTTTGAAACGTGGATGGACAACAGCTTGACTCAGGGAGATGTTGAAGATGTCGGCCAGGACATTCTGGAGCTCCTGTGCACAGTACTTCAGAACGTAACACAGTATGTTGTCTGGACCAGCTGCCTTGCGTGGGCTGATCCTGGAGATGGTCCTCTTCCTGCTAGCTGGATCCACATTCATGGCTTGCGTGTCTGGAGTAGGAGTGGTCTTCTGTGCTGATGTGCTGTTTTGTGCTTCAAAGTGGTCAAAGAAGTTGTCTAGGTTGTTCAGCAGTGTGATGTTGCTCACACAAGTCTGAGGTGGAGGTTTGTAGGTGGTGAGGGTCTGCATGCCATGCCAGAGGGAACGTGCAATTAGGTACAGGTAGTGTATATAAAAAGGTAATTAGGTACAGGTAGAGTATCTTCTTCTTCTTCTGCTTCTTCCAGCTGCTCCCTTCAGGGGTCTCCACAGTGGAGCTTCCTCTGTAACACCAAACCTCTCCATGTCCTCCTTCACTACATCCATCAATCTTCTCTGTGGTCTTCCTCTTTGCCTCCTGCCTGCCAGCTCCGTCTTCAACAACCTTTGTCCAGTATCTCCACTATCCCTCCTCTGCACATGTCAAAACCATCTCAGCCTTGCCTCTCTTACTTTGTCTCCAAACCGCTCAACCTGAGCTGTCCCTCTGATATTCTCATTTCTAATCTTGTCCCTCTTAGTCCCTCCCAATGAAAATCTTAGCATCTTCAACTGTGCAACCTCCAGCTCCACCTCCTGTCTTTTCGTTCACCATCTCCAAACCATACATCATAGCAGGTCCCACTACCCTCTTGCAAATCTTCCCTTTCACTCTTGCTGCTACCTTTCTGTCACAAATCACCCCTGACACTCGTATCCACTCACTCCACCCTGACTTCACTCTCTTCTTTACATCTGTTGTGCATTTTCCATTGCTTGGATGGTTGACCCCAGGTATTTAAACTAATCTACTTTCACTACCTCTACTCCTTCCTTCTTCACCATTACACCCGTCTCCCTCTCATTCACACTCATGTATTCTGTCTTGCTTCTACTGACTTTCATTCCTCTTCTCTCCAGAGCTTACCTCCACCTCTCCAGGTTCTCTTCCACCTGCTCCCTACTCTCACTGCAGATCCCAATGTCATCTGCAAGCATCATGGTCCATGGACACTCCTGCCTGGCCTCGTCTGTCAGCCTGTCCATCACCATGGCAAAAAGGAAGGGGCTTAGAGCTGATCCCTGATGTAACCCCACCCCCACCTTGAATCCATCTGTCACTCCTACAGCACACCTCACCACCGTCTCGCTGTCCTCGTACATGTCCTGCACCGCCCTCACATACTTCTCTATCACTCCTGCCTTTCTCATACAGCACCACACTTCCTCTCCTGGCACCCTATCATCTGCTTTCTCTAGATCCACAAAGACACAGTGCAACTCCTTCTGACCTTCTCTATACTTCTCCATACTTCTCCATCAGCAGTCTTTGAGCAAACATTACATCTGTAGTACTCTTTCTTGGCATGAAACCGTACTGCTGCTCACTGATTGTCACCTCTCCCCTTAACCTGGCTTCAACAACTCTTTCCCATATCTTCATAGTGTGGCTGATCAGCTTTATGTCTCTGTAGTTACTACAGCTCTGAGCATCACCTTGGTTCTTGAAAATTGGCACCAAAACACTTTTTCTCCACTCCTCAGGCATCCTCTCACTCTCCAAGATTGTGTTCAACAATCTGGTTAAAAAGTCCACTGCCATCTCTCCTAAACATCTCCATACCTCCACAGGTACAGTATGTCATCTGGACCAACCGCCTTTCCATTCTTCATCCTCTTCAAAGCTGCCCTCACTTCTACCTTGATATCCTCGGGACTTCTTTGTTCACAACCTTTCCTTCATCCATCCTCCTCCTCTCTCTCATTTTCTTTATTCATCAGCTCTTCAAAGTTCTCCTTCTACCTTTTCAGCACACTCTCGTAATTTGTTAGTATATTAACATTTCTGTCCTTAATCAGCCTAACCTGCTGCACATCCTCTCCAGCTTGATCTCTCTGTCTAGCCAATCGATACGGTCATATCTGGACATGGACATAACTTGTCCATGCTTTCTGTTGTTTTGTGACCCATTTGCACCATTATTGTCTTCCTGTTATCATTTATATTATTTAAGCTCCCTGTTTCCAAAGCCATCTTTTACTTTTGAATGTTTCCCTTGTGATTTTCCTACCGGTAGCCACGCATGCATGTTATCTGATGGTCCCTGATTTGCTTCACCTGTTTTGTGTTTGGTAATCACCAGTTTCCTTTATTAGTCATCCTCTTCTGTTGCCTGGTGCTGGAACATTGAGTGTTGCAGTACAGGTCATTGTATGGGTTGTACCTCTGGCACCTGTCTTTTTCTTTATAACAGATTGCGTGTTTCACAGCCCCAGACTGACTTCATCATCTTGTGTTTCATAATAAATTCTGATTTGTACAACACCATACCAACATTAAAGGCGTCGGCCGGATGAAAATTCAATATCGCTAAATCATATCTTAAATTTTTGTGTGAGACGAGCTAATTTGAACCGCACATGTTTTGGTGTCAACAAATGTCGCATAAGGTGACAATGCGCTATTGAAGTACGCTGTCCTTGAGAGCTGTCTGACTCAGCTGAGCGATCAGCGGCTAAAATGGCCACTGACTGTGTGACATCATCACAAGGAGAGACACGCACACGCTCGGCGGACATTGTTTGTTGTTTACGTTTTAAAATCGGCGAATACGAATATTTCTCGGAGTACTTGTGGATTACAAATAGATTATTTATTAAGATTAGGATTTCAGGAATTGAATTAATTATGGTTTGGCGTTGTGTTGTCTACGGGTGCGACGTTATACCAGTGGAGCATGCGGTGAGTGTTTTTGAATTTCCCGTCCTTGGGAAAATCAGAACGGCATGGGTGAAATTCTTTCAGAAAATGTGAAAAAATTGGAATGATGTCGGTAAGCCTCACAGAGGAGTGGAGGATGCCACTGTCACTCTGTTTGACATGCTTTTTAAACATCTGGATTTTAATGGGACACACGCCAGGCTTTTATTTGTGGACTTTTCTTCTGCCTTTAATACAATCCAACCTCATATTTTAGTTGAAAGGCTCCTGCAACAATTTGATTTAAGCAATAATCTGGTGGGTTGGATTCTGGATTTCTTAACCAACAGGACGCAGAGAGTAAGGGTCAATGGCACATTGTCTGACCTAAAGTGCTCTTCTACTGGCTCTCCTCAGGGGTGTGTGTTGTCACCACTACTCTTCATCCTGTACACAAACGTGTCGGAGCAGACATGACAACAGACACATTATAAAGTATGCTGATGACTCAGTCATTGTCAGTCTCCTCCAGGATGGTGAGAGTGGCCACGGCCCAGTAGTTGATGACTTTGTTCACTGGTGTGAGGATTCCTACCTGCAGCTGAATACAACAAAAACGAAAGATATGATTATTGACTTTAGGAGGAAAACTCCCAGGCACAAAGTCACCGTACTAAAAGGCCAGACCACCGAATGTGTACAATCCCACAAATATCTTGGGACGATTATTGATAGTAATTTAAACTTTGAAGTGAACTGTGAAAGGGTGTGCAAAAAGGGTCAGCAACATTTGCGTTGCTTGAGAAAACTTGCACGCTTCCAAATTGACCGAACCATAATGACAATGTTTTATCGGGCTTTTATTGAATCTGTTTTATCCTTTTCTTTAGTGTCATGGTTTGGTCAGATAAAACTGAAACAGAGGAAATCCTTGGATCAGGTAGTTAGATGGTCCAGTCGTTTGCTTGGTGAGTCACAGCTGAGCCTGACATCCCTGTACACCAGACAAGTACAGAGGATGGCTGCCTCCATTTTAAATGATGACTCCCACCCTTTGCACTGCAACTTTCAGCTTCTTCCCTCCAGACGGAGGTTTGCTGTCCCAAAAAGTAAAACCCAGCGCTACAAAAACAGCTTTGTCCCTGCTGCTGTCAAAGAGTTGAACAAGCTATAAAAATTATATTGTACATATTTTATATTTACCTATTTTGTAAGATGTGTGCCTTTGTTTGTGTCTATGTTGAATGTAATTGTGGTTTGTAAATATGGATGTCACCAACTGCAAAACAAATCTACCTACGGGTACAAATAAAGTAACCTGAACCTGAACCTGAACCTGAACCTGTAACTCACCCAACATGTGCAGTAGACATTTCGCTGACAGCGATTTCGAGAATAAGATGCAATTTGTGTCACGACTCGCTGCTCATCAGCGGCTTCAGCTGCGCGCACACCTGCGTAGTACAAATACAAAGATGCGAGCACTACATACGATCCCGCAGCTCCTGAGAGACTGCAACCTAACACAAAAAACACTTTCACACAATGAAACAACAGTGCATGCATTATATATATATAAAAATTATTATCCCATTGATTTTCATCATTTTTGGTCACATATCTCACACCTACAATTTATTTATTTCAGGGACAAAGGGCTGTGAAAAAGTTGTTATGATCAACAAAACACGGGTCCTCAGGGATGTGCAAAAGCTGAGTCCAGGGCAGCAAACTTCAAATGTGGAGGCTTTCCACAGTCTGATTATTCATTTTGCACCAAAGAGTGAACACTTCTCATTCCTTGGAATGTTGACAAGGTGAGGAGATGTAATATGTGACCAAAAATATGAAATGCAATTATAATAACAGTGCCAATTACATAGAGTTTCTGCTGATAGACAGATCACTTATATGTCCAAAAATAAATCATTGTGATAATATTCTAATTACAGACTTTGTTTAGCTGCAATGCACTTTAATGAAAATGCAGGCCGCAAGCAGGCACAGAATCGTGAAGGTGAGCTGGTCTTCATCATCAGGTACCCAAAATTCAAAAAAGGCGGATATACACTGCAAGCAAAGAAAGTTAATCCAACTTTCGGGGAGTATAAGAAATATTAGTATCATTTTCTAGGCTTGTATATGATATTTACAGTGGGTGGAGGGTTGGTCTTCATTCAACTTTCACATTTCATAGCTTTTATCAAATTATGTTAATTTGTATTTCATACTGTAGTCAAATGGATGTCTAATTTTTATTGAATATATTTTTTTTCAGAATATGTGGATGATCTGATGAATACTCTGTTCAACAAAACCTTGGTTGATCCAACCCACTTATGGGAGCAGTGGCACTATGTACAAGCCAGAGTTCCCACCACATTGAGTGCCAAATTGAACCCGAATTTTATACCATAAAATGGTAGAAAAATTATTCAAATGTATATGACATGCGACTTTGATGAATGCTGAAATATTAGAATTATAAAATTGACATGAACATCAATAAACTCAATATATGATTTTACAAAACTTTATTAAAATATCATTGTTCATAAATCTAATCTTGGTAGGCAAAATCCCTTGTAGTGATCCGATGGGAATGTTTATCTGATGAGGCTCACAGCACAGGCAATATCACCCTCACTTCTTCCTGAGCTGACGTCACTGCTGCCTGCCCCTATCGACAGATGGCGGTACTGCAGCATCACTAAGTGAAAGATGGGCTATTACTAAATAAAGTCATTTATGGAGGCTGGTGACACATATTAAATCACGGGAATGGCCAGAATGGAATATTTTCATACAATCAGTTTATTGGTTCAATAAAAAAATGTCACCGTCCGAGGACTTGAAGGAGTCATGTACTCCCGGAGGCAGCCCATGACAGAAACAAGTCCTTTTCTCCTTCTTTAGTGTTCAGCCTCTCATACAACTTACTATATGCCTTTTCCTTTGCCTTTGCCACCTCTCTGATTCTGGTTCTTCTTCTTCTCTCTTCGCCATGTGCCTATATTCCAAATACTCCTGTCTACTTTCTTCATCTCCCTGACTATCCCACTTTTTCTTTGCTAACCTCTTCCTTTGGATACTTTCCTGTACCTCCTCATTCCACCATCAAGTCTCCTTGTCTTCCTTCCTTTGTCCACTGGATACACCACATACCTTTCTACCCGTTTCCCTCAATGCTTTTGCTGTATTTTCCCAGTCATCTGGAAATTCTTCCCTACCACCCAGAGCCTGTATCAACTCCTTCCTGAACTCTATGCAACCTTTTTCCTTCTGTAACTTCCCTCACTTAATCTTTGGTCTGTCTTCACTCTCTTCCTCTTCTTGCTCTCAAAAGTCATCCTACAGACTACCATCTGATGCTGTCTAGCTACATTCTCCCCTGCCACCACCTTGCAGTCTCCTATCTCTTTCAGATTTCTCCTTCTGCATAAGATGTAGTCCACCTGTGTGCACCTTCCTCCACTCTTGTAAGTCACCGTATGTTCCTCTCTTCTTGAAGTCTGTGTTCACCACAGCCATTTCCATCCTTTGAGGAAAATTTACAACCATCTGTCCTTCCACATTTCTCTCCTTAAGACCATATCTACCCAGGACCTCCTCATCACCTCTGTTCCCTTCACCTACATGTCCATTAAAGTCTGCTCCAATCACCACTCTCTCCCCCTGGCAACCCTCTCGACCACTTCATCCAGCTTACTCCAGAATTCCTCTCTCTTCTACATGACATCCAACTTGTGGGGCATACGCACTGACAACATTCAACATCACACCTTTGACTTCTAGCTTCAAACTCATGATTCTGTCTGACTCCCTCTTTTCCTCCTGAACACACTTCACATACTCTTCCTTCAAGATTACTCCTGCTCCATTTCTCTTCCTATCTACACCATGGTAGAACAGTTTAGATCCACCTCCAATGCTCCTAGCCTTGCTTTCCTTCCATCTGGTTTCTTGAACATACAGTATATCTACCTTTCTTCTCTCCATCATATCAGCCAACTTTCTGCCTTTAACAGTCATAGTCCCTACATTTAACATCCCTGCTTGTTACCTCCACACTTCTACCTTTCCTTTTCTCTCTACGTCTTAATATGTCTTTCCCCTCTCTCCTCCACCATCTTCGAGCAACAGTATCCCACATTTCCACTGCACCCTGTTGGTTAACAGTACAGTCGTTGTTTTTCCGGGTCACGACCAATCTGGTATGACAGTCTCATTCATCATGATCCGCATGTTTTATTTGGCAAAGGTTTTACGTCGGATGCCCTTCCTGACACAATCATTCGTATTTACCCAGGTTTGGGACTGGCACTAGCAGTATACTGGCTTGTGCACCCCCTGTGGCTGGGTTTACAGGCAACATATATAATGGGGCAATTAGGTACATCAGGTACAGGTAGAGTAGATAGATAGATAGATAGATAGATAGAGCTGCTGGTGTTATGGCTGCCTCTCCTAACGGTGCTGAAAAAAATATATACAGTACATATAGGGGTAATTAGGTAAAGGTTGGGTATATCAAGGGGTCATTAGGAACAGATAGGGTATACAGTGGGGCAGTCAGTGTGGTGATTCACTCTGCCTGCCTGCTGACTCGTTCTCCACAGCTGTGCACACACCTGCTGTCCTCATCAGCTGAACTATTTAAGCCGTGCTGCCCTCGGGTCTGCACGGAGTTGTCTCTCTCCCTGGTCTGATGAGACCATCTCACCACTTCGTCAATCGCCGAGATCACTCTCTACCTCATTGTTCTCCGGAGGCTAATCCTCTCCTTCCACGTCTTCCAAGAGAACCACCTCCACCTCGTCGTCCTCCTGGGAGTTCCACTCCCCAATGCCAAATAAGCTTCGCTCATCGCTACCATCTCTCCACACTTGCTCCCCTGTGCACAGGTGGAAATCCGTGGCAGTGGACCGAGTACTCCCTACACCTCACCACTCCTGCTACCATTCCCTTTGCAACCGGGGCTGAAGACGCTGTCTTCCTGGCCGGAGCCTTTGGCACGAAACCTGAGCTGATCTCCAACTCGCAACCAGTAAGGCTAACAGTACAGCAGAGTTCCACCAGTGTGTGGTTACTAATTCCCCTGTCTCTGCTTCTCCATAGCGTTGCCAGGCTGTACGGTGCTCTGCTCGCCCCGGCTGCTATATTCATACACACACATATACACCCAAACACACATTACACAGTAAAGGTAATTGAGTTGATTTCTGAGTCTGTGTCTGCTTTCTGGGTCTCAAAACATGTCAGTTACGTACAGGTAGGATATATATCAGGGCAATTAGGTACAGATAGCATACATAACACGGGCTGCACGGTGGCACAGTGGTTAGCACTGCGGCAGCACAGTTTACCCTTGGCCGGGGGATTGTGGGGATCGTGGGTTCGATCCCAGCCCCCGACCAACAGTGATCTGTGTGGAGTTTGCATGTTCTCCCCGTGTTGCGTGGGTTTACTCCGGGATTTCTCCGGTTTCCTCCCACATGCCAAAAATATGCATGTTAGGTTAATTGGCTGTTCTAAATTGTCCCTAGATATCTGTTTCCTATAGGCCCTTAGAATAGAGGGTTAGTATTAATGAAAGCGCTTTGAGTGGTCTTTGTGACTAGAAAAGCGCTATATAAGTGCAGGTTAGTAGTTAGTTAGTAGATAACAGGGTAATTATGTGCAATAAGGATATATAGTGGGGCCCAAGAGCAGCAGCTTGTGTTTGTGTGTGGTCTTTATCAATTTTAACTTCATCAGTTTTTTTTTATTTTTGTTTTTTTTGTCTGCTCCATCATGCCTGTGGTGCTGAAAGCGCCAGGGTGCAACGCTGGCAGGTCCTGGGCTGCTCGCCCTGGTGGCCCTCACCCTGGGTTGGGATCTGAGGGCAGTGGGTGGTCTCCTGAACCAGTTTAGGAGCTGGCTTCTGGGGGTGGGGGTGGGGGCTCCCTTATGGACCACCTCCCTCCCAGTCTTACCTACCCCCCGTCCCCCACTGATTCTGAGTGGAACATACATCTTCTTGGACACTCTTAGGGTTTTGGAGTGGGGGGGGTGCTGTACTGTGTCGGTGAAGGGGATACCTCTATCTGCTCTCACCTCAGTTTTAATTGCATTATAGACACTGAGGGCTTGGAGGGATGGGAGCCACCGCTGCCTATAGCAGTGGCTAGCGGTGCTCCAACCATGATCCCCCAAATTTTAACTGCACTCTGGTCGTTCACACACCTGCCCACAATCACATCACACAGCTGACACACACCCATCATGATTCATGCATGGGGTGGATGGGCGGGGGTGTTCCTCCCAATCACCCCCCTCCAGGTTTCACTGTCGTTGCCCACATGTGCACTGAAGTCCCCCAGTAGGACAATGGAGTCTCCAAGCAGAGCACCCTCAGCATTACAGTCAGACTCCAAAAAGGGTGGGTACTCTGAACCATCATTTGGTGCATAGGCACAAAGGATGGTCAGGACCCGTTTCCCAACCTGAAGGCGCAGGGAAGCAACCCTTTCATCCACCAGGGAGAACTCCAATATAGAGGCAGCAAGGTGGGGGGATACAAGAATACCCACCCCTACTCTTCACCTCTCGCCCAGGGCAACTCCAGAGTAGGCCAAGCTCCAGCCCATCTCCAGGAGACTAGTTCCAGAACCGAAGCTGTGTGTCGAGGTGAGGCCGACTATATCTAGCCGGTATCTCTCAACCTCGTACACCAGCTCAGGCTCCTTCCCCACCAGAGAGGTGACATTCCACGTCCCAAAAGCTAGTTTAGGAAGTCTGGGATCAGACCGCCAAGGTCTCTGCCTTCGACCACCACCTGATCCACATAGCACCGGACCCCCATGGTGCCTCCTGCAGAGTGAGCCCACTGGAGGGCGGACCTATGTAACTCCTTCGGGCTGAGACCGGCCGGGTCCAATGGGTGGAAACCCGGCTACCAGGTGCTAGCCATTAAGCCCCTCCCCCAGGCCTAGCTCCAGGGTGGGGCCCCGGCAACCCCATACCGGGTGGGGTACACTGAATCCTTGTTCTAACACTCATCATGAAAATCTGTTGGGTTGTTCTTAGTCTGGCCCTTCACCCAGGACCAGTTTATCTTGGGTGACCCTATCAGAGGCAAATTGCCCCGGACAGCATAGCTCCTGGGATCACTGGGGCACGCAAACCCCCCACCATGAAAAGGTGATGATCCATGAGGGAAAAACCATAACAGTCTTCCCCAGTAACAAGCTACAGGTGACAAAAGAGCTAAAAACTGTCACTTTCACCCTCCGAAGAGAGCAGACGCTTTTTCTTCCAGCTCCGGCTCCTTATCTCTCTCTTTCCCTAACTGACTGACTGGATCCCAGCTTGCTATTGTCTGTCTGCGTGTCTTTACTGCTGATTATCAAACGAAATTATGGATTTAATAAGCTGGGCTTTGAACGCAATTGACACTGTTTTTTCAACGAGGAAAAGTGGCCCGGGGGAGCCGGTTTGCCCCGCAGGTACAGCGGCCGCGGGCTATTTAAAGGACACAAGTAATTGGAAATTCTTGTGCCTGTGTGATCTCTCTATCGAAGATGTTGAAGATTTATACCTCTTCGTAGCAATGGTCATCGGAATTCTGCTGACTGGATCTGGGATTGTTCTGGTGTACCGTAAATTGAAGAAGATGGATGGAGCCTATCAAAAAGCAGACCCGGCGAGGCTTATTCATCAAATTGACCAACTGGGCAGGACTCTGACAGCGGCTAATGGAGAACTGTCTAGGAAAATGGATTACATCACGATCACGCTGAGAGCCGTCCATGATAATTTCAACATCCAGCCATGAAGGATTGAGCACTGAATCTATAAGAGAATAAAAAGTTTTTTTCTCTGTAGTCAGTGCTATTCAACCTGTTTGACGCCCTATCTCACAGTCCTCCAGATTATCTTCAGTTTATTTGTTTCCATAACATGGCGGGCAGCATTTGACTCTCAAGGACAGCCAGCTGTCTGGCAAACCATTCCATCTGCTGTGCCAAGGACACATGCCTTTGCCAGACGGTAGACACAACATCTGCTGATGAAGAGACTTTGTTGTCCTTAACTGATATCAACACCTTCACTCAACACCTTCACTCACACTGACTCACTATACTGACGTGAAGATTACTCATTCACTGCTCTCTTTGTGTCTTTGTATGGATTCTATTGTCTGCTACTTGTGCATTGAGAGTTTTTTTCTTGTAATCATAATATTGATCATATATGACCTGTATTCTGACAAACAATGCTTTTTTCTCTCTCCTATTGTGTTTATCCTTTTTCTCCCCCATTGCTTCCTGTTCCCATTCTGCTGACAGGCGCGTCACTGACGCTGCCGCGTCACTGAAAATGTCAACTATGTCGTTCTCAGTGTCAAGTCAAATTCCTCGTATATTTATCAGTTATTTACTGTGAATGTACTTGGCAATAAATCTTTTCTGAGTTCTGAGTTCTGAGTTCTAAAAACTGTCATAAATAAGAAAAAAAACATGTTTTTTTTCACTGGTAACACTGAGGAAAGGAAAGAAATTAACAGAGAGGTTGGGAATGAGATAAAGAAAGCAAAAAGGCTGTATAAGGAAAAGCTGGAGTTGAAATACAGCAGTGGTGATCTGAGAGCAGCCTGGAGAGGAATTAAGTCCATGTCCTCTATAAATCAGGAAGTAAATGAAGGCAACAGAAAACTTGTAAGAACTGAGGGTGTGGATGATGTGAATCTTGTTAATGTTTTTAATGACTTCTTTTGCCATTTTGAAAAGCACAATTTTTCTGTGAAAACGTCCCTAGCAGTGTCCTTCACTACATCTTCCATATGTCTTTGAACTACAGTCATATTGCTGCCATCTTGAAATCATCTACAGTAGTGCCTATTGTAAAGTTCACTTCTTCTAAAGAACTCAAAGATTTCAGACCCGTGGCTCTAACGTCATTAATGATGAAAATCTTTGAAAAAAATGTAAGAAATCTTGTTCTACTGTGATGGTCTGCTTTGGTCTGATTATCCTCTCCAGCTGCGCACACACCTGTTTGTCATCACGGCCGGGGCTATATAATCCACGCTGCCCTGGAATCCGTGCGGAGTCATCTGTCTTACTCCATAAAGACCACGCACGCCTTCTTCTTTGATTTCAGAGACCGTATTCTCAGCCTGACTGCATTCCTGCTGCCTACCTCCAGCCCGCATGTGTTGGGAAGGAAACCCTCCACCACGCAAGTAAGCCTCAGCCTTTCCTCACCTCCTCTATCTCAGTCCTCTGTGCACAGGTGGAGTTCCGTGGCGGCGGACTCTTTCCTCTCTGGCAACGGACTGAACCTCTCTCACTCTTGGACCACACCATTACCATCTACACACTGCAACTGGCACTGCGGACGCTGTCCTCCTGGCCATAGCCGCTGAGCTAACCTGAGCATAACAACATCTCATCAAACTGTAAGCTGCAGATTAACCAGCATATTCTCAGCTGTGAAGACACTAACCATCCTGCCTCTGTTTGTCTCTAGGGTTGCCAGGTCGAACGGCGTTCTGCTCTCCCTCAGCTGTAGCAAGAACACACACCCACACATTCACATACTACATATTGTTGTAATAAAGATAATTGCATCTACTCTGGTCTCCGTGTCTGCTTACCGGGTCAGTAAAACCATGTCAGTACGACTCCGCCAAAGTGACCCAGCTGACAGCGCGCTGATGCACAAAGTTAACAACCTTGTAACCCGAGTAGATCAGTTAGCTTATCAACAGCAGATTATCCTGAACCAGTTAGCCCGTTTAATGGACCGGTTGGATTGTTTGGCTAGCCCGCAGATGTTTCCACCGGTTCTGTCGGTCTCTAATAGCTCCTCGGCTCCCGCTAGCTACCCACCCGGGCAAGGGTCTTCTTCTCGGCTAACTCCCGTCCCCACTCCCACCCATTTTAGTGGAAAGTTAGGGGCGCCACGGGGTTTCATTATGCAGTATGAGATTGTGTTTCAGCGGTTACCAGAGGATTTCACCACAGATCACAGCCGGATGGGCTATGTTATTAATTTGTTAGAGGGGCGAGCTCTAGCTTGGACCTACGCCGTCATGGCTAGGGTGAATTATTCCAGCATGTCTTATGTGCAGTTTGTCAGTGAGTTCAAGGAAGTATTTGGCCACTCTAACCGTGATGGTGTGCTTACCTCCCGGCTGCTTAACCTTAGGCAGGGAACTCAATCTGTGGCAGATTACGCTGTCGACTTCCGGGTGGTTGCTACGGAAGTCAGGTGGGAAGATGCTTCACTGTGCAGTATTTTCATTAAGAGCTTTAGCCCTAGCCTGCAGGACGAGTTGGCTCCCTTGGAGAAGCCTGGTAGGCTTACTGAATTAATCTCCTTAGCCATCAGTCTGGATAACAGATTAAGGGAGCGGGCAGCGGAATGTAGGTCCTCTGGTCGCTCGGGTGTCCAATCTCATCATTCCCCTCGGCCCTCGCTATTGGCCCTGCCTTCCTCAGATTCCCCGGAGGGTCTGGAACTCACGTCAGCAAGGAAATCCAAACTTTCATCGGTGGAGAAACAGCGCCGCCGTGAGCTGGGGTTGTGTCTGTACTGCGGGAGTGAGGAGCATGAGGTAGTGTCATGTCCTGAGCGGCCAAAAGGGGAAGTCCATGCGTCACAGTAGGGGGACTCATGGACTCGCCTCTAGCCAATCCCCTATCTAGTTTACGTCTCCCTATTCGCTTCATTCACAAACATACTAAAATAGGGACTCATGCACTGATTGATTCAGGGGCTGAGCAGAACTTTATCTCAGGGGAATTGGCAACCCGGTTGGGTCTTCCCTGCCTGTCGCTCAAGGTGCCACTGAAACTTATCGCTCTGTCCAAAGCCACTCTTGTTACCGTATCCCAGCAGACCCTCCCAGTGGCCGTCATTACATCTGAGAACCATCGGGAGGAACTTAAGTTTTTTGTGTTATCGGTTTCCTCCTCCCCGGTTATTCTTGGGTATCCATGGTTACAGCTTCACAATCCCTCCATTGATTGGCGCTCTGGGAGTATGTTATCGTGGAGTTTGTTCTGTCTCGCCGCTTGTCTGCAATCGGCTGCTTGCTCGCCGTCCTTGTCTCTGAATGTTTCCACCATCCCTCCCCCTGATCTGTCTAAGGTGCCCCGGAGTATCACGACCTTGGCCCTGTATTCAGCAAGTCCCAGGCACTTTCCCTTCCCCCTCACTGCCCCTATGATTGTGCCATTAACCTCCGTGTCAGAGCCCTGCTGCCGTTGAGTTGTCTCTACAGCCTGTCACCTCCGGAGCACGAAGCCATGGAGGCTTATATTAAAGAATCATTGGCCTCCGGCATAATTCGGCCGTCATCCTCGGTGGTGGGGGTGGGGGTTTTTTGTGGGAAAGAAGTACGGTTCGCTAAGGCCGTGCACTGACTTCAGAGAACTGAATAACATCACTATCAAGGACAAATACACCCTGCCTCTTGTTAACCACTTGCAATCCGGGCAATTTTCCTAAAAATGCCAAAAAATAACGTGCCCAAAGTAAATCGAAAAATGTTATTCAACCCTTTGCAGCATCTTCATGGGGTTGGTCTCATTTAAAAGAAAACACTTTGAATTTTTTGGCAAAAAAAACATAATCTCTCTACGTGCTCCGGCCACTGAGTTACAGTCATCTAAACATACTGAACTTGAAGAAAAAAAATTGGACACAGTGTTTTTTTGGATACAAATGCTTGTAAATAACACACAGCTGTCCGATCCGGCTGGAAAATGCAACAGAAATGTAGAACCAAGTGTTATCCAGCTGAGATCCAAATTTGGTAACAATACCACAAAAAATGAATATTTTACACAGCTTTGTTCTCAGGCTGTTCCCAGGCGTTTTGGAACAGTGCCAAATTGTACCAAGTGGCACAGTTTGGAAAAACGTCTGTAACTTTTGAATAATTCAATGTAGAAGCTTCATTTTAGGCTCTAATGAAAGGTCACACTCAGGGCTGTGTCTCTGTGTGTGTGTGTGTGGGCGGGGGGTCGTCCCCCCCCCGCTACCAAGGACCGAGTTCGGCCCTCGCTACATGACGGATTACACTCCTTGCATGTTTTCACAGCGCCCCCCCCCCGCTACTGTGTGTGTGTGTGGGGGGGGGGGGAACCGTGAACGGACCGTGAACGCCCCCCCCTCCCTCGCTACAGAAGAGGGCCATCGCTACATGATGGAATAGACTGATCTGCTTCCCCCCGCGGACCGGGGGGGCGTCCAAACGACCCCCCGCTCCTCTTCTGCAGCGGGGGGGGGGGCATTCACGGTCCGAACACGGCAAATGAACCGTTTATTGCGGCGCACGCACTTCGTACTTCGTGCGCAGTACAGTTGTAATTTACCGATCGGTCAAAAGTCATTTTTGGATTACAGTTTTCAGGGATAAATAATAATTTAGCTTATAACACCTTACCTCTTCACAGCAGCAGAGTCGTGGCGAACTTCTCTTCCCCATTGTCAGACGAACGCGACGCTGCTCCGCTCGTGGATCCCGATCAAAACATAATTCCATTATTGCCGTTTTGGCAAATGATTTACGACTTTTGTCGTCGGCCTCCGTCTATTCTGCTGGAATGAGTGCAGGTCCCACTTGTGGGTGTTCTCCATGCTGCTGGGTGAGCCTGGGTCTGTAGTAGATTCGTCCAGCGTCCTTTGTTTTCATCTGTTGCAACAGTAAATCTCTCTTCACCCAGCCTGAATTTCTGTGCTTCAATTGGCTCCTGCGTTCACCGTAGGCGGGTCCTCCTTCCTAGATTTTCATTCATTGGCTCTTCAAGGTTTCAGAAACCCAATTCAAGGCTCTTATTAGTCGAATGAGAGGTCAATCAGATGAACTAATCTGTTCACGGCTGTCTCTGCAGTTTTTTTTTTAGTGGCGCTTGGACGCCCCTACATCACCATCACCACCATCATGCGTCGTGCGTCCAAGCGCGCACGAGGGCGCACGAGAGCGCCCTCGTGCGCCCTAGAACGCAGAGATTTGCCCGCCCACGGAACAACGGAGTGCAAGTGGTTAACTCGGCATTTGATTCCCTCCAGAGGTCCTCCTGGTTCACCAAGCTGGATCTGCAAAAGGCCTACCATCTGGTCTGGATCCGGGAAGGTGATCAGTGGAAGACGGGGTTTCGGACCCCCAGCGGTCACTTTGAGCATTTGGTCATGCCGTTTGGGTTGACCAACGCCCCCGCTGTGTTCCAGCGGCTAATCAATGATGTGCTAAGGGATTTTTTGGGTGTGTTCATCTTTGTCTACCTTGATGACATCCTTATTTTTTCACAGTCCTTGGACGAACACCGTGTGCATGTGAGGTGAGTGTTGCAGCAACTCTTGGAGAACAAATTATTTGTGAAAGCAGAGAAGTGCGAATTCCACTGACCCAAGACAACCTTCCTGGATTTTATCATCTCCCACAACGAGATCATCCCAGATCCCAACAAGGTAAAAGCGGTGGTAGATTGACCCATTCCCTCTTCCAGGAAGCAACTGCAGCAGTTCTTGGGGTTTGCCAACTTCTACCGCCGCTTCATTAAAAATTATAGCATCACTGCTCTCCCTCTGAGCCGTCTCACTTCCTCTAAGGTGTCCTTCAGGTGGTCTGAGGAGGTGGCTGCAGCCTTCGCTGATCTTAAGAGGCAGTTCTCAGACTCTCCCATCCTGGTCCAGGTGGACCCTGCACTCCAGTGCCTAGTTGAGGTGGACACCTCGGATTAGGGGGTGGGGGCCGTTCTTTTCCAGCATTCCCCAGCGGATGGCAAGGTGCGTCCCTGTGTGTTCTTCTCCCGGCGGTTGTCTCCTGCAGAACGCAATTATGACATCAGCGACAGGGAGCTCCTAGCGGTTAAGCTGGCACTGGAGGAGTGGCGCCATTGGTTGGAGGGGGCTTCCCAGCCGTTGGTGGTCTGGACGGACCACAAAAACCTGGAGTACCTTAGGACGGCCAAACGCTTGAACACACGCCAGGCCCGTTGGTCCCTGTTCTTTGGGCATTTTGACTTTACCATCACGTATCGTCCCGGGTCCAAGAATACCAAACCTGATGCCCTGTCCAGGCAATTCTCCTCTGACGTCGTGGAGAAAACGGAGCACCCCATCCTTTCTCTATCGTGTGTCGTGGGCACCATTTCTTGGGGTATTAAGGAGAAGGTTTTGACGGCACTGGACGTTGAACCGGACCTGGGCGGGGGGCCAGCGGGGAAGCTGTTTGTTCCTTCTGCCGTCCGGGGTGAGGTCATTCACTGGGCTCATGCCTCCGGGTTTTCCTGCCACCCCTGGAGGGGTCACACGGTGGGTCTATTACAGAGGACATTTTGGTGGCTGTCTATCCAGAGGGACATCGGCGAATATATCCGCGCCTGCCCCCAGTGTGCCGCTGGCAAGATGTCTTCCTCCTCTCCTGCCGGTCTGCTTCACCCCCTTCCGATCCCCGGCAGGCCCTGGTCCCATATGGCGTTGGACTTTGTCACCGGTCTTCTTTCCTCTAACCATCATACTGTTATCCTCACCATTGTGGACAGGTTCTCCAAAGCTGCCCACTTCATCCCCCTGCGAGGACTGCCTACGGCGAAGGTAACGGCAGATCTCCTTGTCCAACACGTGGTCAGGCTACATGGAATTCCGCTGGACATCATCTCCGATCATGGACCCCAATTCATTTCTCAGGTTTGGAGGTCCTTCTGCAATGCCCTTGGGGCTACGGTAAGCCTGTCATCTGATTACCATCCTCAGAGCAACGGGCAGTGTGAGAGGGTGAATCAGGAGCTGGAGGCGGCACTGCGGTGTGTGGCGACCACCAACCCAGCATCCTGGAGCACGCACCTCCCATGGATCAAATATGCTCACAACACCACAGTCTCGTCAGTGATTGGTATGTCCCCGTCCAAGGCTACAATCCTCCACTATTCCCTGAAGAGGAGGGGGACATCACCGTTCCATCTGTCCAAGCTTACTTGAGACGCTGCTGTTGCCTTGGATGGCTACCCGGACCACGCTACAGCGCATGGAGGAGAACAACTATATGGTGGCTAATCATCACAGGAAGTCGGGTCCTTCTTACCAGGTGGGTAAGCAGGTATGGCTGTCAACGAAAAACATTAATCTGAAAGCTGACCGGAAAAAGATTTTGCAACAGTTTATTGGGCCATTCTCTATTACTTGCATCATCAACCCTGTCTCTGTGCGCCTAGCCCTCCCCCCCTCCCTCCGTATTTGCCCTACTTTCCATGTGTCACAGGTCAAACCCTTCTGTTCCAGCCCTCTGTGTCCTCCTCCCAGGTCTCCACCTCTGCCGATGGTGATCGACAGCGACCCGGCTTGGAGGGTCAATTCCATCCTGGACGTTCGCCGCCGGGGTCATGGCCTGCAATACCTGGTGGACTGGGAGGGCTATGGGCCGGAATGGAGGTCCTGGGTGCATCCCTCCTTCGTACTGGATAAAGATCTCATTAGGGACTTCCATTGGACGCAATCAGGTATGTTGGATTGATCACAGAGAGGCGTTTCGTGGGGGGGGGGGAGTACTGTGATGGTCTGCTTTGGGCTGATTATCCTCTCCAGCTGTGCAAACACCTGTTTCTCATCACGGCCGGGGCTATATAATCCACGCTGCCCTGGAATCCATGCAGAGTCATCTGTCTTACTCCATGAAGACCACGGACGCCCTCTTCTTTGATTCCAGAGACCGTAGCCTCAGCCTGACTGCATTCCTGCTGCCTACCTCCAGCCCACCTGTGTTGGGAAGGAAACCCTCCACCACGCAAGAAAGCCTCAGCCTTTCCTCACCTCCTCTACCTCAGTCCCCTGTGCACAGGTGGAGCTCCATGGCGACGGACTCTTTCCTCTCTGGCAGCGGACTGAACCTCTCTCACTCTTGGACCACACCATTACCATCTACACACTGCAACTGGCACTGCGGTCGCTGTCCTCCTGGCCGTAACCGCTGAGCTAACCTGAGCATAACAACATCTCATCAAACTGTAAGCTGCAGATTGACCAGCATATTCTCAACTGTGTGGACACTAACCATCCTGCCTCTGTTTGTCCCGAGGGTTGCCAGGTCGAACGGCGTTCTGCTCTCCCCCAGCTGTAGCAAGAACACACACCCACACATTCACACACTACATATTGTTGTAATAAAGATAATTGTATCTACTCTGGTGTCCGAGTCTGCTCACTGGGTCAGTAAACCATGTCATCTACAGCCTGTTCAAGATAAACTTGCAGTAGATAAACATGCAATTTGCATATCAACAAGAAAGGGTGTGGAGTATGCTAAGCTTTTCATTTTAAAAATGTAGAAAAACCACAGGCCCCTTTTGTGTTGTGTTGTGTGAGAAGTCCGCAGTATAAAGGGTATAAAACAGGAAAGGAGCCAGAACCATTCCCTGTGGGGCCCCCGTGCTGCCAATGATTATGTCCGACAAACAATTCTGGGTTCTCACAAACTGTGGCCAGTCTGTGAGGTAGTCCAGAATCCACAATGACAGGTACTGGTCCACTCCTGCACACAGCAGCTTGTCCTTCAGGATCATCGTTTGGATGGTGTTGAAAGCACTGGAGAAGTCAAAGAACATGATCCTCACCGCGTTCCCAGGCTTCTCCAGGTGGGACAGGGAATGGTGAAGGAGGAAGATCACTGCATCCTCCACCCTGATGCCATGCTGGTAGGCGAACTGGAGTGGATCAATCGCTGGTCCCACCAGGGGGCGGAGATAAGCAAGGAGCAGTCTCTCCAGGGTCTTCATCGGGTGAGACGTCAGGGCCACTGGTCTGCAGCTGTTCAGGTCTCTGGGGTGGGAAGTCTTTGATACGGGTACCACACAAGATGTTTTCCACAACTGTGGTACCCTCCCCAGCTTCAGCTTCAGGTTGAAGATGTGCTCCACAATCCCACACAGTTGGTCTGCACAGGACTTGAGGAGCTTTGCACTGATGCAGTCCGGACCCGAGGCCTTCCTCGCCTTGATCTTCCTCAGCTCCGTCCTCACCTGGGTCTTAGTGAGGGTCAGGTTGGGGGGCTGTGTGCTGGGAGTGGGGGGGGGGGTGTTGGTGGAAGGGGGTGTGGACAGCAGGTCTCGATGACGGTAGAGGCAGCAGTGGTTGTTGTGCAGGTGGAGGGGAGGGTGGTTGGTCAAACCTATTAAAAAAACAGGTTCAGATTGTTCAATCACTCCCTGCCCCCCATGGCCTGAGAGTGGCCAGTACAGGTAGGGTATATCATGGGGTAATTACAGTGGGGCAAAAAAGTATTTAGTCAGCCACCAATTGTGCAAGTTCTCCCACTTAAAAGATGAGAGAGGTCTCCAGTTTTCATCATAGGTATACCTCAACTATGAGAGACAAAATGAGAAAAAAAAAATCCAGAAAATCCCATTGAAGGACTTTTAATGAATTAATTGATAAATTCCTCAGTAAAATAAGTATTTGGTCACCTACAAACAAGCAAGATTTCTGGCTCTCACAGACCTGTAACTTCTTCTTTAAGAGGCTCCTCTGTCCTCCACTCGTTACCTGTATTAATGGCACCTGTTTGAACTCATTATCAGTATAAAAGACACATGTCCACAACCTCAAACAGTCAGACTCCAAACTCCACTATGGTCAAGACCAAAGAGCTGTCAAAGGACATCAGAAACAAAATTGTAGACCTGCACCAGGCTGGGAAGACTGAATCTGCAATAGGTAAGCAGCTTGGTGTGAAGAAATCAACTGTGGGAGCAATTATTAGAAAATGGAAGACATACAAGACCACTGATAATCTCCCTCGATCTGGGGCTCCACGCAAGATCTCACCCTGTGGGGTCAAAATGATCACGAGAACGGTGAGCAAAAATCCCAGAACCACATGGGGGGACCTAGTGAATGACCTGCAGAGAGCTGGGACCAAAGTAACAAAGGCTACATCAGTAACACACTACGCCGCCAGGGACTCAAATCCTGCAGTGCCAGACGTGTCCTCCTGCTTAAGCCAGTACATGTCCAGGCCTGTCTGAAGTTTGCTAGAGAGCATTTGGATGATCCAGACGAGGACTGGGAGAATGTCATATGGTCAGATGAAACCAAAATAGAATTTTTTGGTAAAAACTCAACTTGTCGTGTTTGGAGGAGAAAGAACACCATACCTACTGTGAAGCATGGGGGTGGAAACATCATACTTTGGGGCTGTTTTTCTGCAAAGGGACCAGGACGACTGATCCGTGTAAAGGAAAGAATTAATGGGGCCATGTATCGTGAGATTTTGAGTGAAAACCTCCTTCCACCAGCAAGGGCATTGAAGATGAAATGTGGCTGGGTCTTTCAGCATGACAATGATCCCAAACACACCGCCCGGGCAACGAAGGAGTGGCTTCGTAAGAAGCATTTCAAGGTCCTGGAGTAGCCTAGCCAGTCTCAAGATCTCAACCCCATAGAAAATCTTTGGAGGGAGTTGAAAGTCCGTGTTGCCCAGCGACAGCCCCAAAACATCACTGCTCTAGAGGAGATCTGCATGGAGGAATGGACCAAAATACCAGCAACAGTGTGTGAAAACCTTGTGAAGACTTACAGAAAACGTTTGACCTCTGTCATTGCCAACAAAGGGTATATAACAAAGTATTGAGATGAACTTTTGTTATTGACCAAATACTTATTTTACCGAGGAATTTACCAATTAATTCGTTAAAAATCCTTCAATGTGATTTTCTGGATTTTTTTTTCTTATTTTGTCTCTCATAGTTGAGGTATATCTATGATGAAAATTGGAGACCTCTCTCATCTTTTAAGTGGGAGAACTTGCACAATTGGTGGCTGACTAAATACTTTTTTACCCCACTGTAGGTACAGGTAGAGTATATAATGGTAAATGGAAAATGGCGTTCATTTACGTAGCGTTTTTTCTCGTCTCTAGATGACCAAAGCGCTTTACAGATCCTGCTATCCACCCATTCACAGACACATTCATAAACTGATGGCAGCGGGGCTGCCATACACAGGTGCTGGCCTGATCCACCAGGAACAATTGGGGGTTCAGTGACTTGCTCAAGGACACTTTAACACGCAGACTGCAGTCAGAGCAGAAATTGAACTCCTGACCCTCCGATCAGTATTTGGCCACACTACACCTGCACCACAGTCGCCTCCTGTGTAATCGGGTAATTACGTACAGGTACGGTATATAATGGGGTAATTAGGTACAGGTAGAGTATATAATTGGGTAATTATGTATAGGTAGGGTAAATAATGTGGTAATTACGTGCAGATAGGGTATATAGTGGGATAATTAGGTACAGATGGAGTATATAGTCAGGTAATTATGTATTGGTAGGGTATATAGTGGGGTAAATGACTACGGGTAGGGTTTATAGAAGAGTAATTAGGTAGAGGTACAGTATATAATCATGTAGTTATATATAAGTAGGGTATATAATGGGGTAATTAGTTACAGGTAGGGTATACAGTGGAGAAATTACGTACAGGTAGGGGATGCAGGGTGGTTCCACTTCATTCAGAGCAGTTCTGTAAACTCTAAATGAAGAAGAACTGTCAATCAGAGAACTGAACTCTTCCAAAGCCTGAAATAAATAGAAAATGTTGTTCAGAATAATTAAAAAGTAATTCATTAAACTCAAATAAAGATCTTGAACAAACCTCTGAGGTGCTTTTTTGCCAGTCCAAACGTCTCAGGGGGGCAGAGTCCAGCGCCGACAGGATGGACAGGTATGAGTTAAAGTTATTCAGCTTCCTCAGGTGCTGCGGGGCAGACAGGACATTCTGACTGGACAGAATTACTCTGTCCTAGAACTAAATGGTTAACATCAATACTGGAGTATCTGTATAAGCATTAGAATAATAATGTCACTCAGGTCAACACAGGTCACAACACAGGTCACACATCTAAATCTGAAACCAGACCAGATTACCTTCATGATCTAAACCAGACAACCGATTAACTTCATGATCTTTTTTATTTATTTTATTTAACCTTTATTTATACAGGGTAGTTCTATTGAGAGGAAACCTCTCTTTTACAAGAACGCCCTGTTCACACTCACACAGTTACACATTCACACCTGGAGTGGCCCAGTACAACCACAGACTGACCTGTGGCCACTGAACAACTCCACCGGAGCAGTTGGGGTTGAGGGTCTTGCTCAAGGGCAGCACAGCGGTGTTAATAAGGGTGGGGCAAACACTGCTACATCATCTGTCCCACCCAGATCTGATCCTGCCAGTCCAGGGAATGAACCCTCCACTCACCAGTCCACATCCCTAACCATTAGGCCACCACATCCCCATCGAAAACTAGATGACCCTTTACCTTTATGATCTAAAACCAGATGACCTGTTACCATCCATCCATTTTCCACCACTTTTTCAGAGGTCCGGATCAGCTCAAGCAAAGAAGCCCAGACTTCGCTCTCTCCAGCCACCTGCTTCAGCTCTTCAGAGAGGATACCAAGATGTTCCAAGGCCAGCTGGGAGATGTAGTGTCTCCAGCAAATCCTGGATCTGCCCCGGGGTCTCCTCCCAATGGGATGTGCCCAAAACACCTCAAGTGGGAGGCGTCCTGATCAGATGCCAAACCACTTCAACTGGCAGTCTTTGATGTGGAGGAGCAGCGGTTCTACTCTGAGCCTCTCCCGGATGACTGAGTTCCTCACCCTATTTGAGGGTGAGTCCAGCAATCCTAGGGAGAAAGTTCATTCCAGTCGCTTGTCTACATCTACCTTAGAATGTCAAACTGTCAGACTTGACACTTCTTTGACCATGCACACAGTAAGAAAAGGATAAACTAGAAAGGAAAAGGTAGTATTAAAATAAGATGAGTAAGCAGATATCAGAGATTTTCTACACTAAAGGAAATAGATCAGATAGTTATTGCATGTTTGAAGATGGGTAAACAAAAAACAAAAACAAAAAACCCCAGTCCCCTTTTCGCCCCGTCAGGAACAAGGCCTGTCCAGTTTCCGTGACAGTACCGGAGTGCATGGCTCCACTGGCACAGCTCCTGTCCATCATGCTTGGGCTACTTGGGCAACTGAGAGTAGTGTTCTCTAGAAGGTCAGGTCTGCAAGCCCATTCTTAAAAGATGCCAAAGAGGGGGCCTCAGCAACCGTTGCTGGTAGAAAATTCCAGTATGGAATACTGCATAGGAAAAACTGAATTTGAAGACATCTATTGATGCTAAGAAGGGAAGAAACCTGGCTCTGTGCTTAGACCTTGGCATGTTTTTTTTTTCTTTTCTTCTTCTTCCCCTTGCCATGTGAAGCAGCTGGGTAAGTAGAACAGAAATTTGCTTCCCTTATTGTGCCAAAAAGATTTACTTTGCCAAAAGAAGCTTTATACAGTACATATACTCTATATATGTACTGTATATTATTTATAAACTACTCTTGTAATAGCTTTTAATACTTTATTTAAATTGTTTTACCCATGAAGGGCCCGACAGGGATGGAATGAGGAAAGGAGGGGTGGGGAGGGGGAAGAATAGAAAAGAGAGAGGAACAAGCAGAGAAGACAAACAGGCTAACAAAACTAAAACAAAGAGAAGACAAACCGTTTCTTCTACTGAAAAGGTCTCATCACGAGTCTGGTATCTGCACCTATTAAAGAAGAGACATACAGTATGTGTGTGCATACGTGTGCGTGTGTATGAGAGATCGTGCAAAGTAAGTGTGGGCATGTGAGTGGTTTGCCAGGAAACATACAAAGAGGGTGGCAGGTCACAGCAACCCCCCCCCCCCCCCTTCCCGGAAACATTAAGAAAGCAAGAAAGCGCCACCAATCCCCACAGAGCACAAATGGCCCGAGGCCAACAAGCCCCAGGACAACTGGGTGTCTGCCCCAGGAGGGGTGGCCGAGGGAGATTGGGAAACCAACTGGACAGTCCCCACCCCTGCCCCCCAGCAGGGCCAACGCCAGACCCCAGGCCCCAGGTGCCAGAAGGGCAGTGTCCCCCCTCCAGGCCGAAGACTGGCCCGCTCTTCTGGCACAGGTCCCCCAAACACCCCCATAGTGGGTTCGCACTCACTTCAACATCCCCAACACACACCCCGGGAGCTCCCAGGCCCCCACACCCTAGGAAGGAAGCAGCAAGGTGCAGGAGCCCCACGGCGGGCCAGATCCCCAGCTCAAGGGAGCCCACATGGCCAGGAGGTACCAGGAGGTGCCACCCCCTCAGTCCAGCACCCCGACCAGCACACAAACCCATTCCCACACATTCACACCCTCGTGCTCTCACACACACCTACTCGCACCATGCACTCACTCACTCACTCTCACTCACCCTCTCCCCCACACAATCCCACACTCGCACTCCCACTCCCAGACCCACCCACTCTCACCCACTCCCGTACCTGCTCAATCTCGCTCCCACACTCCCACTTGACCTCACAGTCACCCGCACCCACCCACGCTCTCCCATACTCACACTCTCACTTGCGCTCTGAATCACTTGCATCCACTCCTGCTCTCCCCCACACACTCATTCACCCTTAACACTTGGGGCGGCCACGGCACAGATGTAGCGGGCATGAACATGCACCAATGCCCGACAGCAGCCGGGGAGACCACCAGCATGGACCAGCAGCCACAACCCCGCCAACCCGCCTTGGGGTGGCTGCAGCCACAGAAGCAGACCACCAACGCCCACCCACAACAACTTATCAATGGAGCACTGCATGCACTCCGAGATGCCACCCGACACATAAAGTGCCACACAAATCTGACCCACCACCACCATCACATCACCATCTCCACTCATCACTCCCTCACTCTCCCTTACTCACTTGCTCACTCACTCTCTTACTCGCTCACTCCCTTGCTCCCACCTATTCATTCGGCAGTGACCAGGGATGATGACAACATGATGGGCCCCAGGACACCAGCAGAAGGAGGGCAACAGGGGTGGGGGAACACCCCCACTCCCCCACCCCATGCGTGAATTGTGAAGTGTGAGTGCTAGCTGTGTGGAGTGATTGTGTGCAGGTGTGTGAACTACAGAAGAGCAGTTAAAATTGGGGGGATGGTATGTTAGGGCACCACTAGCCACTACTATTGGAAGCATGGCTCCGATTCCTCCAATCCCTTTGTGTCTACAGTGCAATTTCAGTTGAGGTGAGGGTGGCCCCATGGCACAGTAGTAGACAGAGGGATCCTCTTGACCGACACCGTATGGCACCCCCCCACCCTAAATCCCTAAATGTATCAAAAAAGATGTATGATCCACCCAGAATTGGGGGGAGGGGGAAAGGAGAAGTAAGACTGGGAGGGAGGCGGTCCCAAAGACAGCATGCCTCCCCCCCCGAAGCCAGCTCCCAAACTGGCTCTGGAGGCCACCCATTCTACCAGATCCCATGCTAGGGTGAGGCAGCTTCAGACCCATCAGCATTTCACCCAGGTGCTCACCAGCACCACAGCCGTAATGAGGTAGCCACACTCACACTTACTCTCACACACCTTGCACACCCAAACATACATAATAATCATAATAATAATGAATAATGGGCTGGACCCATACAGCACTCCACATGTCAAGCGACATGCCAGAGCACCCACTGTGAGCCCACCAACCATCCACCCCAGACAGATGACAGCAGCAGTCTACCCTGCACCCACAGCCGCTCCGGGGCAAACCAATGGAAATGCGGTCACCAACCTGCGCCTACGGCCCCCCGCCCCCCCCCCCCCCAAGCACCCACACACACCCATACCCGGCGCCACGGACACCAGAGGCAAGGCGGCAAAGCATCCCACCCCGGGACACAATGGCAGAATGGCCAGGAAGAGCAGGACCAGAATCACCACCCATCACTCCACCCTCAGCCACCAGACAGCCCACCCTATACACGACCGCCAACGAGGGCTTGCCCTCCACATACACACCCTCCACCCCTGCATGTCCACCTGCAGGTACTTGCACCCACACATTCAATTCAATTCAATTCAACTTTATTTATATAGCACCATTTCACAACAACAGTCATCTCATAGCACTATCAACTGTAGGGGAAACCCTCACAATTGCAGATAGACCCCAGCAATCAGGCGATCCCCTGTGAGCAGCGCTTGGCGACGGTGGAGAGGAAAAACTCCCTTTTTTTTTTCCACAATATCTTTATTGAACCTTTTTTTTTTTAACAAACATGATACAAACAATCAAACACTAACACTAAAGTACTACAAAAAAAAAAAAATGCACTAAAAACACCAACAACCACCAACAAAATCAAGTCTTCAACAATGCTCCTCTGTTTAGTCTAGACAATCCAATACATAAGTATACATATTATGTTCACCAGTTTGGAATTTACAAGGTCCACACACATCATTCACCTTCTTCTTCAAGAGTTATGTTTAAATTTTTTACATAATCAATAAAAGGTCTCCATATATTCTCAAACACAATTTCCTTTGATTTTAGTATATATGTTATTCTTTCTAATGGAAGGTTTGTTAACATCTGTCTTAACCACTGAGTCACATCTGGTCTATGAGTCTTTTTCCATAATAGTGCAATACATTTTTTGGCGTTAAGCAAACTGAGGTCTATGAATGTTCTTTCACTTTTATTAAAATTATGCTTTTCTGGGTACAGACCCAACAAAAACAGTTTAGGATTCAATATGATTTGTTTTGAGATTATTTTTTCAATTGTTACCCTCACCTCTTCCCAAAACATTCTTATTAATCTACATTCCCATAAACAATGAAATAGGGTTCCTTTACTTTCCATGCATTTTGTGCATGTATCTGGTATATTTTTGTTATATCTATTTAACTCCTCCGGTGTAACATACATCCGCATTAACCATTTGAAATGTATCAATTTAAGGCGTGCATTTATTGATTTGGTTTGAGCTTCTGTACAAGCCAATTCCCATTGTTCCTCCGAAATTTCAATTTGCAGATCTTCTTTCCAGTAGTTTAATCTTTTCAGTGAATTTTCACTTGAAGATAGTGTCAATGAGTTATAAAACTCTGAAATAATACCCTTTCTTTTACTATCTTTCATCATCATTTTTTCCAAGGATGAATAAATAGGTCGAGTGAGAGCTTTATTTTGATTTGATCGAATAAAGTTTCTAAGTTGAAGATATTTAAAAAAATGTGTTCTATTGAGATTAAATTTGATCCTCAGCTCTTCAAAAGACATTATGTTTTCTGCACATGGCAAATATAAATCCTGAATCTTTTGTATCCCTTTTAAATTCCATACTTTAAATACAGCGTCCGCTCTCCCTGGTTTAAAATATTGATTACCCCATATTGGACTAAATTGTGACAATAACTGTGGTTCTTTTAAATAGTTTTTAGCTTCACACCATATTTTGATCATATGCTTTACAAATGGATTTTTAACTTGTTTTTGTAATTTTTTTGCCGAATCTGAGTATATGAATATGGGAAGAGGTAAAGGTAAATTGTATGATTCCATTTCAGTCCAGTGAGGGAGATCATTTGATGAAAAATAATATGTCATAGACCTCAGTTGTGCCGACCAATAATACAACATAAAATTTGGACATTTCAGACCTCCACGATCAAATGGTAAATATAATAAAGACAAACGTAATCTAGCCCTCCTGTTGTTCCATATAAATTCCACTAACTTTTTTTTTATTCTTGAGAATAGATCTAAAGGTGGTGATAAGGGAATGTATTGAAATAAATAAAGTATTTTAGGTAAAATATTACTTTTAAGTATATTGATTCTCCCGATCATCGACATTGGTAGTGACATCCATCTCTGAGTTAACTCATTGATATCTGACATTAAGGCTTCATAGTTGACACAGGCGACTGATTCTAGCTTAGGCATAATTTGGATTCCTAAATATTTAAACTGATTTACAACATTGAATTGATTTACCTCAGGGGCTGGGTAATTTCTCTGGGTCTCATTTAGCATTAATATTGAAGATTTAGTTTTATTTATTTTATATCCTGATATTTCCCCAAAATTCTTTATTAAATTCAACAAGGTTGGAATTGATTTTTTTAGATTCGACATAAACAAAATTATATCATCGGCGTACAGGGAGATTTTATGTTCTGTTGGTCCAACTTTAATTCCATATATTTGTGAATGTAAACGTATCGCTATCGCTAAAGGTTCAATTGCCATAGTAAACAGTAAAGGTGAAAGTGGACAGCCTTGTCGACATCCTCTATTGATTTTTATTGGTTTTGAAATATTGTTATTTGTTAGGATTTCTGCTGTAGCATTATTGTATATTATTTGAACCCATTTTATGAAATTATTTCCAAGTCCAAACCTTTGTAGGACTTCAAAAAGAAAGGGCCATTCAACTCTATCAAAGGCCTTTTCGGCGTCCAATGATAGGAGAGCTGTATCCGGTGCTTCTTTATTAAAATAAATAATATTAAATAGTCTTCTTACATTATGGAAGCCTTGTCTACCCTTTATAAAGCCATTCTGATCTCGATTAATAATATTTGGTAAAATTTCTTGTATTCGTCTTGCTAAAATTTTACAGATTATCTTAAGGTCGGCGTTTAATAGGCTTATTGGTCTCATATTTTCACATTTATTAGAGGGCTTACCTGGTTTTGGCAGCAGTATAATTAAGGCATTATTTATGTATGATGGTAAATTATTATTTTGAAATGCTTCTAAAACCATTTCCAAAAAAGGTTTTATTAATTTATTCTTAAATTTTTTATAAAGGTCAACTGGAAGACCATCTGGTCCTGCACTTTTTCCTGATTTCATATTATCAATGGCTAGCCCAACTTCTTCTTGACTAATTTTAGACTCCAATATCTCCCTGTTTTCATTTGGAATACACGGTATAGATAGTTTGTTCAAAAACCCATTTAGTTTTGTTAAATCAGGTTCATTTTTGGTATCATATAATTTTTCATAGTAATCTCTAAAGGCTCTATTAATTTCTAAAGGATCTATAACTACCTGTCCGTTACTTATAATACTGGTTATTGGTGTTTTAATTTCCAATTGTTTAATCTGCCATGCTAATAATTTTCCTGATTTTTCACCTTGTTCATAAAAAGATTGTTTCAAGACTCGAGGCAGCTCTATTCGCTGATTTTTTGTCGTATTCAGCTCTCAAAATCAGTAATTCATTCTCCAACCTTGGATCTCTTCCTGCATACACTTTTTCCTGAAGACTTTTTATTTTATGTTCCAATTTAGCTCTCTCCTCTCGAGTCTTCTTAGATTTTGATCCTGTATAACTAATAATATGTCCCCTAATAAAAGCTTTGAAAGCCTCCCACTTTACACATGCTGATGTTTGTGTAGTATTGATGTCAAAGAACTCGTCTATCTGTTTTTCTATATACTTGACAAATTCCTCATCCTGAAGCCATTTATGCTGAAATTGCAATCTGCCTGATTCCTTTGTCAATTTTGTATCTACATATATTAGACAACAGGGTGCATGATCAGAGATCACGATGTTATCATAAAAGCAGTTTTGAATCTTGGACCTTAATTCTGTGGAAATCAAAAAATAATCAATACGTGAGAATGTCTTGTAGGTACTGGAATAACAAGAATAGGCTTTAACTTGTGGTTTCATTTCTCTCCATATGTCTAACAATCTCAATTCTTTCATAAAATGATTAATAGTCATCCTACATCCAATGTGCGTACAATCCAGTCCTGTTGATCTATCCACACCTGGATTCAATGTACAATTAAAATCCCCTGCTATTATATGTTGCCCTGTAAGTGATGATAAGATGAGAAATAAATTAGCAAAGAACTTCTGATCATCTATATTGGGACCATATAAGTTCACAAGATTTATATTTTCTAATAGCAAAGAACGTTGAATGATTACATATCTTCCAAATTTGTCTCCAATTACATTTTTCACTTGAAAAGGAACTGATTTATGTATGAGAGTCATAACTCCCCTGGCTCGGGATGAAAATGAAGAGGTGAATACACTTCCCTGCCATCTACTCCTAATTCTTTTAACATCCTCCTCTATCAGATGAGTTTCTTGTAAAAACACAATTCTTGAACCCATGTCCTTTATTTTATTCATAACTTGTTTAAGTTTTTTTAAATTTTGTAGACCTCTGCAATTCCATGAAGTTAAATTAAGGTTAACACTTTGGTCCATGATCAATAGAGAGTTTAGGATTACCTTGCAGTGTAAACATGCTCATACAGAGAAGCAAAAACATGAGTGGTTGAACATTCATCCTACAAACTACACACAAACAAATTTCCCCTTCCCACACTTGTGGCAAACCCCCCAAAATCAAAAGAAAAATTCTGTCTCCCGATATAGCCATCGACCGTTCCACACCCACGGGGAACAGCCTAAGCCACTCCTTCTTCATCCTCCCAATCACCCTAACTCTACTGCTTTTAATGACGTAACATTAACTCTCCTCTGTAGTTTTCCAACTTAACTCCAAAATTTTTAACAACTTTGTACATCATAGTTTTTTTTTTTGTTTGTTTTGTTTTTGTTTTGTTTTTTTAATATATAATACAATCTATATTTTGTAAACTTACTATTTACTTCAAGTCAGTCAGATGCCTGTGCAAATGCTTAATTATTCTACCTTATATTTTGTTCATGCTTAGCTCCCACCAGTCTCTTCTTCTTCTTTGATCTTCTTGATGAACTCCTGCGCCTCCTCTGGGGTCTTGAAGATGTGGGTTCTGCCCTCATACGTGGTCAGCAGTCTCGCAGGATAGATTACACCATGACGAATCCCAAGGTTGCGCAGCTCCTTACGTACGGGATCAAACTGCTTCCTCAATTGCTGGATTCCTGTGGCCAAATCTGGGTAGAACCGCACCTGCTGGTCCTGGTGTTTAATCTCTCCTTTAGCACGTGCAGCGTTGAAGATCTTCATCCTGTCTCTGTTGCTAAGAAACTTCATAATTAAGGTCCTCGGCGGTCCCTTATCTCTCCGTGGGCCAATACGATGTGCTTTTTCCAGAACCACTGCTGATTGCAACTCCTCGCTGCCCAGCACCTCCGGAATCCACTTTTCCAGAAAGGAACATACGTCCCGACCTTCTGATTCCTCTGGAAGACCCACCAGCCTCAAATTATTCTGTCTTGACCGAGATTCCAAATCCAAAATATTATCTTCCAGAGATTTATTTTTTTTTTCCAAAGTGCGCACCTTTAATTGAAGACGGGTGACGTCATCTTCAGCACTAGCGAGACGGAGCTCCATCTGCGCCGTTCGTTCTACACAGTCACCCAATTCCTTTCTTATTCCTTCCAACGCTGTCATAATCCCATCAAATCTAGAGGAAAAGTCCGCTCTCATTGAACTCATGGCAGCCATCAGCGCATCTGCGCCTCCCCGCTCAGACATCGCACCGTTGCCAGCCTCCTCCGCCATATATGGAGTTATGTTTGCTGCGTCACAGACCTGAAAGTCCGTTAATTTGGACTGTTTCGGCGGCTCGCTTTTTCCTTTTCCTGGTTTTCCAGCCTTAGGCTTCGCCGACATATCCTCGCCCAAATGCTGAGATACGTTCTGTCCCAAATGAGAGAGTTATTTGCCGATTTTTTTTCTCCAGGAGCAGAGCAGAGCGAGACACGTCCGTCCTACGTGGCAGCCATAACCGGAAGTCCGAAAAACTCCCTTTTAACAGGAAGAAACCTCCAGCAGAACCAGGCTCAGGGAGGGGCAGTCATCTGCTACGACTGGCTGGGGGGTGAAGGGACAGAGAAGAAGAAAAGAACAGACATGTAGAGAGCAAACAGCACAATGGGGACTCAGTCTATGGGAGAGAACAAACAGATGTTAATGACCAGCAAAAAAAAAAAAATTAATTGAGAGTGAAGAAAGGAGTGAAGCCCAGTGCATTACTGGAGGTCCCCCGGCTGTCTAAACCTAGTAGCAGCAGAACTAAGGGAGGGTTCAGAAACACATGATCCCTCCCTAATTGTAGGCTATATCAAAAAGGAAGGTTTTAGCCCTATTCTTAAAAACAGAGATCGAGTCTGACTCCCGAATCCAGATTGGCAGCTGGTTCCACAGGAGAGGAGCTTGATAACTGAAGGCTCTGCCTCCCATTGTACTTCTGGAGATTCTAGGTATTACAAGTAATCCTGCATTTTGGGAGTGTAGTGCTCTGTTAGGATAATACGGTAGTATCAGATCTTTTAAATAAAAAGGAGCCTGATTGTTTAGAGCTTTAAAAGTGAGAAGAAGGATTTTCAACTTAATTCTAAACTCTATGGGAAGCCAATGAAGGGAGGCCAGAACCGGAGAGATAAGATCTCTCTTTCTAGTACCTGTTAAAACTCTCGCTGCAGCATTTTGGATCAGCTGAAGACTTTTTAGAGATGTTTTAGGACAACCTGATAATAAAGAATTACGATATTCTAATCTAGAGCTAACAAAAGCGTGGATCAGTTTCTCAGCATCACTCTGAGACAAGACACTCCTAATAGAATAGAATAGAATAGAATAGACTTTATTGTCATTATAACAAGTACAACGAAATTAAAATGCAAACCAATCAGTGAATTAGAAGTAAAAAAAAAAAGCTTAAAAAAGATTATATAAATTACTAATTTTAAATGTCACACACACTCAATCTTGGCAATATTACGCAAATGATAGAAGGCAGTCTTAGAAACGAATTTAATATGTGAATTGAAACAGATTTTGATCAAAAATAACTCCAAGGTTCCTCACAGAGCTATTAAGAGAAAGAGTAACTGCATCCAAACTAAAAGTTTGATTTGGAAAGGAATTTCTAAGGTTTTTTGGACCAACAAGAGCCTGGGTTGGACAGATTTTTAGTTCGAGATATGACAGCAGAGCACGGGGCACAGCCATTCTGATCAAGAAGGGTGTTCCATTTATCTCTTCATCAACCATCTCTGACCCTCGTGGAAGGTATGTAGTGGTCACGGGCAATATATTTGGTACACGAGTGGTTTTAGCGAATATCTATGGGCCAAACTGGGATGATCCCTCTTTCTTCAGTAATTTTATAACAACCCTCCCTGATATTAACGATTATCTACTGATATTTGGGGGAGACTTTAACTGTGTATTACACCCTTTTTTAGATAGGTCCAATTCAAGACCCAGCAGTAAGATTTCAAGGGGAGGTAGGGTCATTCAGTCGTTTATGGACTCGTATGCTCTTTTTGACCCTTGGAGGAAAAATAATCCAACTACAAAACAATTCTTTATTTATCATTTGTTCATATAAAAGACAAAAAATAAAATAGAAAGGAGATGTCTTTACCTTCTTTACATGTTTCAACTGCACTGCAGCCTTCGTCAGAAGAGTCTCTTTTTTCTCCCCTGTACATCACTCTTACTCTAGAATTGATTTTTTTCTTTTAGAGACACAATCTTCATGATTTGGGCTCTGCATGCCACCACATTGGATTTGAAATGAAACAACTACAACGGAATTGAAGTGCAGACTTTAAGGTTTAATTCAAGGGGTTGAACAAAAATATATGATTAAACATGTAGGAATTGTAGCTATTTTTATACAAACGCTCCTCATTTCAGGGGCTCAAAAGTAATTGGACAAATAAACATAACCCTAAGTAAAATGTTACTTTTCAATATTTTGTTGAGAATCCTTTGCAGGCAATGACTGCCTGAAGTCTGGAACCCATGGACATCACCAAACGCTGGGTTTCCTCCTTTGTGATGCTTTGCCAGGCCTTTACTGCAGCTGTCTTCAGTTGTTGCTTGTTTGTGGGTCTTTCTGTGTTAAGTTTTGTCTTGAGCAAGTGAAATGCATGCTCGATTGGGTTGAGATCTGGTGATTGACTCGGCCATTGCAGAATATTCCACTTCTTTGCTTTAAAAAACTCCTGGGTTGCTTTTGCAGTATGTTTTGGATCTTTGGTGAAGTGCCGTCCAATCAACTTTGCTGCATTTGGCTGAATCTGAGCAGAAAGTATATCCCTATACACTTCAGAATTCATCCGGCTGCTTCTGTCTTTTGTCACATCATCAATAAACACAAGTGACCCAGTGCCATTGGAAGCCATGCATGCCCATGCCATCACACTGCCTCCACCATGTTTTACAGAAGATGTAGTGCTTTGGATCATGAGCTGTTCCAATTCTTCTCCAAACTTTCTTCTTCCCATCATTCTGGTACAGGTTGATCTTAGTCTCATCTGTCCAAAGAATGCTGTTCCAGAACTGGGCTGGTTTCTTCAGGTGTTTTTTGGCAAAGTCAATTCTGGCCTTTCTATTTTTGAGGCTGATTCATGGTTTGCACCTTGTGGTGAATCCTTTGTATTTACTCTCATGAAGTCTTCTCTTTATGGTAGACTTAGATACTGATACACCTACTTCCTGGAGAGTGTTCTTCACTTGAGTGGATGTTGTTCTTCACCATGGAAAGGATTCTGTGATCATCCACCACTGTTGTCTTCCGTGGACGTCCAGGCCTTTTTGAGTTCCCAAGATCACCAGTGCACTCTTTTTTTCTCAGAATGTACCAAACTGTTGATTTGGCCACTCCTAACATTTCTGCTATCACTCTGATGGATTTCTTCTTTTTTTTCAGCCTCAGGATGGTCTGTTTCACCTCCATTGAGAGCTCCTTTGACCGCATGTTGTGTGTTCACAGCAACAGCTTCCAAATGCAAACGCCACACCTGGAATCAACTCCAGACCTTTTAACTGCTTAATTGATGACAGGTTAACGAGGGAAGAGCCCATGCAGCCTTGTTTTTTTTTTTTTTTTTTTTTGCAGCCTTCTGAGTCAATTGTCCAATTACTTTTGGTCCCTTGAAAAAAAGGTGGCTACGTATTAAAGAGCTGTAATTCCTAAATCCTTGCTCCAGTTTGGATGTGAATACTCTCAAATTACAGCTGAGAGTCTGCACTTTAAGCCCATATTGATTATATAATTGTATCCTGAATATGTTTTCATAAACAGCTAAAATAACAAAACTTATGTCACTGTCCAAATATTTCTGGGCCTAACTCTAAGTTGGCTCCAATTCTTAGACAAGTATACACTGATATTTTCCACCAACAGAAATTACCCCAGACCATGATGCAGGCAATTATATCGATTTTGCTTAAAAAAGATAAAGACCCCTTACTATGCGGCTTATATCGCCCGATAAGTTTGTTAAATTCTGACTATAAAATTCTTACAAAAATTTTGACCACTCGCATTGAGACAGTTATAGCATCGACTGTGAACAATGACCAAACCAGTTTTATACCTGGCTGGCAATCTTTTTATAACATGTGTCGTCTTCTGAATATACTGTATATACCACATACATTCGAAGAAACAGAAATAGTGATTTTGTTAGATGCCGAAAAGGCGTTCGATCGTGTCGAGTGGCAATACTTATTCGCTGTTTTAGAAAGATTTGGTTTTGGTCCATCATTTCAAGCTTGGATCAGAATAATATGATTCCCCTAGGCAGCAGTACGGACAAATACCACACTCTCTGATTATTTTAGGCTTTACAGGGGTTGCAGACAGGGCTGCAGCCTCTCTCCTTACCTATTTAACCGAGCGATTGAACCGCTGGCCATAGCGATTAGAAAAGAAGACGAGGTGAGAGGCATTTCACAGGACAATAAACTTCACAAGGTATCGCTGTATGCAGACGATCTACTAGTATATGTATCTAACCCAGAAGGAACCACACCAAAATTATTATGTATCTTTGATAATTTAGGTTATTTCTCAGACTATAAATTTAATTACTCAGTTTGTTATTCCCTATTAACGATGTAGATGGTGATTACTCTGGATTTCCGTTTAAATTAGAAAAGAATATATTCACATATCTAGACATTAAGATTACTCATTCAACAGGTGGATTATGTAATCATAATTTTAGAAAACTAATTGAACGAACAGCTCAAGACATTAAAAAAATGGTCGAACTTACCCATTTCATTAGCAGGCCGGATAAATATAGTAAAATTGACAATTCTGCCAAGATTTTTATATATATTCCAAATGATCCCCATATTTATATCTAAAACAGCTTTCCAACAACTAGACCAGTTGATTTCATCATTCATTTGGAACAGTTCAAATCCTAGGATGAAAAGGAAGTATTTGGAGGTACCAAAGGAGGCAGGAGGTTTGGGCCTACCTAACTTTACTTTTTATTATTGGGCAGCAAACATGGTAAAATTTTTTCATTGGATTGATACATATAAGAATAAGGAAGGTCTGAGTTGGGTTGAGACAGAGCTTCTGTCCAACCCGTTACCCATCGTATCCTCACCGTTGCCATATACTCATCACATACAGGTACTGAATCCGGTTGTTAGATCCTCTCTAAAAATATGGCTCCAGTTCAGAAGGCACTTTAAGTTTGTTCAGGCTAGCATGCGCTGCCCAATGGCAAATAATCAGTTTTTTACACCCTCCGTGCTTGATGATGCTTTTTGCCTCTGGCGTAGACAGGGATTAGTTTTTTTAAAGGATTTATTCCTGGGAAACACTTTTTCTTCTTTTAATATGCTTACAAAAGATTACGACATACCTAGATCCCACTTTTTCAGACATCTTCAAATTCGTAGTTTTGTAAAAAAAAAAATGTTTCCCTCTTTTCCTTTGTTGACACCAACTAATCAATTAGATGAAATCCTAGATTTGGATCCTTGGGCAAGGAAACGTATTTCTACGATTTATGGGATTATACAAAATTTAGTGGCGATATCATGGGATAAAACAAAAGCAGAATGGGAAAAAGATTTAGGGATAAAATTCTCTGAAGGGCAGTGGCGTGAAAGCCTGACACGCATACATACTTCTTCGTTGTGTGTCCGTCATGGGCTTATTCAATTTAAGGTTCTTCACCGTCTCCACTATTCAAAGGATAAGCTTGCTAAGATCTTTCCCACTATTGACCCTAGCTGCCCAAGATGTAGCCATGCCCCAGCCTCGTTAGGACACATGTTTTGGCTGTGCCCCGCTCTCACAAATTTTTGGGGATCTATATTTGAGATCTTTTCATATATCTGCAAACAAGAAATAATCCTCACTTCCCATATAGCTATTTTTGGCATAATACCCCCAGATTGCAAACTCACAACTTATCAAGGTAACACTCTGGCATTCGCTTCTTTACTTGCCCGCAGGCTTATTCTTTTCCAGTGGAAGTCAAATAACCCCCATCTTTCTTGCATTGGCTAAAGGAGGAGCTTTCCTTTCTGCCACTAGAAAAACTTAGATATAATGCTTGCAGAACTCGTAGGAAATTTGCCTTGACATGGAGTCCTTTTATAGATTATATTGAGAGCTCTTCTTTTTGTTGAAAATTATGTAATAAAATAATAATAATAATAATAATAATAATAATAATAATAATAATAATAATAATAATAATAATCAACGAATGTTTGGTTGGAAAATCATAAGGTGATTACAAATGTGTGTCGACTGGGATAAGTTAAGTCACAGCAGGGTGACCCTGTCTCCTTTTTTTTTTCTTTTTTTTTCTTTTATTTTAAGCCTTGAGGAATTGGGAGGGAGGGGTTTATTTTTAGGGTGGATAGACATTGTAAAAGAAATCTACACGATGGAACGACTGACTTTCCCTTTACACTTGCCTATGGAAAAAAATGGATCAAGTACCTGGAGCACACAAAAGAAAACTATAAATTTTATTTCATATATGTCTGCTTGTTTGTGATTTTCTTTTTTGTTTTCTTTTTTTTGTTGTTGTTTTTTATGTGAAAAATGAAAATGCTAAATAAGAAGTCTCAAAATAAAAGTGATAAGAAGGATTTGAAACTTAATTCTAAACTCTATGGGAAGCCAATGAAGGGAGGCCAGAACCGGAGAGATATGATCTCTCTTTCTAGTACCTGTTAAAACTCTTGCTGCAGCATTTTCGATCAACTGAAGACTTTTTAGAGATATTTTAGGACAACCTGATAACAAAGAGTTACAATAATCTAATCTAGAGCTAACAAAAGCGTGGATCAGTTTCTCAGCATCACTCTGAGACGAGATACTCCTAATCTTGGCAATATTACGCAAATGATAGAAGGCAGTCTTAGAAACAAATTTAATATGTGAATTGAAAAACAGATCTTGATCAAAAATAACTCCAAGGTTCCTCACAGAGCTATTAAGAGAAAGAGTAACTGCATCCAAACTAAAAGTTTGATTTGGAAAGGTATTTCTAAGGTTTTTTGGACCAACAAGAACCTGGATTGGACAGATTTTTAGTTTGAGATATGAGAGCAGAGCACGGGGCACAGCCATTCTGATCAAGAAGGGTGTTTCATTTATCTCTTCATCAACCATCTCTGACCCTCGTGGGGAGGGTAAGAATTTGATTTGGAAAGGTATTTCTAAGGTTTTTTTGGACCAACAAGAATGACTTCAGTCTTATTTGAATTTAAAAGCAGGAAATTACAAGTCATCCAAGCTTTGATTTCCTTAAGACAGGCTTCTAACTTGGCTAATTGATTGCTATCATCTAGCTTCATTGACAAGTATAATTGTGTGTCATCTGCATAACAATGAAAATGTATACAGTACTTCCTAATAATGTTGCCTAACGGAAGCATGTATAAACTAAAAAGAGTAGGACCTAGCACAGATCCCTGTGGAACTCCATGACTGAGCTTTGAGTTGAAAGAAAACTCATTATTTACATGAACAAACTGGAACCTATCAAATAAATAAGATCTAAACCACTGCAACGAAGTTCCATTAAGTCCAACATAGTGTTCTAATCTATCAAGTAGAATATTATGATCGATAGTATCAAAAGCTGCACTAAGGTCTAAAAGGACAAGTACAAAAACAAGTCCATTATCAGATGCGATCAGGAGGTCATTAGTGACCTTCACTAAGGCTGTTTCAGTACTATGATGGATTCTAAACCCAGATTGAAACTCTTCAAATAAACCATTTTCATGCAAGTGGTCAAATAATTGCATAGCAACAACTCTTTCTAAGATTTTTGAAATGAAAGGCAGATTAGAGATTGGTCTTTTGTTAGCTAAAACTCCTGGATCCAGTGTTGGCTTTTTGAGTAAGGGTTTAATTACAGCTGTTTTAAAAGCCTGCGGTACATGGCCTAAAGTTAATGAAGAATTGATTATTTGAAGAATAAAGCTACCAATAAATGGGAAGACTTCTTTAAATAACCTGGTAGGAATAGGGTCTAAAAGACAAGTTGAAGGCTTGGATGAGGAAACTATTTTGTCTAACTCTAAAAGGTCAATTGGAGTAAACTCATCCAAACAGATGTCAATTGAAGGAGTTGTAGTAGTTACTGTATTTAAGTTAACGGTGGGAAGAATCTGACTGATTTTATCTCTGATAGATGAAATTTTATTATTGAAAAAGTTCATAAAGTCCTGACTAGTAAGCTCTAAGGGAATGCTAGGATTGACAGAGTCCTGACTGTTTGTCAGCCTGGCTACAGTACTGAAAAGAAACCTGGGATTATTCTTGTTCTCTTCTATTAATGCAGAATAATAACTCGTTCTAGCTTTTCTAAGAGATTTTTTTATAAATTAAAAGATGATTTCTCCAAGCTAAATAGATTTCATCTAAATTAGTGGAGCACCATTTTCTTTCTAATTAACGAGTCTTCTGTTTTAAGCTACGAGTTTCTGCGTTGAACCAAGGAGACAGAAATCTCTGATTAGACTTTTTTCTTTTTTAAGGGGGCCACCATGTCTAGAGTCTGCGGCAGAGAAGCTGTAACACTATCTACCATGCTATCAATTACAGAAGGAGCAAGCTGTCTATAGCTTATTTCCGTTGTGTTGACACATGGCATAGAGGAAACAATCTGCATAAATTTGGTAACAACATCATCTGAGGGACATCTATTGTAGTAATATTTTTCCTTAGGAGCCAAATAGTCAGAAATAGTAAAATCAAAGGTTAACAGACAATGGTCTGACAGTACAGGGTTATGAGGAGACACAACCAGATTTTCTATTTCTATACCATATATCAGAACAAGGTCCAACATACGGTGGAGATAATGGGTAGAATTTCTTCGTCGTCGGCCTCCGTCGGTCTATGATGACCATGGAAGAGAATCCTAAACGTCTATTCTGCTGGAACAGCACCGCCTGTGGTTGAACAGGCCGATGCGCACTGGTGTTCTACCTTCCAGCGTTGGTAGGATTCAAGCCTGGGCAGGGAGATATGGAGGACAAGATGTTACCCATGCAGCATGTCCCCCCTCTCCACATCACTGATGAATCCAAAGGAACAGCAGGGCTGCTATAGTTTGGCACCAGCGCCATTGCAGGAGCTGCCAGAACGATGTTGAGCACAACAGAGAACTGCCTTAGGGGCTCCGACTCCGGATTTTTCCTCAGGGTTGACTCCCGAAGCCCTTCCCATGACCGGGTGTGCCACAAGGCAGCGGAGGTTTGAAATCAGGGTTTACTTTCCCCTAGATGGGCTACCTTCCCAGGTTGACGAGCCACCATCTACCCAAAGCATCTGGTTTTAAGGCGCCAGAGATCCGCCCTCGCCCCTTCTCCTATTAGTAAAAGCAGTTCCGCCGGGCTTAGAGACTAAACCACACAGGCAGGCTAGGAGTTGGACTTGGTTGTCAGAGGCTTTTCGAGACGCACGCCGTAAGGAGCATTTTATGAGTACTGGGAGCTTAACCCCAGTGCCGCTCCTGGCTATGACAACCTTGGAACCGAACATAATTTCTTACTTTCTGAGAAAACCCCATCGTGTCTAATATTGAATTAAATGCCATATTAAGGCAATCACTATCTACATCTACATGTATATTAAAGTCCCCTACTATAATTATTCTATCTGATTTCAGCACTAAATCAGCTAAGAAGTCGGCAAATTTGGATAAAAACTCTGAGTAGGTTGATGGGGGACAATAAACAATATGGCAAATATGGCAAATAAAATTGGGTTTATCCTAAAATTGCTATAATGCCCAACACTGAGGACCAGGCCCTCAAAGGAATTATAACGTGTTTTTTTTGCTTTACATTAACTAGTAATTTGGAATGGTAAATTGTTGCTACTCCTCCTCCACGACCAGAACTTCTGGGATTTTGACAGTTTAAATAACCAGAGGGAGTTGATTCATTCAAACCAACATAATCCTCTTGTCCTAACCAAGTCTCTGTAAGGGAAATTAAATCAATCTGATGATCAATTAACAGATCATGGACTAGCAGAGACTTGGGAGTTAGAGACCTAATATTTAACAAACCACATTTAATTTTTAAATTATGAGGAGGAACAGAGGCCAAATCATTAGATTTAGAGGCTTCATGTTTAATTTGAGTTTTACCAACTTTTTGTTTAATCACTTTGGGATGCTTATACATTATATTTTTATTTACTTTGGAGGGAGCAGACAACGATTCTCTGATGGGGAAGACAGAGGCTAAGCTGAGGGGTGGTGGATGAAGAGGAGCTGCAGAGAGGCGTGTAAGACTGCGACTCTGCTTCCTGGTCCCAACTCTGAGTTGTAAAGGTTTTGGAAATTTGGATAAAAATGATGCCAGATTGTTAGATAAATGAGACACACCATCCAAAGTGGGATGGACGCTGTCTCGTCTAATAAGACCAGGTTTTCCCCAAAATGAGTTCCAATTGTCTATGTAGCCCACGTTGTTTGCAGGACACCACACAGACAGCCAGCGGTTGAAGGATGACAAGCGGCTAAACATGTCATCACTGGTCAGATTGGGGAGGAGCTCAGAGAATATTACAGTGGCAGACATCGTTTTGGCAAAGTCACACACCGATTCTACATTAAGTTTTGTGACTTCCGACTGCCGGCTGGCGTGGATAACAGTTGTTGAGTATTTACAGTTACTTTTAGCCAGCATTTTCAAATTTGACTCGATGTCGCCTGCTCTGGCCCCAGGAATGCATTTGACTATGGCCGCTGGAGTCTCTAGGTTCACGTTTCTGACTACAGAGTCGCCAATGATCAGAGTTTTTTCCTCAGCAGGTGTGTCGCTAAGCGGGGAAAAACGATTAGAAACATGAACAGGTTGGTGGTAAAGTGGGGCCTTGTGACTAGGCTTCCTTGTCGCCGTCACCCACCCAGTCTCCTCACTGCTGAGGAGGACCGGAGGACCGCTAACAGGGCCTAAGCTAGGGAGCTCTGCTGCAGCTAGGGGATGTCCGTCAAGATTAACTGGCGCAGACGGTGTTTCAATGCAGCAGAGCTGGGATTCCAAATCAGACAACCTCACCTCAAGCGCCTCAAAAAGACAACATTTATTACATTTACCGTTATCACTAAAAGAGGCAGAGGTGTAGCTAAACATCTGACAGAGAGAGCACACCAGAGGAGAGGAAAGAGAGCTAGTAGCCATAGCTATTGGCTAACCCGAAGCTAACACAAACACCGATGAAAGGTGAACAGAAGGCTAAAGAGGGTGATTAGGTGACACTGAGTGCGCACACAGGTGCAGGAGGCTTGATAAACAGAAGTGAGAACTAACAGTAGATGGAAAAAAATGATTAAAATACAATTAAAGGCAAAATCCTCAGGAGAACCAGGAGAGCTAACCACAGACAGACAGTCAGCAACACAGGAAGTGACGATACGTTGGCATGATTGTAGCTGCCTTCAGATAGGGAGTTGGATCAATATCTACTAGGCTGTTCTTTATTTTAAATATCATTTTAAGTTGTTGTTTGAGATGGCATGCTTCTCGTGATTCTCAGTTAAGCTCTTTTAGCATGTTGGTCACACTGTTTGTATTGTGATACCTGTTAGCTGTAAAACAAACTGTCCTAAGTTGTACCATTTCAACTTTGTTTATCAGCTGTTTGTGATGGGGGTTCCAAACTGTGCAGCAGTATTCTAAATGAGGGCGGACCAGGGAGGTGTAGGCTCTGGTCTTTGTATCTCTGCTGGTGTTCTGCAGGTTACGCCGTAAAAATCTGAGCATGTATCTATGATCTCATTCTTTCGGTCAATACCCAACGCTCATGACCACAGGTGAGGGTAAGAATGTAGATTGACCAGTAAATCGACAGCTTTGCTTTAGACCTCAGTTCCCTCTTCATCACAACAGACTGGTACAGCATCCGCATCACTGCAGAGGCTGCTCCAATCTATCTGTCATTCTCTCGCTCCATTCTCCCCTCACTCGTGAATGACACCCCAAGATGCTTAACCCCCTCCACTTGGGGCAGGAGCCTGTCCTCAACCCAAAGTGGACAATCCCCTTTTTTTCAGCTGAGGACCATGGACCTGGACTTGAAGGTGCTGATTCTCATCCCAGCCGCTTCACACTCGGTAGCAAACCATCCCAGCAAGAACTGTAGGTCACTGCTTGATGAAGCCAACAGATTCAAAGATTTTTATTTGCCAATACTTTGAGACGTAATAATAATAATAATAATAATAATAATAATAATAGGTTTATTTATAGAGCACTTTTCACAGACAGTGTCACAAAGTGCTTAACATGGCAAATAACAAAACAAATAAAAATACAGGCACATAAAGCAGTAAAAGAACAAAGTAGACAACAAAAGCACATAAAAATACAATCAACACATAGTTAATTAAAAAGCCAGGCTAAAAAGGTGGGTCTTTAGTTGCTTCTTAAAAATTTCAATGGAAAGTGCAGATCTAAGTTCAAAAGGTAAGGAGTTCCAAAGTCTAGGAGCAACAGCAGCAAAGGCTCTACCGCCTTTGGCTCTGAGCCTAGTGCTAGGGACTACCAGTAGATTCTGATTAGAAGACCTGAGAGACCTACTGGGATGGTATGGATGGAGCAAGTCACTGATATAAAAAGGCACCTCATCATGAATGGCTTTGTTAGTAAGAACAAGAACTTTAAAATCAACTCTATAATTTACAGGAAGACAATGCAAAGAGGCCAAAATGGGAGTGATATGATAGAATCTACTGGACCTAGTTAGTAATCTAGAAGCAGAGTTCTGGACTAACTTTAGGCGGTTTAAAGAGGATTTACTAAGACATGTGAAAAGAGCATTACAGTAGTCCAAACGTGAAGAAACAAAGGCATGAATATTTACCTTTTGTTCTTATTAAAGACAAAAATAGAAAGGAAATGTTTTTACCTTCTTTACGTGTTTCGACTGTTCACTGCAGCCTTCGTCAGAAGTGTCAGCTGGTTGCTGCCAGGTGTCATTTTAACAGCTGACTTTCATAGGCGGGGCAAGCCCAGCAGACCTGTCAGATCCACCAAGCTGGCCTCGCTTTCCGCCATCCGATGGTCTCTGGAGAATGTGGTCCCAGGTGTGGGAAAGGCATAAAGGCCCCCTCATCCCAGTTCATGGTATCTTTTCCCTGCTTCCTGATTTCTATGGCCTCCTTGATCCAGCGTTTGTGTCTGTTGCTCTCTGATCCAATAATTTTTTGTGATGTCCCAGTCCATGATGTGATTATTTCTTTTGCAGTGATCTGATATTGCTGATTTTAATGTTTCTTGTTCTACCTTTCTGTTTTCCTTTCTATTTTTGTCTTTAATAAGAACAAAAGGTAAATAATTAAAAGAAGACAAAATAAACCTATTTGAGCAAAGGCATGAATAATAATTTCTAACTGACTGTAGGAAAGCAATGACCTAATTTTGGAAATATTCCTAAAGTGGAAAAAACAATTACAGGTACGAGATTTGACATGCTGATCAAAACTCATCGATTGGTCAAAAATGACACCAAGATTTTTTAGATTAGACCATACATTAGAGCTTAATGAACCAATGCTATTAATCATTTTAAGAATTAGATTATCAGGTGCTGCAATAAGGACTTCAGTTTTGTCAGCATTAAGTTGCAAAAAGTTATTAGACATCCAGTCCTTAATTGCGGACAGACAATCATGAATAATTTTTAAATTGTCAACATGGTCAGGTTTAAAAGAAAAAAAACAATTGTAAATCATCAGCATAGCAGTGATAAGACACACCTTTTAAATTTGCTGATGATAGAACCAAGTGGCAACATATACAGGGCAAATAAAAGTGGACCCAGAATAGAACCCTGAGGCACCCCACAGGTTAAAGGAGCAGAGTCAGATGAATAAGAGCCAACAGCCATGGAAAAACTCCTACCAGAAAGGTAGGAGGAAAACCAATCCAGAGCTTTTCCAGAAATCCCTACCCAGTCTCTAAGCCTTTGGGACAAAATACAATGATCAATAGTAGATACGTACAGGACATACTGGAGAATTGAAAGGCTGTTTCTCTCTCTCTTAGTGGTGTGTGCAATATATAAGAGAAGAAGGAATGAGGATGAGCCGTGTCGTTGTGATGCGCTCACATAGCGCGCCAATGTCAAGTCAAATTCCTCGTGTTTTTTACATGCTTGGCAATAAAGCTTTTTCTGATTCTGATTCTGATTCTGAAAAACAACAACAGTCTATGTGAAGTAATGTTACTGTAGTGCAAATAAAGATAAAAGATAAAACCCAGTAATCCTATATACAGAAAAAGTGGAGCCATAATACATGTAATTGCCAGTTCGATGTGGTAGTGAAGCCTGTCTTAAGGAAATCAAAGCTTGGATGACTTGTAATTTCCTTCTATTAAATTCAGATAAGACTGAAGTCATTCTTGTTGGTCCAAAAAACCTTAGAAATTCCTTTCCAAATCAAACTTTCAGTTTGGCTGCGGTTACTCTTTCTCTTAATAGCTCTGTGAGGAACCTTGGAGTTATTTTTGATCAGGATTTGTCCTTCAATTACATATTAAATTTGTTTCTAAGACTGCCTTCTATCATTTGCGTAATATTGCCAAGATTAGGAGCATCTTGTCTCAGAGTGATGCTGAGAAACTGATCCACGCTTTTGTTAGCTCGAGATTAGATTATTGTAATTCTTTATTATCAGGCTGTCCTAAAACATCTTTAAAAAGTCTTCAGCTGATTCAAAATGCTGCAGCAAGAGTTTTAACAGGTACTTGAAAGAGAGATCACATCTCTCCGGTTCTGGCCTCCCTTCATTGGCTTCCCATAGAGTTTAGAATTAAGTTTAAAATCCTTCTTCTTACTTACAAAGCTCTAAACAATCAGGCTCCTTTTTATTTAAAAGATCTGATACTACCGTATTATCCTAACAGAGCACTACGCTCCCAAAATGCAGGATTACTTGTAATACCTAGAATCTCCAAAAGCACAATGGGAGGCAGAGCCTTCAGTTATCAAGCTCCTCTCCTGTGGAATCAGCTGCCCATCTGGATTCGGGAGTCAGACTCGACCTCTGTTTTTAAGAATAGGGCTAAAACCTACCTTTTTGATATAGCCTACAATTAGGGAGGGATCATGTGTTTCTGAACCCTCCCTTAGTTATGCTGCTAATAGGTTTAGTCAGCCAGGGGACCTCCAGTAATGCACTGGGCCTCACTCCTTTCCTCACTCTCTATGAAATATTTTTTTTTTGCTGGTCACTAGCTGTTAGCATGAGGCCTACATATCTCCCGAGAGAACACTCACACGTGATCTGCATTGTTGTTTATGCAAATCCGACGGCGAACGCTGGGACAGCGCGTGACGTCATCCATTCAGTAACCAGCAGGCTGCAGACAGAACACCCAGATGCTCTTCTCCTCATCTCAGGCGATTTCAACCACGTTTCACTGTCTCCCATTCTGCCCACTTTCACCCAGTATGTCACATGCCACACTAGAGACAATAAAACACTGGATTTGTTCTACGCAAACACTAAGGAGGCGTACACCTCATCACAACTCCCCCCACTTGGGAGATCGGATCACAACTTGGTTCATCTCCGACCGGTGTACAAACCCCTAGTGCACAGACAACCTCCGGCCATGCACACTGTGGAGTTATGGTCTGAGGAGACAATGGACACTCTAAAGGACTGTTTTGAAGCCACTGCCTGGAAGCAGCTCTGCGATCCACATGGTGAGGACATCGATGGCCTCATTCACACCTTCAGGGGCTACCTCAGCTTCTGTGTGGACAAATCCGTTCCCACCAAGACCATACGGCGTCACTCAAACAACAAACCCTGGATCAACCCTGAGATAAAAACACTTCTGAGAGAGAAGAAGAGGATCTTCAGGTCGGGGAACAGGGAGATGCTGAAGTCCGTACAGAGGGAGCTGAGGAGAAAGATCAGAGAAGGCAAGGACAGCTTCAGGAAGAAGATGGAGGACAAGCTGCAACAGAGCGACATCAGCGGGGTCTGGAGAAACCTCAAAACCATCTCGGGGCTCCAGAATACCTCCCCCCAGGCCACGGGGGGCAGGGAGTGGGCGAACAACCTGAATCTGTTTTTCAATAGATTTGACCAACCGCCCTCCCCCCTGTCTGCACAACAACCACTGCTGCCTCTAAGAAATCAAGTCCTGCTACCCACTCCCCACTCCACCGACACCCCCCCCACTCCCAACACACAGCCCCCCATCCTGACCCTGACCAAGACCCAGGTGAGGACGGAGCTGAGGAAGATCAAGGCGAGGAAGGCGTCAGGACCGGACGGCATCAGCGCAAAGCTCCTCAAGTCCTGTGCAGACCAGCTGTGTGGGATTGTGACGTATATCTTCAACATGAGCCTGAAACTGGGGAGGGTACCACAGCTGTGGAAAACATCTTGTGTGGTACCTGTACCAAAAACTTCCCACCCCAAAGACCTGAACAGCTTCAGACCGGTGGCCTTGACGTCCCACTTGATGAAGACCCTGGAGAGACTGCTCCTTGCTCATCTCCGCCCCCTGGTGGAACCAGCGATGGATCCACTCCAGTTCGCCTACCAGCATGGCATTGGGGTGGAGGATGCGGTGATCTTCCTCCTTCACCGTTCTCTGTCCCACCTGGAGAAGCCCGAGAATATGGTGAGGATCATGTTCTTTGACTTCTCCAGTGCTTTCAACACCATCCAACCGATGATCCTGAAGGACAAGCTGCTGCGCGCAGGGGTGGACCAGCACCTGTCATCATGGATCCTGGACTACCTCACGAACCGGCCTCAGTTTGTGAGAACCCGGGACTGTGTTTCCGACACGATCATCAGTAGCACGGGGGCCCCCCAGGGAACGGTGCTGGCTCCCTTCTTGTTCACTCTTTATACTGCGGACTTCTCACACAACACAACACATTGCCATCTACAGAAGTTCTCTGATGACTCTGCGATCGTTGGTCTCATCTCCAGCGGAGATGAAGCTGAGTACAGAGGGCTTATCCAGGACTTTGTGGACTGGTGCCATCGGAACTGCCTCCAGATCAACGCGAGGAAAACTAAGGAGCTGGTGGTGGACTGCCGCAGGCATGGGCAGCCCCTCACAGCACCAGTAAATATACAGGGAACAGACATCGAGATGGTGACATCCTACAAGTACCTGGGTATTCATCTGAACAATAAACTAGACTGGTCACACAATACTGACGCACTCTACAAGAAGGGACAGCGCAGGCTGTTCCTGCTGAGGAGACTCAGGTCTTTTGGTGTACAAGGGGCGCTGCTGAAGTCATTCTATGACACGGTGGTGGCATCAGCCATCACTTTTGGAGTGGTCTGCTGGGGCAGTGGCATTACTGCAGCCGATAGGAAGAGACTGAACAAACTGATTAAGAAAGCTAGCTCTGTCCTGGGGCAACGCCTTGATCCGATGGGGAGATAGGAGAGAGAAGGACGGTGGCTAAACTGTCATCTCTGCTGGAGTCCGAGTTCCACCCTATGCAGGACATACTGGATGCACTGAGGAGCTCATTTAGCAGCAGACTACATCATCCCAGGTGCACAACCGAGAGGTTTCGTAGGTCCTTCCTACCAACGGCTGTCAGACTGTACAACCTAAGCAGGGCTGCTCGCAGAGATAGCAAAAAGACGTAACAAACTAATAGTTTTTTTTTGAATGCAAAAGATGCAATAGACTTACACAATGGTCCTCTCCGGCATACAACTAGGAACATACCGGTCGCTATGGAGGGTGAGAATATGTATGGGCACATAATCATACCATGTAGGATAACTAAATAGACGGTTATGCTGTTTCATCCCACCTAGCAACAATGCTCTGCACTGGGTGTGTTTATATTTATATATCTATATATTTATTCCATCTAGCTACAATGCTCCGCACTGTGTTTTTATATATCTACATATTATTCCATCTAGCTACATTGCTCCGCACTGTGTGTGTTTATATACTTGCATATTTATTCCACCTAGCTGCAATGCTCCATACTGTGGGTGTTTATATATTTACATATTTATTCCATCTAGCTACAATGCTCTGCACTGTGTGTCTGTGTGTGTGTGTGTGTATATATATATTTTATAGTAATATGTACATATGTATATTAGCTGCTCTTGCTTGCTTGTTTTTTCTTGCCTTCTGATTGTTGCTCTGAGTGTTGCTATCCCTGTGCTGTTGCAATCCTGGAATTTCCCCGTTGTGGGACTAATAAAGGCTTATCTTATCTTATCTTATCTTATCTTATTAACATTTGTTTATTCTCTCCCATAGATTGAGTCCCCATCGTGCTGTTTGCTCTCTACATGTCTGTTCTTTTCTTCTTCTCTGTCCCCTCACCCCCCAGCCAGTCGCAGCAGATGACTGCACCTCCCTGAGCCTGGTTCTGCTGGAGGTTTCTTCCTGTTAAAAGGGAGTTTTTCCTCTCCACCGTCGCCAAGTGCTTGCTCACAGGGGATCGCCTGATTGCTGGGGTCTTTCTGCAACTGTGGGGGTTCCCCCTACAGTTGATAGTGCTATGAGATGACTGTTGTTGTGAAATGGCGCTATATAAATAAAGTTGAATTGAATTGAATTGAATAGTGTAGGTGCAGACAGTGACAGATTGAACTGCACGTGATCAATATTGCAATAGCAAACAGCAGATATGACATTTGTGCAAATGGTTGCAGTAAGGTGCAGAGACATACAGCAGCAGATGTATTCCTGTTGGTGTGCCAAGTCTTTCTGTGCCAACAGCTGAGGTAGCTATTGTGTGGGTGAGTTTGTTATGGTCCAGGGGTGGGGTGGGGGGGTTGGGGGGGTTGGCAGAGTTCAGGGTCCTGATGGCCTGGTGAACAAAGCTGTTTAGCAGTCTTGTGGAGCGGGCCCAGAGGCTCCGGTACCTTCTCCCCAAGGTCAAAAGGCTGAAGAGGGAGTGTGAGGGGTGGGGGGGGGTGTCACCTGCTATGTTGATGGCTCTGCGGGTGAGGCAGGTGTGGTAGATGTGTGGGGGGGGGCAGAGGGGCATCGATGATCTTGCTGGCTGCTTTCACTTTGCAACATCATCTGCAAACAGCAGAGATGAGATCCTGTGGTCACCAAATGTGACACCCTCCGTTCCTTGGCTGTTCCTAGATATCCTGTCCATAAAAATTATTAACAGGATCGGTGACAAAGGGTGTATAGAGAATAGTTGTATAGGGACCGGAAAGTTTGTAACAACAAGCCTGATACCCCACAAGAGACCACAAGGGACACGGTTGAATGCTTTCTCCAAATCCCCAAATTCACTGGTTGGGCATAGTCCCAAGAACCTTTGAGGATTCTCGAGAGGGTGAAGAGCTGGTCCGATGTGCCACAACCAGGACGAAAACCACATTGCTCCTCCTGAATCCAAGGTTTGACCAACAGTCAGACTTTCCTCTCCAGTACCTTGGCATAGATCATCCCAGGGAGGCTGAGAAGTGTGATCCCCCAAAAGTTGGAGCACACCCGTTACCTTCATGATCTAAAATGAGATGATCCAATACCTTCATGATCTAAAACCAGATGACCCATTACCTTTATACCAGAGTGGTGGCCTAGAGGTAGAGCATCTGCCTCACAACCGGGAGGTCGGGGTTCAAGTCCCGGTCGGGTCATGCCAAAGACCATATAAAAATGAAATTTCCTGCCGTCCAGCTTGGTACTCGGCAAAAATGGAATGTAGGAAGGAAATATGGTTGGCAGTGGCTCAGGAGGTAGAGCAGGTCATCTAAAAATCAGAGGGTTGGTGGTTCAAATCCCACTCTCCCCAGACATCCTGCCGTTGTGTCCCTACTTTACCCACCTTGCCTCCAGTGTGCATGCCACTGGGTATGAATGTGTTTAAATGTTTGGTCGTGGTCAGAGAGGCTGCTGGCACAGATTGGCAGCCACGTTTCCGTCAGTCTGCCCCAGGGCAGCTGTGGCTACAGAGGTAGCTTACTACTACCATTGCCTGCCTGGAGTGAATGAATAATGTATCCATTGTAAAGTGTCTTTGAGTGTCTATGAAAAGCGCTATATAAATCTGAAGCATCAATAGTATTATTATTGTGATATAAAACCTGATGACCCATTACCTTCATGATCAAAAGCCAAATGACCTGTTACAATCATGATCTAAAATCAGATGACGCGTTACCTTCATGATCTTCAGGAACTTCAACAGCAGCCTCTCTCTGTCCTGGGCTTTGTCCTGAACGATGATGACAGAACGGACCCTGAAACAAGCACACCAGAGATTTGTCTGTCCTCCAGGTGACACATCCTGTTCCTGGCCCCTGACTACATAGAGGACAGGTTTTTAATGAAGCTTTTTAACCTGTCAGGTTACCAGAAAGAGACGTTGTTAAAGTGCTGAGTGAACTCGGTCAAGTTTGGACTCTTCTCCTCATTCTGCTCCTTAGACCACAGCAACACCTCTGGGAGCTGCATGGTGGACAGAGACAGGTCAGGACAGATGAGGATTGGTGAGGACAGGCAAGAACAGGTGAAAGCAGGAGAGCAAAGGTGGGAGCAGGTGAGAACAGGAAAGCGGACAACTGAAAACAGGTGAGACAACTAAGAACAGGTAAGAGTGAGTGGACAGGTGAGTGGACAGGAAGTGAGAACATGTCTGAACCTCAATCTTGCAGAAGAGCACAGAGTCCATCAGGGTCAATTGTTCCGCTAAATCCTGACTCCTGAAGTCCAGCAGAGTTCCTGGTCTGAAGAACAAGAGGGCAGAGTTGAAACTGACCAGTGAGAATGCTGTCCTTTCATCCAATCACACAGACCAACGTTACCTGGCAGACACGCCCTTGGCAGCAAGAGGACGGAGCGACTGAGGAGAGCCAATCAGCTGCCACCTCTTCTCCATCTTGGACAGGATGTTGGAATGCAGCTGGTGGGCAGGGCCCAGCTCTCCACCATTCAGAAGGTTGAACACCACGTCCATCAGCAGCAGCAGCAAATCATATTCCAGCTCAATAACACTGGAACAGATTTCACTGTGATTACAGGTCATCTGCTGCAGGTCCAATGTGTGTTTGGGGAAGTTCTCACCTCAGTTCATCCACCACTCTTGCCAGCAGATGGAACGTGTTTCTGGAAGCTTTCACGTCTCCTCTATCTTGCAGATGTCTGTATGTGCTCATGGTTAAAGACTAGAACAAAGTCTGGTGGACTGTCTCACTGAGAATCAGCCATCAAAGAGCTGATCTAACAAAATGAAACTGAACACCTGAAATAAAGGTAAAGAGATCACAAATATGCAGCAGTAAATATTGCCATTTGTTGGTTTGGAAACATTTCTGAAGCACAGAAGAAGTGTTAAAAGTGACAGTAGTTAGGAAGCTGTTGGGAACCACATTGCCGATTCTTGACTCGGCAATGTAGATTCGTATTTATTAGGACTGGACTCATATTTATAAGGACTGGGTCATAAGGAAAGCAAACACTATTGTGACCAATGAGAAGCACCCGCTTGCCCCCTTTTTAAACTACTGGGGATGGCAGTGACTCAGGAGGTAGAGCGGGTCGTCCAATAACCGTATGGTTGGCGGTTTGAATCCCGCTCTCCCCAGATACCCTGCCGTTGTGTCCCTGGGCAAGACACTTCACCCCCAATTGCTCCTGGTGGGTCTGGAAGTGCCATGTTAGGCAGCATGCCCCCATCAGTGTGTGAATGGGTGGATAGTAGGATCTGTAAAGCGCTTTGGCCATCAAGAGATGAGAATAAAAGCGCTATATAAGTGAATGCCATTACCGATTACCATTCACTATCATCCGTGAGGTGCTATTGCCCTCCTTTATCCAGCTCTGTGTTCCCCCTTACATTCTCTCTGATACAAAGGAGCTTAATTCCTGGTTTTATTCCTCCTGCCAAGCCATCCTAGAGTCTGTGGCTCCATTAAAAATTAAGCAGCCCAGAGCCATGGTTCAATGACAGAACTTGTGCAGTCAGAAGGGAGTGCTATAAAGCTGACCGCAGGTGGAAGAAGGATAAGCTGCAGGTATCTCGTCAAATTTTGAAGGACTGTTGGCATCTTTATCAGAGTGCTGCTAAAAAGGCTAAAAGGGAGCATCTGTCTAATATTACAGCATCTAACCATCATAATCCACGTGTGTTATTTAAGATCACTGACTGTTCTTAATGCCTCACCGACTGTCATTATGGAAGCATCATCTGAATTGCACAATGACTTTTTACTTTTTTTATTGATAAAGTCACCACCATTAGGATGTCATCCGAGCTCTTGCCTCTGAACCCTCTGTCTCTGTCCTTGCTTTTCTGTTTTTAATCAGTTTCAGCCTGTGACCCAGTTACAATTAGAGGATGTGGCTGGTCATATTAAGCCCTCAGGTTCCCCTTGTGATGCTCTCCCTCCTCACTTTTTAAAAGAGGTTTTATCTAGCATATGGTAGGTCAGTCAGTTTTAACAATTTTAAACAACAGTTTGTCTTCCGGTCTGGTTCCTGCACATTTTAAAATGAAGTAGTGAAATCTTTGCTAAAGAAACCTGGTCTTGATCACACTGTTGGCTAATTTTAGGCCTATTTCAAAGCTACCTTTTCCTTCTCGAAAACATAGGAGAAAACAGTTTACTCTCAGTTAAAGGCCTTTCTGGACGAGAATGGTGTTCTGGGGGTGTTCCAGTCTGGATTTAAAACCCTCCACAGCCTAGAATCAGCTTGGATTAGGATCTTTAATGGCATCTTCCTGGCATCTGATTCTGGTGATTTTGTGATTCTCGTCCTGCTTGACCTATTCGCTGCCTTTGATACAGTGGAGCATGACATTTTAATATATTGTCTACAGCATCTTGTGGGTATTTGTCGTACTGCTCTGGAATGGTTCAGGTCCTACTTGGATTTCATGTATGCAAGCCTTGCTGGTTTTGAATCCTCCTCTGCTTCCCTGTCATGTGGGGTCCCACAGGGCTCAATTTTAGGGCCCCTGCTTTTCTCCCCTTATTTTCTTCCACTGGGTTCCATTCCTAGAAAGCATGGTATCTCCTTCCACTGTTACACTGATGATACTCAGATATAGGCACCATTAAAGCGGAAGGAGGCCTTCTCATTAAAATCACTCCTTAGATGTCTTGATGACATTAAAGATTGGATGGCTTTAAATTTCTTAAGTTTTAATGAAAATAAGACTGAAGTGATGGTGTTTGGACCCAGTGGCTCTAGTGAGTCCCCATCTGTTGATTTGGGCCCCTTGGCACGGTTTGTTAAGCCAACCGTATTAATCTGGGTTTTAAGTTGGACAGTGATTTTAAATTAGATCCTCAAATCAGTGCAGTAGTGAAGTCCAACTTTTTTCATCTAAGGCAGCTGGCAAAGGTTAAACCCATTCTTTCAAAGTATGATGATCAGATGGGTGTGGTCCTCCTCCCCTCCTGTGTTTTTCCCTCTGCCTGTTTCCCGGCTCTGGAGTTGATTACACCACCTGTGTGATTGTGCACACCTGTTGCTACCTCATCAACCAGCTATAAAAGAGCCAGACTGTAAGCGCTTCTTTGCTGGATCGCTGGGTATTGCTGCTATCAGCTACTGTCAAGTTGAATGGTGTTTATATTTGCTTGCAGTCTGATCTTCTCCTCTTCTCTTTCTCAGGTTGCTGCCATCTCAGCGGTGTGTTACTCCGGGGCTGCGCACGCTCACCTGAACCTCTTCGTCAGCCAGACTACTCCTACTCCACCCAGGTCAACCATCTACTCCATCCCATTCAGCTAACTTTCCTTCTCCCATTTATCCCACTGGCGTTTCCCCCACCAGCTCCTTCACATCACACGCTGGGCCACAGCCGGGTCCTCTGTTCAGTCAATAAGTTCCTCCTCCTCTTTCTTCATCTTCTCCCTTCTCCAAGTACTAATTATTAATCATTTCCCCTCTCTTTCTCCTCTGCAGGCTGTGTGCTGCTCCAGTGTGCCATTCGTGTTGATCTTTGTGCTTGTTAGATTTTCTGTTGTTGTGCATTCCCGGTTTTTGTGTTCATTAAACTGTGCTAAACGTTACCATCTGAGTCTGACTGTTCTTCTGGTGTTGTTTGCGCTACACCTGAGTCTCTGGCTACTAAATAATGACAGAATGGTCAAGCCAGGATCAAGACTCAGCGGGCACTTCACCAGGGGAACAGTCAGCACCCTCCCGTTTAGTTTCTACGGAGCACCAGTCATGTTCTTGTCTGAACAATTCCAAACTATTATGCAGCAGTTAGCTACGGTTTCTGAGCATCTGTGTTGGCTTCCTGGTGCGGCATCTTCCCCTACACCTGCTGCTCTGGCAGCTCCTCCCATCCGCCGGACCATTTCCATCCCCTCTCTTGCCCCATACGCAGGGGAGGTGAGGAGATGAAAAAGGTTTCTGCTCCACTGCCGGCCCAGCTCTATTTCCAGCAGGTGGCAGGGGAATATAGAGATAATTCGTCCAAAATTCAATTTATGACCATGCTACTCAGAGACCAGGTGCTTAAGTGGGTTCAGGTTCAGTGCATTTTAAGTAGTCCGGAAGGAGCCCATTACACATACAGTCGGTTTGTTCAGGAATTCACCCAGGCATTCGACCATACTGAGAGTGAGGGAAATATTGTGAGCCAGTTACAATAAGGTGGCTCTGCGTTTAACTCAACTTACATTCTCTAAGATCCCGTTTAAATAGTCTGAAGTGGCAGAGCAGGCTTTCACCAAATTAAAGGCCCTCTTCTCTGACATGCCCATCCTGGCCCAAGTTGATGTGTCTGATTCGGTGGTGGGTGCTGTCCTTTCCAAGCGCTCCAATCAGAAGCTTCTTCCATGAGCATATTTCTCTTGGCAGTTGACTCCAGCCGAGAGGAACTGCAACGTATGAGACCGTGAGTTGCTGGCCATTAAATTAGCATTAGAGGAATGGAGACACTGGCTATAGGGAGCTACTCAACCTGTCATAGTCTGGACAGATCACAAAAACTTAGAATATCTCAGATCTGCCAGATGGTTAAACTCTTGTCAAGCCCGGTGCGCTTTGTTTTTTCTTAGGTTTGATCTTTCCATTACCTACTATCCTGGGTCTCGTAATGTCAAGCCCAATGCTTTCTCTTCCCAGTTTTCCTCCGATTCCTCCACTGCTACCTATGGTGGAGAGGGAGGTTGCTGTGCCATCCGTGGAGGCCCACGCTCGCCGCTATCGGCGTTTGTGGAGGTCAACTCGGGCTGCCCTTCTCCACTTATCTGAGGAGAATTGTCTCTATGCCAACCACAGATGTGCGCCGGCGCCCAAGTACATCGTGGGACAGAAGGTGTGGTTGTCTGGCGAACAGGTTCCTCTGAAGACGGAGTCACAGAAGCTGTCACAGCACTTTCTGGGTCCGTTCACCATCTCACGCACCATCAGTGATGTCGCCGTTCGGCTCAACCTGCATCCAACACTCTGCATCCACCCAACCTTTCATGTCTCACAAATTAAACCCTCTCCGCCAGCCCCCTCTATCCTCCTCCAAAGCCTCCTCCTCCTCCCTGGGTTCTCGACAGCCATACAACCTACACTACCGTTCAAAAGTTTGGGGTCACCCATACAATTATTTTGTCTTTTCCATGAAAAGTCACACTTATTTACCACCATGAGTTGTAAAATGAATAGAAAATATAGTCAAGACATTGACAAGGTTAGAAATAATGATTTGGATTTGAAATAATAATTTTTTCCAGATACCCAACCTGCTCAAAGGAAGGTCAGTTTTATAGCTTCTCTAACCAGCTAAACTGTTTTCAGCTGTGCTAACATGATTGCACAAGGGTTTTCTAATCATCCATTAGCCTTCTGACGCAATGAGCAAACACATTGTACCATTAGAACACTGGAGTGATAGTTGCTGGAAATGGGCCTCTATACACCTATGTAGATATTGCACCAAAAACCAGACATTTGCAGCTAGAATAGTCATTTACCACATTAGCAATGTATATTAGATATTAGAGTGTATTTCTGATTAAAGTTATCTTCATTGAAAAAAACGGTGCTTTTCTTTCAAAAATAAGGAAATTTCTAAGTGACCCCAAACTTTTGAACGGTAGTGTACATGGTCCAAAGGATCTTGGACGTCCGTCGTCAGGGCGGGGGCCTGCACTATCTGGTCCACTGGAAGGGTTATGGACCGGAGGAGAGGTCATGGATCCCTGGGTCATATTTCCATGACAAAGGTATGGTTCGGGCTTTCCATCGGGTGCATCCCAACAAGCCCGGAAGGATGCCAGGAGGTGCCCCTTGGGCGGGAGGAACACTGTGATGATCAGGTAAGCGTGCTTCACCTCCCCTCCTGTGTTTTTCCCTCTGCCTGTTTCCTGGCTCTGGAGTTGATTACACCACCTGTGTGATTGTGCACACCTGTTGCTACATCATCAACCAGCTATAAAAGAGCCAGTCTGTAAGCGCTTCTTTGCTGGATCGTTGGGTATTGCTGCCATCAGCTACTGTCAAGTTGAATGGTGTTTACATTTGCTTGTTGTCTGATCTTCTCCTCTTCTCTTTCTCAGGTTGCTGCCATCTCAGCAGTGTGTTACTCCGGTGCTGCGTACACTCACCTGAACCTCTTCATCAGCCAGACTACTCCTGCTCCACCCAGGTCAACCATCTACTCCATCCCATTCAGCCAACCTCCTGTCTCCCGTTTATCCCACTGGTGTTTCCCCCACCAGCTCCTTCACATCATACGCTGGGCCACAGCCGGGTCCTCTGCTCTGTCAGTAAGTTCCTCCTCCTCTTTCCTCATCTTCTCCCTTCTCCAAGTATTAATTATTAATCATTTCCCCTCTCTTTCTCCTCTGCAGGCTGTGTACTGCTCCAGCATGCCGTTCGTGTTGTTTTTTTTTGTTTGTTTGATTTTCTGTTTTCCTTTTAATGTTTTTGTGTTCATTAAACTGCGCCACTGTGTGGTTAGCACTGTGGCAGCACAGTTTACCCTCGGCCAGGGGATCGCGGGGATCGTGAGATCATGGGTTCGATCCCTGCCCCCGACCAACAGTGATCTGTGTGGAGTTTGCATGTTCTCCCCGTGTCTGCGTGGGTTTACTCCGGATTTCTCCGGTTTCCTCCCACATGCCAAAAACATGCAGGTTAGGGATAAGGGACACTTGCGCATGCAGCGACCGGCAGCTGGTGGCTTGTCACCAGACTGCAAAACAAATCTACCTACGGGTACAAAATAAGTAATAAAAAATTATATATATATATATATATATATATATATATATATATATATATATATATATATATTGGTGTTGCTTGCTCTGCACCTGAGTCTCTTGCTACTAAATCATGACACAAAGCAGCACTTTGAACCAGTAATCCATGCCTTCATCACGTCTCGCCTGGATTACTGTAATGCACTTTATTTGAGAGTCAGCCAGTCTTCCCTCTCACACCTTCAGTTGGTTCAGAATGCTACGGCACGTCTTTTAATTGGAACACGTAAGAGGGACCGTATTACACCCATTTTAGCTTCCCTTCACTGCCTGTTTGTGCACTTTAGGGTTCATTTTAAAATTCATTTATTTGTTTTTAGATCATTAAATGACATTGCCCTGCCTTGCCTCTCTGAGCTGCTCCATCCTTACTCTCCTGCTCAGTCTCTCAGGTCAGCTGATCATCTGCTCCTGGAGATACCAAAATCGAAGAGGAAGCTCAGAGGGGACAGAGCTTTTTCTGTTGCTGCTCCTAAATTGTGGAACAATCTGCCTTTGTCCATCAGACAGGCCTCTTCACTGTCAAGTTTTAAAACTCCTCTTAAACCCATTTTTATTCTCTGGCTTTTGACCCAGTTTGAGACACTGATTTTATTTGTTCTCATTGTCTCTATTGTATGAATACTGTTTTGTTTGTGCTGTTTTGCACTTTTTAGCTGTATTTTATTGCTTTTATTGTTTTTATATTTTATATTTTATATTTTATTTATTGTTGATGTACAGCACTTTGTGTCAGCTGTCATTGTTTTTAAAGTGCATTATAAATAAAGTTGGATTGGATTATATCATGCCATTTCCCAATATCAGTCATCTCATAGCACTTTCAGCTGTAGGGGAAACCCCCACAATTGCAGAAAGACCCCAGCAATCAGGCGATCCCCTGTGAGCCGCACTTGGTGATGGTGGAGAGGAAAAACTCCCTTTAAGCAGGAAGAAACCTCCAGCAGAACCAGGCTCAGGGAGGGGAAATCACTTGCTGCAACTGGCTGGGGGGTGAGGGGATAGAGAAGAAGAAAAGAACAGACATGTAGAGAGCAAACAGCACAACGGGGACTTAATCTATGGGAGAGAACAAACAGATGATAATGACCAGCAAAAATATTTCATTGAAAGTGAAGAAAGGAGTGAAGCCCAGTGCATTGTTGGCGGTCCCCCGGCTGTGTAAACCTATTAGCAGCATAACTAAGGGAGGGTTCATGGGCACATGATCCTACCCTAACTATAGGCTATATAAAAAAGGAAGGTTTTAACCCTATTCTTAAAAACAGAGATGGAGTCTGACTCCCGAATCCAGATTGGCAGCTGGTTCCAAAGGAGAGGAGCCTGATAACTGAAGGCTCTGCCTCCCATTGTACACTAAGAGATTCTAGGTATTAGAGTAATCCTGCATTTTGGGAATGTAGTGCTCTGTTAGGATGATAAGGTACGATCAGATCTTTAAATAAAAAGGGGCCTGATTATTTAGAGCTTTGTAAGTGAGAAGAAGGGTTTTAAACTTAATTCTAAACTCTATGGGAGCCAATGAAGGGAGGCCAAAAGAGAGATATGATCTTTCTTTCTAGTACCTGTTAAAACTCTTGCCACAGCATTTTGGATCAGCTGTAGACTTTTTAAAGATGTTTTACGACAGCCTGATAATAAAGAATTACAATAATCTAATCTAGAGCTAATAAAAGCGTAGATTAGTTTCTCAGCATCACTCTGAGACAAGACGCTCCTAATCTTGACAAATTACACAAGTGATAGAAGGCAGTGTTAGAAACAAGTTTAATATGTGATTTAAAAAAACAGATCTTGATCAAAAATACTAACTCCAAGGTTCCTCACAGAAATATTAAGAGAAAGAGTAACCACATCCAAATTAAGAGTTTAATTTGGAAAGGTATTTAAGTTTTGTTGGACCAACTAGAATAACTTCAGTTCCATCAGGCCAAAGGAGTCCGACAAGGCTGTGGACCTATTCAGTGTCTATACAGAACAAGTAATGAGAGAGGCTGATATTTCAAATTTTGGAGTGCTTGTGAGAAGAAGACAGATATCAAATCTATGATTTGTGGATGACACGTCTTAATAGACGAAAGAAAGGATCAGATTAACGAGTTGGTGAGAAGGGTTGACGAGGCGGGTGAAATGAGATTGCTGAAGATGAACACAAAGAAAACAAAGGGAATGACCATCGGGAACAGAACAGCATATTATAAATTAGCAGAAAATACCATAGAGGAAGTCGACCAATTTAAATATCTCGGATCCATAAAAACTAGCAATGCCAGCTGTACAAAGGACATCAAAGTTTGTGCTGCAACAGCCAAAACCAAGACTGTAGAGCTCATAAATATCTGGAAAAACAAGAGCGTGCCTCTCCATCTTGAAGTTAAACTGGCCAAAGTGCTCATATGACCTGTATTGATGTATGGGTGTGAAGGATGGATGATCAGGAAATCAGAACAGGACAAAATTGATGATCTATCGTTGGATTCTAAGAATCCCATGGATACAACGGCGAACAAACGAGAGTGTACTACAACAACTTGGAGTGGAAAGAGAGCTATTTGGAAAAATAGTGGAAAGAAAGTTATTATTCTTCGGGCACCAAATACGACATTCGGATGTTGGTTTGTTCCAAGACATATTACATCATGAACCCACGAAATGGAAAAGAGAAAGGCCACGGACAGACTGGAAAACAAACATAAAAGTATGGTTGAACACTAATCTTACATCAGCAGAACGAAGGCAAGAAACAGAAATGTCAGGTGGCGTTAACCTTCTGAGATGGCTGGCGTGTCAACATGACCCATCAGCCAGACGGAAGGTGGCTGGTCCTAGCCAAGCAGTGATCTGCATCAGTGTCAACTGGAATGACTGCAGCTTGTGCGAGCAATTGGGTCAACGAATCCAGATCTATTTGAACACCATGAGCAAGGAGCGCTTCTGCTTTGTGATGTATTGATTTTGATTTTTTTGATTTTGTATACTTTATTGATCCCCAGAGGGGAAATTGAGGGCATCCACCTGGATGGATGAAGCAGCCACGGTACGGCGCTATCCCTTTACCATTCACACACACATTCACACCTAGGGCCACTTTAGAGTCTCCAATTAACCTAACCTGCATGTTTTTGGCCTGTGGGAGGAAACCGGAGAAATCCCGGAGTAAACCCATGCAGATACGGGGAGAACATGCAAACTCCACACAGATCACTGTTGGTCAGGGGCTGGGATCGAACCAGCCATGGCCAAGGGTGAGTTGCTGTGCAAGAAGGGCACCATTACTGGAGTGTCATCCAATGGAGGACGTAAGTGGTCCAGGGAAGGCGTAGAGACAGGCTGGTCTTGCCACTGATGGGATAGGTCTTACCATCATGCAGGTCCTGTTTGGATGTGATTTGGATCTCCTACAGTGAGGTGGCTGCTTGATGCTTGTGCCATGTGAGGATCAGCTCTGGTTCTAAGGGTTTCCACTTGGTGTGCAGCACGGAGCAGGAAGTGGCTGCATCAATGTCCGAGTGCAGTGGACTCAGGCCGTCGGCGGTCAAATGGGATCCTGTGTGGTCTGTGATGGAGAAGCTCAGTTCATAGAACAAGTCACACCCCAGGATATTGGTACCGTGACATGTCACTTGAAATGTGAATGCTGGGAGAACTCTGAAGCCATAGTGTACCGAAAAGGTGACAATTCCTACCATGCCAATCTTGGTGTGTCGGTAGCCAAACAGTTCTACCATGTCTGCCCTAATTGGTTGCAGAGGGAAAAGCCTCCTAACTGTGGACTCATTCATCAGGGACCTTGCGGCAGCAGTGTCCAGGAGCAGTGGTAGACTGTTATCATCCAACTCTACTGTGCACCACTTGAATAGCGTGTTGCTGGAGTCCACAGAATGAGTGGTGGCCGGGCTGGGCTGACTGGGCGAGCGAGACGGCGGGCTTGCAGAAACCAAGTGACACATTCTGCTGAAGTGGTTGAGCTTACCACAGCATTGGCACCTCTGTCCTGTGGCTAGGCAGGCAGGTGTATGTGTGGGGTGTGAGGATGAGCCGCAGTTACTGTAGGGTTGACATGCTCTGGTGCCTTATCATCCCGTGACATTTACCTCTGGGTCGTCGTGAAGAGACGTGAAGCCGTTGTGAGGAAAAGTGGGGTTGAAGGGCTGAACAACCAGAGCACCACCTTGTGCCAGCAGAGCTGAATGTGGGGAGCATGGGTCGGGGACCACTAGATGTGTTGCTAACTGGGCAGCCGCTTCTAGCTGGGACGCCATTTCCACCGCCCTGGCTTTTTTGACTGGCGCCTAGCGGCTGCCCCGGCCTTGGATGCGCTCTGCAGAGCGTGCCCAAATGCCAAGTCATGTTTCGTTACCTTGTATTCATACATGTGTAATGACAATAAAGTTGAATCTCATCTCATCTTTGGCAGGTTGTCTGGCGTCATCAACAGCTTTGCCTGCAACTTCAAATTGGTGGTGTGCTCTGCTAACTGATCTCATACCATCTCATCCTTCAGGTGCCCAAATCTACCCATGCTAGCCAAACAGTGGAGGTCGGCAACATATTGTTGTACCGATTCACCCGTTCGCTGTAGGTGGTGATGAAACACAATTCTTTGGACCATTACTTTCTGTGAAGCAGTGAAATGTCTGGCCAATAAAGCCACACAGTCACTGTATGTGGCCACGGGTCAGAGAGTCCAAAAGATACACTGTCCCTCACTGCTGAGGTTATGAATTACCATGACCCTTAGCCTCGCCTTACTAGCTTTGGCTAGGTCGATAGCGGTTATGAAAGTCTCAAAAGATTCATACCATTGGGCCTATGGATTCGGCAGTTCACCAGGCAGGGCAAGGATTGGCTGTAGAGGTGCAAGTAAAGTCTCCAACCCCGATGTTATGTAGGTCATCCTCATCACCAATGTTATGTCTGAAGAATGGGTGGTTGACAGCCATGTGCTGAGATTAGCTTTATTGGACTTAACAGGTGTGGTACAGAGCAGTGCATAGATGTGGGATAGCAGGAAGAGAGAGGGAAGAGAACTTCATGTCCCAGAGCTGTCTGTTATATACCCTCTGACTTGTTGACATCACCTGTGAGTGTAGTGTGGCACATCACATCAGGTTGCATACACTACAAAGGTATGCAGTGCTTTCTAATAATATTGCCTAGCAGAAGCATATATAAACTAAAAAGAATAGGGCCTAGCACAGATCCCTGTGGAACTCTGTGACTGAGCTTTAAATTTGAAAAAAAACCTCATTATTGACATGAACAAACTGGAACCTATCAGATAAATAAGATTTAAACAACTGCAAAGAAGTTCCATTAAGTCCAACAAGGTGCTAAACATTATGATTGATAGTATCAAAAGCTGCACTGAGGTCTAAAAGGACAAGTACAGAAACAAGTCCATTATCAGATGCGATAAGGAGGTCGTTAGTGACCTTCACTAAAATTGTGTCAGTACTATGATGAATTCTAAACCTAGATTGAAACTTTTCAAATAAACTTTTTCCCTGCAAGTGGTCAAATAATTGCGTAGCAACAACTCTAAGATTTTTGAAATGAAAGGCAGATTAGAGATTGGTCTATAGTTAGCTAAAACGCCTGGATCCAGCGTTGGCTTTTTAAGTAAGGGTTTAATTACAGCAGTTTAAAAGCCTGCAGTACATGGCCTAATGCTAAGGAATAATTTATTATTTGAAGAGCTAGTGCATTGCCCAAGTATTCCTGTCTGACACAGATAGCCTAATAAGGCTTTACAGGCCCAAATGTAGGCTGTGTTTGAAAGTGGAACGCAAAGGTGTAGCCTATATGTAGGCAATCACACGTGTTAGACTTTGACAAATATAAAAGGAACTGAACACTAAGATTTATTTGATTGTGTGAATATTAATTACAGAATACTTGAAAATGAATGAGACATCCAATATTAGCTCTGATCTGGCTAGTCTGCTCCATAATCATGGTGGTATTATTAACTTTTAATTTTTAGATAGCCATGCACTGGGAGGAGTGCCATGTTGAACCCGCGGTGCCGCAAAGGACAGCGGTGGCACATGGGTGAAGCAACAGCCAAGACTCCCGTTCATCAGGCAGGCTGGGCTTTGTTCCCTGCGAAGGACTGCAATAAGCCAGTCGGGCTGCTCCCCCCACCCCCACTCACCTGTGTGAGTGGGGGTTTTCCACATATCGATGGCTGAAATGCAAAAATTCCTATCTGAAAAAATGCACTTTTTTGAGGAAATTTAAAAAAAAAAAAAAAAAAAAAGCCTTTTTGTTTTCTTGCAGAATGCTGTGAGATTTTTTTTTTTCCATCAGAATAATTTTCTGTCACAATAAAGGGCGGGACTGTCTTGCAGACAGATATGAGCAGCCTTCCATGTTCTCATCATCCAAAGTGAAATCCACAAATCAGAAAATCCTGCTGATAGGAGGTTTTGCATTTCAGCCATCAATATGTCAAATCATCCTTTCAAGCTATGCAATCACGGCAACATTATAGTATCATTTTTAAGCATAAATCTTCAGTATTATCTTTTTCTCGTCAAATTTGTCACTTTTCACTCCTTGTTTTGTTTGCAGAGCGCTCTGGTGAGTGGTCGTGATGCCGCATATTATCCAATCAGTATGGAGTCAATCCAAAGCCCCGCCCACACTTCTACGAGCCAGGGCATGAAGAAACGGAGTGGTGGCTAAACTTTTATTGATAAAAATTACATATTTTCACTGAGCAACTCAATACTCGGGGATGCACACCCTCATAACCTCAGCAAAGCACTTATAGAACCTGAGGTCAGTCTGACGAACGGTTTGGGAGATATCTGAGGAACACACACACACACACAGATTTGCCGCCTTTATAGATAAATACAGCTACCAATAAATGGGAAGACTTCTTGAAATAACCTGGTAGGAATAGGTGTGGTATAGTGAACCCCAGGGCTAGATGGGATCGGTGTGATGACGCAGGAGTTTGGTGATGTCATCACGCCAAGCCAATAAAAGGGGAGAGCTGTCCATTTTGGTTCTCTCTTGGCTCATAGCGATTCGGCGTTGAGCCCCATCAGCAGGCCAGTACTGTAACTAATAACAGTTTTGTGTAATAAAGTTTGTGTTCCAAAGCAGCACCACTCTCCGTTGGTCATTCTGGGTTTCTGGACAGAACATTTGAGTTAAACCACAAGAGTTAAACCATGGAAGCTTGCTGGAGACCACTACGACCATTTCTGGAAAACCCCGGTGAGCCACCCATTCCATGGATGCGCTGGTTTGATGCTTTCACCACCTACATATTGGCATTTGGCCTGGAAGAGATAGACGAGGCACAGAAATAAGCTCTATTGGTTCACTCTCTGGGCATAGAAGGCCAACATATTTGGTACATGCTAGGACCAACGGAGTTGTTTGCTGATTCAGCCAAGCTGCTAGCTAGCTACTTCACCACACCCAACAACGTGTTGGCATGGCACATTAGGTCTCACCAACAGCGGCAGAGGCCCGGCAATGACATCAACATTGTGGGCTCCGAGAACTGGTCAGGACTGCAGTGTGTAGTGAAACTGGATGGTGTCACCATATCAACGATAATGGCCACCGCTGCCTCGCAGTCCCTGGTAAATGAGGCCACGATTAGAAGGCTCACTCCAGGGTGACCTCAAGTGGTGGAACTGCTGGACGCCAGGGTGATAACTTTATGGGATTTGTTCTGTGAATTGGGCTTCTCCCTCACAGTCCCCAGGCGGACCGACAACGGTCTGGGTCCATTACACTCAGATGTGGACTCAGCTACTCCCTGCCTTGCACTGCATGCTGAACAGAGCCCAGCAGAACCGGTGCAGCCACTAGAGCCCTGGTCCACAGCCACACAGGACCCAGAGCCGGTCCCCATGAAGCACAAGTGTTCTTGAGTTGGAGCATCATCACAGGAGGGAGAGTGTGACTTTGTGGACGTGAGTACAGCCGGGGAATACAGCACAGAGAGTGAACACAGCACAGAAGGAGAACATGACACAGACAGCGAACACAACACGGAGGGAGAGCAGCGACCGGACTCGCCTCAGTTCCTCACCCAGCATGAGCCTCAGGGAGCCACTGCAGAGCTGCAGGAGATGGAGTCCGGATCGATCAGGAACCCTGGGACACAACAACCCGGTGCAGATTCTAACAACAACGATAGCGACACATCACCATGACCAGACTCCCCAGGTGAGAGGGAGAAAGGGCCGGACTACTTCCGAATCCACACTCAGCATCAGCCTCCAGTACCTACTGCAGTGACGCAGGATGAAGAGTCCGTGACCCACCAGGATGCAGCAGAACCACTACAACCTGACGGACGCCCCACGACAGATGCAAGAGCTGTGCCACCATGACCACAACACCATGTGCAGCCGAACAGGATGCCACTGGCAGTGATGGACTGAGTTTGGGGCCGCAGAACCGAACGACCGGACCCACAGTCAGCACCAGCACAGCCTCTACCACCACCGGCACCCATAAGGATCGTTACACAGCTGGGCCCAGCAACATTCCAGCTGGCAGATTGTTCGGTGGGGCACACCAACCATCTCCGTTGAGTCCAAGTAACAACTCTGGATGACAAGGATTCGCAGGAGTTGGCTCGCACAGTGTGGGACCCAGACTGGGGTTATGTGAGAGACAATCCCAGTCCGCTGGCCCCCACATGTTCAGGGGCACATCCGCCATGGGCTTGCTACAAGGCCCCACCAACTGGACTGTCTTCCTTATGGAAAAGAAGGAGAAACAAGGACTGTTTAGCTAGAGGCACGGCTGCCTATGGATAGTGGGAGAATAACCCACTCAGCCGGGGTGGATTACGCAGTGGTCTACCGAATAACCCTAGCTAGTTTTGGGTTTTGTGATGCCAGATTGTGGAGTGTTGATTTGGTCTTGCATGCTGTTCAGTTCAATTCAACTTTATTTTTATAGCACCATTTCACAACAACAGTCATCTCATAGCACTTTCAACTGTAGGGAAACCCCCACAATTGCAGAAAGACCCCAGCAATCAGGCGATCCCTGTGAGCAGCGCTTGGCGACAGTGGAGAGGAAAAACTCCCTTTTAACAGGAAGAAACCTCCAGCAGAACCAGGCTCAGGGAGGGGCAGTCATTTGCTGTGACTGGCTGGGGGGTGAGGGGATAGAGAAGAAGAAAAGAACAGACATAAAGAGAGTAAACATTAAAGGAGAGAAGCCAAGTACATTATTTGAGGTCACCCGGCAGTCTAAATCTATTAACAGCAAAAAAAGGGGGGGGGTTAAGAGACACAGGATCCCTCCCTAATCATAGGCTATATTGAAGAGGAAGGTTTTTACCCTATTCTTAAAAACAGAGATTGAGTCTGACTCCCGAACCCAGATTGGCAGCTGGTTCCACAGGAGAGGAGCTTGATAACTGAAGGCTCTGCCTCCCATTGTACTTTTGGAGATTCTAGGTATTACAAGTAATCCAGCATTTTGGGAGCGTAGTACTCTGTTAGAATGATAGGGAAATATCAGATCTTTTATATAAAAGGGGGCCTGATTATTAAGATCTTTGTAAGCGAGAAGAAGGATTTTAAATTTAATTCTAAACTCTATGGGAAGCCAATGAAGGGAGGCCAGAACCAGAGAGATATGATCTCTCTTTCTAGTACCTGTTAAAACTCTTGCAGCAGCATTTTGGATCAACTGAAGACTTTTTAAAGATGTTTTAGGACAACCTGATAATAACGAGTTACAATAATCTAATCTAGAGCTAACAAAAGCGTGGATCAGTTTCTCAGCATCACTCAGAGACAAGATTCTCCTAATCTTGGCAATATTACGCAGATGATAAAAGGCAGTCTTAGAACCAAATTTAATATGTGAATTGAAAAACAGATCTTGATCAAAAATAACTCCAAGGTTCCTCACAGAGCTATTAAGAGAAAGAGTAGCTGCATCCAAATTAAGAGTTTGACTTGGAAAGGTATTTCTAAGGTTTTTTGGACCAACAAGAATGACTTCAGTCTTATCTGGGTTTAATAGCAGAAAATTACAAGTCATCCAAGCTTTGATTTCGTCAAGACAGGCATTTAACTTGGCTAATTGATTAATATCATCAGGCTTCATTGACAGGTATAATTGTGTGTCATCTGCGTAACAATGAAAATGTATATCGTGCTTTCTAATGATGTTGCCTAACGGAAGCATATATAAACTAAAAAGAGTAGGGCCTAGCACAGATCCCCGTGGAACTCCATGACTGAGCTTAGAGTTGGAAGAAAATTCATCATTGATATGAACAAATTGAAGTCTATCGGACAAATAAGATCTAAACCACTGCAGCAAAGTTCTATTTAGTCCAGCATAGTGTTCTAATCTATCAAGTAGAATATTGTGATCGATAGTATCAAAGGCTGCACCAAGATCTAAAAGGACAAGTACAGAAACGAGTCCATTATCAGATGCGATCAGGAGGTCATTAGTGACCTTCACTAAGGCTGTTTCAGTACTATGATGAATTCTGAACCCAGATTGAAACTCTTCAAATAAACCATTTCCCTGGTCAAATAATTGCGTAGCAACAATGCTTTCTAATATTTTTGAAATGAAAGGCAGATTAGAGATTGGTCGATAGTCAGTTAAAACTCCTGGATCGAGCGTTCGGCTCTGTTTTGTCTGTGGGGGGGGGGGGGGGGTGAATGTGGTATAGTGAACCACAGGGTTAGATGGCACTGGCATCATGACGCAGCCATTTGGTGATGTCATCACGCCGAACCAATATAAGGGGAGAGTCGGCCATCTTGGCACTCTCTCTACTCATGGCAATATGGCAGTCAGCCCCATCAATAAGCCAGTACTGTAACTAATAACAGTTTTATATAATAAAGTTCATGTTCCAAGGCAGCACCGCTCTTTGTTGGTCATTCCAGGTTTCTGGACATAACAATAAGATAAGATAAGATAAGATAAGCCTTTATTAGTCCCACAACGGGGAAATTCCAGGATTGCAACAGCACAGGGATAGCAACACTCAGAGCAACAATCAGAAGGCAAGAAAAAAAAAACAAAAAAAAACAAGCAAGCAAGAGCAGCTAATAAACATATGTACGTATTACTATAAAATACTGTATATATATATACACACACACACAGACACACAGTGCAGAGCATTGTAGCTGGATGGAATAAATATATGAATATATGAACACAGTGCAGAGCATTGTAGCTAGATGGAATAAATATGTAAATATATAAACACCCACAGTACGGAGCATTGCAGCTAGGTGGAATAAATATGCAAGTATATAAACACACACAGTGCGGAGCAATGTAGCTAGATGGAATAATATGTAGATATATAAATATATAAACACCCACAGTACGGAGCATTGTAGCTAGATGGAATAAATATGCAAATATATAAACACACACAGTGCAGAGCATTGTTGCTAGATGGAATGAAACAGCATAACCGTCTACTTAGTTATCCTACATGGTATGATTATGTGCCCATACATATTCTCACCCTCCATAGCGACCGGTATGTTCCTACCATGTGATTGAGTTTCCATGTGATTGTCAGCCATGACAGCTCACTTCTTGGGGGCTGCCTTCTTAGCTTTAGCTTTGGCTGCTTTCTTAGGTGCAGCTTTCTTGGCAGCAGGGGTCTTCTTGGCCACTTTCTTTGGGCTCTTGGCAGCTTTCTTGGGGCTCTTTGGTGCCTTCTTGGCTGGGTCTAGTAGACAAGTTGAAGGCTTGGATGAGGAAATTACAGTATTTTATCCAACTCTAAAAGGTCAATTGGAGTAAAGTCATCCAAACATATATCAGTTGAAGGAGTTGTAGATGTTACTGTATTTAAGTTAATGGTGGGAAGAATCTGACTGATTTTACCTCTGATAGATGAAATTTTATTATTGAAAAAGTTCCTAAAGTCCTGACTAGTAAGCTCTAAGGGAATGCTAGGATTGACAGAGTCCTGACTCATTTTTGTCAGCCTGGCTACAGTGCTGAAAAGAAACCTGGGATTATTCTTGTTCTCTTCTATTAATGCAGAATAATGTTCTAGCTTAGATTTCATCTAATTTAGTGGAGCGCCATTTTCTTTCTCAGAATCAGAATCAGAATCAGAATCAGCTTTATTGGCCAAGTATGCACAACACAGACAAGGAATTTGACTTTGGCTAAAAACTTGCTCTCGTTGTTCAGGTGGAGGATTTCAATAAGGATTCAATGACAACAGAGTATGTACAGTAAATTACAGTCTGTCCACGTTTCTATAAAAGGATGCAAATATATACAGGAATATATGCAGTTATTTACTCAGACTAATCACACTTTGCAGAAATATATGAAAAAATATTGACGAGTTTGACGAGTCTTTTATTTGACGAGTCTTCTATTTTAAGCTGTGAGTTTCTGTGTTGAACCAAGGAGTTAGAAATCTCTGATTAGACTATTTATTTTTTAAAGGAGCCACCATGTCTACAGTCTGATGCAGAGAAGCTGATACAAAATAGGAAGCCTAACTTGTGTAGCAGGAGCAGGTGGACAGGTGTAGGTAGACAGGTGTAGTTGGATATCTGTGCTGTAGTTTGCTGATGATGTCACTGGGGCTGATGAAACTTCTGTAGGTGCAAAGGAAGGCCTCACAGAACAAGTCGTCTTCTGTTAAAACACAAAAATGCCTTTATTTAAAATATAGTATAGTACCAGTATATAGTACGGTATAGTACAATGTAGTACAATACGCTGGGTATCCACCGGCTGAACTATGTGCAGGTACCCAGCCAGGGGTTCTTGGGCAGGGAAGGAGGAACACATTTCCTCCATCCTTCAGTCATAGGTTAAATGACCAGTTTCTGAGGCAGCTGTGAGGGCAGTCCTTAAATGGAGGATACTGGTCAGCCGCTGTGCCCACCCCAGTGGATACACATTGCAGTTTCTGCACCTGTCCTTAATGCTGTTTTCTGGGAAGAGAGGGTGGTTTTAGAACTGCACACTCCACTGCCACCTTGATATTAATTGTGCAGGTGTCTTCCCCAATGACTGCTGCATCACATCAATAGCAGCCAAGGGGAGTGCAGATTTGTCACAAGTGACAACTCAATCCATCATCAGTATAGCATAGCATAGCACAGCATAGCATAGTATGGTATAGTGTAGTGTAGTATAGTAGAGTATTGTATAGTGTAGTATAGTATAGTATAGCACAGCACAACACAGCATAGCATATTGTAGTATAGTATAGTATAGTATAGTATAGTATAGTATAGTATAGTATAGTATAGTATAGCATACTGCAGTATAGTATAGTACAGTGTACTATATCATGGTATAGTACAGTGTAGCATAGTATTGTGTAGTATAGTATAGCACAGTGTACTATGGCACAGTACGGTATAATATAGTACAGTGTAGTAGAGTATAGCATGGAATAGTATAGTATAGTATTGTATATTATAGTGTAGTACAATGTAGCAGAGTACAGTAGAGCATGGAATAGTATAGTGTAGTACAGCGTAGCGAAGCATAGTGTAGTATAGTATAGTGTAGTGTATATTATACACAGTACGGTATAATATAGTACAGTGTAGTAGAGTATAGCAGGACAGTGTAGTGTACTGTATAGTACAGTGTACTATATCATGGTATAGTACAGTGTAGCATAGTATTGTGTAGTATAGTATAGCACAGTGTACTATGGCACAGTACGGTATAATATAGTACAGTGTAGTAGAGTATAGCATGGAATAGTATAGTATAGTATAGTATAGCATAGCATAGTATAGTACAGTACAGTACAGTATAGTATAGTGTAATATGGTATAGTATAGCACAGAATAGTACTGTATAGTTTAGCATAGTATAGTGTAGTATAGTCTGTCTGACTCCTGACTGGTTGAAATTGTGGCACATTTATAGCGCTGTGCCATGCCATGCGAGCGCACAGGTAAAGTTGAGCGTGAGGAGCGAGAGAAGTTGAGCGAGCAAGAGAGAGTGGATGTGAACAGAGCACAATTAAACACCTTGAGCGAGCAGAAAGGAAATCTGAGGAAAATAGATTGCTAGCGCATGCTTTATAATCTTAAGTTCTTGCAAAAAACACATTTTTGTGCTCAAAATGTCTAATTCCTCACTCAAAATCTCTAACTCCTTGCTCAAAATCTCCATTTGCTTGCACAAAAATAATGCCATACCATCACAGATGTCTTCAAAGGAGTCCTTAAAGTGCACTGGACAGACCACATTTCTAGCAACAAAATACGTGAGAGGACGGGTTCCTGCAAACTTGGCACTGTATAAAGTCATATTCGATCAGCTGCAATATTTCAGATGCCAGGCATTATGCAAGCAACAGAAAGCTGTGGAGAAACCTCATAAACACACTCAATGAGCAGGCAGACCCACAACAGTGGATTATGACCTTACTTAGTACAAGTGCAAGTAGCCTAGCTGAGCCTAACCTAGCATAGCATAGCATAGCATAGCATAGGTTCCAAGATTGTCATAGCCAGGAGTGGTGCTGGGGATAAGCTCCCAGCACTCAAAAAATGTTCCTTATGGCATGCGTCTCAAATAGCCTCTGACAACCAAGTCCAGCTCCTGGCCTGCTCATGTGGCTTAGCTTCTAAGCCCTGCGGAACTGCTTCTACTGACAGGAGAAGGGGCAAAGGAGAGTCTCTGGTGCCTTCAAACCAGATGCTTCGGGTAGGTGGGGTTCAACAACCTGAGAGGGTAGTCCATTTAGGGGAAGGAAAACCTCTGCTGCCTTGCGGCATACCCGGTCATGGGAAAGGCTTCGGGAGTCAACCTTGAGGTAAAATCTGGAGTTGGAGTCGGAGCCCCTAAGGCAGTCCATCGTTGATTTAAACTTTGTTCTGGCAGCCCCTGTGACAGCGCTGGTGCCAAACTTTAACAGCCTTGCTGTTCCTTTGGATCCATCACCAACGTGGAGAGGGGGACATGCTACATGGGCAACAGCCTGTCCTCCATATCACATTGCCCAGGCTAGCATCCAGCAACACTCACCAACACAAACTCACACCCTACACCCTGGAGAGGTCACTCCAGCTTTGCTTGCAGTGTCGACACAACATGGGAAACAACAGTTACCGGTTATAAGTCATTGCTTGATTGGCGTAGAGCTTGGCGTCAGGGGTTGCTCCCAACAGTGGGAGGGATCCTTAGATCTCATTGGACAACTACCGCCCACCTCAAGCTGGGCAGCCCGCAGCCATTGAGGTGTTGTTCCGCCATGGTCTGCCATCCTCATTGGGTGCATGGGGATTAGGAAACATCCAAGCAGCAGACGACAATCATCGCACCAGGAAACAAAACAAAACAATGAAAGAAACCAGCTTTGAAACTGGGATGTTGGAACATTTGGACAATGATGACCGGTCTTTCTGAAAACCTTCAGGACATCACTGACTCCAGGAAAACAGCTGTTACAAATGACGAGCTCAGGAGGCTGCATGTGGACATGGCCACCCTTCTGGAAACACGCCTTGCTGACTCAGGCATGCTGAAGGAGAAGAACTACACATTCTACCAGCAGGGGGAAGGCTCTGACAAACCAAGGGAGCATGGAGTCAGCTTTGCAGTGAGGAACAACCTGCTGAATATGGTAGAGCCAGGCAGCAATGGCACAGAGTGTCTCTTCACTCTTCACCTCAACACAACCAAAGGCCCAGTCACCCTTGTTAGCGTGTATGCCCCGACACTGTCTTCCACACTGGACACAAAGGATGAGTTCTACAAGAAGCTCGCATCCATCAAGCAGAATCAGAATCAGAATCAGAATCAGAAAAAGATTTATTGCCAAGTACATTAACAGATCACTGATAACATACAAGAGAATTTGACTTGACACAGTAATGAACCTGCATTTCCGTGCCGCGGCGCATCTGCAACGCGCCTGTCAGCAGGAGGGTACAGGTCGCATAAAGATGATACAATAGGAAGGAGCAAAAAAATCATTGATTCAAAATACTGGTTACATACTTAATCAATATTAAGAGTTCAAGGGAAAAAAAAGCTCAATGCACATATATTCGCTACACACAGAATTCACAGGACACAAGAGAGCAGTGTTATCTTTATTCAGTTCATGGATCAATGTGTGTGCGGTGTTGAGCAGTGTTGATGATAATAAGAGAGACCCAAGGACCCTTGGCAGAAGATGTTTTGTCTGTCTGGCGCCAGTCTTATCTGGCGCTGCAGCTGGCTGTCCAAGGCCTTGTGCTCATGATTTTGAAAAAACACAGTCTGCAGACAGCCAGGAGGAATTTTCATGGGGAATAATAATGCCAAATAGGACTGATCACAGAGAAGACTTGTATTTCTTCTGTAGATTCAGTACATTAATCCTTCATTGCGCAGCTTTGAATTCGTCGTGGAAAGACCTGAGCGAACCCATGATGTAATCCACCTTACGAGACAGTTCTCCAGTAGTCGCTATCAGGGTCTTCTCCAGTTTTTCAATTTGTTGGATGCACCTTGCCTGGCCAGCATTTTGATAGGTTGAATCCATCTTCAGCAATTTGCGGTAAACCAAGACAATTCCCGTCCCAATCAAAATTATCCCAATCACCAAGATTACGAAGATAAACAAATCTTCAATATCTTCGATAGAGAGATTAGAGAGACACAGCATTCTCCAAATACCTGTGTCTCGTAAATAGCCCGCTGGAGCCGTTCCTGCGGGGCAGACAGCTTCCCCCGGAGCACTTTTCCTTGTTGAAAAAATGTGTCAATTGTGTTCAAAGCCCCATCCCCAGCAAGGAGCAACTTGTTCTCCTGGGTGACTTCAATGCCAGAGTGGGTGCAGATCATGACTCATGGCCCTTTTGCCTTGAACAGTTTGGTGTGGGCAAAATGATTGAGAACAGCCAACAACTGCTTTAACTTTGCAGTTACCATGAATTGTGCATCGCCAACTCCTACTTCAGGACCAAGCCTCAGCACAAGGTCTCTTGGAGACACCCACACCCAAAGCACTGGCATCAGATAGATCTTATCCTGGTCAGGCGTGCCGCCATCAAGAACGTCCTCCACACACACTCTTACCACAGTGTGGACTGCAACACAGATCACTCCTTGGTCTGCTGCAAGATCAGGCTACAGCCAAAGAGGATCCACCACTCATAGAAACAAGGGAACCCCCGCACTGATGTCAGCAAGATGTCTCAACCAGACCTTGTGGAAAAGTTTGCAGAGACCTTCGAGAAGGAAATGCAAACCTCACAGCCCAGAGACTCTGCCACAGAGAAGTGGAAAGTACTGCAGGACACCATGCACCACACCGCCATGGCTACCTTTGGGAAGAAGTCCTCCAAGTCTCATGGCTGGTTTGGGGCCAAGTCCACAGAGATGACTCCCATCACCAAAGCCAAGCATGCCACCCTTACCGAGTATAAGCGATTACCCAGTGAGAAGAGCCTGCAGATTGCCAGGGCTGCCAGGAGCAAGGCTCAGCAGACTGCGAGGCATTGTGCCAACAAATACTGGACAGAGCTCAGTGAAGAAATCCAGACAGCTGTTGCTACCAGCAACATTAGAGGGATGTACCATGGCGTCAAGAAGGTGCTTCGGCCAGTCCAGAGCAAGACAGGTCCCCTCAAATCTTCCACTGGGGTAGCAATTACAGACAAGGGCCAACAGATGGAGAGATGGGTGAAGCACTACTCCGACCTCTACTCCAGACAGAACACAGTGTCCCCCACAGCTCTTGACACCATCGAGTGTATGACAATCATAGAGGAGCTGGATGTAGAGTCAATCGTAGAGGAACTCAGGAAGGCCATCGACAGCTTGGCCTTAGGCAAAGCTCCAGGAAGCGATGGGATTCCCCCGGACCTGATCAAACACTGCAAGACTACCCTCCTGCTCCCATTGCATGAAGTCATCTGTCAGTGCTGGCAAGAAGGGGCTGTACTACAGGACATGAGGGACTCCAAGATCATCACCCGCTATAAGAACAAGAGCCAAAGAAGTGACTGTGACAATTACAGAGGCATCTCTCTACTCAGCATCGTCAGCAAAGTCTTTGCTTGGGTCATTTTGATCCGCCTGCAGAAGTGGGCAGAACACATCTACCCAGAGTTGCAGTGTGGCTTTCGTGCCAAGAGATCAACAGTAGACATGGTCTTTTCCCTCTGCCAACTCCAGGAGACGTGCAGAGAACAGCAGATGCACCTGTATGTCGCCTTCAAAGATCTCACTAAGGCATTCGACCTCGTCAGCAGAGACGGCCTGTTCAAGATTCCCCCAAAGACAGGCTGCCCACCAAAGCTGCAGAGCATGATTGAGTCTTTTCACTGACATGAAAGGGACTGTGCAGTTCAACAGGAGTTCCTCCGACCCCTTCAGCATCTGCAGTGGCGTCAAACAAGGCTGCGTCCTTGCTTCCACACTCTTTGAGATATTCTTCACCATTCTCCTAAAACATGCCTTTGACACTGCAACTGAAGGAATTTACCAATGCACAAGGTCAGATGGCAGGCTGTTCAACCTTGCCTGCCTCAGAGCCAAGATGAAGGTTCGCCAAACGCTCATCAGAGACATGCTGTTTCCTGACGATGCAGCAATTGCAGCACACACCCAACAGGAGCTGCAGACACTGATGGATCACTTCTTACAGGCCTGCAAGGATTTTGGACTTACCATTAGCCTGAAAAAGACCAATGCCCTGGGACAACACGCTGAATCACAACCTGCCATCACCATTGATGACTATGAACTTGATGTTGTCCATCACTTCACCTACCTTGGCTCTACTATAATCGATAATCTCTCCCTTGACACAGAAATAGATAGGAGGATCGGGAAAGCAGCTACAGCACTCGCTCACCTCCCAACAAGAGTGTGGACAAACTCCAAGCTGTCTGTGAAGACCTAAATGGCAGTGTATAACACCTGTGTCATCAGCACACTGCTGTACGGCAGTGAATCATGGACAACATATGCCAGACAGGAGAAGTGACTCAACACTTTCCATCTGCAAAGCATCTGCCACATCCTGGGCATATCCTGGCAGGACAGGGTAACCAACGCAGATATTTTGAATTGCATGGGACTTCCCAGCATGTTCACTCTCCTCAGACAGCGCAGATGCCACTGGCTAAGCCATATTCACCGCATGGCCATTGGACGAATCCCAAAGGACATCCTGTATGGAGAACTGCCATCTGGAAAGAGATCCATTGGTCGCCCCCGCTCCGGTACAAAGATGTCGCTAAGAGAGACATGAAGGCCACTGACACAAACACAGAGACCTGGGAGAGCCTAGCAGGTGACAGTGCAAAGTGGAAAGGGACCCTGAAGCAACACCTGAAATCAGGGAAGGAGAAAATGATGACCACTGCTGCAGGAAAACGAGCACACAGGAAGAAAAGCAACAGCTCCAACAGACCAGAGACTACACACAGGTGTGACCTTTGTGATAGAGACTGCCACTCCCGCATTGGTCTATTTAGCCACAGACGATGATGCACCAGGCGAGCAGACAACCAGAACTAGGATGCTTCACCCATGGTCAACCCTGACCGACAGAGGCCTAAGAAGTATAGTATAGTATAGTATAGTATAGTATAGTATAGTACTGAACCCAGCCATAGGGGGTGCAGCAGCAAGTGTACTCCTAGTGCCGGTCCCAAGCCCGGCTAAATGGGGAGAGTTGTGTCAGGAAGGGCATCTGACATAAAACCTTCATCAAATCAAACATGTGGATCGTAATGAATGAGACTTTCATACCAGATCGGTCGAGGACCGGGTTAACAACGACTGCCACCGGTGCTGTTAACTGACAGGGTGCTAGTGGAAATTGGGCTACTGTTGGTCAAAGATGGAGGAGTAGAGCGGGAAGGCATGTTAGGAGGGAGAGAGAGAAAAGGAAAGGCAGAAACATGGAGGTGAGAGTAGGGACGTTAAATGTAGGGACTATGACTGGTAAAGGCAGAAAGTTGGCTGATATGATGGAGAGAAGAAAGGTAGATATACTGTGTGTTCAAGAAACCAGATGGAAGGGAAGCAAGGCTAGGAGCATTGGAGGTGGATTTAAACTGTTCTACCATGGTGTAGATAGGAAGAGAAATGGAGGAGGAGTAATCTTGAAGGGAGAGTATGTGAAGAGTGTTTAGGAGGTAAAGAGGGACTCAGACAGAATCATGAGTTTGAAGCTAGAAGTCAAAGGTGTGATGTTTAATGTTGTCAGTGCGTATGCCCCACAAGTTGGTTGTCAGGTAGAAGAGAAAGAGGAATTCTGGAGTAAGTTGGATGAAGTGGTAGAGAGTGTTTCCAGGGGGAGAGAGTGGTGATTGGAGCGGACTTTAATGGACAAATAGGTGAAGGGAACAGAGGTGATGAGGAGGTCCTGGGTAGATATGGTCTTAAGGAGAGAAATGTGGAAGGACAGATGGTTGTGGATTTTGCTAAAAGGATGGAAATGGCTGTGGTGAACACATACTTCAAGAAGAGAGAGGAAGACAGGGTGACTTACAAGAGTGGAGGAAGGTGCACACAGGTGGACGACATCTTATGCAGAAGGAGAAACCTGAAAGAGAAAGGAGACTGCAAGGTGGTGGAAGGGGAGAATGTAGCTAGACAGCATCAGATGGTAGTCTGTAGGATGACTTTGGAAAGCAAGAAGAGGGAAACAGTGAAGGCAGAGCCAAAGATTAAGTGAGGGAAGGTACAGAAGGAAGAAGGTTGCATAGAGTTCAGGAAGGAGCTGATACAGGCTCTGGGTGGTAGGGAAGAATTCCCAGATGACTGGGAAAGTATGGCAAAAGTATTGAAGGAAATGGGAAGAAAGGAATGTGGTGTATCCAGTGGACAAAGGAAGGAAGACAAGGAGACCTGGTGGAGGAATGAGGAGGTGCAGGAAAGTATCCAAAGGAAGAGGTTAGCAAATAAAAAGTGGGATAGTCAGGGAGATGAAGAAAGTAGACAGGAGTACTTGGAATCTGGGTGCATGGCAAAGAGAGAGGTGGCAAAGGCAAAGGAAAAGACAAATAGTAAGTTGTATGAGAGGCTGGACACTAAGGAAGGAGAAAAGGACTTGTACCGACTGGCTAGACAGAGAGATGGAGCTGGAAAGGATGTACAGCAGGTTAGGCTGATTAAGGACAGAAATGGTAATGGACTAGCAAGTGATGATAGTGTGTTGAGAAGGTGGAAGGAGAACTTTGAAGAGCTGATGAATAAAGAAAATGAGAGAGAGAGGATGATGGATGAAGGAAAGATGGTGAACAAGGAAGTCCTGAGGATCATCAAGGCAGAAGTGAGGGCAGCTTTGAAGAGGATGAAGAATGGAAAGGTGGCTGGTCCAGATGACATACCTGTGGAGGTATGGAGATGTTTAGGAGAGATGGCAGTGGACTTTTAACCAGATTGTTGAACACAATCTTGGAGAGTGAGAGGATGCCTGAGGAGTGGAGAAGAAGTGTTTTGGTGCCAATTTTCAAGAAACAAGGTGATGCTCAGAGCTGTAGTAACTACAGAGACATAAAGTTGATCAGCCACACCATGAAGATATGGGAAAGAGTTGTTGAAGCCAGGTGAAGAGGAGAGGTGACAATCAGTGAGCAGCAGTACGGTTTCATTCTAAGAAAGAGTACTACAGACACAATGTTTGCTCTAATGTCAGGGGTTTGATTCCCACTCTGTCTGCAGTCTGCACATCCAAGTGTCCTTGAGCCAGACACTGAACCCCCATTTGCTCCTGGTTGGTCAGGCCAGAACCTATGCATGGCAGCTCCACCACCATCAGTGTGTGAATGTGTGGATAGCAGGATCTGTAAAGCATTTTGGCCATCCAGAAATGAGTAAAAACCGTTATATAAGTGAACGTCATTTACCATTTAAGAGTGCTGATGGAGAAGTACAGAGAAGGTCAGAAGGAGTTGCTCTGTGTCTTTGTGGATCTAGAGAAAGCAGATGATAGGGTGCCAAGAGAGGAAGTGTGGTACAGTATGAGGAAGGCAGGAGTGGCAGAGAAGTACGTGAAGGTGGCGCAGGACATGTATGAGGATAGCGAGACGGTAGTGAGGCGTGGTGTAGAAGTGACAGATGGGATCAAGGTGGGGGTGGGGTTGCATCATGGATCAGCTCTGAGCCCCTTCTTGTTTGCCATGGTGATGGACAGGCTGATAGATGAGATCAGGCAGGAGTCTCTGTGGACCATAATGTTTGCAGACGACATTGTGATCTGCAGTGAGAGTAGGGAGCAGGTGGAAGAGAACCTGGAGAGATGGAGGTAAGCTCTGGAGAGAAGAGGAATGAAAGTCAGTAGAAGCAAGACAGAATACATGAGTGTGAATGAGAGGGAGGCAGGTGTAATGGTGAAGATGGAAGGAGTAGACGTAGTGAAAGTAGATTAGCTTAAATTCCTGGGCTCAGCCATCCAAAGCAATGGAACATGCACAAGAGAGGTGAAGAAGAGAGTGCAGGCAGGGTGGAGTGGGTGGAGACGAGTGTCAGGGATGATCTGTGACAGAAGGATAGCAGCCGCTGACCAAAGGACAGTAGTAGTAGTAGTAGATTAGTTTATTTGACAGGGACAGTGTGTTGCACATAGAGTGTATAGCTATTAGCTAATTTGACAGGAGGTGGAGCTGGAGGTGGCAGAGTTGAAGATGCTTAGATTTTCTTTGCGAGTGATAAGGAGGGAAACAATTAGAAATGAGTGCAGATATGTGAAAAAATTAGGACACCCTGTATAAGCCTGTGTGATTTTTTTTACCATATTTGGACATATCGATATTTGATATCAGTGTTAAAAAAATATTGGGAGATTCATGTAATACAACTAAACAATTAAAAATTAATTAAAGACTTTTTTCAAATTTTCTGTAAAATGTAATTCTAAACAAATAGTGAGGAAAAAATTAGGATACCCCCATCTTTTTTAAGACACCCCCACAGTCATTCCTACTTAAAATGACTAAAATAAATGTTTTAAAAATACAAATAAAAACAAAATCAAGGTTAGACATACATATGTGAACATTTCTTAATAAAGATCTGAATATTTAATGGAGTGTCCTAATTTTTTCACATGACTGTATATCAGAGGGACAGCTCAGGTTGAGTGGTTTGGAGACAAAGTAAGAGAGTCAAGGCTGAGATGGTTTGGACATGTGCAGAGGAGGGATGGTGGAGATATTGGACAAAGGATGTTGAAGATGGAACTGCCAGGCAGGAGGAGAAGAGGAAGACCACAGAGAAGATTGATGGATGTAGTGAAGGAGGACTTGGAGGGGTTGGTGTTACAGAGGAAGCTGGAGGGATGGAGGCAGATGATCCACTGTGGAGACCCCTGAAGGGAGCAGCTGGAAGAAGAAGAAGAAGAAGAAGAAGAAGAAGAAGAAGAGAAGAAGAGAAGAAGAAGAAGAAGAAGAAGAAGAAGAAGAAGAAGAAGAAGAGTAGTGTTGTGTAGTGTTGCATAGCATAGTGCAGTATATAGTAGTCTGGTATATTGCACGTATGGCAGTTTATATTTAGTCCAGAAGACTGAAGCTTTCCTAAAACATCCAGAACAAACTGGAAATTATATTTTAAAGTAGAAGTTCTCTAGATGACAAACCTGTTATGGTGCTGGACTCAGTGGCGTAGACCAGGAGAACATCAGGAGATGCCGCCTTCACATCTGGCCCCTCCTCCTCCTGAGACAAAGGTCAGAGGTCAACAAAGAGTGTCAGTTATATTTATTTTTTTTTATTTTATGTATTGATTTATTTAGCAGGGACAGTGCACATTAATGATGTTTTGTAAATGTGCCGGAACTAGCAAAAGGCTATTTTTCATCTGTAGTCCCTGGACTGATGTTACAAGTCACGCAAAAAGTAAAAACAAATGAGTATAGAATTACAAGAAATATGGAAGGAAACAACAGAAAAACTGGCCTTAATATGAAAACTTATTAGAACATCCTTATATGTATTATAGACTATTGTCACTATTGTTGCTTTGACTTCAGTTTTAATGAAAATTTTCCCGAAAATGATTAAGCGGAAGAAGATGGATGGATGGTCAGATGTGAGGTCCTAAAGCAGACTGAACATGCATTGGATCCTCTGCAGTTTGCCTATAGGCCTCACAGAGGAGTGGAGGATGCCACTGTCACTCTGTTTGACATGCTTTTTAAACATCTGGATTTTAATGAGACACTCGCCAGGCTTTTATTTGTGGACTTTTCCTCCACCTTTAATACAATCCAACCTCATATCTTAGCTAAAAGGCTCCTGCAACAATTTGATTTGAGCAATAATCTGGTGGGTTGGATTCTGGATTTCTTAACCAGCAGGACACAGAGAGTAAGGGTCAATGGTACATTGTCTGACCTAAAGTGCTCTTCTACTGGCTCTCCTCAGGGGTGTGTGTTGTCACCACTACTCTTCATCCTGTACACAAACATGTATCGGAGCAGACATGACAACAGACACATCATAAAGTATGCTGATGACTCAGTTATTGTCAGTCTCCTCCAGGATGGTGAGAGTGGCCACAGCCCAGTAGTTGATGACTTTGTTCACTGGTGTGAGGATTCCTACCTGCAGCTGAATACAACAAAAACTAAAGATATGATTATTGACTTTAGGAGGAAAACTCCCAGGCACAAAGTCACCGTACTAAAAGGTCAGACCACCGAATGTGTACAATCCTACAAATATCTTGGGACGATTATTGATAGTAATTTAAACTTTGAAGAGAACTGTGAAAGGGTGTGCAAAAAGGGTCAGCAACATTTGCATTGCTTGAGAAAACTTGCACGCTTCCAAGTTGACCGAACCATAATGACAATGTTTTATCGGGCTTTTATTGAATCTGTTTTATCCTTTTCTTTCGTGTCATGGTTTGGTCAGATAAAACTGAAACAGAGGAAATCCTTGGATCAGGTAGTTAGATGGTCCAGTCGTTTGCTTGGTGAGTCACAGCTGAGCCTGACATCCCTGTACACCAGACAGGTACAGAGGATGGCTGCCTCCATTTTAAATGATGACTCCCACCCTTTGCACTGCAACTTTCAGCTTCTTCTCTCAAGACGGAGGTTTGCTGTCCCAAAAAGTAGAACCCAGCGCTACAAAAACAGCTTTGTTCCTGCTGCTGTCAAAGAGTTGAACAAGCTGTAAAAATATATTGCACATACTTTAGTTACCTATTTATTAATTTCATTTCATATTTACTTATTTTTGTAGGTTTTTATTTGGGTTCTAAATCTTTTATTGGGTTTTAGACTTTTGAGTTTTTAACCTCTTTGACTAGTCTTTAACTTTCCAATATGACCCTTCTCTCTTACATCTTTATTTTTCTCTCATCTCTTTGTCTTTATATCCTGATTGATGGAGCCTTGAGTATTTTTATCATGTTTATAGTCAGCTTCATGTGTGCCTGTGTTTGTGTTCATGTTAAATGTAATTGTGGATTGTAAATATGGATGTCACCTGACTGCAAAACAAATCTACCTAAGGGTACAAATAAAGGAACCTGAACCTGAAAAACAGGCAATTAAGATATTTAACATTTAAAACATGCAACAAACAGTACAAAAAAAAAAAGTACAAATCATGCAAGACAATAAGATGAGAAATGGTGGTGTTAGTTAAAATATGAGCCAAGTTAAAAAAAAAAATACAGTCTTCTTCTTCTTCTTCTTCTTCTTCTTCTTCTTCTTCTTCTTCTTCTTCTTCTTCTTCTTCTTCTTCTTCTTCTTCTTCTTCTTCTTCTTCTTCTTCTTCTTCTTCTTCTTCTTCTTCCAGCTGCTCCCTTCAGGGGTCTCCACAGCGGATCATCTGCCTCCATCTCTCCCTATCCCTTCATCTTCCTCTGCAACACCAACCCTCTCCATGTCCTCCTTCACTACATCCATGAATCTTTCAAAGATTCAAAAGCTTTATTCTCATGTGCACAGTTAAGAAATGCTACAAATTATTTGATAAGTAGCAGCAGAGATGACATGGACATCAGACAGGTGAGACTATATCTACTATACAGGTGAGCAGTGTGCAAATTTAGCAGCCAGTGTGTGAGTTCCTATATGCAAAGCTGTGTTACAGAGTTTTGGGCGTTGTTGTCTGTTCATCAGTCTTATGGCAGTGGGAAAGAAGGAGTTCTTCAGTCTGGTTGTCCTGCATTTTACACTTCTGTACCTCCGACCTGAGGGTAGACGTGTGAACAGTCTGTGTTGGGGTGTGTGGGATTCTGGAGGATGGCATCAGCTCCCCTCTGGACTCTGTAGTGGTAGATGCTCTGCAGAGGTGGGAGTGGAGTCCTGATGATCTTATCGGCTGTCTTCACCACTCTCTGCAGGCGTTTGCGCTCCAGGGCAGTGGTGTTTCCGTACCACACAGTGATGCAGTTGGTCAGGATGCTCTCAATGATGCAGCTGTAGAAATTGTTGAGCATCCTGGGGGACATGCCAAACTTCTTCAGCCTCCTCAGAAAGTACAGCCGCTGTTGAGCTCTCTTGACCAGCTCTGTGGTGTTGTGTGTCCACTTAAGGTCCTCACTGATGTGGATGCCCAGGTATTTAAAGCTGCTCACCCTCTCCACCTCAAGCTTCCAGATGAACAGCGGCCGATGGAGTCTCCTCCTCCCTTTTCTCATGTCCACTATCATCTCCTTTGTTGTGTCTGTGTTGAGGGTGAGGTTGTTGTCCTCACACCATGACACCAGGCTGGCCACCTCCCTCCTGTAGGATGCTTCATCATCACCAGTGAAGCGTCCTATCACTGCTGTGTCATCTTCAAACTTTAGGATGATATTGTCTTTGTGGGAGGTAACACAGTCATGGGTGAAGAGGCTGTAGAGGATGGGGCTGAGAACACAACTCTGTGGGACACCTGTGTTTGTGATGATGCTGGCTGAGGTCCTGTTACTCATCCTGACACACTGAGGCCTGCCAGTCAGAAAGTCCAGTAGCCAGTCACAGAGGGTGGGGTGCAGGCCAAGTGAAGACAGTTTGTTGGTGAGTTTGTGGGGGATGACCATGTTGAAGGCGGAGCTGTAGTCGACAAAGACCATCCTGATGTAGGAGTCTTAATCTTCCAGGTGGGAGAGAGAATAATGGAGTGCTGCAGCAATGGCATCCGTGGTGGACCTGTTGGGCCAGTAGGTGTACTGCAGGGGGTCCAGGGTATCTGGTGTGCTGTCATGAATGATGGCCAGCACCACTCTCTCTAAGCACTTCATGATGACTGGAGTGCGTGCTACCAGTCTGTAATCATTCAGACAGGTTGGCGGGCTCCTTCTGGGGAGAGGGATAATGGCTGTCGTTTTGAAGAAGGAGGGGACTATGTTCTAGTTGAGAGAGAGGTTGAAGATTGCTGTGAGAACGTTGGTCAACTCTGCAGCGCATGCTCTGAGGACCCGCCCAGGTATGTTTTCTGGTCCGGCTGCCTTGCGGGGTTGATATTCCTCAGTGTTTTGTTTACCTGGCCTGGTGAGAATCTTAGTGTGTGTGTGTGTGGGGGGGGGGTGCGTCAGTGTGTGTCTTCTTCTCTGTGCTGTAGCTGGTGGTTTTGAAGCAGGTGTAAAAGATGTTGAGATCATCCAGCAGGCTGTCTGTGGAGCTCGTGGTGCTGCTGTTGGTCCTCTTGTAGTCTGTGATGTGTTGCAGGCCTTGTCACATGCGCCCCAGGTCAAGAGTGGAGTAGAGGCTGTCCAGCTTTTCTCTGTACTGCCTCTTGGCTGTTGTTATAGCCTTTCTCAGTCCATATTTTGCAGCCTTGTACTCAACCTCACGGCCTGATTTAAATGCACGAGAGCGAGTACGCAGCATCTGACGTACCTGACTGCTGATCCAGGGCTTCTGGCTGGGGAACTTCCTGACCTGTATGGAGGGTATGATGGTATCAACACACGTGCCGATGTACACAGTCACATATTCAGCATAGTCCTGTATGTTTACAGAAGAGTCCTCTTGAGTGGCTGCAGCTTTAAACACATCCCAGTCTGTGCAGGCAAAACAGTCTTGCAGGATGTTCTCAGTCTCTTGAGTCCAGTGTTTAATTTGCTTAATAACTGGGTTTGTTTGTTTCACCTTTTGTCTGTAGGCTGGGTACCTAAACAGGGAGATGTGATCTGACTGTCCGAAGTGGGGGTGGGGTGCCGCTCTGTAGGCGCCACGTATGTTGGAATAAACATGATCCATTGAGCTTTTATCGCGGGTGGGAATGTCCACATGCTGGTAATATTTGGGGAACCTCCCACTTGAGGTGTTTTGGGCACGTCCCACTGGGAGGAGACCCCGGGGCAGACCCAGGACTCGGTGGAGAGACTATGTCTCCCAGCTGTTCTGGGAACGCCTTGGTATCCTCTCTGAAGAGCTGGAGCAGGTGGCTGGGGAGAGGGAAGTCTGGGCTTCTCTGCTTGAACTGCTGCCTCCGCGACCCGGACCTCCAGAAAAGCGGTAGAAGATGGATGGATGGATGGATGGATGGATGGATGGATGGATGGATGGATGGTCTGTAAATTGCACTGGTTAAAGTCGCCAGCAACAATAAAAACAGCATCAGTATGTTTTGTCTCTGCTGCGTTGATGACGTCATGGGGTTTGTTTAGCGCTACTGTGTAGTGGCTCTGTGGACAGATGTATACAGCAGCCAAAAACACAGCGGTAAATTCCCTCGGGAGATGATAGGGACGGCATTTCAGCAGTAAAAGCTCCACACTGGGTGAGCAGTGCTTGTTAACAGTTTGTACATCTCCACACCACGAGTGGTTTATAAATACACACACAGCCCCACCCATCGTCTTACCAGAGTCTCCTGTTCTGTCTGCCCGGTGTGTTGAGTGTGTCTGTAGCTGAATAGCGCTCTCCGGGACTCTGTCTGAAAGCCAGGTCTCACAGAAAATTAGTGCACAGCACTCTCTTGTCTCCCGCCGGTCTTCAATCCTTGCTCTTAGTTTGTCCAGCTTATTTTCCAAAGACCGAACGTTTGCAATTAAGAGACTGGGGAGCGGTGGCCAGCTGGAGCGAGCCTTTAGCCTAGCATGTAGCCCTCCTCTCTTGCCTCGCCTTCGGCGCCGTTGACACCACCTCCAACATGCTCACTTGGGGACAGCATGATCATGCGGGCTCGGTGCTTCGGGGCCTTCCTGGGGGTGCTGATAGTTACCGCGGGCGCAGACAATGCATTGCAGGTAAGGTGGTATAAAGCCAGTAAACTCCGTGTGGCTGCTTGACTTGGCGATATCCAGTAGTGTTTGTCGGTCGCATGTTAGCAGTGCATGACCTCCATGCACTGTAGAAAGAACAGCAACTATGCAAAAAAGAAGAAAATTCAGCATTCGGGAGTGGAATGAGCAAAGACATTCGCCAACGGTGGGCACCATCTTGAATCTTCTCTGTGGCCTTTTTCTTTTCCTCCTGCCTGGCAGCTCCATCTTCAACATTCTTTGTCCAATATATCCACTATCCCTCCTCTGCACATGTCCAAACCATATCAGCTTTGCCTCTCTGACTTTGTCTCCAAACTGCTCAGCCTGATCTGTCCCTCTGATATACTCATTTCTAATCTTGTCCCTCCTAGTCACTCCCAATGAAAATCTTAGCATCTTCAACTCTGCCACCTCCAGCTCCATCTCCTGTCTTTTAGTCAGCACCACTGTCTCCAAACCATACATCATAGCAGGTCTCACTACCATCTTGTAAATCTTCCCTTTCTCTCTAGCTGCTACCATTCTGTCACAAATCACCCCTGACACTTGTCTCCACCCACTCCATCCTGCCTGCACTCTCTTCTTCACCTCTCTTGTGTATTTTCCATTGCTTGGATGGTTGACCCCAGGTATTTAAACTCATCTACTTTCACAATGTCTACTCCTTCCATCTCCACCATTACACCTGCCTCCCTCTCATTCATACTCATGTATTCTGTCTTGCTTCTACTGACTTTCATTCCTCTTCTCTCCAGAGCATACCACCACCACTCCAGGTCCTCTTCCACCTGCTCCCTACTCTCACTGCAGATCACAGTGTCGTTTGCAAACCTCATGGTCCATGGAGACTCCTGCCTGATACTTTTCTGCCACTCCTGACTTTCTCATACAGTACCACACTGCCTCTCTTGGCACCCCATCATCTGCTTTCTCTAAGATCCACAAAGACACAGTACAACTCCTTCTGACCTTCTCTATACTTCTCCATCAGCACTCTTAGAGCAAACATCGCATCTGCAGTACTCTTACTTGCCATGAAACCGTACTGCTGCTCACTGATTGGCACCTCTCCTCTTCACCTGGCTTCAACAACTCTTTCCCATATCTTCATAGTGTGGCTGATCAGCTTTATGCCTCTGTAGTTACTACAGCTCTGAGCATCACCTTTGTTCTTGAAAATTGGTACCAAAACACAGCTCCACTACTTGGGCATCCTCTCACTCTCCAAGATTTTGTTAAAAATCAAAGCTCAAAGCTTAGTCATGGAGTTCCACAGGGATCTGTGCTTGGCCCTACTCTTTTTAGTTTATATATGCTTCCGTTAGGCAACATTATTAGAAAGCACTGTATACATTTTCACTGTTATGCAGATGACACACAATTATACCTGTCAATGAAGCCAGATGATACTAATCAATTAGCCAAGTTAGAAGCCTGTCTTAAGGAAATCAAAGTTTGGATGACTTGTAATTTCCTGCTATTAAATTCAGATAAGACTGAAGTCATTCTTGTTGGTCCAAAAAACCTTAGAAATTCCTTTCCAAATCAAACTTTCAGTTTGGATGCAGTTACTCTTTCTCTTAATAGCTCTGTGAGGAACCTTGGAGTTATTTTTGATCAGGATTTGTCCTTCAATTCACATATTAAATTTGTTTCTAAGACTGCCTTCTATCATTTGCGTAATATTGCCAAGATTAGGAGCATCTTGTCTCAGAGTGATGCTGAGAAGCTGATCCACGCTTTTGTTAGCTCGAGATTAGATTATTGTAATTCTTTATTATCAGGCTGTCCTAAAACATCTTTAAAAAGTCTTCAGCTGATCCAAAATGCTGCAGCAAGAGTTTTAACAGGTACTAGAAAGAGAGATCATATCTCTCCGGTTCTGGCCTCCCTTCATTGGCTTCCCATAGAGTTTAGAATTAAGTTTAAAATCCTTCTTCTTACTTACAAAGCTCTAAACAATCAGGCTCCTTTTTATTTAAAAGATCTGATACTACCGTATCATCCTAACAGAGCACTATGCTCCCAAAATGCAGGTTTACTTGTAATACCTAGAATCTCCAAAAGTACAATGGGAGGCAGAGCCTTCAGTTATCAAGCTCCTCTCCTGTGGAATCAGCTGCCAATCTGGATTCGGGAGTCAGACTCGATCTCTGTTTTTAAGAATAGGGCTAAAACCTACCTTTTTGATATAGCCTACAATTAGGGAGGGATCATGTGTTTCTGAACCCTCCCTTAGTTATGCTGCTAATAGGTTTAGTCAGCCGGGGGACCTCCAGTAATGCACTGGGCCTCACTCCTTTCCTCACTCTCTATGAAATTTTTTTTTTTTTTGCTGGTCATTAACATTTGTTTGTTCTCTCCCATAGATTGAGTCCCCATCGTGCTGTTTGCTCTCTACATGTCTGTTCTTTTCTTCTTCTCTGTCCCCTCACCCCTCAGCCAGTCGCAGCAGATGACTGCCCCTCCCTGAGCCTGGTTCTGCTGGAGGTTTCTTCCTGTTAAAAGGGAGTTTTTCCTCTCCACCGTCGCCAAGTGCTTGCTCACAGGGGATCGCCTGATTGCTGGGGTCTTTCTGCAACTGTGGGGGTCCTCCCTACAGTTGATAGTGCTATGAGATGACTGTTGTTGTGAAATGGCGCTATATAAATAAAGTTGAATTGAATTGAATTGAATTAAACAATCTGGTTAAAAAGTCCACTGCCATCTCTCCTAAACATCTCCATACCTCCACAGGTATGTCATCTGGACCAACCGCCTTTCCATTCTTCATCATCTTCAAAGCTGCCCTCACTTCCGCCTTGCTAATCCTCAGGACTTCCTTGTTCACCATCATTCCTTCATCCATCCTCCTCTAGCTCTCATTTTCTTTATTCATCAGCTATTCAAAGTTCTCCTTACACCTTCTCAACACACTTGTCATTTGTTAGCACATTACCATTTCTGTTCTTAATCAACCAAACCTGCTGTACATCTTTTCCAGCTCCATCTCTCTGTCTAGCCAAGTCCTTTTCTCCTTCCTTAGTGTCCAGCCTCTCATACAACTCACTATATGCCTTTTCCTTTGCCTTTGCCACCTCTCTCTTTGCCATGCGCCTAGATTCCAAATACTCCCGTCTACTTTCTTCATCTCCCTGACTATCCCACTTTTTCATTGCTAACCTCTTCCTTTGGATACTTTCCTGTACCTCCTCATTCTTCCACCAAGTCTCCTTGTTTTCCTTCCTCGGTCCACTGGATACACCACATACCTTTCTTCCCGTTTCCCCCAATACTTTTGCCATACTTTCCCAGTCATCTGGGAATTCTTCCCTACCACCCAGAGCCTGTATCAATTCCTCCCTGAACTCTATGCAACCTTCTTCCTTCTGTAACTTCCCTCACTTAATCTTTGGTTCTGCCTTCACTGTTTTCCTCTTCTTGCTTTCCAAAGTCATCCTACAGACTACCATCTGATGCTGTCTAGCTACATTTTCCCCTGCCACCACCTTGAAGTCTCCTATCTCTTTCAGATTTCTCCTTCTGCATAAGATGTAGTCCACCTGTGTGCACCTTCCTCCACTCTTGTAAGTCACCCTATGTTTCTCTCTCTTCTTGAAGTATGTGTTCACCACAGCCATTTCCATCCTTTTAGCAAAATCCACAACCATCTGTCCTTCCCCATTTCTCTCCTTAAGACCAAACCTACCAAGGACCTCTTCATCACCTCTGTTCCCTTCACCTATATGCCCATTAAAGTCCGCTCCAATCACCACTCTCTCCCCCTGGGAACACGCTCTACCACTTCATCCAACTTACTCCAGAATTCCTCTTTCTCTTCTACCTGACATCCAACTTGTGGGGCATACGCACTGACAACATTAAACATCACACCTTTGACTTCTAGCTTCAAACTCATGATTCTGACTGAGTCCCTTTTTACCTCCTGAACACTCTTCAAATCAAATCAAATCAAATCAAATCAAACTTTATTGTCATATTGCTGTACATACAACTGTAGTGCAGGCAAGATGAAATTGCGTTTCTCTCGGCATCCATATAAGAAGCAGCATGATTTAAGACACACTCCCACATAGCTCCCCCCCACCCCCACCCCCCTATCCATTCACACATCCCTGAGACATACTTGGGGAAAAAAGAAAACTAACTATAATATACAAAATGTCCGTAGGTGCAGTAGTGTGTATGAGAGATTCCGGGTCAACTGTTCAGCATCCTGACAGCTTGTGGAAGGAAGCTGTTGATCAGTCTGGTGGTTCTGCCTCTGATGCTCCGGAATCGTTTACCAGATGGAAGAAGTTCAAAGTGTTTATGCAGAGGGTGAGAACGGTCCTTGACAATGTTCAGTGCCCTGCTCCTACAACGGTTCTGAAAAAGTTCTTGGACAGAGGGGAGGGAGACTCCAGTTACCCTCTCAGCCCCCTTGACTATCCTCTGCAGGGCTTTTTTGTCTGACATACTGCAGCTGGAGTACCATGTAGCAATGCAGTACGTCAGAACACTCTCCACCACACCTCTGTAGAAGGTCCTGAGGATGCAGATGGGGAGAGAGGCCTCTTTGAGTTTCCTCAAGAAGTGCAGTCTCTGCTGAGCCCGCTTCCTGATCCCCAAGGAATTCTTGCTCCAGGTCAGGTCCTGCGAGATCTGCACTCCGAGGAACTTGATGTTCTCCACTCTCTCCACTAAACGGCCGCCGATGCTGAGGGGGGTGTGCTCAGGCTGCGACCGCCGGAAGTCGATAATCATCTCCTCCCATACTCTCCCCTCTTCACATACTCTTCCTTCAAGATTACTCCTACTCCATTTGTCTTCTTTTCTACACCATGGTAGAACAGTTTAAATCCACCTCCAATGTGTCTAGCCTTGCTTCCCTTCCATCTGGTTTTTTGAACACACAGTCTAACCTTTCTTCTCTCCATCATATCAGCCAACTCTGTGCCTTTACCAGTCATAGTCCCAACATTTGACATCCCTACTCTCACCTCCACACTTCTACCTTTCCTTTTCTCTCTCTCCCTCCTGACACGCCTTCCCCCTCTCCTCCATCTCCATCTTTGACCAACAGTAGCCCAATTTCCACCAACACCATGTCAGTTAACCGCGCTGGTGGTGGTAGTTGTTAACCCGGGCTTTGACTAATCTAGTATGAAAGCCATTGGTCATGATCCGCGTGTTTGATTTGGCAAAGGTTTTATGTCAGATGCCCTTTCTGACACAACTCTCCCCATATACTCGGGCTTGGGACCGGCACTAGGAGTACACTGGCTTGTGCACCCCTGTGGCTGTACAGTATTAAACAGAAAGGTCAGAGCAGCACCTCAGACTTCATGGTGATTCTGTGGAGGATCTCCTCATGGTCCCTCAGTAGAAATTCCTCCTGCTCCTCCTGAGAGCTCCTTCTGCCATTCTCAGCCTTCTGCTGGACACTCTGTGAACTGCAGTGGAGAAAATGGCTGTTAGGCATGAGTACATGTGTGTGTACAGGTGCGTCTACAGATGTGTAATTTCTTGCCTGTCTTCACTGCCAGTCTCGCTGGTCTGGTTCTCTGCTGAATCCTGATAAAAACAGAAACACCAGTCAGAGCTCTAAGTTCAGCAGAAATGCCCATTTTGCTCTAAGTCTCCTGTACAGTTCTTCTTTGAGAAATTCTTCCAGAGAAGACTGGAGAAAACCCACAATGGGGTTTTTATACATGCCCATAGACTAAAACGACAAAATCTCCTTCTACAAATTCAGTCCTGAAAAGTTCTGAATACGATTCCTGAAAAGTGTCTGAAGGAGTCCCACTCTATTATAACCCCAAAATATTGTGGACTGGCTGATAAAACATCCACATCAATACGCCCTCTTACCTGCTGTTTCTTCTTCGGTGGAAGAAGCGGAACAGGAAGTGGCTCAGGTGAGCGGGCAGAAGTTGTGTCCAAGTGGGCAGAATCCAGCTCTCCGTGTCTGTTGGCAATCCTGAAGGCAGGAGGACGCTGATAGAAGGAGACGGGCGACTGTCCATCGCTGTAGGATGAACATAACTGGAGGTACTGATGGACTGACAGATGGACAGACAGGTCAGAGACAGACGGACGTCTCAGTATTTAGGTGATCTGATTCGTCAAAGATACTTTTCACTTACTGTGATGTTTTTTCTCAGGAAGGGGAGGAGGTGTCTTGGTGGGGGACAGGGGAGAGGAGCCAGCATCATCAGGACCTGTGATGTCATCAATGTGGGTGGAGCTTTGATCCAGAGGGGTGGGGCCAAACCCAATAAAGGGGGGTGCCTGTGAGCTGGTAAGTCCTTAACAAGCCAGACGCAAGGAAGACGGTGAAACAGAAACAAAGGTGTGTTCTCATCTGTCTCAGGTGTGTCCTCAGCTATCTCAGATATGTCCTTGTATACCTGTCTCTGGTGTGTCCTCAGATGTCTCAGTTGTGTCCTCAGCTGTCTCAGGTGTGTCCTAAGCTGTATCTGGTGTGTTCTCAACTGTTTCAGGTGCGTCCTTGTATCCCTGTCTCTGGTGTGCCATCAAATGTCTCAGTTGTGTCCTAAGCTGTCTCAGGTGTGTCCTCAGCTGTCTCAGGTGTGTCTTAAGCTGTCTCTGGCGTGTCCTCAACTGTCGCAGGTGCATCCTTGTATACCTGTCTGTGGTGTGTCCTAAACTGTCTCAGGTGTGTCCTCAGCTATCTCAGATATGTCCTTGTATACCTGTCTCTGGTGTGTCCTCAGATGTCTCAGTTGTGTCCTCAGCTGTCTCAGGTGTGTCCTAAGCTGTGTCTGGTGTGTTCTCAACTGTTTCAGGTGCGTCCTTGTATCCCTGTCTCTGGTGTGCCATCAAATGTCTCAGTTGTGTCCTAAGCTGTCTCAGGTGTGTCCTCAGCTGTCTCAGGTGTGTCTTAAGCTGTCTCTGGTGTGTCCTCAACTGTCACAGGTGCATCCTTGTATACCTGTCTGTGGTGTGTCCTCAACTTTCTCAGGTGTGTCCTAAGCTCTCTCCTTGTATACCTGTCTGTGGTGTGCCCTCAACTGGCTCAGGTGTGTCCTCAGCTGTCTCAGGTGTGTCCTCAACTGTCTCAGGTGTGTCCTAAGCTGTCTCAGGTGTGTCCTTGTATACCTGTCTATGGTGTGTCCTCAAATGTCTCTGTTGTGTCTTGTGCTGTCTCTGGTGTGTCCTCAAATCTCTCAGTTGTGTCCTTGTATACCTGTCTCTGGTGTGTCCTCAATTGTCTCAGGTGTGTCCTAAGCTGTTTCAGGTGTGTCCTTGTATAACTGTCTGTGGTGTGTCCTCAAATGTTTCAGTTGTGTCCTGTGCTGTCTCTGGTGTGTCCTCAAATCTCTCAGTTGTGTCCTTGTATACCTGTCTCTGGTGTGTCCTCAATTGTCTCAGGTGTGTCCTAAGCTGTTTCAGGTGTGTCCTTGTATAACTGTCTGTGGTGTGTCCTCAAATGTCTTAGTTGTGTCCTAAGCTGTCTCTGGTGTGTCCTCAGCTATTTCAGGTGTGTCCTTATATACCTGTCCCTGGCGTGTCCTCAACTGTCTCAGGTGTGTCCTAAGCTGTCTCAGGTGTATCCTCAACTGTCTCTGGGGTGTCCTCAACTGTCTCTGGGGTATCTTCAGCTGTCTCAGGTGTGTTCTCAGCTGTCTCAGGTGTGTCCACAACTGTCTCAGGTGTGTCCTAAGCTGTCTCAGGTGTGTCCGAAGACATCTCAGGTGTGTCCTCAACTGTCTCAGGTGTATCCTTAACTGTCTCAGGTGTGTCCTAAGCTTTCTCAGGTGTATCCTTAACTGTCTCAGGTGTGTCCTAAGCTGTCTCAGGTGTATCCTATGCTGTCTCAGGTGTATCCTTAACTGTCTTAGGTGTGTCCTAAGCTGTCTCAGGTGTGTCCTATGCTGTCTCAAGTGTATCCTATGCTGTCTCAGGTGTGTCCTAAGCTTTTTCTGATGTGTCCTCAGCTGTCTTAGGTGTGTCTAAAGACATCTCAGGTGTGTCCTCAGCTGTCACAGGTGCATGCTAAGTTGTCTCAGGTGTGTCCTACGTCAGTGGTCCCCAACCTTTTTTGCGCCACGGACTGGTTTAATGTCAGACAATATTTTCAGGGACCAGCCTTTAAGGTGTGGCGGATAAATACAACAAAAGAACATGATATGATGGACATAAAAACTGTGGTATTTTCTAAATATAATAATAAACATGAATCCACTGTGTACTCGTTTGCAACTTTAGCAGAGTCCTCTTAACATCGCGACAACAACAACATAACATGAGTAACATCCTCTCTGCCCACAACGGTCTCTGGTCGCTATGGTAACATTTAAACATGCTTTCAAAATAAGATACACCACAAACACAAATATAAAGTGCATGAAAAATACAACTCACCGCAACACTGAATCAATCAGTGGCAGCCCTGAGCTTGTTTCTCTGCAATGAGACGGTCCCATCTAGGGGTAATGGGAGACAATGACACCCGAAGTGTGTTGCTTATGTCCAGTCTACGTCGTAATTTTGATTTGGTTGCTGTCACTGCAGAAAACCCCACTTCACACAGATATGACGTTGGAATTGGCAACAGGGTTTTCAGTGCTGTTGTGGCAATTTCAGGGTATTCAGCCATGACTAATCCAGAAACCCAGCAGAGCTGTTGTCTCGAACATACTTTTAAGGCTGCCATCATTTGCGATCTCCAGCAGTTGATCTTCTTGCAAAGACATGTTGGATTCACCTGGTTTGTTGAGAAATGGGTCGCAAATCCATTCTTTGGCAGTTTGTGTATTTTTTGTCGTTGGGAAGTAGCGCTCAAACTCTTTTAAAAGCAAAGACAGGTGATCGTGCACCAGCTGGGAGAATGAAGGCTCGGGCTCAGTCTCTTCCAAAATCCCCGCTAATGTTTGAAACATGTCAAATACACCTCCATTCACGCGCCGTCCCCACAAACCTAATTTGGCTTTAAATGCAGCTACTTTATCTGCCAACTTGAAGACAGTTGTCATTTTCCCCTGAAGTGACAGATTGAGTTCATTGAGCAGGCTGAATATGTCGCACAAGTAAACGAGTTTTGCGACTGATTCCCCGTCACTGAAATGTGCTGCCAGCGGTGACTCCTTTTCTGAAAGACATCTCTGCAGCGGCTCTCGTAATGTCTGCTGTCTAGCAACGGCCTTTAATTTTAGCGGTAATGTATCATGTCACCAAGACAAGCGTCTTGATGTGCATCAAGAGTGAACCATAGACGTATGTAACGGAGAGAATCCGGTAATTTTTCAAAATAAAGCATCATTCAAACTCAGATAATAAATAAAACGGACGTAATGTAAGTTATTTATTTTTTCTGTGCGGCCTGGTATCAAATGACCCACGGACCAGTACCGGTCCGCGGCCCGGGGGTTGGGGACCACTGTCCTACGTTATCTCAGGTGTTTCCTAAGCTGTCTTAGGTGTGTCCTTACCTGCCATGTTTTGTCGTCTCTTCTCCGGCAGGGTGGGTGGGGGACGGGAGTGTGGCGGTAGAGGGGGGAGGTTCTGAGAGAAGGACAGGTCCGTGTTGAGGAAGTCATAGTCAGGATCATCCTCTGAGGACAGAGACCAATAGTGGTGAAGATGTCAGTTGACTGCTGGAGACGTGTCAACAGAAGGAAGACATGAATATTCTGCTCTGTAGATGCTGCGTCATCTTGGTGTTTTGGTAACTCCAGTGTTCCAGTTTGGATCACTGGACCATTGTACCTGTCTATACACCTGTGGGCTCGTTCTTACTTTTACCGCTACTTCAATCGTATGGCTAACCATGTGTTCTGTAACTGTTTTAGCTCTAATCCTTCTCTCTTACTTTACTGCACAGTAGCCTGGTGGAGCACCCACAACTTGGTTGTACTGTACAACTGTACAATGACAATGAAGCCTATTCTATTCTATTCTACTGATTCCCATTAAAAGTCTCATGTCCTTCTCTGTGTGTGTTTGGACAGCAGGGGGCGGCTCTGACTCATCAAAACCCACTTCCTGTTTCTGTCAACTGACAGGACGTGATGTCACTGATGCCATCCTGCTGCTGACGGGAACAGAGTGGTGGTGGTGCACGTACAGCGTGTGTGTACTGGCTGTGTGTGTTATTGTGTTACCACAGCTTGTGTTTTTCTCCATCCATCCGTCGTCGCTCTCCTGTAAGACAAACATCATCAACAAGGGGGATGGGGTATTCACAAATACAGCATAAGAAATAAACTAAATAAATTAGAGAAAATTAAAATTTAATTACATAGAATAAAAAATTAAACTGCATCCAAATAAATGTGCAAATTTACAAGAAAAAGTTGAAATTTTATAGGAAAAAATAGCAAATTTCTGAGAAAAAAGTTGCAGATTTACCAAAAAAAAGTGTGACAATGTGCCCTCCAGGCAGATGAGGGTTTAGAGGAGGGGCCTATGGTGCAGGCAGGAGTAAAGTGCAAATAATAATTTATTAACAAAAGTCAGAGAAGAGACCAAAGGCAGCACGGGGGCTGAAAACAAGACAGGAGATTACAAGGCTAAATCAACTCAGGGATCTACTGCAGAAGAGCAGGAGCTCAGCTGCAGCGCCGTATGATAGCTGTGACACTGGTAGACTTATATAGAAACTGAAAGGTGGAAGTCATGTGGGTCATGGAGGGGCGAATAGTTCCAAACACTGGAACTTTCTCCATAGACCACCATTCATATCATGGAGTGTCTGCTTAATAATCACAAGTAAGTTAATGAATGGCTGTATTTTTGGTCATTTCACCACTCAAGTTTGCCTGTAGATTATTTAGTCTGTGATGGAGTTTTATTTTGTCAGCTTTTTCCTTGTTTATGTCAGATAGAAGCTCATAAACTTGCTCATTAGCTTGCTCCACGCTAGATTTAGGTGAACAGCAGCTAGCTACACTTGATGACCTGATTAGTGTGGCATTTAAAATGCATGTCTGCAGGTTATTGGAGGAGAGCACAGTTTCTGAGAGACATTAGTGATGGGCAGTAGTATGATGTCACGGGACATATGATGACAGCATGTGATAGAGCAATAATAATGACAGCAGGGGACTTGATATAACATGCTGTAGCATTAGCAGCATGACTGCAGGATCTTGTTTAAGACAGCAAAGACAAATGTAGCTGCTTTTCTTTTTTGTAGCGGAACAACATGAAACCACGACACTCTGAAATGTTTTTCCAGTAAACCTGCCGAGCAACAAGTTAAGCAAAGATCAAATACAGTTCTTTACGTCTTCCAAAGTCATCATCACCATCAGCCCTGGTGGTGGCAGTCTTATTTAACATTATTTTATTATATTTTGTCATTCTGTTGTGTTGAAAAGAGTCTGTAATTATTTAGATAGATGTACTTTATTGATCCCAAACTGGGAAATTCCAGTGTAACAGCAGCATGACAGTAGACAACCAAACAACAGAAACACACACGTGACAGACAAAGGGATTACCCATGGAAAGTAAAAACTAACACGACTATAGAACCTATATACATCATAACTTAATATATGATGATGACCCGTATAAACACATGAATCACCCCATTGCACAAAGAAGGACTATCAGGAGCAGAGTGAAATGTGAGGCACCAGTTAGTCTGTAAGGTGCAGTGTGGCAGCATAGCTATGACCAGAATACAACATCATAGTGAGTTATTGTACAGTGAAATTGCATGTGGCAGGAAAGATTTCCTGTACCTGGCCGTTCGACAGCTAAGCTGTAGAAGTCTACTGGAGAAAGTGCTTCACTGTCTATCTAGTGTGTGGTGGAGGGGGTGATCAGGATTGTCCATGATGGATCATAGTTTATTTAGTGTTCTCCTCTCCACCACTGTCTCAAAGGTCTTTGGTCTGAGACCAATTAAAGAGCCAGCCCTCTTGATAATCTTGTCAAGTCTATTGGTGTCTCCGGTCCTGATACTGCTACCCCAACAGACAGTAGCAAAGAAGATGGCGCTGGAGACAACAGTCTGGTAGAAAAGCTCCAGCATCCTGCTGCACACGTTGAAGGATCTCAGTTTTCTCAGGAAGTAGAGTCTGCTCATCCCCTTCTTGTGCGCAGCATCGGTGTTGGATCTCCAGTCCAACCCGCTGCTGATCCTGACACCCAGATATTTGTAGTCCTCAACCACTCCCACATCCTCCCCCCTAATCTGCAGTGGCTGAGAAGGAGTCTTCCTCTTCCTGAAGGCAATCACCATCTCCCTGGTCTTGCTGACATTCAACCTCAGGTGATTCTGCTCCGTCCACTCCACAAATCTGTCTACCAGTGCCATGTACTCCCCCTCCTCTCCTCCTCTTATACACCCCACAACAGCTGAGTCATCAGAGAATTTTTGCAGGTGACATGACTCTGTGTTGTACTGAAAGTCTGTGGTGTATAAAGTAAAAAGTAAAGGAGGAATTTGAAGAAATTGTTGGGAGAAACATGGGATGAAAGACACTTGGGATATAGACTGGTTTATTTTTTATACATTTGTAAACAAGTGATTATTTTAAGTTGGTAAATGAAGAGTGGAATATTAAAAACAAACATTCTAAAAACAATTGGCATATTTATAAATGTGAAATACTCAGTTTTATAAAATGGTTCACTTGAAATTCATAAAAACCTAACTGAACTATTAACACAAACAGAATATATTTTCTATCCTTTGTAATTCTCCATTGTAATTCTAGTTGTTGGGAGTATCACCAACCTTTCTATGTGGCCTACATCAACCTCAAAGCTGCCTTTGACTCCCTAGACAGGAACGCCCTCTGGCAGCTCCTCCATGGCATTGGAGTCCTGTCCAAGTATATCAACATTCTCCGGGACCTCTACTCCAACAGCACATGCAGGGTACACTCCGAGGGTGACATGTCATACCCTTTTGTCACCACCTCTGCAGTCTGGCAGGGATGTGTCGCCATGCCAAACCTCCTTAATGTTGCGGTTGGCTACTGGATCAAAAACGTGACGGAACACTGCCCCAATCTTGGAGCTGGCTTCCACTTCCACTTCACAAACCTGTGCTATGAGGACAACGTGGTGCTTTTCACCACTCATACAGACACTATCGCTGAGGCACTGGAGCTGCTTGCAGAGGAAGCATCATCTCTGGGCCTCACCTTCAGCAGGGCAAAGGCAAAGACCCAGTCACTGTCAGAGTTCTTGCCAGCACCACCACAAGTCATCACCATCAACAGCGAGCCGGCTGAGATTGTCAGCGACTTTGTCTACCTCAGATCTAAGATCAACAACTCCTGCTCATCAGACCCAGCGATCACTCACCACCTGCAGCTGTCTCGCAGTGCTTCCAGCTCCAGAGAGTCTGGTGGAGCAGGAAGATCCGCACGACCACAAAGTTGCAAATCTTTAACACCTGGGTGATCCCCGCCCTAATTTACGGGTCCGAGACCTGGACCCTCTCCACCACAACTACCCACCATCTGGATACATTCCACCAGACCTGCCTCAGTAACATCCTCAACATCCGATTGTTCCACCACACCACAAACCATGAGGTCTGCAGGAGGGCTGCCTTATCCCCATCTACACCGTCATCAGAAGAGGGAGGCTGCGGCTCCTCGGAAACATGGCCTGGCTGGAAGACGGGACACCAGCCAAGCAGGCCCTCTCCAACAGCACTCGTCCGCCTCCCAGGGCTGGCATCGCCTCCAAGGTCAGCCCAGACCATCCTGGATGACCCAGGTGGCAATGATAAGACCTCCGGCTGACCTCATCACCTTCGCCCTGCCTTCAGACGATTGGCCACAACGGTCACTTTAGTGGCCAGGTGAGGATTACTGTAAGTAAGTTTGTAGTTCTATTATGGTCCAGGAAATCTATTTTATTTATCTCTATCTAGATCTGTTTTATCTGTCTGCATATGAATTTCATTGTTTTACAGAGTACACATGTATAGTTTGTATTTTGTTTGTATTTTTTCTCATGTTTAAAGTTTTAAGAGAAAAATGTAGCCTTTCCACAGTAGTTCACAAATGTGTGCACAAAAAGCTAGAATGAAAAAAGTTCCAAATTTATTATAAAAAGACATAAATCTGTATGAAAAAAGTCATGAGCTTTTTTTTAGTAAAACAGCCAGGTTTCACTTTGAAAACAGTCTCAAATGTACAGCAATATAAGTCAGATTTATGAGACAGAGAAATGCAGTATTATGAGGAAAAGTAGCAAATTTATAGAAAACAGGAAAACTTAGAAGAAAGAAGCCAGTAAATTTAAAAGGAAAAAATGTCCCTATGTGGGTAACCCCCACAACAGACTGGGACAAGCAGAGCGCTCAGCTGGAGCAATTAGCAGAACAATGAGATGTGTGTATTGAGATCAAAAGGCAGCTTCTCTTTGTCTAGCTCCTTCCTGCCAGTATCCTGCTGTTATGTGTGACTCAAATGCAGATGATCATGCTTCCTGCTCTGTACAACACAAATTCCATACTTCCAACAGATTCTTTTCACATCGATGAGGTAAATGAGGAGTTAATTGCTGGTATTGTTAAAACACTGTCAAACTCAAAAACTAATGATATCTACAACATGAGCACCTCCTTTCTCAAAACGCACAGCAAAATATTAATCAAACCACTGACTCATCTTATTAATCTCTCCATTAGGTCTAGTACATTCCCATCTGGCTGGAAAAAAGCTGTCGTCATACCAGTTCATAAATCAGGCAGTAAAGACGATATATGCAATTACCGCCCAATCTCTATTTTACCAGTCCTGTCTAAGGTTCTTGAAAAAGTTGTAGCTACACAGATGATAGACTACTTACAAGACAGTCAACTTCTTCATCCACATCAATTTGGTTTTAGACCAGGATACTCAACAGAAACAGCAAATTGTTGCCTTATTGAAAATATCAAACAGTCCTTGGACAGGGGTAATGTGGTAGGAGCTGTTTTTCTAGATCTCAAAAAGGCTTTCGATACTGTAAACCACAGTTTGCTTTTATCCAAAATGGTATCTTTTAACTTCTCCCCAGATACATTAGAATGGTTTGCATCTTATCTCCAGAATAGAGAACAGTGTGTAAAAGTTGCCCAGGATAAATCCTCACTTTTAAATAACCGTATGGGTATCCCACAAGGGTCCATTCTTGGTCCTTTACTTTTCAGCATTTTTATTAATGACTTGCCGTTACACTGCTCAGCTGCAACATGCCAACTTTATGCAGATGATGCAGTTATTTACACAGCTGCCAAGACTCCAGCACAGGCTGCAGATGTACTGTCCACAAGTATGGTTGATGTCCAAGAGTGGCTCCTCCAGAACCATCTATTGCTGAACCTTCAGAAAACAGTTTCAATGTGCTTTTCAATCAAAAAATGTAACCTGCAATGTTTTAAAGTTAATATACATGATCATGACATCAGTTTAGTTACAGAATTCAAATACCTTGGCATTGTACTAGATCCTCAACTCAAATTTAATCTTCATATGTATGAAAATTTCAAAAACAGTAAAAAAAAATCTGAACTGCTTTAAATTAATTAGATATTACATACCTTACGAACCTGCTGTACTGTATATGCATTCTATGGTTTTTTTCTCATATATCATACTGTTTGACAGTCTGGGCTCAAGCAGCCCCTTCCACAATAAGACATATAGGTTCATTATATAATCAAACCCTAAAAATCTTGGACAAAAAGCCCATTAGGTGGCATCACTGTTATATTTTAAAAAAATACAACCTATTGAGTTTTGAGAGTTTCATTGACCTCTGTTTACTGAAATTAACTTTCAAATGTTTCCATAAATCAGCACCCGAGCCACTTGCTGGTTTCATCCAAAGACAGGACAGCAGCAGAGCCACCAGGAGTTCTGTTAACAATAACTGTAAAATATTCCACCGCAGAACCACATTTGGACAAACAGCTTTCTCTATAAAGGGCAGTCACATCTGGAACACAATGCCAAATGAAATTAAAATAATAACGGACTTTAAAACATTCACTAAAAAGGTTAAAAACTGGCTGAAAAAAACAAGAATGTACTCATGTATGAAATGATTGTCTGCAGGGTGAGAGTGAATGAAGGGAAGGAATGAATGTGTTTGTTTATAGTGAGTGACGAAGGGAGGGAGGCCTGAAATAGGCAAATGTGTGTCAGGTTGTTATATTTGTGTATTTATAATATTTATAATTGTGTATTTATAATGTATTTATGTTTTTTGCATTGATGTATGTGGTTATTGTGTATTCCTTTTCTTTCCTTTTTTTTTTTTTTTAACTTGTTTCTCCTTTCTAAAGCCCATCCAGGGACAAGAGTTGCAAATTAGCTAATACCTATACACTCTGTGCAACACATCAGATTGATTGTCATTGATTAATTGTCTATGTTTATTGCACTGTCCCTGTCAAATAAACAAATCTATCTATCTGTACTGTGATGTTAATGTGCCATTTGTGGGGAGACTTGAATAACGAAACCGAATTGCCTTTAATTTCAGTTTATTTCAAGTAACCATTCCACTGTCTGCTCTCATTCCTGAGCAGCGAACAAAGAGGATGAACACACCAAAGTTCTCTCATTTAAACATTCTCACATCAAACCATTTCCCTCGCGGGGGAAATCACACATCTATATCAAAATCTCTTTATTCACATTCATTAGCCTTTTATTTACATAACTCCCCCTTCTCTCTTCCCGAGCCTCAGTGGTCAGGAAGTCTTCTGTCCCCTGTCCTCCGCAGGGGGTCCAGGCTCTGTGGCTCCGCACCGCAGGGGGCTGGCTCTCCTTCATCGTGAGGTTAAATCACATATGCAGTGTCCAACATATACATGTCTCACAACACAGCCATATAACCCCCCCCCAAACGATGAAGAACAGACTAATTCCTAAAATTTAATAGCACCTTACTCACTACTGAATAATCAACACCAACATTCAGTCTGTGCGCCGCTTGGGCTTCAGCCGTCTGCCGAATCTGCTGTGAGTTGGCCCCGCCTTGCCTGCGGTGCTGTTCTGCTTCGGCGCTGTTGACTGAGGAACAGAGTGATTATTTGCCCTTCGCGGGGGCCTGCCTCGTCGAGGCGCCACTGCGACCGGTACAGACACGTCCTTCATGACAAAAGCAGGTTTTAGTCTGTCAATACTGACTGTCTCTTTTCTGTCTCCAAAATCTAGCACAAATTGCTTATCACCTGCCTCCAGCACTCGAAATGGCCCTTCGTAAGGTGGTTTGAGCGTTGCTTTAAGGGCTTCGCGCCTGACAAAAACAAAGTCGGCATTTTTCAAAGCCTTGGGGATGAAAACTCGTGGAAAAGCGTGATGAACCGGACCCGGGAGCGTGTCTGCTCCCATGCCGACTAACGGTCCCAGAGCAGAGAGAGGTGGGGGCTCTGGGTGCTCTGGTAAAAACTCGCCCGGCAGCCTCAGAGTTTGTGCGAATACCAGCTCCGCTGGGGAGGCGTCTAAGTCCTCTTTAGGCGCAGAACGCAACCCTAATAAAACCCATGGCAGTTTATTTACCCAATCTGCATCCGTGAGCGACGCTCTGAGTGCTGCCTTCAAAGACCTATGAAAACGCTCGCATAAACCATTGGCCTGAGGGGGGTAAGCCGTAGTGCGGTGAATTTTGGCTCCTAAGCCGTTGACCATCGCTGACCACAGCTCAGAGATGAATTGCGGTCCTCTATCGGACGTAATGTCCGACGGAACCCCGAAGCGCGCCACCCAAGCCGTTAAAAAAACGCGAGCCACCTCCGCAGCCGTGGTCGTCGCAAGTGGAACCACTTCCGGCCAACGTGTGGTGCGGTCCACCATTGTCAAAAGATACGTGAACCCCTGTGATGCCGGTAGGGGGCCCACAAGGTCGACGTGCACATGGTCGAACCTTCTGGCCGGAATGCGGAACGGTTCTAACGGGGCTCTTGTGTGCCTGTGAATTTTGGCCCGTTGACAGGAAATGCAGGTTTTTGCCCATTCCTTCACGTGCTTGCGCAGGCACGGCCAAACAAACTTTTCCGCCACTAGTTTCACCGACGCGCGCACCCCCGGGTGCGCCAGTGAGTGGACCGAGTCAAAAACACGGCGGCGCCACGTGGCCGGAACCACCGGATGCGGGCGCCCCGTCGACATGTCGCAGATCAGGGGGGGCATACCGGTTTGTAAACACTTGCTCTCCAGCCTCAACCCTGTTGGTCCAGACTGGAGCGCGCGCACATCTGTGTCCGCCCCCTGGTCCGCTGCCATGGCTGCGTAATCTATACCCACGTGCACCGGGGCTGCGCGCGCCACCGTGCCGCTCTCCTGCGGCGTGGTCACGGTGGCCCGTTCTGCCTCTGCGCGTGTTGGGGTCGTGAACGCGCGTGAGGGACAATCCGCTACTACATTGAATTTGCCCGCGACGTGCCTAATGTCAGTGGTAAATTCCGAGATTGCGGCCAGCTGCCTCTGCTGCCTGCCGGACCACGGATCTGAAATTTTGGCCATGGCGTATGTGAGCGGCTTGTGGTCCACATAAGCGGTGAAGCACCGTCCTTCCAGCCAGAACTGGAAATGACGAATAGCCAAATGCAGCGCCAACAGTTCTCTGTCAAACGCGCTGTATTTTCGTTCAGCCGCGCTTAAAGATTTGCTAAAGAAAGCCAAAGGCTGCCAAACTCCGGCTACCTGTTGCTCAATAACGGCCCCTATGGCTAAATCTGAAGCGTCTGTCGTCAGCGCAATACGTGCTGCAGGGTCTGGGTGGGCCAGGAGCGCAGCGTCAGCCAAGGCTTTTTTAACCTCTGTGAACGCGCACTCCCGCTCCGGGGACCATTCGACCGCCTGGGTCGGTTTTTGTTTTTTGAGCGCGGCATATAACGGTTGCATGATTTGAGCTGTGTGGGGCAGGAATCGGTTATAAAAATTCACCATCCCCAAGAATTCCTGTAGTGATTTGATCGTTTGTGGACGGGGAAAATCCGCTACCGCACGTACTTTCTCTGGTAACGGAACCGCTCCCTCCGGGGAGACGCGGTGACCCAAAAAATCGATCCGCTCGACGCCGAACTGGCACTTGGCTGGGTTAACTATTAAGCCGTGCTCTCCCAGCCTCCTAAAAACTGCTGTGAGGTGCGTTTCGTGTTCGTCCTCTGAAGTACTCGCGACCAAAATGTCGTTGAGGTACACAAACACGAAAGGGAGATCGCGTAACACGGCATCCATCATCCGCTGAAATGTTTGCGCCGCCCCTTTGAGACCAAACGGCATGCGTAAAAATTCGAAAAGTCCGAACGGGGTTATTACCGCTGTTTTAGGAATGTCCTCTGGTTGGACTGGGACTTGGTGATAGCCGCGAACTAGATCAATCTTTGAAAAAATGCGCGCCCCCGCCAGGTGCACCGAAAAATCCTGAATGTGCGGGATGGGATAACGATCGTGCGCCGTAGCGTTGTTTAGCCTGCGGTAATCCCCGCACGGTCTCCAGGAGCCATCGGCTTTCGGTACCATGTGCAGCGGTGAAGCCCACGGGCTCTTCGACCTACGAATGATGCCCAGCCTCTCCAGGCTGGCGAACTCCTCGCGCGCAATGGCGAGGTTAACTGCATCCAAGCGCCGAGCTTTTGCAAACACGGGAGGACCAGAAGTGGGGATAAAGTGTTTCACCCCGTGCTTCGCGACCGTCGCTGAAAAAGTGGGCACAGTGAGCGCTGGAAATTGGGTGAGGAGTGTGTGAAACTTACCACCTGCTGTAGCGACGTGAGTCTGTACTGGTGGCGGGGACACTCGAGCTGAACAGGGGAGAGAGTAAAAAGAGAGTGCATTTACCAGCCGTCTATTAGCAAGATCAACTAACAGATTGTGTGAACACAAAAAATCCGCGCCCAACATGTTGAAACTCACCGCCGCTATTACAAAAGTCCATTCATATGTGCGGCCATGTAAGCACAAAGGCAAGGTCCTTCTCCCGTAGGTGTTGATGTTCGAGCCATTTGCCGCTGTAGCTCTGCTACCGTGGGGTCCAGCCACCCGGTCCGCGTATGTTGGGGTGATGAAGCTCACTTGTGCTCCGGTGTCGATGAGGAACTCTCGTCCGGAGCGCGCATCCGTGATGTAGAGCAGCTTGCTGCGTTCTCCGAGGGTCGAAGCTGCTAGCGACTCCCGGTCTTGCCGTTTCCCGAACTCCTGAAGATGCAGGGCGGCACACACCTGCGTGCCTTCTCTGCGAACCTCCGATGGTAAAAGCAGAGATCTTCTCCTCCGCTGTGTCGTGCCCGCGCCTCTGCCGCCGGGCTATTGGCTCCCCCTCGTCGCGGCCGTGTTGCCGCCGTTGTCGGCCAGTCTGGTTCTGCCGCCTCTGGCTCCCCGCTGTCTCGGGTCGCCGCTGTGGTTGCTTGCCCGCCGCAGGCGTCCAGGATCCCATCTGCCTCCTGGGCCAGCTCCCGGAACTCCTCCAGGGTGTGACACTTTTTGCCGGCCAGCGTGCTTCTCGCATGCGCCGGGAGGTTGGAGAGGAAGATGAACTGAAAAATGAAATCATCGTTGTTCAACCCTCTCAGCTGTATCATCTCCTCCATCAGGGCGCTCGGCCTGTGTCCACCTTGGTCTAGCAAAGACAGGATCCTCCTCGCCCTCACTTCAGCCGAGGGGGTGAAAAACTTGATGAGGGTGGATTTCAGCTTGCCGTACCTGTCGGTCGCGGGTGGCTGCTCCACCAAGCTCTGCACGCACCGAGCTGTGCTGTTGTCCAGTTTAGCGATGACATGGTGGAACTTAGTGTCATCCACCGTTACTCCTGCGAGTGCGAACTGCGACTCTGTTTGCAGAAACCACGACCGTGGGTTATCCTGCCAGAAATCAGGCAGCTTAACGGCCACTGCGCTCGCCAGCTCTGAGCGCTGTGAGTCCGGGACCCTGAGAATTTCTTCGTTCATTCTCAACGTCGTCAGTCACCAATGTGGGGAGACTTGAATAACGAAACCGAATTGCCTTTAATTTCAGTTTATTTCAAGTAACCATTCCACTGTCTGCTCTCATTCCTGAGCAGCGAACAAAGAGGATGAACACACCAAAGTTCTCTCATTTAAACATTCTCACATCAAACCATTTCCCTCGCGGGGGAAATCACACATCTATATCAAAATCTCTTTATTCACATTCATTAGCCTTTTATTTACATAACTCCCCCTTCTCTCCTCTCGAGCCTCAGTGGTCAGGAAGTCTTCTGTCCCCTGTCCTCCGCAGGGGGTCCAGGCTCTGTGGCTCCGCACCGCAGGGGGCTGGCTCTCCTTCATCGTAGTTAAATCACATATGCAGTGTCCAACATATACATGTCTCACAACACAGCCATATCATTCATGCATTGTCTGTAGTGGGGTATTTAAACTGCATATCGCTCTGTAACTCTCTCTCTCTCTCTGACCACTGCTTCTGACTACACGCATTCCGTGTCTCCACACGAGAGCCTGAGAGCTCGCTCCGGCGGGCCTGCACGGCGCTGGAGTGAGTTCTGTGATGGCAGGATGAATGATCAATAAACACCCTTTTAAACCACAGTTTGCTGCTTATTATTTCATACCGCCACACCTATACGTATGGGTGAGTCAGTGACATTTTTTCCTTTTGTCCTACTTCCATCTCTTCACAGCTGGACGGACTGGAGCCTTGTCCACAGGGTGTTGGACTTGTCCCCTGCTGTGAGCGGCGGTGTCCCACCACCATGGGTTTGTGGGGCAGCTGGACAGTGAAGTGATGATGGAGCTGACGCTGTTAGACTAAAGCGGACAACACTACTGTGAGAAAATAGTTAAACTGCTCTAACACTATGTAGAGTCAATGAAAAAAATTTTGTTGAAACACGTATGATAAAAGACGTTAAAATTAAAACATAAGTGATCAGGGAATAATTAGGCTTCATGCCCAAAGACAGATTTTTGTGGCAGTGTCCATTTCCTGTTAATTTTTTTAATGTACGTAAGGACACAAAGAACTCACATTTATCTGTGCAACGCTGAAGCGCCTAACTAGGATGGGAATGACCAACGGCCGGTGATCCATTATGATACAGTGGGGGAAAAAAGTATTTAGTCAGCCACCAATTGTGCAAGTTCTCCCACTTAAAAGATGAGAGAGGTCTCCAATTTTCATCATAGGTATACCTCAACTATGAGACACAAAATGAGAAAAAAAAATCCAGAAAATCACATTGAAGGATTTTTAATGAATTAATTGGTAAATTCCTTGGTAAAATAAGTATTTGGTCAATAACAAAAGTTCATCTCAATACTTTGTTATATACCCTTTGTTGGCAATGACAGAGGTCAAACGTTTTCTGTAAGTTTTCACAAGGTTTTCACACACTGTTGCTGGTATTTTGGCCCATTCCTCCATGCAGATCTCCTCTAGAGCAGTGATGTTTTGGGGCTGTCGCTGGGCAACACGGACTTTCAACTCCCTCCAAAGATTTTCTATGGGGTTGAGATCTGGAGACTGGCTAGGCCACTCCAGGACCTTGAAATGCTTCTTACAAAGCCACTCCTTCGTTGCCCGGGTGGTGTGTTTGGGATCATTGTCATGCTGAAAGACCCAGCCACGTTTCATCTTCAATGCCCTTGCTGATGGAAGGAAGTTTTCACTCAAAATCTCACGATACATGGCCCCATTCATTCTTTCCTTTACACGGATCAGTCGTCCTGGTCCCTTTGCAGAAAAACAGCCCCAAAGTATGATGTTTCCACCCCAATGCTTCACAGTAGGTATGGTGTTCTTTCTCCTCCAAACACGACAAGTTGAGTTTTTAACAAAAAAGTTCTATTTTGGTTTCATCTGACCATATGACATTCTCCCAATCCTCTTCTGGATCATCCAAATGCTCTCTAGCAAACTTCAGACGGGCCTGGACATGTACTGGCTTAAGCAGGGGGACACGTCTGGCACTGCAGGATTTGAGTCCCTGGCGGCGTAGTGTGTTTCTGATGGTAGCCTTTGTTACTTTGGTCCCAGCTCTCTGCAGGTCATTCACTAGGTCCCCCCGTGTGGTTCTGGGATTTTTGCTCACCGTTCTCGTGATCATTTTGACCTCACGGGGTGAGATTTTGCGTGGAGCCCCAGATCGAGGGAGCTTATCAGTGGTCTTGTATGTCTTCCATTTTCTAATAATTGCTCCCACAGTTGATTTCTTCACACCAAGCTGCTTACCTATTGCAGATTCAGTCTTCCCAGCCTGGTGCAGGTCTACAATTTGGTTTCTGGTGTCCTTTGACAGCTCTTTGGTCTTGGACATAGTGGAGTTTGGAGTCTGACTGTTTAAGGTTGTGGACAGGTGTCTTTTATACTGATAACGAGTTCAAACAGGTGCCATTAATACAGGTAACAAGTGGAGGACAGAGGAGCCTCTTAAAGAAGAAGTTACAGGTCTGTGAGAGCCAGAAATCTTGCTTGTTTGTAGGTGACCAAATACTTATTTTACTGAGGAATTTACCAATTAATTCATTAAAAATCCTTCAATGTGATTTTCTGGATTTTTTTTCCTCATTTTGTCTCTCATAGTTGAGGTATACCTATGATGAAAATTGGAGACCTCTCTCATCTTTTAAGTGGGAGAACTTGCACAATTGGTGGCTGACTAAATACTTTTTTGCCCCACTGTACTTGGGCTGCCATACAATACCATTATGGTCTTGTGATGTGCTGACTATCATGACATCAGACATTACAGGCTGAGCTCAAGAGTCACTTCTCTGCTGTGTTGGGCTAACCCTCAGTCAGCATCTAGTGGACAGAAAAGTCAGTTGGTGTTATTACTCTGGTTCCTAAATACAGACGTGGACAAAATTGTTGGTACCCCTCTGTTAATGAAAGAAAAACCCACAATGGTCACAGAAATAACTTGAATCTGACAAAAGTGGTAATAAATAAAAATTCTATGAAAATTAACCAATGAAAATCAGACAATACTTTTGAATTGTGGTTCAACAGAATTATTTTAAAAAACAAACTCATGAAACAGGCCTGGACTAAAATGATGGTACCCCTAGAAAAGATTGAAAATAATGTGACCATAGGGACATGTTCAACCAAGATGTGTCCTCTAATTAACATCACAGGTGTGTACAAACTTGTAATCAGTCAGTCGGCCTATTTAAAGGGTGACAAGTAGTCACTGTGCTGTTTGGTGACATGGTGTGTACCACACTAAACATGGACCAGAGGAAGCAAAGGAGAGAGTTGTCTCAGGAGATTAGAAAGAAAATTATAGACAAGCATGTTAAAGGTAAAGGCTATAAGACCATCTCCAAGCAGCTTGGTGTTCCTGTGACTACAGTTGCACATATTATTCAGAAATTTAAGATCCACAGGACTGTAGCCAACCTCCCTGGATGTGGCCGCAGGAGGAGACGGATAATATGAATGGTAATAAAAGAGCCCAGAACAACCTCTAAACACATTCATGGTGAACTCCAAGGTCAAGGTACATCAGTGTCAGATCGCACCATCCGTCGTTGTTTGAGCCAAAGTGGACTTCATGGGAGACGACCAAGGAGGACACCACTGTTGAAAACAAATCATAAAAAAGCCAGACTGGAATTTGCCAAACTGCATGTTGACAAGCCACAAAGCTTCTGGGAGAATGCCCTATGGACAGACGAGACAGAACTGGAACTTTTTGGCAAGGCACATCAGCTCTATGTTCACAGATGCAAAAATCAAGCATACCAAGAAAAGAACACTGTCCCTACTGTGAAACATGTTATGTTCTGGGACTGCGTTGCTGCATCTGGCACAGGGTGTCTTTAATCTGTGCAGGGTACAATGAAATCTCAAGACTATCAAGGTATTCTAGAGAGAAATGTGCTGCCCAGTGTCAGACAGCTTGGTCTCAGTCGCAGGTCATGGGTCTTGCAACAGGATAATGACCCAAAACACACAGCTAAAAACACCCAAGAATGGCTAAGAGCCAAACATTGGACTATTCTAAAGTGGCCTTCTATGAGCCCTGATCTAAATCCTGTTGAACATCTGTGGAAGGAGCTGAAACATCGGAAAGAGGCTCAACGCGCTGGAAGACGAATCCACGGAGCAACAAGTGGCGGCCTTCATACAGTCCAAAGGAATCCAGCTGGACTGTAACACCATAGAGACCTGCCACCCTCTGCCCAGGAAAAACGGCGACAAACCGGCTGTGATCATGAGGTTTGTCCACAGAAAACACAAGACTGCGCTGCTAAAACAAGGTAGGAAACTGAAAGGAACGAACATTTACATAAACGAGCACCTCACAAAAGAAAACGCAGAAATAGCCAGAAAAGCAAGATACCTGAGAAAGCAGAAAAAGATTCAAAACACCTGGACATCAAACTGTAAAATATACATCAAATTAAACGGATCACCTGAAGAAGCCAAGGTCATTAACATCCGTAATATTATGGAACTGGACAAATATCAATGAATATTATGAACTGGAGTCACAGCAACAAGAGACAATTGTAGGACACTGAAGGATTCTACTCATCTGCTACAAGACATTTAACAACATGAAACAAAAGATCAACAAACAGGAACAACAGGAACTGAAAGTTTTTGAATATACAGATCACAACCCACAGGATGTAGAATATAACATAGACCCTGATAATAATTTATTTAGCTCCATCAATAATGACTGTAGTTACTACACGGATGAACAGTTTAACACAATGGTCACATCTGATTTCAATATTTCTATGATCCACTTCAACAGCAGAAGTCTCTATGCCAACTTTAATAACATTAAAGATTATTTACATCAGTTTAAAGAGCCGTTCAATATTGTGGCAATATCAGAGACGTGGCTCAGTGAAGAGAAAGGAGTGGATTTTACCATGGATGGCTATGAATTAAATTATATAAATAGAAAAGTGAAAAAAGGAGGAGGAGTTGCAATTTATGTTGACAAGAGCTTGAAATACAAGGTTGTTGAAAATCTGTCAGTAACTGTGGATGATTTATTTGAATGTATTACAATAGAAATCTGTCTGGACAATGTGAAGAATATAGTAGTGAGCTGTGTATAGAACACCTGGATCAAACATTGACTTATTTAAGGACTGGATGGAAAAAAATGTATGCAAAACTAACTCATAAAGTTATGTTCATCTGTGGGGATTTCAATATAGATCTGATGAATTCAAAACAACATAGTTTGACAGAAGAATTTATCAACACAATGTACAGTATGGGCTCACATCCAACAATTACCAGACCTAGCAGAACCACGTCACACAGTGCCACACTAATAGATAACATATTCACAAACATTATGGAAAATAATATCAGGAGTGGGCTTTTATTGAATGATATCAGTGACCACCTGCCGATTTTTGTTGTCTATCAATGTGATTATAGGAAGAAAAAGTATACCATCCATCCATCCATCTTCTACTGCTTTTCCGGAGGTCCAGGTCGCGGAGGCAACAGTTCAAGCAGAGAAGCCCAGACTTCCCTCTCCCCAGCCACCTGCTCCAGCTCTTCAGAGGGGATACCAAGGCGTTCCCAGACCAGCTGGGAGACATAGTCTCTCCACCGAGTCCTGGGTCTGCCCCGGGGTCTCCTCCCAGTGGGACGTGCCTGAAACACCTCAAGTGGGAGGCGTCCAGGAGGCATCCTAATCAGACGGGATGAGAATCAGCACCTCCAAGTATACCAAAAATATTAAATATAAAAGAACAAGAACCGAAGAATCTATGTATTTACTGACAAAGGAATTATTAATACAAGACTGGAAGATAGTTTATGATGAAAATGATATAAATAAAGCATATGACAAATTTTTACAAATATTTCAATTATTGTACAATAAAAACTGTCTTATAAAACAATACAGTGACAGACAACAACAGAAAAATATTCCTTGGGTCACCAAGGGGTTAATAAATGCATGTAAAAAGAAGAATACATTATATAAACAATTCATTAAATGCAGAAAGGTGGAGGCTGAGATCAAATATAAAAGATATAAAAATAAGCTTACTAATATAATGAGGACCTGTAAGAAAGAATATTACAACAGAATATTAGAGGATAATAAAAATAACTTAAGAGGAATATGGCAAGTACTCAATGGGATTATTAGTAATCGACCTAAGAATGCTAATTATCCAGAATATTTTATTGAAAATGGCAATTTGATAAATAATATGGAAGATGTGGTCAGTGGTTTCAATAAATTTTTTGTAAATGTTGGTCCTGAATTAGCAAAATCAATAGTGACACCAGAAACAAACAACAGTGGTTCTGGAAATGAAATAGAAGATAGAAATCCAAACACAATCTTTTTGGGTGCAGTTACTGAAAAGGAAATTATCGAGACTGTGAGTAAATTTAAGGACAAAAAACCAACAGACTGGAATGAAATTGACATGACAATAGTGAAAAAAGTCATTGAAGGAATTGTTAAGCCACTCACCCACATCTGTAACCTGTCATTTCAAACTGGTACATTTCCAGACAAAATGAAAATAGCAAAAGTAATACCTCTATACAAAACAGGAGACAGTCATTGTTTCACAAATTACAGGCCAGTCTCTTTACTCTCACAATTCTCCAAAATACTTGAAAAAATCTTCACTAAGAGACTGGATGATTTCATTGAAAAACACAACCTCCTTACAGACAGCCAGTATGGTTTTAGAGCAGATAAATCTACATCTTTGGCACTGATCGAACTTATTGAAGAAATTACTAGTTGTATAGATAAAAAAAAGTTTGCTGTAGGAGTATTTATAGATTTAAAGAAAGCTTTTGACACCATTGACCACAGAATACTACTAAGGAAACTGGAAAGGTATGGGATAAGAGGGGTAGGACTGAGTTGGGTGGAAAGTTATTTAAGTAACAGACAACAATTTGTACAAATTGGTGAGCACAAATCACCCTTCATGGACATCACTTGTGGTGTGCCCCAGGGGTCAGTTTTGGGACCCAAACTCTTTATTTTGTATATAAATGACATATGCCAAGTATCAAAAATTCTGAAATTTATTTTGTTTGCGGATGACACAAATATCCTTTGCACTGGTGAGAATTTGCAGCAGGTTTTAGAGGTGGTCACAACTGACATGAAAAGGTTAACACAGTGGTTCAACAAAAATAAATTATCTCTAAATCTAAAAAAATCAAAGATTATGTTGTTGGGAAATTATAAAATAAATCATGAAATAATGGTAACGATAGATGATACCAGAATAGAAACAGTACAGGAAAATAAGTTTCTGGGGGTGATGCTAGACAATAAAATCTGCTGGAAACCTCACATCAGTCACATCCGGGCCAAGTTAGCAAAATGTATAGGCATACTGGGGAAGACAAGACACATCTTGGACTATAAATCATTGGTCTTACTGTACAATTCACTGTTTCTACCTTATCTTAACTACTGTGTAGAAGTCTGGGGAAACACCTACAAGACCAACCTACAGTCAATATCAGAATCAGAATCAGAATCAGCTTTATTGGCCAAGTATGCACAACACATACAAGGAATTTGACTTTGGCTAAAAACTTGCTCTCGTTGTTCAGGTGTAAGATTTAAATAAGATTTAAATAAGGATTCAATGACAAACAGAGTATGTACAGTAAATTACAGTCTGTCCACGTTTCTATAAAAGGATGCAAATATATACAGGAATATATGCAGTTATTTACTCGGACTAACCACACTTTGCAGAAATATATGAAAAAATATACAATCACACAGTATTTCAATGTGGACTCAGATTCAGTGATATAATGTGAATGAAGTAAAAAGCAGTGTGAGAGTTATGTGCAATGTAATAATGGATGAAAAGTCATGAGTACAGCAAACAGGTAGGACTAGGTGAATGTTAGGAGTTCATCAGAGTGATGGCTTGAGGAAAGAAACTGTTCCTGTGACGGGTGGTTTTGACCTTCAGTGATCTGTAACGACGACCAGAAGATAGAAGTTCAAACAGTTTGTGGCCGGGGTGTGATGGGTCAGCACAGATGTTTCCCGCCCGTTTCCTGGTTATGGACCGATATAAGTTCTCAATGGAGGGTAGGTCGGTACCAATGATCCTCTCCGCAGACTTAATGATCCGCTGCAGTCTGGTCTTGTCCTGTTTAGTGGCAGATCCAAACCAGACAGTGATGGAAAAGCAGAGGACAGATTGGATGATGGCGGTGTAGAAGACAACCAGCAGCTCCTGAGGCAAATCAAACTTCTTGAGCTGACGCAGAAAAAACAACCTCTGCTGGGCCTTTTTCCGGACAGTGTCTATATGGGAGGACCACTTCAGGTTCCGGGAGATTGTGGTACCCAGAAACTTGAAGGAGTCCACAGTGGACACTGTGCTGTTGAGGATGGTGAGTGGGGGGAATGAAGGGGGGTGTCGCCTGAAATCCACAGTCATCTCCACCGTTTTGGCTGGGTTAAGTTCAAGATGGTTCTGGCTGCACCAGAGGATCAGCTGCTCCACCTCCCGCCTGTATGCAGACTCATCATCATCCCGGATCAAACCGATGACTGTGGTGTCGTCCGCAAACTTCAGGAGCTTCACCGAAGGGTCCTCTGAGGTGCAGTCGTTGGAGTAGAGGGAGAAGAGCAGTGGGGAAAGGACACATCCTTGGGGGGCGCCAGTACTAATTTTTCGGGAGCTGGATGTAAATCTCCCTAGCTTCACCTGTTGCCACCTGTCAGTCAGAAAGCTGGAGATCCACTGGCAGGTGGAGGGGGGCACCTTGAGCTGGAGGAGTTTCTGATGAAGAATGCCTGGGATGATGGTGTTGAACGCTGAGCTGAAGTCGACAAACAGGATCCTGGCGTACATCCCTGGGGAGTCAAGGTGTTGCAGGATGTAATGTAGTCCCATATTCACTGCATCATCCACTGACCTGTTTGACCGGTAGGCAAACTGCAGTGGGTCCATCAGGGGGCCTGTGATGACCTTCAGGTGGTTCAGCACCAATCTCTTCAAGGATTTCATGACCACAGAGGTCAGGGCAACAGGTCTGTAGTCGTTTAATCCTGTAATAGAGGGTTTCTTGGGAACTGGAATGATGATGGAGCGTTTGAAGCAGGAAGGCACTTCACGCAGCTCCAGTGATCTGTTAAAGATCCGGGTGAAGATGGGGGCCAACTCGTTGGAGCAGACTCTCAGGCAGGACGGAGACACACCATCAGGTCCTGCAGCCTTCATGATCTTTTGTCTCTGAAAGACCCGGCGCACCTCCTCTTCACAGATCATTAGTGCTGGTGGGAGGTCAGAGTGGAGGAGGGATGGAGTTCCTGGGGCTGCAGATAATCCTTTTGTGTGGGTGGGAGGTGAGAACTGTAGGTTCTTTTCAAACCTGCAGTAAAAGCTGTTTAGGTCATTAGCCAGCTGGAGGTTTTCCGCAGGGTGGGGGGATGGTCTCCTGTAGTTGGTGATATTCCGTAGGCCTCTCCAGACAGAAGCAGAGTTGTTAGCTGAGAAGTTTTTTTGTAACTTCACACTGTAGCTCCTCTTAGCAAGCCTGATCTCCTTCGTCAGCATGTTTCTGGCCCGCTTGTACAGAGTCCAGTCACCAGTCCTGTAGGCCTCCTCCTTGGTCTGACGTAGCTGCTTCAGTTTAGGAATGAACCAGGGTTTATTGTTGTTGTATATGCAGAAGGTCTTGGTCTGCACACACATGTCCTCGCAGAAACAGATGTATGACGTCACAGTGTCAGTGAGTTCATTTAGGTTAATGGCTGCAGCTTCAAAAACACTCCAATCTGTGCAGTCAAAGCAGGCTTGTAACTTCAGCTTTGATTCCTCAGTCCATTTCTTCACAGTCCTTACAACAGACTTGGAAGTTTTTAGTTTCTGTCTGTATGTTGGAATAAGATGGAGCAGGCAGTGGTCAGAAAAACCCAGAGCTGCACGGGGGACGGCATGATAGGCATTTCTTAAAACTGTGTAACAGTGGTCAAGTGTATTTGTGTCCCTGGTGGGACATTTAATATGCTGTCTGTATTTAGGAAGCTCATTTGTGAGATTAGCTCTATTGAAATTACCCAGAATGATAAGCAGAGAGTCTGGATGTTTTTCCTCCACCTCTGCTATCTGGTCAGCGAGGAGCTGCAGTGCCTCCGTTGTACAAGCAACAGGCGAGATATAAATTCCGACCAGAATAAATGAGGAGAGCTCTCGCGGTGAATAAAAGGGTTTACAGTTTATGAACAGTGACTCTAGGTTAGGGCTACAAAACTTCTTCAACACTGTGACATCAGTACACCATATATATGTAATATGTACATTACAAAAAAGAGCTATAAGGATAATAAATAATGCAGGATATAGAGACCATACCAATTTGTTGTTTTTAAAGTCACATGTCATAAAGTTCATCGATTTAGTTAAATTTAAGACAGCACAAGTAATGTACAGGGCAATTAATAATCAACTCCCAACTAATATACAAAAAATATTTGAAAAAAGAGACAACGATCATAATTTGAGAGGAGACTTAAACTTTACAAAACCCAAGATACGAACAACCAAGTCTGTGCATATCTGTCTGTGGGATGGATTTGTGGAACAGTCTGGAGCCGGAACTGAAACTATGTACAAACAGAAATCAATTCAAAAAGAGGTACTGTGGGACTCACATATGCACATATGTATACCACTGTATGATTCATACGTATACCACCTTAGGCTTCACATCTGAGACGGAACAAAGGACTGAGCTGCTCTGGAGATAACACGAGGATGTGAAAGTTTAGTCTTTGGCATGCAAGGAGACAGCCTGGGGGGATTTCGCCCAGCGGCCAGAGACTGAAGGTGGGGGGTGTTAAGATCGGGAGGAAGTTACATTGTTACTGGGGATTAAGTGCCATGTGACTGTATGTTTTGATGTCCTGGTATAAAAGGGACAGATGTTGGAGGATTCTCTCTCTTTCACTGTTTTTGGATGATGTTGGAGAATGTGAATAAACCTGACTTGTGAAATAAACTCAGCCTCGTCCTTCCACATTCACTACAGTATAAACATTATTTGCTGAAAGGATATATGTTAGAAGGGTAGTATTTATATGTACGATTCACTATGCTCACTCTGGGACATTATGGAATGGTGGGTGGGACAGCACTGTGTATATCTGTGTTGTTTGAGGCTGGTTTTGATGTATGGACATCAATGAATGTTGGGATGGATGGGTGTTAATGTTGATATTGTGGAGATGTGTTGAAGGACGAGACTGAGTTTATTCCTCAGGTTCAGCTTTATTCACGATCACATACTCCAACATTCCAAAGCAGAAAAAGAGGATGAATCTTCTCACATCTGTCCTTTTATACCCAGGACATCAAACCTACAGTCACACGGTGTTTAATCAAACATACAGTCCCATGGTACTTAATCCCAGTCACAATGTAACTTCCCCGATTTTAACACCATCCACCACCTAGTCTCCGGTGGTCAGGAAATCTCTCAAGGCCATCTCCTTGAAACAAAAGGCCAAATCTCACACCCTCCTGTTACCTCTAGGAGGCTCAGTCCCTTTGTTCCCCTGAGACGTGAAGCACACAATAAACATGCAGTAATATATCTGTGGAGCATATGAAACCAACATATGTGCCCCACAATATGTACAAAATACAGTTAATTGTTTACTTGGGGTCTTAAATGTGGTAATTTGTATATAATTCACATGGGTGTATTTATGGAAAAAAGGAGATGGAATTAATAAGTGTTCACTTCTTCCTTCTCCCTTTCGAACACTGTATATTGTTTTTGTTCGAAATAAAGTATCTATCTATCTAAACATGCTGTCTGGAGAAGGCACCCTTCAAACCTGAGACAACTGGAGCAGTTTGCTCATGAGGAGTGGGCCAAAATACCTGCGGAGAGGTGCAGAAGTCTCATTGACAGTTACAGAAATTGTTTGATTGCAGTGATTGCCTCAAAAGGTTGTGCAACAAAATATTAAGTTAAGGGTACCATCATTTTTGTCCAGGCCTGTTTCATGAGTTTGTTTTTTAAAATAATTCTGTTGAACCACAATTCAAAACCATTGTCTGATTTTCATTGGTTAATTTTCATAGACTTTTTATTTATTACCACTTTTGTCAGATTCAAGTTATTTCTGTGACTATTGTGGGTTTTTCTTTCATTATCAGGGGGGTACCAACAATTTTGTCCACGTCTGTAGGTAAGTTGGTATTTGCAACATTTACTAATAATTTCTAATTAAAGTATTGTGGAGTGTGTAATTGACGAGGCATGTTTTGTCTCAAGGCAGTTTATTACACGTCTCCAACATGAGCAAAGTAGAAAGAGAACATCTCAGAACAAACTCGTCCCTTATATACCCAGGTCTCCCCACAGCTCACAAGTCACATTGCATTCAAAATCAAAGTAACAATGCATCTCCTCTTTAATCCCTTAATATCACCCCCACAATCTTAGGCCCACAAAGGATCCTCCAGGCCGTCTCTTGCATACCAAAGCTAACACTTACACAGCTTCCTGTTATCTCCAAGGAAACTCTGCCTTTGTTCTTATCTAAGATGTGAGGCATTGTGTAAGTCATAAAGTAGGTCACACGTGTGGCTACAGTATCACAATACTAGTATCCTTGAATAAACACAGTATTGCTACCACAAAGTATTGCAATATTATTCTGTATATGACTTTGATTTTGCTCCCACCTTTACACCTAAATGTGAGTGACAGGTCAAGTTTTTCTTCAATGGCAGGGTGACGACCTCTTGTCAAGCACTATGAAAAGAGGTCCATAGAGCTTGCAATGGGAAAATGCTGTGTGTGGAAACCCAGCCTGCAGCAGAAGAGGCCCGCCACACCTGCTGAGGTAGAAGAAACCAGCAATGGAACATCTGTTGAAGCAAAGGTGAGGCCAAGCTCCTCCACGGCAACAATCAAGGTATTTCTTAGTGGCTTTCTTGTTGTCAAACTACACCTTGATTGGTTTGGCTGGTTCTTCTTTGGCCTCTTAGCCTGACTTCTACTTCCAATGTGTCCATCTTCAGATTGCAGTGGGTGTCTTTGTTCCTGTATGTGCTTTGCTGCAGTCCTTAACCTCAACCTGATGTATTTGTTGGTATTTTTTTGTTTTTACATCATGGCATAGGGAGAGGCTGCAGTCTAAAAGTTCTGCTTCTTTCTCCATCAGATCTCAGGCACCTGGAAGGTGCATGAAGGTGGCACTGGTTTTGTTTGGGAACAACAGCTCAACTGTCCAGACTAGATTAAAGGCATCTTGGGATGGCCAACAGAGCACCTCTGGCTTGAATTCCTTCAACCTCAGTAAAGCACATTTTTCAGCATCATGGTCATTTTCACCACACTTTAAAGCACTTTCATGTTCATTACAGATGTTGGAATATGTGATAACTTTGTTTACAATGTAGCCCACAAGATGGTGCAAAGCACTGGTCTCTGTCTCTGTCAGGTCAGGGGCTGTCCTCTGCTCCATCAGCACCTCCAGCCTTATGGCAGCCCTGGGAGATGCCTCCTTTTGCTGTGTCAGGAAATCTGCCAAAAGGCTGTGGTCATCCTCTTGATAGCTTCCTGATTGAACTGTTGTGAGCAACTGCCCAACTGATATAGACCTCAGAGCCTGATGAAACTCCACTGGTGTGGGGGCTGGAGTTCTCTGTCTTATACAGCTTAAAAGGGTGTCAAGACAGTCTTTTGTAAACCTGCTGGTCAACACAAATGTGCGCCCTTGGGTTAGCATGTCTTCCTGCAGCAACAGAATAGCTGATGTTGCTATAACAATTCTTGTTTGCACAGGTGTCCAACTACCTTCTTGTCCAATCTTCACCCCACAGAAGAGACGACTCACGTCATGGAGGAAGTTGATGGCCTTACTATACTCATCCAGCTTATGTCTGCTCAGTGCCATACTGTAACTGGTGGTGACAGGACATTATGTTAAACCAGTGGTTGACCTGTTCAAGAAACCGGGCTGTTGCCAGGGAAGATGAGGGTCATTGCTCCTTCTCAGCCATGTACTTAAGACCTGCACTTGCTTTGCTGAATATTGCAGGGGCCACCTTCCTCTTTTCAAAATGAGTGGGGTTAAGCATTCTGTGAGAAATCTTTGGGACAATTTTCATTGGCATTCCCTTCTGAAAATCTACCAGCTCTCTCAGTGGTTCAGCTGACACTTGGTTGGAGGAGAGACTCTCTCTCTACAATTTCAGCTGGAATTGTAAATGACTGTCCACAAACCAGGGCATTCCTGAAGCTCTTTACCAGGTGTGGAACGTCTGGCATGAAGTATAGCTTCCTGTTTGGTCTTGCTGGGTGACAGACAAATGTGTTGTTGTGGTTAACTCCAAAAGCTCTCCACATTGCCCAGTTAGGACTGCCCATGTCATTGGTGATGCTAACCACATGAAGCCTGATAGAGGATGCCTCATGAATAATTTCCAGAGTGATTGGCTTGTAATGTTTTCCATCAGTGGAACTACCACTGCAGTGATAAGCTACTGTTTGTTTCCCTCTTGTTGTGGTTCCTGCTAACATGAATCCACATGCATGTGTTGCTCCTCCTTTGTGGTTAGGTAAAGTGACATCCCCAGAAAGCTTCCCTCTTCCCAAGTGCAGCTCCTCACATGCTGTGGTTGCCATCTCATCAATGTAAGGACAGACTCCCTGTCTTTTTCTACCAGAGCTTGTACTTTAAGTTGAAGCATGTCAAACACCTCCCCCATAACTCTGGTTCCATCTTAATATGCTGCAGTCTTCTTTCCAGTGTTTAGATATCAGGAAGAGGGATTTTCATTTCCTGAAGATGCCTGTAGCAAAACACATTTTATGGCCTTTTTCACCGTATCATTTCTCCATCTCAAGCCCCTTTTACTCTCGGTGCCAATTGCTTTATTTGGTCTTTAAAAATTGTTGATGCAATGTTATTTTCTTGGCTGATTTTTTTTTTTTTTATGTAGGCTGACAATCTTTTAGTGTTCTTTTAGGGCTCTTTCTATCCTGTTACTTTCCTGTTTTTGATCTTGCTCTCCGTCTCTTGGCTCAGTTTGACATCCACTGTCACCACAGTCATCACCTTCTCTTTCCACTCCTCTCTGACCTTCCCTTCTCTCACTCTCCTCACTTTCCTTATTTAGCTCATCAACCTCTGAAATTACAACATGAAATCGTGACCATTACAGGACAGCTGGGTTTAAGATATTCACTGAGTTCATACATATAATATATATTTTACTCACTATTCATGCCAAAGTTCATTTGAGAACAATACATGTGGTCTCTCATCACATGCAGTGGAGGTTCTGGCACACATCACACTGTTGGACTCTTCCTTCCTTCTCTTGAGTTTGGGACGATGCACAAATATTGTTGAGATAGCATCAGCACTCAGTCTCAGTTTGTCGGTTTTTGTTCTTATGAACTGCTCCCTCTCAAAATTGGCCTGCACGTTACATTCAGTTTAATTTCCTCATTAATATCATTGTTTACTTGGACATAAAAAAAAATCAGAATTTATTTGAGGTCATGTAATTATCACATTATTACATGTTTGACCTTGAAAACAAAGTTTTGTTAAAAAACAAAATAAACGTACCTGTAGTGTGGCAATACAGGGGTTAACGAGCGCTGGCATGGTGAAGCAGCCATCAGAGTGATGTCATCACACCAGACAGTTAAATGAGAGGGTCGGCCATCTTAGGCCTCTCTCTGCTCTTAGCGACATAGCACTCAGCCATAATAAACCTGCACTGTATTATTAACAGTTTGTTATAATAAAGTTCTTGTTCTAACCCAACTCAACTCTCCATTGGTCATTCCAGGTTTTCAGACATAACATTTGGTGACGAGAGTAAACCATGGAAGCGTGCGTAAGGCCACTATGACCGTTTCTGGAGAACTCCAGTGAGCCGCCCGTACCGTGGCTGCATAGCTCGATGCTGTTGAGACTTATGTGGCAGCGTTGGACCTGGGCAAGCTAGACAAGGTACAGAAGCGAGCTCTACTGATTCACAATCTGGGCATAGAAGGCCAATGTGTTTTCCACACACTAGGACAACAGAGTCATTTGCCGATTCAGTTGAGCTGCTAGCTAGCTACTTCGCCACACCCGACAATGTGTTGGCATGGTGCATTAAGTTTCACCAACAATGACAGAAGCCTGGAGAGATGACACGACAATTAATCACGGACCTTTGCCACCTAGCTAGCATGTGCAGATTTGGTATGTTGGAGGACAAAATGGTACGGGACCAGTTGGCCAAGCACACTAGCAACCCACGGCTGCGGACGAAGTTGCTAACGGCGCAGAATGGCATGATGCTACCAAACATTATTGAGCTAGCATTTCAGCTGGAGTCCACCAACAGGTTAGCATCGGAGCTAAGTGTGCTGCAACAACAACAGCAGCCGAGCCACATACCACTTGCATATGCAGTAAGCACAGAAGAACCCAGTGACACAGTAAAGGAGGCCGAACTGAACACTGTGGACTGGAGGACCCCTATGAAGTTCTTCTCATGTGGGAGCTGTGGCTCCCCAACGCACCGAGAGAGAGCACATTCCTGCCCAGCAAGGGGGCAGCAATGTAAATGATGTGGAAAACTTAACTGGTCAGGACTACCGCCAAGCCCGCTGGCCAACTCAACTCACTCACCTGCAGTGACCATTCACATGGTGAGGTCTGGTGGCACGGCGTACGGATTCTGCATGGTGGGGTTGGACAGCGTCAACTTGCCGCTCCTGCTCGATAGTGAAGTCGATGTTGAACTGGGCCACGGTGAAGAAGGTTTTCCCCAACCACGCGATTGGCAAGAATCCAATGGCGCTGTATGGGTATGGTGACTACAGAGTTAGCAACAAAGGGACCATCACACTAACGGTCCGCTACGCATCAAGAGTCATTACTTGACTTCGTGTTTCAAGTGACCATGCATGGAGACAACATATTAGGATGTGGCCTTTTCTACCAACTGGGCTTCTCCATCAGCGACAGTAACGGACGCCGTTTGACTGACTACGATGGTTGGGACGCAACATACCCTGATGATGATGACGATGAGTGGGATGAGACACAACAGGATGATGATGACAAGAGTACAGCTGTCCAATGTGCACAGGAAGAACACTGCCCAGAAAGAGGGCAGTGACCGTAGTCGCCTCAGATCCTCACCCAACATGAGTCCACGGGAGCCGCTGTGGAGTTGCAGGTGAGGAAGCCCAAGCCTAATGAGTTTCCCAGGACACAACGACCCGGCATAGATCCTAACAATAAGGATAGTGACACATCAGACTTCCCAGGTGAGGGAGAGAAGGGACTGGGCTGCTTCTGAATCTTCACACAACACCAGTCTACAGGAGCCACAGCTGAGCCGCTGGATGAAGAGTCCGCAATTATAAACGACACAGCAGAGTCACCAGATGTCTTCTGGATCCACGACCAGTATCGGCCTCCAGGGACCGCAGCAGTAGCACTGGATGAAGAGTCTGTGACCCACCAGGTAACTGCAAAACCCTTACAACTTGGCGGATGCCCCACGACAGACGTGGATACTACATCATCGCGACCACAGCAACACATGTAGTTGAACAGAATCCTACTTGCGGTGTTGGACTGGGTTCAGGTCCACAAAATCGAGTGACCAGACCCGCAGTCAACTAAAACGCAGCCTCCAGCACCACTGACACCCATGAGGATTGCCGCACAGCTGGAACCAGTGACCTTCAAGCTGACAGATGGTTTGGTGTGGCACACCAACCGTCTCCATCGAATTTGAGTGACAGCTCTGGAGGACGAGGCTTCACAGGAGTCAGCTCGCATGGTGAGAGACCCAGACTGGAGTTTTGTAAGAGACGGTCCCGGACCGGGGGACCCCGCACCTCCAAGGGCACATCCACCATGGGCTTGCTACAAGGCCCCTCTAACAGAACTGCTTCCCCCATGGAAGAAAAAAAAAGGGGGAACTGTTTAGCTAGGGGCGTGGCTGTCAACTGAGAGTGGCAGAATAACCCACTCAGCCATGCTGGGCTATGCGGTGGTCTACCTGCTAGCCCTAGCTAGTTTTGTTTTATATAATACCAAATTGGGGAGGGTTAGTTCGACTGTGTAATGTTCTGCGATTTCTAAGGGGTGATGAATGTAGTGTGGCACTACAGGGGTTAACGTGCACCAGCGTGGTGACGCAGCCATCAGGGTGATGTCATCACGCCAGAAGGTTAAATGGAGAGGGTTGGCCATCTTAGGCCTCTCTCAGCTCTTAGCGGCATAGTGCTCAGCCATAATAAACCTGCACTACATTACTAACAGTTTGTTATAATAAAGTTCTTGTTCTAATGCAGCTCAACTCTCCGTTGGTCATTCCAGGTTTCCAGACATAACAGAACCGCACACAGTTTCCTGCTGTTAAAATCTTGTAAAGTCATGTTGTTTATGCTAACTGCTGTCAACCATTTTTTTCTTCTTTCTTGATCTGTTGGGAACCCAAACATCTGGATCCCTTTCTCGGATCAGTTTGTGCATCAGAAATATAAAACATGTTAAAATGTTCAACAATCTTACAGTACAATTCCAATATTGTGTTTATATAAAGTTTTTATTCACACACAAGGTCTTCTCTTCAGGAGTCAAGTCCACAGCCCCGAGTAATTTAGCTAAATTGCATCAGACCCTGTGACAGCAATTTTTTTACTCCATATTTTTAAGTCTGATAATTCTATCTCTTTTTTTGGGGGGGGGGATTGCATTCAAGAGTTGATCATTTGGTAATCAGAGCTGTGAAGCCATAATATAAGGTAGGCTACTTCGCTACGTAGGCTAGTAATAGTTAGCTTTTCATCAGTGTGAATTAGCAGTTCCCCTTCCATCCAAAAACATGCTCAACAGTCTATTTAATGCTGCTTGATTCTATTATAATACAGTTAAATCCGTTCATTATAACTTTAACAATACAACTACCGATAGGTATTTTGAATATTTACCTAATATCACTAAAAAATGATTTTGAAGGTGCAGATTGTCACAGCTGCCATTCACACACCATTACAGAAAGGCCCTTGTTTGGAACTATGAACCACGTGAGCGGACAGCGGCGAGATCAAAGAGCGTCGCAACTCTCATATTATACGGCGCTGCACCGGTAATCACACACGAAGTGACAAGGAATCAACAACGACGAAGCCAGACAGAGCACAAGCACAACCCGACATGAACAGGGAAACTCATAACTACAAACGTGAGACAGCGGGGCAAACAATCGGGGCAGCAGGGACGAGACGAGGCGAGGAGAACAGGCTGGGCGGGGCTACGCAGACAATCCTAGACAATACAGGAGCAATACAGACAGCAAGGGCGTAAACATGACTGTGAACTTAATCATAATACTGATGAGCCGGACCAGAAACTACAGGACCTAATTAGAGGCATGATAATGAGAAATAAACCCAATGATCAAGGAAGGCTGAGGTAGGGGAACACGTGATGCAAATAATAATCATGACAAAGGAAAACACAGGGACGCCAGTAATGACACCAGTAATGACATTAGCGACCAGTGGGGATGACACAACAAGGCGACAGACCGGGGAACACAGAAGACAAACACAGAGGACCCAGGGGAGGCACAGAAGGCAAATAATGCAAATAATCATCATAAATAAGAAGTGGACATAAGACTATAAGATTATGACAAACAGCTGCAAATTGACAAGAAAAAAGTTGCAGATTTATGAGGAAAAATGTGCAAATTTTCAAGAAAGAAGTTGAAATTTTACAGGAAGATAGTTGCAAATTTCTGACAAAAAAAAGGTGCAGTTGTATGAAAAAAAAAGTTGCAAATTCATGCGGAAAAAGTTGCAGATTTACAAAAAAAAAAAGTTGCAAGTTTAAAAGAAAAAAAGTTGAAATTTTATGGGAAAAAATTGTCACAGTTGCCCCTCCCAGGCAGAATTCAAGACCCAAATGCTGGACTTACAGTTAGCAGAATTTAGTTGAACAGAAAATAATCCACAATGAAGAAGCTGGAACAAAAAATTACAACAAGCTCAGCAGGACTAGGCAGGAAACTCGGCAAAGCAAGAGCGTGTTGGTCACACCAGCATGACTTAAGGATGTTGCCCTGAACTAAGGGGCTTTGTCCCTTAAATAGGACCTGCCGGTGCCCGGGGCCCAGGAGCTGGCATTGGCCCCGCTGGGGGGGGGCAGGGGTCGGTGGGTCCGGGAGCATGGGCCCACCGTGCTGGCAGTTTGGTGGCCTGACCCCCCTCGGCCGTCCCTTCGGGGTTGGGTGTCTGGCTGTCCTGGGGCTTGTTGGCCTGGGAACATTTGTTCTCTGTGGGAGTTGCTGGCGTTGCCCTGCTTTTTCGGGGTTTCCGGGAGGGTGGGAGTTGCTGTGACCGGCCGCCCTCTTCATATGTTTCCTGACAAACCACTCACATGCACACACTTATTTCGTGCGCGCTCTCATACAGATGCACACACACATATGTCTCTCCTTTAACAGGTCCAGATACCAAACTCATGTTGAGACCTCTTCAGAGGAAGAAGCAGTCTGTCTTCTGTTTGTTTCAGTTGTTTGTTTGTTTGTTTGTTTTTGTCTGTTCCTCTCCCTTTTCTTTCCCCCTCCCCACCCCTCCTCTCCCCACCCACCCACCCCCGGCCCCGGTCCGGTCCTTCATGGGTGGGAGGACAGGACATATATATGAACTGTATAAAGCACAATAAGGGAAGCAGATTTCTGTTCTGCTCACCCAGCTGCCTGACAGGACAAGGGGAGAAAAATAGGACAAAAATAATTAACTAAATAACAAAGAGCCGTGAATAATCAGGAACTTAACAAGGCTTTAAACAAGCTAGATGAAAATGGAAGTAAACAAAAGGCACTGTCAAAATAAAAGCCCAAACTAACATGACGACAGGAATAAACTACGAGACATGACCATGATGAAAATAATTATACTAAAAACAGAAAGATCACAAGGAATGCAAATAATTGTAACAAACAGAAAACCAAGACAAGCTGAACTCAGAGCGAGGGCATGAGCCCCAGATCAAGCCCCAAATCTGACATAGCCCCCCACTTTAAGGGGTGGATTACAGACACCCCAAGACATTACAACAACAAGAAACAAAGAAAAACAAAAATATGACCATCCTATTTTGACATATTATGTTGAAATAAAATTGCAACTTTACATAATTTTTCTATTTTGAGATTTAATAACTTGTCATAAATCGCCCTTTTTAAGGGCTATGGAAGGACACCAAATGCTCACTGTGGTTTCTGCACATTTATTAATGTAAAGACAAACAAACAGGGAACACTAAACATACAAATATGAAATGATGAAGTGCTGGAGGAGAGTGGGGCTCAAGATCACAGGGGAACAGAAGCCTGGGGGCACCAGGCAAAGGGCAGAACCAGCCAGAGCACGCCTGGATTAGTGTGGGGCTCACGGCTGGAAATAAAGGGAAAACCCACCTGGACGGAGCTCTCCTCTCTCCTCAGCAGTGACGCACGAAGCTCTCAGAGCAGGACTCTGCATCTGAGGACAGCAGCAGGGACAGAAGGACACGGCAATGAGGAAGAGTTGTCATGCCCTTATGTGCCGTCTCTTAACAAGTGATAGGTGTGGATACATGAGTGTAGAAAATAATACAATCATTGACAGCTGCGCAATCCGCAAAACAGTTTGACAGCCAGGAGCTGCACAGCACTGTCAAAATAAAACACAAACCCCAAACTGTAAATAATATATAATGGACCAGAGGCGTTCCCCTGCGATCGACTCATCTGTGGCAACCCAGGCAGACGCCGGCGTCCATGCAGACAGGGGAACAGATGGGCGACGTTCCCCCACGGCAGAAGTGATAGAGAGGGCTCAACTGAGCACCAGCGCCGCTGAGAGAGCCGAAGCAAGGCACTCTCACCCTGCAGACACATCAGTGACGGTCTACACAAACGCCGTCACCGTGAACCTGCCGGACTTCTGGCAAGAGGACCCCGCCTCGTGGTTTCAGCAAGCTGAAGCCCAGTTTGCACTTGCGGGCATCACGGCTGACAATACAAAGTTCTATCACATCGTCACCAAACTCAACGCCGCCACTTCGAGATGTGCACGGAGCATAATCCAGCGGCCGCCGGCCCAGGACAAATATGAAGAACTGAAAGCGACCATCGTGGCAAATTACATCCCCTCAGCTGAGGAGAGAGCCGAGAGGATCTTGGCAGTCTACGGCCACAGAGGATGCAGACCCAAGGCCCTCATGGAGGACTTGCTGCAACTTAAAGAAGAGGACAATGACAACTTCCTCTTCCATTTCATATTCCTCAGTACGCTGCCGCCACACATGAGAGGGACGCTGGCCAACATGCGATGCAGCACCCAGCAAGACTTCCGCACGCTGGCTCACGAAGCTCAACGGCTCGTCAACGCCTGCAGGGAGCAGACACCCACAGCAGCATCCACAGACCTCAACGCTGATGTCCAGACCCATGAGGAGCCACAAATCACTGAGCAGAGCCAGCCCGCGGTGACAGCGACACGCCCAGGACGCAACAGACGGAGTGACGTTTGTTATTACCACCACCGCTTCGCCGAGAAGGCTTACAAATGCGTTCCCCCCTGCAAATTCACAATTTCCGGAAAACGCCGAAGCCGAGAGCCGTTAACAGTGGCGGTTCTCGGCGAAAAAAGCAAGCTTTTATATGTGACGGACGGACACACCGGCAAGCGGTTCCTTATCGACACGGGAGCTCAACTAAGTTTTGTCATGCCCTCACAAGCAGGCCGGGCCATGGGCCCCCGGGGCAACGGAGCGGTGACAGCCAACGGCTCCATCATCGACACTTTTGGTGAAAAGAGCCTGCACCTCAGCATCCACGGCCACAACTACAGATGGACATTTGTTGTAGCGGCGGTGAGTTTTAACTTGTTGGGCGCAGATTTTTTGTGTGCACATGGGTTATTAGTTGATCTAGCAAACAGGCGCTTGGTTAATGCACTGTCCTTTGCTTCTATTCCCTGCTCAGCTCGAGTTTCTCCACCACCCGTGCAGGCTAGCGTCACCACAGCAGGAGGTAAGTTTGATCAACTCCTCACCCAATTTCCAGCACTCACAATTCCCAAATTCTCAGCTACAGTGGCTAAACACGGGGTTGAACATTTTATTCCCACAACGGGCCCAACTATATTTGCCAAAGCTCGGCGCTTAGACGCGGCCAAGCTCGCCATAGCTCGGGACGAGTTTACCACCCTTGAAAAATTAGGCATTATTAGACGCTCAAAAAGCGCCTGGGCCTCACCGCTTCACATGGTTATGAAATCCGACGGTTCTTGGAGACCGTGCGGCGATTACCGCAGATTAAACAATGCGACAGCACATGACCGCTACCCAATTCCTCACATTCAGGATTTTTCACTGCACCTGGCGGGTGTGCGCATTTTTTCAAAAATAGACCTGGTCCGCGGTTATCATCAAGTCCCAGTTCGAGCTGAGGACATTCCTAAAACAGCTGTAATAACCCCTTTCGGCCTTTTTGAATTTTTGCGGATGCCTTTCAGCCTCAAAGGTGCGGCTCAAACCTTTCAGCGGATGATGGACGCAGTATTACGCGACCTCCCTTTTGTTTTCGTCTACCTCGACGACATGCTGGTAGCCAGCCCGTCTGAGGAAGAACACGAGCAGCATCTCACTATGGTTTTTCAGAGGCTAGAAGAACACAGGTTAATAATCAATCCAGCCAAATGCAAATTCGGCGTGTCACAAATTGATTTTTTAGGACACAGAGTTTCTCCGAAGGGGGCAGTACCACTTCCAGACAAAGTTCACACGATAAAAAGTTTCCCACGGCCACAAACGGTAAAATCGCTGCAAGAATTTTTAGGAATGGTTAATTTTTACAATCGTTTCCTCCCCCACGCAGCTCAGCTCATGCAGCCCCTATATGACGCGCTCAGAAAACAGAAAGCTTCCAACGCGGTCGAATGGACCCCGGAGCGCGAACGCGCCTTCGCGGAAGTAAAAAGCGCCCTAGCTAATGCCACATTGTTGGTTCACCCCGATCCCTCGGCCCGCATTGCGCTAACCACAGATGCTTCGGACCTGGCCATAGGGGCAGTTGTAGAACAACATGTCAGCGGAATCTGGCAACCTTTGGCATTCTTCAGCAAATCGCTAAACCAAACCGAGCGTAAATACAGCACTTTTGACAGGGAGCTGCTAGCGCTTCATTTGTCCATCCGCCACTTCCAGTTCTGGTTAGAAGGGCGGAGTTTCACGGCTTTTGTAGACCACAAACCGCTCACCTTTGCTATGGCTAAAATTTTCGAACCGTGGTCAGGCAGGCAACAAAGACAGCTGGCTGCGATTTCAGAGTTCACCACAGACATTCGACATGTGGCAGGCAAACTTAACGTGGTAGCAGACTGCCTCTCTCGCGCTGTGACATCGTCAGAGCGCGAGGAGACAGATTATACTACCTCAGCCGCGGAACTCTTCACCAACGCGGACACATACGCGGCCCCAATCCATGCAGGGATAGATTATGCAGCCATGGCAGAGGAACAAAGCAGTGACGCGGACGTGCGCGCACTCCTGTCTGGACCAACAGGGTTAAGGCTGGAGGAAAAGGGTTTACGCGACGGCGTGCCCCCCCTAATATGCGATATTTCAACCGGCCGACCTCGCCCGTTAGTCCCAGCTACATGGCGCTGCCGTATTTTTGACTCAATTCACTCCCTCGCGCACCCAGGTGTGCGCGCCTCGGTTAAAATGGTTGCCGAAAAGTTTGTGTGGCCTGGCCTGCGCAAAAACGTAAAAGAATGGGCAAAAACTTGCATTTCTTGTCAGCGCGCCAAAATACACAAACACACAAAAGCCCCTCTGGAGCCTTTTCCAATCCCTACTAGAAGGTTCGACCACGTTCATGTCGACCTCGTGGGGCCGCTACCTTCTTCCCAAGGTTTCACACACCTGTTAACAATGATAGACCGCACCACGCGCTGGCCGGAGGCAGTCCCTCTGGCGTCAATCACAGCGGAGGAAGTCGCTCGCGTTTTTTTGACAAACTGGGTGGCACGTTTCGGCGTCCCATCGGACATCACGTCCGATAGGGGACCTCAATTTGTCTCGGAGCTTTGGTCAGCCATGTCTAGCAGCTTAGGGGCAACAATTCACCGCACCACCGCTTATCACCCTCAGGCTAATGGGTTATGCGAGCGTTTTCACAGGTCTTTAAAGGCCACCCTCAGAGCCTCACTAACGGATACAAATTGGGTAAATAAACTTCTCTGGGTTTTATTGGGGTTGCGTACTGCGCCTAAAGAGGATCTAGACGCCTCTCCAGCAGAATTAGTTTTTGCACAACCTCTCAGGCTCCCAGGTGAATTTTTACCAGAGAACCCAGAGCCAGGGCATCTTCCAGCCCCGAGGTTTTTAGGCAGCAACGGACCGGACTCTCTCCCCGGACCGGCACATCACTCTTTTCCACGGGTTTTTGTCCCCCAAGCTTTAAAAAACGCTGAATTCGTTTTTGTTAGGCATGAAGCTTTAAAACCAACTTTCCGCCCACCATACGATGGACCATTCAGAGTGCTGGAACCTGGTGATAAACACTTTGTGCTTGATTTTGGGGATAGAAAAGAAACAGTCAGCATTGACAGACTTAAACCTGCCTTCTTGTTGAGAGACGAGCCTACACGGTTGGCGAGAGCACCTCGGCGGGGTAGACTCCCCAAGAGAAAAGACTCAGCCCCCCTGCAGGGAACAATTAATCACTCTCCTCCCCAAGCTGCAGATTCCTTACAGGAAGGTCCCAGCAGGACGCCTAAGCGGACCCACAGCAGATTCGGGAGAAGATTAAAACCCAGACAGCACAGGGACTGATGCAAACTACTCAACAGTTGTTCACTAATTGTGCTGCAACAGTTTAGGACTGACTTGTGATTTTACTATGCTGTTATGATTACCACTGAACTCTCTTAGGAGCATGGCTGCTGGAAAGTTTCTTCTGTGGCAAGAGGTGTAGCAGTTAGTATGTCATAGTAATTATCTTAAACTGTGAATTTTCTATTGTACTTTTCTTAGTCGTTTGGGGGGGGGGCGCTGTGGGCTATATTAATCATATATTCCATAACCTACATATGTTGAAGCATGTGGGAATGTTTGGTGATTACATATGTAAGGCGACTTCACACCTCAGAAGGGACAAAGACTCTCACCCGCCAGTGTAAGAACAAAGACTTTCCCAGACACTGCGGTGGAGACCGGAGGAGCTTCCCTCACCCCCCAGGGCCATGAGGAGGAGTACAAAGACAATGGGGGAGATTAAGATAATGGGGGATGTCAGCCTTTGATATGCATGTCTTTTGTTATGTGCAAGTATAAGTTGATAGAGCCGAAACTGTTCGGTCTCTTTTTTCCTTCTTCTGCTGCTGCACTAGGATGAGACTTGTTAGAGGAGCTGATAATAAACTTTGGTTTATGAATCACATCGCCTCGTTATTCCAAGCTCCTCTACACTGGTGACCCTGACGCGAGGATGGACTAGAGGCGTTCCCCTGCGATCGACTCATCTGTGGCGACCCAGGCAGACACCGGCGTCCATGCAGACAGGGGAACAGATGGACGACGTTCCCCCACGGCAGAAGTGATAGAGAGGGCTCAACCGAGCACCAGCGCCGCGGAGAGAGCCGAAGCAAGGCACTCTCACCCTGCAGACACATCAGTGACGGTCTACACAAACGCCGTCACCGTCAACCTGCCGGACTTCTGGCAAGAGGACCCCGCCTCGTGGTTTCTGCAAGCTGAAGCCCAGTTTGCACTTGCGGGCATCACGGCTGACGATACAAAGTTCTATCACATTGTCGCCAAACTCAACGCCGCCACTTCGAGATGTGCACGGAGCATAATCCAGCGGCCGCCGGCCCAGGACAAATATAAAGAACTGAAAGCGACCATCGTGGCAAATTACGTCCCCTCAGCCGAGGAGAGAGCCGAGAGGATCTTGGCAGTCTACGGCCACAGAGGATGCAGACCCAAGGCCCTCATGGAGGACTTGCTGCAACTTAAAGAAGAGGACAATGACAACTTCCTCTTCCATTTCATATTCCTCAGTACGCTGCCGCCACACATGAGAGGGACGCTGGCCAACATGCGATGCAGCACCCAGCAAGACTTCCGCACGCTGGCTCACGAAGCTCAACGGCTCGTCAACGCCTGCAGGGAGCAGACACCCACAGCAGCATCCGCAGACCTCAACGCTGATGTCCAGACCCACGAGGAGCCACAAATCACTGAGCAGAGCCAGCCCGCGGTGACAGCGACACGCCCAGGACGCAACAGACGGAGTGACGTTTGTTATTACCACCACCGCTTCGCCGAGAAGGCTTACAAATGCGTTCCCCCCTGCAAATTCACAATTTCCGGAAAACGCCGAAGCCGAGAGCCGTTAACAGTGGCGGTTCTCGGCGAAAAAAGCAAGCTTTTATATGTGACGGACGGACACACCGGCAAGCGGTTCCTTATCGACACGGGAGCTCAACTAAGTTTTGTCATGCCCTCACAAGCAGGCCGGGCCATGGGCCCCCGGGGCAATGGAGCGGTGGCAGCCAACGGCTCCATCATCGACACTTTTGGTGAAAAGAGCCTGCACCTCAGCATCCACGGCCGCAACTACAGATGGACATTTGTTGTAGCGGCGGTGAGTTTTAACTTGTTGGGCGCAGATTTTTTGTGTGCACATGGGTTATTAGTTGATCTAGCAAACAGGCGCTTGGTTAATGCACTGTCCTTTGCTTCTATTCCCTGCTCAGCTCGAGTTTCTCCACCACCCGTGCAGGCTAGCGTCACCACAGCAGGAGGTAAGTTTGATCAACTCCTCACCCAATTTCCAGCACTCACAATTCCCAAATTCTCAGCCACAGTGGCTAAACACGGGGTTGAACATTTTATTCCCACAACGGGCCCACCTATATTTGCCAAAGCTCGGCGCTTAGACGCGGCCAAGCTCGCCATAGCTCGGGACGAGTTTACCACCCTTGAAAAATTAGGCATTATTAGACGCTCAAAAAGCGCCTGGGCCTCACCACTTCACATGGTTATGAAATCCGACGGTTCTTGGAGACTGTGCGGCGATTACCGCAGATTAAACAATGCGACAGCGCATGACCGCTACCCAATTCCTCACATTCAGGATTTTTCACTGCACCTGGAGAGTGCGCGCATTTTTTCAAAAATAGACCTGGTCCGCGGTTATCATCAAGTCCCAGTTCGAGCTGAGGACATTCCTAAAACAGCTGTAATAACCCCTTTCGGCCTTTTTGAATTTTTGCGGATGCCTTTCAGCCTCAAAGGCGCGGCTCAAACCTTTCAGCGGATGATGGACGCAGTATTACGCGACCTCCCTTTTGTTTTCGTCTACCTCGACGACATGCTGGTAGCCAGCCCGTCTGAGGAAGAACACGAGCAGCATCTCACTATGGTTTTTCAGAGGCTAGAAGAACACAGGTTAATAATCAATCCAGCCAAATGCAAATTCGGTGTGTCACAAATTGATTTTTTAGGACACAGAGTTTCTCCGAAGGGGGCAGTACCACTTCCAGACAAAGTTCACACGATAAAAAGTTTCCCACGGCCACAAACGGTCAAATCACTGCAAGAATTTTTAGGAATGGTTAATTTTTACAACCGTTTCCTCCCCCACGCAGCTCAGCTCATGCAGCCCCTATATGACGCGCTCAGAAAACAGAAAGCTTCCAACGCGGTCGAATGGACCCCGGAGCGTGAACGCGCCTTCGCAGAAGTAAAAAGCGCCCTAGCTAATGCCACATTGTTGGTTCACCCCGATCCCTCGGCCCGCATTGCGCTAACCACAGATGCTTCGGACCTGGCTATAGGGGCAGTTGTAGAACAACATGTCAGCGGAATCTGGCAACCTTTGGCATTCTTCAGCAAATCGCTAAACCAAACCGAGCGTAAATACAGCACTTTTGACAGGGAGCTGCTAGCGCTTCATTTGTCCATCCGCCACTTCCAGTTCTGGTTAGAAGGGCGGAGTTTCACGGCTTTTGTAGACCACAAACCGCTCACCTTTGCTATGGCTAAAATTTCCGAACCGTGGTCAGGCAGCCAACAAAGACAGCTGGCTGCGATTTCAGAGTTCACCACAGACATTCGACATGTGGCAGGCAAACTTAACGTGGTAGCAGACTGCCTCTCTCACACTGTGACATCGTCAGAGCGCAAGGAGACAGATTATACTACCTCAGCCCGGAACTCTTCACCAACACGGACACATACGCGGCCCCAATCCATGCAGGGATAGATTATGCAGCCATGGCAGAGGAACAAAGCAGTGACGCGGACGTGTGCGCACTCCTGTCTGGACCAACAGGGTTAAGGCTGGAGGAAAGGGGTTTACGCGACGGCGTACCCCCCCTAATATGCGATATTTCAACCGGCCGACCTCACCCGTTAGTCCCAGCTACATGGCGCCGCCGTATTTTCGACTCAATTCACTCCCTCGCGCACCCAGGTGTGCGCGCCTCGGTTAAAATGGTCGCCGAAAAGTTTGTGTGGCCTGGCCTGCCCAAAAACGTAAAAGAATGGGCAAAAACTTGCATTTCTTGTCAGCGCGCCAAAATACACAAACACACAAAAGCCCCTCTGGAGCCTTTTCCAATCCCTGCTAGAAGGTTCGACCACGTTCATGTCGACCTCGTGGGGCCGCTACCTTCCTCCCAAGGTTTCACACACCTGTTAACAATGATAGACCGCACCACGCGCTGGCCGGAGGCAGTCCCTCTGGCGTCAATCACAGCGGAGGAAGTCGCTCGCGTTTTTTTTGACAAACTGGGTGGCACGTTTCGGCGTCCCATCGGACATCACGTCCGATAGGGGACCTCAATTTGTCTCGGAGCTTTGGTCAGCCATGTCCAGCAGCTTAGGGGCGACAATTCACCGCACCACCGCTTATCACCCTCAGGCTAATGGGTTATGCGAGCGTTTTCACAGGTCTTTAAAGGCCGCCCTCAGAGCCTCACTAACGGATACAAATTGGGTAAATAAACTTCTCTGGGTTTTATTGGGGTTGCGTGCTGCGCCTAAAGAGGATCTAGATGCCTCTCCAGCAGAATTAGTTTTTGCACAACCTCTCAGGCTCCCAGGTGAATTTTTACCAGAGAACCCAGAGCCAGGGCATCTCCCAGCCCCGAGGTTTTTAGGCAGCAACGGACCAGACTCTCTCCCCGGACCGGCACATCACTCTTTTCCACAGGTTTTTGTCCCCCAAGCTTTAAAAAATGCTGAATTCGTTTTTGTTAGGCATGAAGCTTTAAAACCAACTTTCCGCCCACCATACGATGGACCATTCAGAGTGCTGGAACCTGGTGATAAACACTTTGTGCTTGATTTTGGGGATAGAAAAGAAACAGTCAGCATTGACAGACTTAAACCTGCCTTCTTGTTGAGAGACGAGTCTTTTGTTATGTGCAAGTATAAGTTGATAGAGCCGAAACTGTTCGGTCTCTTTTTTCCTTCTTCTGCTGCTGCACTAGGATGAGACTTGTTAGAGGAGCTGATAATAAACTTTGGTTTATGAATCACATCGCCTCGTTATTTCAAGCTCCTCTACACCAACGATCATTACCCGATTTGTCATCAGGAAAGCAAAAACTGATCTTCTGCGACAAGCAAGAAAACTGAGAGGAACGGCTGTCTATATAAATGAACATTTAACAAAAAAGAACTCTGAAATAGCTGGACAAGCCAGGGCTCTCAGAAAACAGGGAGAAATACAATCGACTTGGACAAAGAACTGTAAGGTGTGGATTAAACTGCTTGGCACTCCAGAAGAAGCTAAAGTCATAATGATTAGAGAAATGGAGGAATTAGACAAATTTAAACCTGAGCTCTGATGCAAGAATAACAGCGCAGTAAGATTATGAGTGAAGATTTTTGTGTTCTTTTCCTTTTGGTGTACATTGTTGACATAACTTATGATTAGTACTTTAACCCATCATCCTTCCTCATTTAACAATGGAAGTGTATTAGGGCAAATTGAAGCTGGAATCTTTGTCAATACTGAACAGCAACCACAAGACTTTTTAGGAGATATTGACCCAGACAATAACTATTTTAATCATATTAACAATAAGTGTGTTTATTATGATGAACAACAATTAAATGGAATTATGACTTTGGATCAGACATTGACAATAATACATATTAATAGTAGGAGTCTCTGTGCAAACTTTGATAGTATTAAGGAGTTTTGAAATCCATTTAAGACACCATTTAGGATTATTACCGCCGCCAAGGAGGTTATGTGATCATCAGCATTGGTTTGTCTGTTTGTCTTTTAGTTTGTTTGTTTGTTAGCAAGATAACTCAAAAAGTTATGGATGGATTTTCATGAAATTTTCACAGACTGTCAGAAATGGGGTATCCTACAGATGATTACATTTTGGTGGTGATCCGGATCACCGTCCAGAAGAAAACCGCCATTACGGAAAATGCCATTTTCATGAATAACTACTGAACCACTAATCCTATCATTGTCAATCCAATTGCTAGTCATATGTTTTCATGGTCAAGGAATCTGAAAACGTACACACAAACACTGTATGGGGGGAACTGTGGCGCTTGGCGGAGGTCTGCGCTCTCCGAGTGCTTTTCTAGTTGCAATAAGTGAAACATGGATTAATGAAAAAAAAGATGTAAATTTTGAACTATATGGATATGAGATGTACACACAAAATAGGAAATGTAAAAGTGGTGGCGGGGTAGCACTGTATGTTGATAGAAAACTAAAAAGTAAAAAAGTGGACAGCATGACATCAACAGTGAATGAAAGTATGGAATGTTTAACAATTGAAATTACGATGGAAAATAAAAAAAACATAATAGTAAGTTGTATATATAGAGCACCGGGATCTGATATGGAAAAATTTAGAAATGGTATGGAAAAGATGTATACAAAAATAAGACAAAAATATATCTTCATTTGTGGTGACTTTAATATAGATTTAATGAAAACAAAACAACATAAACCAACTGAAGATTTCTTAGATACAATGTATAGCTTTACCTTATTTCCAAAGATTACAAAACCTACAAGAATAATGACACACTGTGCTGCCCTGATAGACAACATTTTTACCAACGTTATTGAATATAATATGGTGAGTGGTATACTGATAAATGACATTAGTGACCACCCGCCTGTATTTGTTTCTTTAAGATAAGATAAGATAAGCCTTTATTAGTCCCACAACGGGGAAATTCCAGGATTGCAACAGCACAGGGATAGCAACACTCAGAGCAACAATCAGAAGGCAAGAAAAAAAAAAAACAAGCAAGCAAGAGCAGCTAATAAACATATGTACCTATTACTATAAAATATATATATATACACACACACACAGACACACAGTGCAGAGCATTGTAGCTGGATGGAATAAATATATGAATATATGAACACACAGTGCAGAGCATTGTAGCTAGATGGAATAAATATGTAAATATATAAACACCCACAGTACGGAGCATTGCAGCTAGGTGGAATAAATATGCAAGTATATAAACACACACAGTGCGGAGCAATGTAGCTAGATGGAATAATATGTAGATATATAAATATATAAACACCCACAGTACGGAGCATTGTAGCTAGATGGAATAAATATGCAAATATATAAACACACACAGTGCAGAGCATTGTTGCTAGATGGAATGAAACAGCATAACCGTCTATTTAGTTATCCTACATGGTATGATTATGTGCCCATACATATTCTCACCCTCCATAGCGACCGGTATGTTCCTAGTTGTATGCCGGAGAGGACCATTGTGTAAGTCTATTGCATCTTTTGCATTCAAAAAACTATTAGTTTGTTACGTCTTTTTGCTATCTCTGCGAGCAGCCCTGCTTAGGTTGTACAGTCTGACAGCCGTTGGTAGGAAGGACCTACGAAACCTCTCGGTTGTGCACCTGGGATGATGTAGTCTGCTGCTAAATGAGCTCCTCAGTGCATTCAGTATGTCCTGCGTAGGGTGGAACTCGGACTCCAGCAGAGATGACAGTTTAGCCACCGTCCTTCTCTCTCCTATCTCCTCCATCGGATCAAGGCGCTGCCCCAGGACAGAGCTAGCTTTCTTAATCAGTTTGTTCAGTCTCTTCCTATCTGCTGCAGTAATGCCACTGCCCCAGCAGACCACTCCAAAAGATTTAAGATGATGTACTTTAGATGTTAAGTATGGGGATAATGCGAGTAAGAATAATAATAAACCATGTAAAAAGATTATCTATAAAAGAATATGAACAGAAGACAGAATCAATGATTTAAAAAAAGACTTAATGTTACAGAATTGGGATGTTGTCTATAGACAGAAAAAAAGTGGACTTGGCATATGATAAATTTATTGATATATTTAAATCATTATATGATAAAAACTGTCCAATTAAAGAAATTAATTAAAAAAAACATTATACAAAAATTGCCCGTGATTAACCAAGGGGCTACAAAATGCTTGTAAAAAGAAAAATTATCTCTATAAAAATTTCATTAAATTAAGAACCAAAGAATCTCAAAAAAGATATAAAACATATAAAAATAAATTAACTGAAATAATATGAACTAGTAAAAAATTATACTATAGGAAAATGTTAAATGAAAATAAAAATAATATAAAAGGAGTCTGGGATATATTAAATAAATTAAGGAAAAATGGAACTAAGAAAATGATATATCCAGAGTATTTTACTGATAATTGTGGTGATAATTATGATAAGAATATGGTAGTAAATAAAATGAATTTTTTTTTGTAAATGTTGGACCAGAGTTGGCAGCAAAAATTTCAAACCAAGGAAGAGACACCGTGAGTGAGACATTGATTGGAAATAACCCTCAGTCAATCTTTCTCTCAGCGGTGGATGAACTAGCGGTAAAATCTGTTGTTGAAAAGTGTAAAAATAAATTATCTACTGATTGTGATGGTATTGATATGGCACTAGTAAAAAGAACTGTTGATGGCATATTAAAACCATTCACATATATTTGTAATCTATCATTTCAAACTGGCTCATTCCCGCAGATAATGAAAATAGCAAAAGTAAAACCATTATTCAAGCAAGGAAATAAACACCACGACACAAACTACAGACCAGTATCGCTTCTCCCACAGTTTTCAAAGTATCTGGAAAAACTTTTCAACAACAGATTAGAAAACTTTTTAAATAAACATGATGTGCTTAATCAGAACCAATATGGATTTAGAGCCAAGAGTACAACATCGTTGGCAATAATGGAAGCAACAGCGGAACTAATAAATGCATTAGATCAAGGAAAATATGCAATTGGTGTATTTATAGATTTTAGAAAAGCATTTGATACAATAAATCATTCAATACTTCTTAATAAACTGCAAATGTATGGTATTAGGGGAATGGCTCTGAATTGGTTTCCAAGTTATTTATCTGAGAGACAACAGTTTGTGAAGATGGGAGAATATCTGTCTGGGTGTATGGGAATTGCCTGTGGGGTCCCCCAGGGGTCAGTATTGGGCTCCCAATTATTTAACATATATATAAATGATATATTTCAAGTTTCTAAATTATTAAAAATAATATTATTTGCTGATGATACTAATACATTTTATTCTGGAAATAATTATAATCAACTAATCCATACTCTAAATAATGAATTAAATAAGCTTAAAAAATGGATGGATTGTAATAAATTATCACTAAATATAGATAAAACTAAGGAAATGATATCTGTAGTTGTAAAAATAAAGAAGATATACATATTCCTATAGATAATGCGATTATTGAAAAAGTTAAGGAGATCAAGTTTTTGGGTGTAATACTAGATGATAAAATTAGCTGGAAACCACATGTCAGATACATACAAAACAAAGTTGCAAAAAATATTGCAATTATAAATAAAATTAAGCAGGTCCTAGATTACAAATCACTTGAGATGAGATGAGATGAGATTCAACTTTATTGTCATTACACATGTATGAATACAAGGTAACGAAACGTGACTTGGCATTTGGGCACGCTCTGCAGAGCGCATTCAAGGCCGGGGCAGCCGCTAGGCGCCAGTCATATCTTGTATTCATATCTTCATATCTTGTATTGCTCATTAGTACTTCCATACTTGACCTATTGTATAGAGGTCTGGGGTAACAATTATAAAAGTACACTTATTGCTAATATTACAAAAAAGGGCAGTCCGTGTTATACACAAAGTCGGGTACCTTGAACACACTAATTTATTGTTTTTACATTCAAAGATATTGAAATTACAGGATCTGGTTCATTATTATACAGCACAATTAATGTTTAAAGTCAGTAAAAACCTTTTGCCACACAGTATACAAAATCTTTTCAGTGAGAGAGAAGGGAAATATAATTTATGGGGGAACACAAAATTTAAAATGCACTTAGTAAGATCTACTAGGAAGAGTTTTTGTGTGTCTGGGTGTGGGGTAAAATTGTGGAATGGGTTGGGGGAGAAACACAGGCAATGTCCAAACATCTATATATTTAAATCAACATATAAAGACATGATTTTTGAGCAATATAAAAATAAAGGGCAGTAATATTACAATGTGTCTTCAATGAAGAAAGGTTGCTATTGTGTGTGTTATTGTGTTATGGTGATTGTGATGGTGATGGTGTTGTCTGTGTTTGTGTTGAACATACCAGAAGTATTTATTTATTATTGTTACAATTATTGTTGGATGTTGATATTGTTGTCAATATGGACTGTCATTGCTGTGTCATTTCTGTTGCATAATTTGACTATGGGGTGTATTATGGTGAATGTGGTTGTGGGATGAATGATGACTAAGAGTGATGTTGTAATTTGTTGGGTATGGAAAAGGGGTGGGACTATATAAGCGTTGGCTTCTTCCCACTCCTTTTGAAAATTTTATTTTTGGCTTGATTTTTGTTTTGTTTTAAATTCTTTTTTTTCTTTTGTTGGAATGTTCAAATAAATAAAATCAATCAATCAATCAATCAAAATAAAAACTGGAGACTAGGCACGGTGCCCACCCATGCCCAGGACCATGACAGTGCCCACCCTCAAGGGGTGGGGCCCAGACACCCCAGAGCAACATCATAAGGAAAAAGACTTCCCCGCACACACAAAGAAGACCTCCCAACAAGAAAAAAAAAACACCCCAGGGGGGAGGAGGGGGTAACCCAGGCATGGAGGGACTGAGACAACACAAAAAAACCCCAAAAAGAAAACAGTCATGACCCACAACCTGAACAGTACAGTGACCCAGACTCGAGGACTCTAGGGAAGAAACTAAGGCAGTTTGGGCAGCCTGCCACAGTCCCAGGACCACCGGAGCATAAAGCAGAACGAGTCCGGTGGCCGCCCAGAGTTCCTGGACCACCTGCACAGAAGGCAAAGGTGTTATCAGTGATTTTTTTGGAAGGCACATCAATTAATTTAGTGATTCCTTAACTTTTCATTTGATACAGGCACCAATCATATTTAATTTAAAATACAAAATATTATGCAGACCACTCCAGGAAGGGTGGTGGGGGCATATGCTTGGCTGGCCAAGACCCACTCTACCCCTCACCATAGAGTAAAATAAAAAAAAAAAAACACACAGCTTGGGGAACCAAACGAAGTCCCAGGTCCCAAATGAATAGACAAAGCAGGTTGGGTGGTCCTCCATCGGCCCACAGCCATTGGAACGAGGAACAAGGCAGATCCGGGGACCTACCCTAATCCCCAGACTGGAGTTCCTGTTGGCTTTGGTGGCCTACCAAAGTCCATAGACCCACAGACAGATGTACACAGCGTGTCAGGTAGCCTACCAAAGTCCAAGGCCCACCAGATGGACAAACACGGCACTGTGTGTGTGTGGGGGGGGGGGGGGTGACCTCAGGAGCTTTTAACACAGAAGCTAACATAGGACCTTTATGATCAGAAGGTGACCACAGAAAATCTTAATGCTCTGGCGATGATAACATGGGGACTTTAAACTCAGGAGGAGACACCAAGGAGCCTTTGACCTCAGGAGGTGTCAACATGGACATCTTCAACTCAGAAAGTGACAACATAGAACCATTAAATTCAGAAGAAAGCAACATGGGAACTATCTGCTCTGGAAAAAAATAACGTACGCACCTCTTGCTCAGGTAAAAACAAAATAGGAGCTCTTTGCTCTGGGGAAAACAATGTAGGAGCCCTTTGGAGCCCTTTTCTCTGGGGAAGACAATGTAGGAGCCCTTTGCTCTGGGGAAGACAATGTAGGAGCCCTTTGCTCTGGGGAAAATGATGTAGGAGCTCCTTGCTCTGGTCAAAAACAATGTAGGGGCTCTAAACTCTAAAGAAAAGAACACAGAAGTTTCTTGCTCAGAAGAAAACAACATAGCAGTTTTAAACCCAGAAGATAACAAGGAACTCTTTGCTCACAAGAAAACAAGATGGGGGTTTTAAACTCAGGAGATGATATTGGGGCTCTTTGCTCTGGAGAACACAAAGGAGCCCTTTGCTCAGGGGACAACAACATCCAAGTTTTAAGCACAGGAAATAACACAGAACTCGAAGCTCAAGGGATAATACAGGAGCCCTTAATTCAAACACAGATACCAGGGAAGTCTTTAGCTGAGGGGAAACTAATACAGGAACCTTTCGCTCAGGAGACAACATAACAGTAGTTTAAAATTCAGGGGACATAAACACAGGAGTTCCTGGCTCAAAAGGTAACACAGGAGCTTTTGACCCTGGGGACAATAATACTGGGGCTTTCAGTTCTGAAGCCGGCAATGGCAGCACACTGATCTGCTGCCATTGCCGATCTGCTCCTCTCCTGTGGAATCAGCTGCCAATCTGGATTCGGGAGTCAGACTCGATCTCTGTTTTTAAGAATAGGGCTAAAACCTACCTTTTTGATATAGCCTACAATTAGGGAGGGATCATGTGTTTCTAAACCCTCCCTTAGTTATGCTGCTAATAGGTTTAGTCAGCCGGGGGACCTCCAGTAATGCACTGGGCCTCACTCCTTTTCTCACTCTCAATGAAATATTTTTTTTTGCTGGTCATTAACATTTGTTTGTTCTCTCCCATAGATTGAGTCCCCATCGTGTTGTTTGCTCTCTACATGTCTGTTCTTTTCTTCTTCTCTATCCCCTCACCCCCCAGCCAGTCGCAGCAGATGACTGCCCCTCCCTGAGCCTGGTTCTGCTGGAGGTTTCTTCCTGTTAAAAGGGAGTTTTTCCTCTCCACCATCACCAAGTGCTTGCTCACAGGGGATCGCCTGATTGCTGGGGTCTTTCTGCAACTGTGGGGCTCCCCCCTACAGTTGATAGTGCTATGAGATGACTGTTGTTGTGAAATAGCGCTATATAAATAAAGTTGAATTGAATTGAATTGAATTGAATTGAATTGAATTGAACTGAATTGATCTCAAAAACAGCAGGTAGAGACTCCCGGTCTCTTAAACGGCCGGCAGAGTGAACTGCTCGGACACAGGAACGATGGGTGGAGTGGACCCCTTGACCTCTAAGATGACGGGTGGAGTGGACTGCTCACCCTTGGAAACTGTGACGAGTGGAGCAGACTGCTTGCCCTCTGGAACTACAACAGGTGAAGCGGACTGCTCGCCCTCTAGAACTACAATGGGTGGAGGTCTCTCGATCTCTTGGATAATGGGTGTAGGTCTACTGACTTCTTGGACAACGAGTGGAGGTCTTCTGACCTCTTGAACTACGACCGGAGCATGGTCCTCCTGCTGCTCCATCTTCGATTCGGTCACCTCGGACGATGGAGGGAAACAGGAGGTCATTGAGGTGACACCACAGTCATGAGCAGCAGAGACTTGCGGGGAGGACTCAGCAGCTGGTGGAAGGTGCACTTGAGTCCCCCCACCAGGAGCCAAGCAAGATTTTTCAAAAATAGTGGTAGTACATATATGAGAAGGTACTTGCTTTAACTCCTGGTCTCCTGCTGCCTGGGTGACAATGTCCAGAAGAGTAAAAGGAAATGAGACGTACACTTCGGGCTGAGCAGGAACAGGAGTGTGCACCTTGGGAGCAGCTGGAGCTGTGGTGTGCACCACGGAGTCAGCAGGAGCTGTGGCGTGCACCACGGAGTCAGTTGAAGCTGTGGTGTGCACCTCCATCCCTGATGCAGGAACTTTGGACATGAAGGGAGAGATGGAGGACTGGTAAGTACAGGAATCAACAGTGGAGCCCAGTGGAAGGAGGCCAGAAGCAGATGGAGACTGCAACTGGGTAAGGCAAGACTCATTACAAACATATGGTAATGATACTAAATGAGGTACTTGCCTTAACTCCCACTCCACTGTTGATGAGGTCCACGGTGAATCCGCTGCTGAAGAGGCACCTGCTACCTCAAGAGATGCTGGCTGAGCGACAGACGCAACGACCTGGCATGCAGCAACAGGCGAGGGCACCGGGATAGATGATGTGAGAGCCGGCACTGCAGGTGTAGTGATGGGCGCTGGAGGGGTAGTGGTGGAACATCGGGAGTTGCGGTATTTCCTTGGGGCTCGTGTCCTTGCTGGGACCACTGAAGTATGTTGGTCCCCACAAACCAGAAAAATAAGTTCTGGTGTGAACTGGGGTTTGTACTCCAGTAGACGCTCCATCTGTTTGGACTCCACCTACCTCCATTCCTCCTGCTCTGTAGCATCCATTGCTGACATGGGAGCCCATGTAACAATGGTCCTGTGGGCTACAGTTGCATGGAACCCACCACTGGGAACATTCACAGCAGAACGAGCCTCCAGGGTAGCCGGCTCACCAATTGTAGAGTTAGGTGTAATGGAGCTCCATGGGGCTGAAGCAGAGTATGGAGCTGAGCAAGGAGACGTGGGTAACAGAGCCAGGGAACATCTCATAAATTGTCACAGGTCCCACGATGCTGAAACAACGGGATGCTCTGTTGTCAGCACAGGTCTCGGTGTACCGGGAACACTCCTCCCCTGTCCGGGATGTGGCTGCAGAACTGGAACTGGGGCTGGAGAGCGAGGTGATGCTGGTATTGGAGCTGGGGCAGCTGGGTCATCCGACACCTGGTGGTTCCAACCCAGCAGGGATACATGCTCGGAGGGAAGCCAGGGTTTGTAGCCCAGCATAAGCTCCTTCTGTGTGAGCACAGCCTGTCGGCGCTCCTCCTATTTCTCTTTGTCACCCCCACACAGGGGTACCAGTGCCTCTGTTCTGATTCAGTGTCATATAAAATATGGACCCCCCCCCCGTGGAAATGGACCCCGTGTCACTGGTGTGTTACTATTATATGTTGTGCAAGGAGTTGAATTCTGAGCCCCCAAATAAAAATGTAGGCACTTTTTTCTGTGCCAGTTGACAAGTGACACTCTTTATAAACACAGTGTCGGCAATAAATTGATTTCGGACGTGATTTTGCGACGTGATGACCAGGGGCAGCTGTGAGTGGTGGCTACCCGGGAAGACGGCTACCTGGGGCTCTCTGATGAGTCTTGGAGGCACCCTAACGAGCTGCAGCATGTGGATGAGAGGAGGCGCCAGCGCGGCTTGTCCCCAGACGAAGACACTCAGGGTGGGAGCCGCGAGACAGAAATCCAAGGGGTGAGCCTCCAGGAGAGACGAAGAGGTGACTTAAAGGGGGGGTTATCGGCATGATGTTTGTTGTTGGAGATTATGTGCCATTTTCTCTCTAAAGTCACTTTGTTGATATGTACTATTTGCATTTGCCCAGTGTGTTAAAAAAAAACCACTGTTTGTATTATAATATTTGTTGTGAACTGCCCGAGTTCTGGGGTGAGTGTGTTGGGGTGGGGGCTGGCAACGGTAAGGAATGTACATATCAACCGTTATGTTTCTGGTTCTTTGTGTATATAAGTTGGTATATTATGGGATCAATTTAATTTTAGAAACACGGCTGATTATATTTTGTGGGGTTTTAATTCCAAAGACGGCAGAATAACCCGTCTGACCATGTGAGGTGGGTCGGCAGTCTACCTGGCCCCCTCTAGTTTATTTTGTGTGACTGGATAGGCCTGTTTATTTATTTCTGTACATAGATGTTTTGCTGTTAGCGTATGAGTCGGGTTTAAATTTGGGAGGGCCTAATTGGTGTGTCTGACATTTTTCTAAGGGGAGGGGAAAATGTGGTGTAGGAAGATGGTGCTGGGTGTAGTGGGACGTGGCGGCCCGCCTTTCCAGTTCCGCCGTCACCCGGGGTATAAGGGCACAGCCAGAAGAGACAAGGTCTCTTCGACCGTCGACCATCTTATTGTACGGAGCACTTGGTATTATCTGTGTGGTTCATAATAAAGTTACGCTCAACTGTATTCACAGCCTCCTCCTTGAGTACCGAGATTAGCACATAACACCCAGCAAGGAGGCAAAGACAGTGGCCAAGGTCATCATCAAGTTAGTCTGCAGATACAGTAATGCCAAGGTGATCATCACCGACCAGGGCTGGAGTTCTGTAATGCTATCGATGAAAACATTTTTCAACGTTTAGACATTGACCGTCACCAGACCAGCGGCTATCATCCCCAATCCAATGGCCAGAAAGAGAGGTACAGCCAGTCACTATGCAGTTCCCTTGTCAAGTATTTAAACAAGGAACAAGACAACTGGGATGAGTTCACTGACTTTGGTCTTCTGACCTACCGCACAAGTGACCACAAATCTATCAAGAAGACTCCATTCTATTTGTTTGGTTTTTTAAGATCGTTCATGTCTGTTTATATGTATGTACATATATTTGTGTGCATATATATACAGTATATACAGTGTGTGTGTGTGTGTGTGTGTGTGTGTGTGTGTGTTTACCATATATATATATATATATATACACTGTATATATATATATATATATACACACACACACACACACACACACGTGGGGGGGTGGATGTGTGTGTGTGTGTGTGTGTGTGTGTGTGTGTGTGTGTGTTTACCATATATATATACATATATATACATATATATATATATATATATATATATATATATATATATATATATATATATATATATATATATACACACACACACACACACGTGGGGGGGTGGATGTGTGTGTGTGTACACATACATATATGTGTATATATATATACATATATAGGTATACAGTGGTGTGAAAAAGTGTTTGCCCCTTCCTGATTTCTCATTTTTTGTATGTTTGTCACACTTAAATGTTTCAGATCATCAAACAAATTTAAATATTAGACAAAGATAACACAAGTAAACACAAAATGCAGTTTTTAAATGAAGGTGTTTATTATTAAGGGTAAAAAAAATCCAAATCTACATGGCCCTGTGTGAAAAAGTGATTGCCCCTCTGTTAAAACATAAATTAACTGTGGTTCATCACATCTTTGGAAAGTGGAGTTCAATTTTCTAGCCATTTCTAAAGCTTTAGGACTCCAGTGAACCACAGTGACAGCCATTATCCACAAATGCCAAAAACATGGGACAGTGGTGAACCTTCCTAGAGGCAGCACAGTGGTGCAGTGGTTAGCACTGTTGCCTTACAGCTAGAAGGTTCCAGGTTCGAATCCCCAGGCTGGCAGGGGTTGGAACCTTTCTGTGTGGAGTTTGCATGTTCTCCCTGTGCTGCGTGGGTTTACTCCGGGGGCTCCGGTTCCCTCCCACAATCCAAAGACATGCATGTTAGGTTAATTGGCTGTTCTAAATTGTCCCTAGATATCTGATTCCTATAGGCCCTTAAAATAGAGGGTTAGTACTAGTGAAAGTGCTTTGAGTGGTCTTTGTGACTAAAAAAGCACTATGTAAGTGCAGGTTAGTTAGTTAGTTAGTTAGTTAGTTAGTTAGTTAGTTAGAGTGGCCGGCTGACCAAAATTACCCTAAGAGCCCAGCGACAACTCGTCAAAGAGGTCATACAAGACCCCACAACAACATCCAAAGAACTGCAGGCCTCACTTGCCTCACTTAAGGTCAGTGTTCACGACTCCACCATAAGAAAGAGACTGGGCAAAAATGGCCTGCATGGCAGAGTTCCAAGACGAAAACCACTGCTGAGCAAAAAGAACATGAAGGCTTATCTCAGTTTGGCCGGAAAACATCATGGTGATCCCCAGGACTTTTGGGAAAATACTCTGTGGACTGATGACACAAAAGTTGAACTTTTTGGAAGGTGTGTGTCCCATAATATCTGGCGTAGAAGTAACACAGCATTTCAGAAAAGGAACATCATACCAACAGTAAAATATGGTGGTGGTAGTGTGATGGTCTGGGGCTGTTTTGCTGCTTCAGGACCTGGAAGACTTGCTGTGGTAAATGGAACCATGAATTCTGCTGTCTACCAAAATATCCTGAAGGAGAATGTCCGGCCATCTGTTTGTGAACTCAAGCTAAAGCACACTTGGGTTCTGCAGCAGGACAATTATCCAAAACACACCAGCAAGTCCACCTCTGAATGGCTTAAGAAAAACAAAATGAAGACTTTGGAGTGGCCTAGTCAAAGTCCTGACCTGAATCTGATAGAGATGGTGTGGCATGACCTTAAAAAGGCGGTTCATGCTGGAAAACCCTCCAATGTGGCTGAATTACAACAATTCTGCAAAGATGAGTGGGCCAAAATTCCTCTACAGCGCTGGAAAAAACTCATTGCCAGTTATTGCAAACGCTTGATTGCAGTTGTTGCTGCTAAGGGTGGCCCAACCAGTTATTAGGTTTAGGGGGCAATCATTTTTTTTACACAGGGCCATGTAGGTTTGGATTTTTTTCCCTTAATAATAAATACCTTCATTTAAAAACTGCATTTTGTGTTTACTTGTGTGAGCTTTGTATAATATTTAAATTTGCTTGATGATCTAAAACATTTAAGTCTGGCAAACATACAAAAAAATGAGAAATCAGGAGGGGGCAAACACTTTTTCACATGACTGTACATATATACATGTGTATATATGTGTGTGTGTGGGGGGGGGCATATTCCACTGTGGAGTATGGACCCTGGGGTCCATTTTGAATGGGGGTCCATTTACAATCTGACACCGGCAATCCACTGGTTCCTCAGGGACAGATGAAGGGGACGTGCTGACTTCAGAAACAGAAGATGCCGGCCGATCAGTGATGAAGCCTGACAACGAAGGCTGATCAGCGTCCAAACCACACGACGCGAGCTGATTGACGGTGAATCCAGCAGGTCGACCAGCTGCGGACCCAGATGAGCTAGGCTGGAGCCCCTCAAGCCCAAATGTTCGGGAATCCATGTCCAGCCCAGCTACCTCAGACGAGATGCTCGGGAGAATGGAGACGGAGGATGCAGGTGAGGAGTGTGTGGCGGCAGAGACTGGGAGAGAGTGCTCAGCAGTGGTGGTTGGCTGAGCCCCCTCCCAGGGAACAAAACAAGACCTTTCATCAAATGGTGTTAAAAATGAAAATGTACTTGTCCTTGATCGTGTTCTGCTGCCACTGAAGCATTGGACAACTCACTCTGGTTGTCTGTGGAGATCGTCCGGTGAAAAGCTATGGTGGCTTGAGCTGGGGGTGGGGTGGAGAGTCGGGAGGAATGGCACTGATGCTGTCAGTGCTCCTCCACTGCAGTCCAGAGTGGTGAGGCAGACCGCGGATTCCCACAGATGGGGAGCCCCTGTACCCACAGGAAGACCCTCAGACGAGGGCAATGCTCCAGCTCCAGGGCTGCTGCGATCCACAGACCATCCTTTACTGGGTCGGAGGAGCAACAGGCCGCAGTGATCAACCCTTTCAGCCTGTTCATGGCCATAAACTCCACCTCGGTTAGGAGCGCACACCCTGCCATAGCTCTTGAGCAAACAAAAGTCCGCTGGGTCTTTCACTAGCGATGTCCAACTGTCACTATTTCTCCTCGCGGGCAGAATTCAAGACTGGCCTTACAGTTTGCAGAATTTAGTTGAACAGAAAATAATTCTCAATACAGAAGCTGAAACAAAATCTTACAAAAAGCTCAGCAGGACTAGGCAGGAAACTCGGCAAAGCAAGAGCCTGTTGATCACGCAAATATGACTTAAGGACCCCAAACTATGGGGCGACGTCCCTTAAATAGGACAAAAATAATCAACCAAATAACAAAGAGCGGTGAATAATGAGGAACTTAACAAGGCATGAAACAAGCTAGATGAAAATGAAAGTAAACAAAAGGCACTGTCAAAATAAAAGCCCAAACATGATGACAGGAACAAACTATGAAACGTGACCATGATGAAAAAAATAATACTAATAAACAGAAAGATCACAAGGAATAAAGATAATTGTAGCAAACAGAAAACCAAGACAAGTGAACTCAATGCGAGGGCATGATCCCCAGATCAAAACGACTGAAAAAATAGCAAATTTCTGAGAAAAAAGTTGCAAATTCATTAGAAAAAAAGTTGCAATTTTACAATTAAAAGGTTGGAAATGTCCCCCTGTCCCCCATGAGTTACACCTCTGAGTGAGGATGGGGGCAGGTTAACCGGGGGGCATCATCCCCCTTCAGCCACCTTCAGATCAGCTGCTGGCTAATTTTTAATGATAATTACCTGAATATTCTTATTCATTTATTTGATATAATTTTTTTATTATCTGGTTTGAATCGGTAATTCACTTATTGTGATGTGGTTTTGATGCAGATTTAAATCTGGTTTGGGTGAATATTTTCTGGATGAGTCCGGGTCAGACAGGTGTGAAGCATGTAAGGCCTACCTGTGCCTCCATGACAGACTCTCTTCTCATTGGCGTTACTATGGCAACACTGCAGGGGGCGAGGCCTGCTGCTGACTGGCGCCTTTTAGGAGGAAGAGCTGGAGGACTGAGACAGACAGACAGACGGAGACGGTTTCATCAGAAAACAGTCCAGATGGACAAGAATAAAACCAATCAAAATGTATGACAACTGATGAGAAAAAGTGAAAAAATCTTCAGAAAAAAATGAAAAAAATTAAGACAGAAATTAACCTGTAAATTTACAATAAAAATAAAATCTTTGATTAAAAAAGCCACAGAGATGTGAGAAAAATAAAAACTTTATTAGAAAGAAAATATCCAAATTTACACAAAATTGGGTGAAATTTTACAAAAAAAGCCAGTTTTCCAATTTATGGGAAAAGTCACTTAAAGTGGTCAGAAAAGTCTTAAACTTCCCATCTGATCAGGTCAGTTAAATGTTCATTCAGCTGCTTTTCCTTCCTTTAAAGAGTTTTTTTTTCCTGTTTTGAGGATCCAGGGTGATTTTATGGTCAGAAACGGATAAAATGTTTGTTTACCAGAACATATCAGTAACTAACTAACGAGCTTCACTAACGAGCTCCAGGACTGACACCACTGAAACTGCCATCTTCCTCCTTCTTCTTTTTCTGTCCCTCTGTGCTGTGCACAAACAGGAAGTTGGGGGGGGGGGGGGTGATGTCACCTCTATTTACTTCCTGTTTCATTCACTGGGTTATTTCTGTTCTTCTCTTTTTCAGCTGATGGGCTTCTGTTTTGGTTTTTTAACTATAAGTCAGTCAGAAATCCTGGATGTGGCCGATCAGACCAGCTAACATTAGAGGGCACATAAACCAACCTAGCACAGCCAAAATAGAACTAAATCAGCCAGAACGATGCCTGATATATCCCCAACCGCACATGTACTGCACATCAGCCCCACATCAGGAATACATCTTGTGGAGGTTGTTTGCGAGTTGGTAAGACATTGCATTACACCAACGTCTAGTCAATGTCTTGCCAACTAGCAATGTAAACTTTGTACATTTGGCTGATGTTGGGGTGATGATGAGCTGACCTTGGGCCCAGTCAGACCAAGATTAATCTTGCCAAGATTAGGAGCATCTTGTCTCAGAGTGATGCTGAGAAACTGATCCACGCTTTTGTTAGCTCGAGATTAGATTATTGTAATTCTTTATTATCAGGCTGTCCTAAAACATCTTTAAAAAGTCTTCAGCTGATCCAAAATGCTGCAGCAAGAGTTTTAACAAGTACTAGAAAGAGAGATCATATCTCTCCGGTTCTGGCCTCCCTTCATTGGCTTCCCATAGAGTTTAGAATTAAGTTTAAAATCCTTCTTCTTACTTACAAAGCTCTAAACAATCAGGCTCCTTTTTATTTAAAAGATCTGATACTACCGTATTATCCTAACAGAGCACTACGCTCCCAAAATGCAGGATTACTTGTAATACCTAGAATCTCCAAAAGTACAATGGGAGGCAGAGCCTTCAGTTATCAAGCTCCTCTCCTGTGGAATCAGCTGCCAATCTGGATTCGGGAGTCAGACTCGATCTCTGTTTTTAAGAATAGGGTTAAAACCTTCCTTTTGATATAGCCTACAATTAGGGAGGGATCATGTGTTTCTGAACCCTCCCTTAGTTATGCTGCTAATAGGTTTAGACAGCCGGGGGACCTCCAGTAATGCACTGGGCCTCACTCCTTTCCTCACTCTCTATGAAATATTTTTTTTGCTGGTCATTAACATTTGTTTGTTCTCTCCCATAGATTGAGTCCCCATCGTGCTGTTTGCTCTCTACATGTCTGTTCTTTTCTTCTTCTCTATCCCCTCACCCCCCAGCCAGTCACAGCAGATGACTGCCCCTCCCTGAGCCTGGTTCTGCTGGAGGTTTCTTCCTGTTAAAAGGGAGTTTTTCCTCTCCACCGTCGCCAAGTGCTGCTCACAGGGGATCGCCTGATTGCTGGGGTCTTTCTGCAACTGTGGGGGTTCCCCCTACAGTTGATAGTGCTATGAGATGACTGTTGTTGTGAAATGGCGCTATATAAATAAAGTTGAACTGAATTGAATTGAACCAGATAATATCACAGAAATCCTAGAGAACACACTAGAATAAACTGGGAACAAAAAAAATTAAGAGTCTCTTTGGGAATTCCCTAAGGCTCTGTGTTAGGCCCCCATATTTTTTCGATTTTGTACTGTATTCATGAATCCTTTTTTCTAAAATAATGAAGCAAATTATAAATATTTGAAATGAGAGTTAAAGCACTCCTGTGGAGAATGTCACAAAAATCCTACAGAACCCATTAGAATAAAGGAGAACCAAGAAAGAACAATAGGGGAACTCTAACCCATACTGGTACCAGCTGTTCCAGACTGGACCACGTAGACCGGACCAGTATTAACCTTATTCTGAGCTCACCTGGCTTCCTGTTGGGGGGTCATGAGGAAGATGGGCATTGGAGGTTTGGGCGGAGCTAAAGACTTCTCCCCTTCCTTGCCGTCCTCCTCCTCCTCAGCTGAACTCCTGCAGGTGGACAGCCCCTCTGTCTCCTGGTCATCAAACCCCAGGGACTGTGATTGGACAGGGGACAGGGGGGTGGAGCCTCTCTGTCTCTCTGCAGCCAATCGGACCAGCTCCTGAGGGACATGAGGACAAAATGATTACAGGAAACGGTGCCATTGTTCAAAGTGTCCACTGTCATCCAATCAGAACATGATGTAAATGGGTTGGGAGGAGGCGCAGTTTCAGAGCTGACCTTTACCCAGGATTGTTGTTCATGTTGTTCATTTCCTGTTAAAAAGTAATTTGATGATGTCATCATCTCAGATGGGTCCTCACCTTGACATTGTCCAGCACAGCCCTGATCACTGTGGTAACGCTCTCTGTGGATTGTCCGTTTCCATGGGTGATGCTGCATAATACCACATGATCAGCCCAGGAAATCAGCTGAGCCAGAGAGCAGTAGAGACGGGAAAGACAGGCATGGATGGTCTTACTGCGGAGAGGACGGAAGGATCAGAGGACAGGGTGGGGACAGGTCTAAGGATGGGTCACATGTCCAGGAGTCTCTTACCTGTCCCTCAGATGCGTCTCAAGCTGGACCAGAGTCTGGATGGCTTCCAGGACCCCGGAGGACGCCCCACCCAGCAAATGTCCCACCACAGTTGGGTCCAGGACTGGTTTGTCCATTCTGGGTTTGTCCATGCCCAGTTTGTCCACCAGAGCTTTGAAGTACTGCAGAGAGGTGAGGACATCCCGCTGCTCGTCCACCAGGACACCCGAGGATTGGAGACGCTGAAATAAATGATTAATAAATGGAGTAAAAAGGCAAGAAATTGGGGGGAAGCGCAGAAATTTACAAGGAAACGTCACATTTAAGTAAAACAGAGAGAAGTTTCTGGGGAAAAAGTGTGAAATTTACATTAAATGCTCCTGCAGAGATTTGGGTTTAAAAAAAAGGTCAGATGTTAGCACTGTGATGTCATTGATTTTGTCTTAAATCTGACTCTGGTTTCCTCCCACAATCCAAAGACATGCATGTTAGGTTAATTGGTGACTAAATTATCCCTCGGTATCCGTCTCTGATAGGCCCTTAGAATAGAGAGTCAGTGAAGCTACTAGTTACACACTGTGAATGGTCTTTGTGACTAGAAAAGCGCTATATAAGTACAGGTCCTTATTCAGTTCAGTTCAATTCAACTTTATGTATATAGCGCCATTTCACAACAGCAGTCATCTGATAGCACTATCAACTGTAGGGGAACCCCCACAGTTGCAGAAAACCCCCAGCAATCAGGCGATCCCCTGTGAGCAGCACTTGGTGACGGTGGAGAGGAAAAACTTCCTTATCCCTCACCCTTATAAAAATGATAAAGTAGAAAATGTCTCTATGCAGGATTCGTGGATGTGCCGTACCGCACCATGATGCTTCTGCTGTAACTGTCATGATCTAGGGGATTGAATTCAATTCAATTCAACTTTATTTATATAGCGCCATTTCACAACAACAGTCATCTCATAGCACTATCAACTGTAGGGGGAACCCCCACAGTTGCAGAAAGACCCCAGCAATCAGGCAATCCCCTGTGAGCAGCACTTGGCGACGGTGGAGAGGAAAAACTCCCTTTTAACAGGAAGAAACCTCCAGCAGAACCAGGCTCAGGGAGGGGCAGTCATCTGCTGCGACTGGCTGGGGGGGGTCATGCCGTGGGGTCATGCCCACTCTTTGAATTTTTTCCTGTGTTTCTTTGTGTTTATTGTTATTTGTATCTTGGGTTTAGTCCTGTGATTATTATTATTATTATTATTATTATTATTATTATTATTATTATTATTATTATCATATTCTGGGTTATGTTTCCATTCCTTGTCCACAGCTTTGGGTTTCTTCTTGTTATTATTATTCCTGCCTTTGCCTGAGCCTATTCTGATCATCTTTTGTATAATTTTTATTATGGCCATGTCTTGTAATGTATTCCTGTCATCATGTTGGTTTGGGCTTTTATTTTGACAGCACCTTTTGTTTACTTCCATTTTTCACCTAGCTTGTTTTTCACCTAGCTTAGTTTAGTTCTTGATTATTCACGGCTGTTTATTTTTGGTAATTATTTCGTTCTATTTAAGAGACGCTGCACCGTGGTTCAGGGCGACGTCCTTCGATGTCATGCTGGCATGGACCTTACTCTTCTGCCTGATATTATCGTCTCCAGTCACGACCTGTGAGTTTCTGTTCTGTTGCCACACATGGATTATTTTGTGTTTTGATCATAATCTACAAACTTACATCCTGCATTTGGGCCTGAATTCCACCCCGGAGGGGCTCATTATGACAGACAGATGTCGCCAGTATGGACCCAGTGGACGCAAAGTTTCTCAAATGGGCCTCGATGAGGAGATTTGGGCTGCTTCCCGCATCAAGGCTCTCATTGAGGAGACCCACTCCTCCCACACGCGAGAGAGAGCCCACTATTTTCTCAAAGCCGCAGTGGAACTTTTAGAGGACTTTCCAACTTTGCAGCAGTTTCCCCAGCTGGATGAATTCAGGTGCTCTGTGTTTAATCTGCAAATGGCAATCCAAGCATGGGAGGAACCACCGCTGGCGACTGAGGAGGTGCTGGGGGAGGAATTCTACTTAGCGACTCAACTGTGCGAATGCAACCTCTGACCAAACACTTACAAACAATGGAACCTACCCCTGAAACTGAAAGCATTGAGCTGGAGAACTCTCCAGTGACACAAACATCTGTGAAGCCACAGCTCACTTTGGGTTTAACCAAACCAAGCTTGGCTCCCATAGGCAATAAATTTCATTTACACCATCTTAGTCATCTCACCATTTTAATATCACCTGCCCAGGTAGTCCAGCTCTATGCCCCAAGTAAAGACTGCTCTCCCATCCAAATATTTTTTTGTTTTTTTGCTCCTTTTTCTGTTTTTCCTTTTTGAATTTTTTTGAACGCTTATTTACCTTAGCCAAACTTTACCCAAAGCCAATGTAAAGCTGAGCCGGACGGAGATGCAACTTGCGCCGGGGTCGGTGGACACAGCAGCCTGGTTTTTTATCATCCCCAGAGGCATGTCAGACTCCCATTTTTTATTCCCTCAGCTCTGTTCCAGCACCACACCATCGTGCAGCGTCTCCTCATCAGACGGGTTTTGTCATCTCCCAGGACGACCCGCCTGACTCTTCAGCAGCGGCAGAGCAGGAGCAAGGGCAAGTATTGTATCATTGTTTTTTACCTATTAATGAAAGGCCTTGTCCTGTTCCTGGGAAGGGGCTCAGTGGCCTTTGCCCTCACCTGCCTTTCTGCTCTCCTCTTCCCCACGCTCTACGCCTAGTGACGTCACCCGCTGCCTGGAGCTGTGGGACCTCATCCGAGATATTGGAGAATGTTTCACCTTTTGCCTGAATGTGGAGGGATAGGAGAACACAACATGGAGGGATGAAGCGTAGAGGTGGGCTCATCAGATAGCTGCAGCAAAGCCCCATCTGAGAGAAGTTCCTGCCTTCTTCAATGAGTTCTTGTTGTCCGATGAATATTCCTTCACACTAGAGAAGGAGGAGCTGTCATCTGTTCCTGAGGCTGGTGTGCATCCATCATCTGTTACTGAGGCCAATGCGCATCCGCCGTTTGTTCCACCGGGCTCCACTATGGAGACTGGTAGTGGCCTGGTTGAAAATTTGTTCCCCCCTGTCTGGGGTGGCTGGGCCGGGGGGTGGACCCCCATGTGCCAGGGCTAGAGAATCTGCAGCCGCTGCCGCTTGCAGTCACTGATCTGCATGCTACGTCTAGGGTCACTGCAGATCAGTCTGTTTTGTTGGGATTTGCTGTGGACTAACCAAGTCCACCCAATGTCCAAGAGGTCAGGAGCCCTCCACTCATCATCCTGGAGGTTGAGCAACCCGCTCCATCTTTGCTGCGTGGGGTCGCCACCTCTCAGCTGCTGTTGGCCCCTGCGATGACTATCCCTCGGGTACTGTCTTCTGAATTAGAAACTCCAGTATTCAGTGCACTGCTAACCCCTGCTCTGAAGGATGGCGCACTTCTGTCAGCTGTTTCTGCGGACCGTGCATCCCAGCCACCTGCTACAGAGCTTAGGGTGCCTTCATCACTGGCTATAGAACTAATAGCTCATCTGTCAGCTGTTTGAGAATTAAAGACACCTGTATCTGTGTCTTCTGTACTACTAATTCCAGTATCTGTGTCTCCTGAACTAGAAATTCCTGTGTCAGTGTCCCCTGAGCTAAATATTCCTGCATCAGTGTCCCTTGAGCTAAATCCTATTCTGTTATCTGTGTCTGAATTAAGGACTCCTGTGTTTTCCCCTGAGCCTGGAGTTTCTGCGTTGTTTCCAGTGCATATAAGGCTTCTATGTTGCTGCCTGAGCAAGAAGCTCTTAGGATGTTGGAAACCCCGTTGTTGTTGTTCCTGGAGCAGAAGGCTCTTTTTTTGTTAGTCTCAGGGCAACAGGCTCTTTTTGTGGTCTCCAGGGCAGAGGTCTCCTCTGTGATGTTCAGAGCTAGGAGCTCCCATGTCCCATCTTGAGGTTAGGGAATTTATGTTGTCTTCTTCTGAATTTGGTGGGTCTATATTGTCACCTTCTGAGGTTAAAGTCCCTGTGTTTTCATTTCCTCCAGAGTTTATGTTGTCATTACTTCCTGGGGTTGAAACCACAATGTTATTTCTTGAGTGGAAGGTTTCCATGTTGTCACTTTCTGAATTTGATGTTCCCATGTTGCCATCTTCAGAGTTTAAGATCTCCATGTTACCATCTGAGGTGAGCTCCCGTATCACCTCTGGAGTGTAAATATTCTTTATGGCCAGCACTTGAGGGTATAATTTTCATTTTGTCATCTCCAGAGCTTAAAGGTTCTTTATCTTCTCTGGAGGTTTAGATTTCTGAGGGTAAAGTTTTCTTGTCACTTTCCCCTGAGTCGATGCTCCTGTGTCATTTTCAGAGCAAAGAGCTCCTTTGTCATTTTCTGAGCAGAGAGCTCCTGTGTTGTTTTCATAGCCTGCTCCTATGTTACCTTCTGAGGTTAGGGCATCTATGACATCTCCAGAGCTTAAGGTTTCCATGTTATCATCTCCTGAATTTAAGGTTTTCATGTTATCATCTTCTGAGTTTAAGGGTTCTTTGTTATCAGCTACTCAGGTCAACATTTCCATGTCATTTTAACCTGAGTTTAATGTGCCCCTACAGTTATCTTTGGACCCGATTGGCTCTCCAGTCTGGGGGCCCTGGGACTGTGGAAGACCACCCGAACTTTGGCAGGCCACCCGACCCACTTTGTACTTTGACTTGGGGTCCGGTGGACCCAGGTAGACCCCATGAACTAGTTTGTCCCATGATCGGGTGGCTCGGGGACTTAGTAGCTTTGTCTACCGGGGTTATGTTGGATTTTGGTCTTTGTGGGAGGTTAAGAGTTTGTTTTGGCCCACCTGGCCCTGAATCAGAATCAGAATCAGAATCAGAATCAGAATCAGAATCAGAATCAGGTTTATTGCCATTGTTCATGTAGTACACAAACTAGGAATTTGTCTCGGTACAATGCTGCAACATTAAACATGATAAGATAAGAGAAATAAACTATACATGTAATAAAGTGTAGGATAAGATTAAGTGATACTGGTCAACAGTTAAAATATATATTAGCCAGCAGCAGATACTGTGGAGAACTATATAGTGCAGTCGGTAATGCAGGAAGAAAACAGTGATGATTGACATGAGTCTGGTTGAGCTGCTGTACATGGTGCACGAGAGTCACTTAGTGTTCAGCAGTCTGATGGCAGAGGGGAAGAAGCTGTTCATGTGACGGGAGGTTTTAGTCTGGATGGACCGAAGTCTTCTACCAGAGGGGAGGGGGGCAAACAGTACATGACCAGGGTGTGAGGGATCGGCTATGATCCGGCCAGCACGCCTCCGGGTCCTGGAGATGTACAGATCCTGGAGAGATGGGAGCTTGCAGCCGATCACCTTCTCAGCAGTGCGCACGACGCGCTGCAGCCTTAGTCTGTCCCTGGCAGTGGCTCCTGCGTACCACACGGTTATGGAGGTGGTGAGGATGGACTCGATGATGGCTGTGTAGAACTGCACTAACATCTTGGTGGGTAGCTTGAGCTTCCTCAGCTGCCGCAGGAAGAACATCCTCTGCTGGGCTTTTTTGATGAGTGAGCTGATGGTCAGCTCCCATTTGAGGTCCCTGGTGATGGTAGTGCCTAGGAAGCGGAAGGAATCAGCAGTGGTGATGGGAGAGCCTGAGAGGGTGAGGGGGGGCAGAGGAGTAGTGACTTTCCTGAAGTCTACAATCATCTCCACTGTCTTCAGAGCGTTCAGCTGCAGGTTGTTATTGCTGCACCAGGACGCCAGCTGGGCCACCTCTCTCCTGTAGGCGGACTCGTCGCCGTTGGAGATGAGCCCGATGAGGGTGGTGTCGTCCGCAAACTTGATCAACTTGACAGACTGGTGGCTGGAGGTGCAGGAGTTGGTGTAAAGGGAGAAGAGTAGGGGGGAAAGTACACAGCCCTGGGGTGATCCGGTGCTGATGCTAGTATAGTCTGAGACAGTCTTTCCCAGCCGCACATGCTGCCTCCGGTCCGTCAGGAAGTCGATGATCCACCTGCAGAGGGAGTCAGGCACGTTGAGCAGGGACAGCTTGTCCCGGAGCAGAGCGGGGCGGATGGTGTTGAATGCGGAGCTGAAGTCCACAAACAGGATCCTGGCGTAGGTTCCCGGGGAGTCCAGGTGCTGCAGGATGGAGTGGAGGGCCAGGTTGACTGCATCGTCTACAGACCTGTTGGCTCGGTAGGCAAACTGCAGCGGGTCCAGGAGAGGGGTGGTGATGGACTTGAGGTGGGACAGGACCAGGCGCTCAAAGGACTTCATGACTACAGAGGTGAGCGCTACAGGTCTGTAGTCATTAAGTCCAGTGATCCGTGGCTTCTTGGGGACAGGGATGATGGTGGAGGATTTGAGGCAGGACGGCACGTGGCATAACTTAAGGGAGGTGTTAAAAATGTCTGTGAATACAGGAGCCAGCTGTTTCGCACAGAGTCTCAGGGTGGAGGGAGACACGCCGTCTGGGCCGGGGGCCTTGCGCGGGTTCAGTCTGGAGAACTGTTTGAGCACATCCTGCTCACTGATGATAAGGGGAGGGGGGGAGGTGGGGGGGGGGGTGCCTTAAATGAAGTAGGGAATGTGGAGGCTGTGGAGCTGGAGGGAGGGGGGGAGTTGGACACAGATGACGAGGTGTCAAAACGGGCATAGTGTTGGGACAGTCTCTGACAAAGGGCTTTGTCATCCTGACCTTTAGGAGCCTGAGGCCGATAGTTGGTGATCTGCCTCAGTCCTCTCCACACGGAAGCCGAATCATTAGCAGTGAACTGCTGCTGGAGTCTCTCTGAGTACACAGATTTAGCTCTCTTCAGCTCTCTGTTAAACCGGTATTTAACCTCCCTGTAGCAGTCCCTGTCTCCACTTTTCAGCGCTGCTTCCTTCTCCTTCCTGATCTGTCTGAGCTTAGCTGTGAACCAGGGTTTGTCATTAGAGTAACTCACCCTGGTGCGTGATGGAAGAATGTTCTCTTCACAAAAGTGGATATATGAGTTCACAGTGTCCGTGTACTCATCCAGATCATGCGTGGCTCCTTTAAGCATGCCCCAGTCAGATATTTCCATGCACGTTTCCAGCTTCTCCTCAGCATCACTGGTCCGTATCTTCGTAGTGCTCACAACAGGTTTAGTGAACCCCCACCACTCACCCTGAGGGTGCCTTCCTTTTTTTTTTCCTTGCTTTTAGTATTATTTTGTGGGTTGTCTGGAAGCCACCCCTTAAAGGGGAACTACTGATGGTCTGGGGGATGACCGTGGGGTCATGCCCACTCTTTGAGTTTATTCCTGTGTTTCTTTGTGTTTATTGTCATTTGTATCTTGAGTTTAGTCCTGTAATTATTATTATTATTATTATTATTATTATTATTATTATTATTGGTATTCACTAGAGGTTGAAATTTCTGAGGGTAAAGTTTTCTTGTCACTTTCCCCTGAGTATGATGCTCCTGTGTCATTTTCGAAGCAGAGAGCTCCTGTGTTGTTTTCACAGCCTAAAGCTCCTAAGTCACCTTCTGAGGTTATCATTATTATTATTATTATTATCATTACTAGTGTCTACCTGTGCATGCCCATACAAAGCAGGTGTAAACAAGGGTGTGAGCAAGCATGTCAGCACTCATTCAGTGATGCCTGCCGTTGATTTTTGATGGTGTCATAGCGAGTCCCAGAGCAGAGCTGAGACGACCAGCATCGAGGCCATGATTCTGAAAGCCCAGCTCCGATGGGTTGGTCATGTGATCCAGATGGATGGCCACACGCTGCCCAAGCAGCTCATGTACAGCGAGCTCTGCTCTGGAAAGTGGAACCAAGGCAGACCATGCAAAAGATTCAAAGACTGTGTGAAGCTCAACATCAGACACACTGGCATCCTTCCCAAACAATTACAGCTGTGGGCTATGGACAGGCCAGGCTGGCACGCCCTCACTACCCAGGCGCAAGACTACTTTGAAGAGAAGAGGCGAGTGATGTAGCTGAAGTACGGGCACAAAGAAAGGCGTTCTTACCTGGGCAGTTTCCTTGCCCCTACTGCAGCCATGTCTGCCGATCGAGGATTGGTCTAAACAGCCATCTCTGTGCTCACGCAAGAAGAGGACTTAACACATGAGGGACGGTCATCATTGGATCGATGGACAACCAAGAGCGAGTCCTATGATCTTTGATGATGTCATAGTGAGTCCTATGATCGTGAGTGATGCCTGCCTTTGATCTTTGATGTCCTATGATCGTGAGTGAGCGTGAGTGATGCCTGCCTTTGATCTGTGATGATGTCATAGTGAGTCCTATGATCGTGAGTGATGCAGTCCAAGGACGGATAATTTTTTCACACATAAGGAGTCGTCGTTATACATAGGAACATCATAGGACATCATGCAGACATTATAGGAGCATCATAGGCAGTCCTATGATCTTTGGTCGTCTCACACACACACACACACACACACACACACACACACACACACACACACACACACACACAGATTTCTTGAATTCATAGAGTGACTGGCATTCACTTCCAGCACCACACGAGTCGGCTGCCTTTTTACAGCAGCGGCTCAATTCTGAGTTTCTTTCTTGTTTTTATTTTCTATCTAACTTTTTCTTGCTGCAACTTTGTGATCTTGCGACCCTGTGTCCACCACGGACGCCAAGGACACACAGATGGCCACACTGGTACTGCTATTAGTCATCTTTCAGCTAATATCCCAAATGTCTCCTGACCCAGCAAGTGGAGGAGCGATTGTTTATAGGAGGAGTCAGCTGTTAGCACTAGACTGCCCCACGGTGCTAGCACAAAAACTTGACATACCAAGGAAAATCAGGTGAAAACGATGTGCATGTCAAGCTGGAGTGAAGCAGCGCACAAGGAAAACAAGGTACAGACCTGTCCTTCCATCCGTTATTATGGGAAATGTGAGATTGTTGCTTTAACAAGACTGACGAACTGGCGACTATGTCCTGGTATGAGAGCGTCTTCAGAGAGATTAGCATTATGTTGTTCACTGAGACATGGCTAACAGAACTAGCAACAGATGCTAACATTGAACTGGAGGGTTTCCACGTGTAGCATAATCTCACTTTGGCTCATCAATATGATTATTCTTCTGCTTAAAGACATTGTTTCACCCAGGAAGAAGACAGCAAGGAAACTGTTCTTTTACCCCAGGTCACAACTGAACTCACGTATCTTTGTTAAAACCAGCCTAAGGAATTCACCCTAATGCATTTTCATTGTCAATCCAATTGCTAGTCATATGTTTTCATGGTCAAGGAATCTGAAAACGTACACACAAACACTGTATGGGGGGAACTGTGGCACTTGGCAGAGGTCTGCGCTCTCCGAGTGCTTTTCTAGTTATTATTATTTTTGAATTCCTCATGAGAAGCCGTAGATCCTGGACGCAGCTCGCCACGACCACATATATGTAGCTGAATAAATCACCACCCATGAGGAGGAGACGCCCTGGGCCAGATCGCAGCCCAGGTGATCAACATATCAAAATCTCATCTTGTGGCAACCGAATATTTGCTGGACAAATATTCTGGGTTTTGGCACTTTCCCACATCGAAAGCTTCATGAGGACGACAAAAGAACGCAACTTCAAATCTTCAACAAGAAAGCACGTGAGCTGCACTTTCTTTATCCATCTGCTGAATCAAACGTCTGAGATTTGAGGATAATTCAATATTTGATCAAATGCAAAATTAAGGAGCCATTAACATAACTCCTCTTTTCATTAAAATTCCATTTTTATTTTCTTAGAGTAATCCAGAACTTTTCATATAATTAGTAAAACTTCCCCCATAAATTTGTGTTGTTTCCATAATCTGTTAACTCAAACTGATCTAAATTCATTTCACAGTTTAACCCTGGTTCTGCAAATGTTGACATTGTTAATCTATCATTTACAAGTTTAATTTCATGGTTAATGAAATCACTGCAATGTCTTCTAATCATTATTTCATTTAATAAATATGTGAAAACGAGAGAAGTTGTTGGGAATTTATTTCATTCTGAGTCTGGATTAAGTCCCCAGTATCGAATTCACTAAAATTTTGAGACTGATTATTAATTAAATTATTGAGTGATTAAACAGGTATAAAGTGAAATTAAAGATGAAATTGCTTCTTAGAGATAGAAGCTGGTGCCCCACGAGTGTTATTAACTTTTCCAGTGTATATGAACTGAGGATTCATCTCAGGTTCCAATACATTAATATAAATTAAATAAATGTTATACCTCATTATAATTATTAATTCATATACTGTTACACACGCAATATGGGCAGATTGGACATCAAACAGTGGGAAGAGCAGAGGCGGGGGGGCTGATAATGTATGTGAACAACAGATGGTATAATCCTGGGCACATCACGATTAAAGAACAACATTGCAGCAAGGACATTGAGTTGCTAGCTGTTAGCATGTGACCAGCTTACCTCCCACGGGAATTTTCACATGTCATTGGTAATGTTGTTTATGTATCCCCCTCCATGAGCGCTGAGGCAGCACGTGACATCATCCACTCAGTCACTAGCAGGCTGCAAACACAGCACTCAAATGCTCTCCTCCTCATCTCGGGTGATTTTAACCATACTTCACTGTCCTCCATTCTGCCCACGTTCACCCAGTATGTTACGTGCCACACTAGAGACAATAAAGCACTGCACTTATTTTACGCAAACACTAAGGAGGCTGACACCTCATCACCACAACCCCCCCCCCCCCCGGGAGATCGGATCATAACTTAAGATAAGATAAGATAAGATAAGATAAGATAAGATAAGCCTTTATTAGTCCCACAACGGGGAAATTCCAGGATTGCAACAGCACAGGGATAGCAACACTCAGAGCAACAATCAGAAGGCAAGAAAAAAAGCAAGCAAGCAAGAGCAGCTAATATACATATGTACATATTACTATAAAATATATTATATATACACACACACACAGACACACAGTGCAACTTGCTTCAAACTCCTGGTACACAGAACACTTCCAGTTACCCACACAGTGAAAATATGGTCTGAGGAGGCGACGGATGCTCTAAAGGACTGTTTTAAATCCACTGTATGGGAGCAGCTTTGTGATCCACATGGTGAGGACAGTGAAGGCCTCATACACACCATCACGGACTACATCAACTTCTGTGTGGACAACACCGTACCCACCAAGACCATACGGTGTTTCTCAAACAACAAACCCTGGATCAAATCCACGATAAAGTCCCTACTGAGAGAAAAGAAAATGATCTTCAGGTCGGGAAACAAGGAGGAGCTGAAGTCCGTACAGAGGGAGCTAAGGAGGAAGATCAGAGAAGGCAAGGACAGCTTGAGGAAGAAGATGGAGGACAAGCTGCAACAGAGTGACGTCAGTGGGGTCTGGAGAAACCTCAAAACCATCTCTGGGCACCAAAATACCTCCTCCCAGGCCACGGGGGGGGGGATGGGTGAACAGCCTTAACCTGTTTTTTAACAGGTTTGACCAACTTCCCTCTTCTCCGCCTGCCCACCAACCGCTACTGCCTCCACTGTCATCTAGTCCTGCTGGCCACAACCTCCCCCCAACACCCCCCACTCCCAGCACACAGCCCCCCTGCCCCAACTTGACCCTCACTAAGACCCAGGTGAGAGTGGAGCTGGGGAAGATCAAGGCGAGGAAGGCCTCAGGTCCGGATGGCATCAGCTCGAAGCTCCTCAAGTCCTGCACAGACCAGCTGTGTGGGATCGTGGAGCACATCTTCAACCTCAGCCTGAAACTGTACCGCAGCTGTGGAAAACATCCTGTGTGGTACCCGTACCGAAGACCCCTCACCCCAAGGACCTGAACAGCTACAGACCAGTGGCCCTCACATCATACCCAATGAAGACCCTGGAGAGGCTGCTCCTCCCCCACATCTGCCCCCTGGTGGGACCAGCGATTGATCCACTTCAGTTTGCCTACCAGCATGGCATGGAGGTGGAGTATGCAGTGATCTTCCTCCAACACCATTCCCTGTCCCACCTGGAGAAGCCTGGGACCACTGTGTGGATCATGTTCTTTGAGTTCTGTAGTGCTTTCAACACTATCCAACTGGTGATCCGGAAGGACAAGCTACTATGTGCAGGGGTGGACCAGCACCTGTTATCATGGATCCTGGACTACCTCACAAACCGACCACAGTTTGTGAGAACCCAAGACTGAGTGTCTGACACCATCATCTGCAGTACGGGGGCCCAGAGGGAACAGTTGTGGCTCCCTTCCTGTTCACCCTCTACACTGCTGACTTTTCACACAACATACCACACTGCCATCTTCAGAAGTTCTCCAATGACTCTGCGATTGTCGGCCTCATCTCTGATGGAGATGATGCAGAGTACAGAGGATGTATCCAGGACTTCGTGGACTGGTACCAATGGAACTACCTCCAGATCAGTGTGAGGAAAACTAAGGGATGGTGGTGGACTGCCGCAGGTGAGGACAACCCCCCACAACACCAGTAAACATACAGGGTACAGACATTGAGATGGTGACATCTTACAAGTACCTGGGTGTTCACCTGAACAATAAACTGGACTGGTCAAACAACAACAACGTGCTCTACAAGAAGGGGCAGCACAGGCTGTTTCTCCTGAAGAGGATCAGGTCTTTTAGAGTGCAAGGAGCACTCCTGAAGACCTTCTATGATTCGGTGCTGGTATCAGCCATCACATTTGGAGTGGTCTGCTGGGGCAGCAGTATCACAGAAGCCAACAGGAAGAGACTGAACAGACTGATCAAAAAAGCTAGCTCTGTTCTGGGGCAACGCCTCAACCCAGTGGAGGAGATAGGAGAGAGGAGGATGGTGGCTAAGCTGTCATCTCTGCTGGAGTCCGAGTCCCACTCCATGCAGGACACCCTGAACACACTGAGGAGCTCATTTAGCAGTAGGCTGTACCGTCATAGGTGCACGACGGAGAGATTCCACAGGTCCTTCCTACCTACAGCTGTCAGACTCTATAACCTAACCAGGGCCGCTCGCAGAGATAGTATTGAATGCACAAAATGTAACGACTTTGCACAATAAATGGTCCCCTTCATTATACAACTAGGACAATATCAATCATTACTGAGGGTGACAATAGGGCTGATTCAAATACAAAATATACTGTGGTACATATTCATACTCTGTGGGGTAACTTAAGAGACCGTATTGCTGTATATACTATCTAGCTGCAATGCTCCCGCACTGTGTATATCTATGTACATATGTATATTCATTTGTTCTTATTATCTTTTCCAATTAATTATTTCTCTGAGTGCTGCTGTCCCTGTGCTGCTGTAATCCTGGAATTTCCCCATTGAGGACTAATGAAGGCTTATTTTATCTTATCATCATATTCTGGGTTATGCTTCCATTCCTTGTCCACAGCTTTGGGTTTCTTCTTATTATTATTATTCCTGCCTTTGCCTGAGTTTACTGTGATCATCCTTTGTATTATTTTTATCATGGTCATGTCTTCTAATGTATTCCTGTCATCATGTTGTTTTGGGCTTTTATTTTGATAGGGCCTTTTGTTTTTTTCGTTTTTCACCTAGCTTATTTCGTGCTTCATTTTGTTCTTGATTATTCACGGCTGTTTATTTGGGGTAATTATTTTGTTCTATTTAAAGGACGCCGCCCCGTGGTTTGGGGCGACGTCCTTCAATGTCATGCTGGCGTGGACCACACTCTTCTGCCTATTATTATTGTCTCCAGTCACGACCTGTGAGTTTTTGTTCTGTTGCCACTCGTGGATTATTTTGTGTTTTGATTAAAATCTACAAACTTACGTCCTGCGTTTGGGGTTGAATTCTGCCCTGGAGGGGCTCATTGTGACAGTAACTGATGGAAATGTTCTCCTTTATTCTGAACACTGTGTCTCCACGTTTTACACCATCCATGGCATTTAATATTATTTATTTTATGCATTTTTGATGAGGTTGTATTTCAGTGTTATGAGGGGAGCTGAAAAGTTCATAGTTGTCAAATTTGACCAAATGCGGTTTATTTTTCAACTGCAGGGATCCAAGCGCTGCAACACTGACGGAAGAGGTGTGTGGATCGAAGGTGACACCATGGTGAAAAATAAATCACATTTGGTCAAACCTCACCTCTATGAACTTTTCACCTCACCCCCACCTCCTTCATATGGGTCTTGTGCAATCCCATCTGATGAAGGCAAACATTCTAGCTATTGCAAGAGAAACAAGCAATTCCGCTTCAGTTTTCCCCCATCCTCCCAGTCCAAAGACAGTCATTGCTGAACCTAGTCCTTGTTGCATAAAGTACGCAAAGTGTTATCAAAATGTGATGATGATGCACATCTTGATGATGTACTTAATAAAGCCAAAGCTGATAAAGATAAAGATGTGTTGTTGAAGCGTGAACCAAACGAGCAGAATATCAACAGTTACAATGTCTCCATTATGTTAGCATAGTAAGCTAATCACACTGTGCAGTATGTGCTCAATGATTATGCCTGTGTAATGTAATGATCCTTGATTTTGTGTTGGTTGGGAATGTGTTCACTGTTCTTGTTATGAGTTCTGCTGTCATTCATGTGACTTTAAGATGTAGTGAATGTTATACATGAATACGGACTGTACGTAAGTTAGCTGTTGTGAGACAGTTGCGGTGGCTACAAGCAAGCAAGCTGGGTTAGAGAGCTGGCATGGGTGGTGGCCAAGAACAGCGACCCATTTAGGGCTTAGGTGTTGTTCTGTTCCTGTAAGTCATAAAATAAAGCCATTCTGAAGAAGAGCTAATCGTCTGGTGCTTGAAAAAATCTACAGATGTTACACTGGTGTCAGAAGTGACTCAGCCGACATCAAAGCTAATAGCCAGACATAGTAACATGCGCGAAGGAGCTCTCAGCTCGACCAAGTATGTCTAGCGCCAAGGTTAAGCTGGAACAACCAGAAATGACTGTACACCTGCGGATGCCTACAACCACTTGTTGATCCAAGATGGCGCCCACAGTGGTCGCCATGGTGCTTCGCTGCGCTTTGTTTTGTTTGTTTTTGTTCGTCAATTGTGTGTCTGCCTGCTCTTACACCCGTGAAGAGCTACTAAATATCAGGACTTTCACTCCCACGGACCTACTCCCAGTTTTTTTGGCTCCTGCCGCCGATCTGGTTCACTTTTTAGCCCAAAAAGTGAGACGGCGAAAGAGAGGAAGACGAGTGGGCGCCCTCGTGCGGCTTCGCAGGAGAGGCACGCGCACAACCTTGCCTGGGATCTTTCTGTCCAACGTCAACTCTCTTTATAACAAGGTAGATGAACTGAGACTGCTGATGCGATTTAAGGACCTCTCCACCTCGTGTGCCCTCTGCTTCACTGAGACCTGGCTCAAGGAAAAGACACCGGACAGCGCGTTCCTCCTCGAGGGATTTCAGCTGTTTCGTGCAGACCGCGACATGGGGCTCTCTGGCAAGACCACAGACGGAGGAGTCTGCTTCTACATCAACAGCAGCTGGTGCTCCGATGTAACTGTGATCTCCCAACACTGTTCTCCCGCTCTGGAATATTTATTCATCAACTGCAAGCCATTTTATTCCCTGCGTGAGTTTGCTTCATTCATCCTGGCCGCTGTTTACGTCCCGCCCGACGTGGACGTGCACAAGGCTCAGCGCGCGCTCGCGGATCACATTCAGCAAGCGGAACGGACTTTCCTGGACTCTCTGGTTATTGTGGTTGGCGACTTTAACCAGAGCAACCTGAGCCACGAACTCCCCCGATACAAACAGTTTATTAAATGCCCCACCAGAGGAGAGAACACGCTGGATCACTGTTACACTACAGTTAAGGACGCGTATCGCACTGTTCCCCGCAGTGCGCTCGGACTATCTGATCACGTGATGGTCCACCTGATTCCCACATACAGACAGAGACTGAAGCTCACTAAACCTGTTGTGAGCACTAGTAGTAGATTAGTTTATTTGACAGGGACAGTGCAATAAACATAGACAATTAATCAAAGACAATCAATCTGATGTGTTGCACATAGAGTGTGCAACACATCTCCTCCCCCCTACTATGAGGAAATGGACCAGTGAAGCTGTGGAGGAGCTGCGCACGTGCTTGGAAATAACTGACTGGGGCATGTTTAAAGGAGCCACGCATGATCTGGATGAGTACACAGACACTGTGACCTCATATATCCACTTTTGTGAGGAGAGCATTCTTCCATCGCGCACCAGGGTGAGTTACTCCAACGACAAGCCCTGGTTCACTGCTAAGCTCAGACGGATCAGGAAGGAGAAGGAAGCAGCATTGACAAGTGGAGACAGGGACTGCTACAGGGAGGTTAAATATCGGTTTAACAGAGAGCTGAGGAGAGCTAAATCTGTGTATTCTGAGAGACTCCAGCAGCAGTTCACTGCTAACGACTCTGCTTCTGTGTGCAGAGGACTGAGGCAAATCACCAACTATCAGCCTCAGGCTTCTAAGGGACAGGATGACAAAGCCCTTTGTCAAAGACTGTCCCAACACTATGCCCGTTTTGACACCTTGTCAGCTGTGTCCAACTCCCCCCTCCCCCCAGCGCCACTGCCTCCATGGTCCCCACTTCATCAAAGGCGGCCCCCCCTCCTCCCCCCTACCCTTGCCATCAGTGAGCAGGACGTGCACAGACAGTTCTCCAGACTGAACCCGCGCAAGGTCCCCGGTCCAAACGGCGTGTCTCCCTCCACCCTGAGACACTGTGCGGAGGAGCTGACTCCTGTCTTCACAGACATTTTTAACACCTCCCTGAAGTCATGCCACGTGTCGGCCTGCCTCAAAATCTCTACCATCGTCCCTGTCCCTAAGAAGCCACGGATCACTGGACTTAACGACTACAGACCTGTAGTGCTCACCTCTGTAGTCATGAAGTCCTTTGAGCGCCTGGTCCTGCCCCACCTCAAGTCCATCACCACTCCCGTCCTGGACTCGCTGCAGTTTGCCTACAGAGCCAACAGGTCTGTGGACGACACAGTCAACCTGGCCCTCCACTCCATCCTGCAGCACCTGGACTCCCCGGGAACCTATGTCAGGATCCTGTTTGTGGACTTCAGCTCTGCATTCAATACCATCCGCCCCGCTCTGCTCCAGGACAAGCTGTCCCTGCTCAATGTGCCTGACTCCCTCTGCAGGTGGATCACCGACTTCCTGACGGATCGGAGGCAGCATATGCGGCTGGGAAAGACTGTCTCAGACTCCGTTAGCATCAGCACTGGATCACCCCAGGGCTGTGTACTTTCCCCCCTGCTCTTCTCCCTGTACACCAACTCCTGCACCTCCAGCCACCAGTCTGTCAAGCTGATCAAGTTTGCGGACAACACCACCCTCATCGGGCTCATCTCCAACGGCGACGAGTCCGTCTACAGGAGAGAGGTGGCCCAGCTGGCGTCCTGGTGCAACAACAACAACCTGCAGCTGAACGCTTTGAAGACAGTGGAGATGATCGTGGACTTCAGAAAAGTCACAGCCCCTCTGCCCCCCCTTACCCTCACAGACTCTCCCATCACCACTGCAGATTCCTTCCGCTTCCTGGGCACCACCATCACCCGGGACCTCAAGTGGGAGCCGACCATCAGCTCCCTCATCAAAAAGGCCCAGCAGAGGATGTTCTTCCTGCGGCAGCTGAGGAAGCTCAAGCTACCCACCAAGATGTTGGTGCAGTTCTACACGGCCATCATCAAGTCCATCCTCACCACCTCCATCACTGTGTGGTACACAGGAGCCACCGCCAGGAACAGACTAAGACTGCAGCGCATTGTGCGCGCTGCTGAGAAGGTGATCGGCTGCAAGCTCCCATCCCTCCAGGACCTGTACATCTCCCGGACCCGAAGGCGTGCAGGTCGGATCATAGCCGACCCTTCACACCCTGGACATGCACTGTTTGCCCCCCTCCCCTCAGGCAGAAGACTTCAGTCCATTCAGACTAAAACCTCCCGCTACATGAACAGCTTCTTCCCCTCTTCCATCAGACTGCTGAACACTAAGTGACTTATTAGACTCTCGTGCACTACGTACAGCAGCTCAACCGGACTCATGACAATTATCACTGTTTTCTTTTTGCATTACCGACTGCACTATATGGTTCTCCATATTATCTGCTGCTCGCTAATATATTTAAACTGCTGACTAGTATTACTCACTCTTATTCTACACTTTATTGCATGTATAGTTTATTTCTTTTATTTTATCATGTTTAATGTTGCAGCATTGCACCGAGACAAATTCCTAGTTTGTGTACTACATGAACAATGGCAATAAATCTGATTCTGATTCTGATTCTGATTCTGCTATGCCACCGGTAGTGCAGAAAGAGCTTGCCAGAGACCAGTTCTTACAGGCATTCAGTCCCAGAGAGCTGCGTGTCCATGTACAGCTAGCCCACCCTGCCTCGCTGAGTGAAGCCCTGGAGTTAGCACTGGAGAGAGAGTTGTTAAGAGGGGATTGTCATGGTGCGGCCTCCATGGACCGCAAATGAGACGCTATAGGCCACCGATGAGTTTGCACAATTTATTACAGACGACAAATGACAAAATAATGAGCCACGGGGGGCTAAAACACAACTAAAGTAACGGTACAGACAAAGAAACAAAGAGTCTCAGAATAATACTTACAAACGACAGATGGAAGATGAAGGGTTGTTCACGGGTGAACGTCTGACGAGGGGAAGCTCGACGAGGGAATATTCCACGAGACTGCAGCAAGGTTTAGCCCTCAGCTGCTCCCTTAAATAGGGCTCAGGATGAACAGCTGATGAAGCAATCGATAATGCAATTCAGCTGTCAGAGGAGCTCAGCTCTGACAGCCAGAAGCCCCGCTGAGCGCTGTCACAATAAAAGCTCAGAGAGCCATAGGGACCACACACACCAGATGGGAGGAAAATACTGCATGATCCGAGCGCGGACGAAATCAGCGCTCAGACCACGACAGGGATGAGCTGCTGGAGGACACACCAGCAGTGAGAGCAGTGATGATGGACACTCAGCACTGGGGAGACGAGGGGGTGCAGGACACTGCTAGAGTGTCTGTTGTACAACCTGCTGCCCAAGTTGCTTGCTGCCACTGTGCTCAGAGATGTTGGGCGTGTGGACAACCAGGACCCCTTCTCATGCAATGTCCCAGGCTCTCTTCTGTGCAGGGAAACTTCAGGGGGCCCATGTAGGTGGGGAGACACGGGCCCGTGACATTAGCACCCATACCCCATTGCCACAACAGCTGGGGAAAGTAATCGCTGTGGGTTGAACTCATGTTTGAGACTTTTGCCACATTCCTGTGACTGTGTTGGGTGTCACATGTGCAGCCCTGTTGGACACTGAGTCTAATGCTACATTGGTGCAACCTGGCATTGTTCCCACGGGGGCTGCTGTCTAATCTACCTCTGTGCAGCTAAGAACAGTGACTGGTCCCCATTAGAGGACAGGGGAGTTCCTGTTTAGGGTGGGAGACCTTTCAGTGCCTTTTTCTGCATGGGTGGCTGAGGTGCAGGACGCCTGCATCCTCGGCTTGGACTTCTTACAAACTATCGGTGGCATACTCGACATAAGGGCTGCCTCATCCTCCTTTGGGGGACACGTGTACCACTTACATCACTTCCTATCTGTATGCCCCCCCCCCCCCCCCCGGCTGCTGCTACAACCCCAGAGAGCAGTATGTACCCGGCAGCCACTGTGAATCTCAGCCAAGCACCACCCCCTGCCCCTGCACCAGCACAGGTACCCTGCAATCAGTCGCCTTCCCCTTCCAGCCCCCATTTTGAGTATCCGTGACACTATAAAATAGGAGAGGACGAACAAACTGCTGCAGTGAGAGACATTTGGGCAAAGAACTGTGAAGGACTGAGCGAGCAGCAGCAGGAGAACTTGTGGCAGGTGCTGCTGGAGTTCAGAGACATTTTTGCCCTTAATGAGAGTGAGGTGGGCCTAACTCATCTAGTGGAGCACGTAATAGACACTGGTGATACCTGCCTAATTAAAGCACATCCATGGCGCCTTCCCCTGACCTGCCAGGAGGCTTTGGGGTCCTCAGCTTTGGTCTTTGCAATGGCCCCACCACCTTTGAATGGCTTAAGGACAGAGTGCTAGCAGGTGTTCCCCGTCAGCAGTGCTTGGTGTACCTTGGTGACCTCCTTGTCCATGGTAGCTCCTTTGAGGTAGCTTTGTCTTCTCTGCAAGAGGTGTTGGAGAGAATAGCGGCTGCAGGCCTGAAGCTGCACCCAGACAAGTGTCACTTTATGAGAAGAGAAGTGGATTTCCTGGGCCATAAGCTGGGAGGTGAGGGCATTGGCATGCTACACAAGGCAAGGACAGCTTCAGGAAGAAGATGGAGGACAAGATGCAACAAAGCGACATCGGCAGGGTCTGGAGAAACCTTAAAACCACCTCTGGGCTCCAGAATACCTCCCCCCAGGCCACGGGGGGCAGGGAGTGGGCAAACAATCTGAACCTGTTTTTTAATAGGTTTGACCAACCGCCCTCCCCCCCGACTGCACAACAACCACTGCTGCCTCTAAAGACATTGAGACCTGCTGTCCACACCCCACTCTACCAACACCCCCCCCCCCCACTCCTAGCACACAGCCCCCCAACCTGACCCTCACTAAGACCCAGGTGAGGACGGAGCTGAGGAAGATCAAGGCGAGGAAAGCCTCGGGACCGGACGCCATCAGCGCGAAGCTCCTCAAGTCCTGTGCAGACCAGCTTTGTGGGATTGTGGAGCACATCTTCAACCTCAGCCTGAAGCTGGGGAGGGTACCACAGTTGTGGAAAACATCTTGTGTGGTACCTGTACCAAAGACTTCCCACCCCAAAGACCTGAACAGCTACAGACCAGTGGCCCTGACGTCTCACATGATGAAGACCCTGGACAGACTGCTCCTTGCTCACCTCCGCCCCCTGGTGTGACCAGCGATGGATCCACTCCAGTTCGCCTACCAGCATGGCATTGGGGTGGAGGATGCGGTGATCTTCCTCCTTCACCGTTCTCTGTCCCACCTGGAGAAGCCTGGGACCACTGTGAGGATCATGTTCTTTGACTTCTCCAGTGCTTTCAACACCATCCAACCGATGATCCTGAAGGACAAGCTGCTGTGCGCAGGGGTGGACCAGCACCTGTCATCATGGATCCTGGGCTACCTCACTAACCGGCCACAGTTTGTGAGAACCCGAGATTGTGTGTCTGATGCGATCATCGGTAGCACGGGGGCCCCCCAGGGAACGGTTTTGGCTCCCTTCCTGTTCACCCTTTATACTGCGGACTTCTCACACAATACAACACACTGCCATCTACAGAAGTTCTCCGACGACTCTGTGATCGTCGGCCTCATCTCCAACGGAGATGAAGCTGAGAACAGAGGGCTTATCCAGGACTTTGTGGACTGGTGCAATCGGAACTGCCTCCAGATCAACGCGAGGAAAACTAAGGAGCTGGTAGTGGACTGCCACAGGCATGGACAACCCCTCACAGCACCAGTAAACATACAGGGAACAGACATTGAGATGGTGACATCATACAAGTACCTTGGTGTTCATCTGAACAATAAACTAGACTGGTCACACAATACCGACGCACTCTACAAGAAGGGACAGCGCAGGCTGTTCCTACTGAGGAGGCTCAGGTCTTTTGGTGTACAAGGGGCACTGCTGAAGACATTCTACGACACGGTGGTGGCATCAGCCATCACTTTTGGAGTGGTCTGCTGGGGCAACGGCATTACTGCAGCCGATAGGAAGAGACTGAACAAACTGATCAAGAAAGCTAGCTCTGTCCTGGGGCAACGCCTTGACCCAGTGGAGGAGATAGGAGAGACAAGGATGGTGGCTAAACTGTCATCTCTGCTGGAGTTCGAGTCCCACCCTATGCAGGACATATTGAACGCACTGAGGAGCTCATTTAGCAGTAGACTACATCATCCTTGGTGCACAACCGAGAGGTTTCGCAGGTCAAAGTCAAAGTCAAAGTGCCTTTATTGTCATTCCATTGTTAATGAACAATGCAACGAAATTGAGATGCTGCTCCCTAAAAACAAACTGTAAACAAACTATCACATTCACAGTTCACTCATGCATTTAACATTCTTATGATTACAACAAATAATGCTTGAAACAATATTACCTAAAAGTTGAATACAATATGTACGTAGTAATAATGAAAAACATACTGAGCGATAAATATAAAAGATTAGCTTATGCACACAGGGTTGTTGCTACAAAATAACCTAAAATAACAAAAAATATCAGCAGTCTGTGCGTGTTACATAAATCTGTTCAAAATACGTACTGCTGCTGGGAAAAAAAACTATGATTAAACCTGGTAGTCCGGGTTTTATGGGATCTGTACCGCTTTCCCGAGGGGAGCAAATGAAAGAAGTCATGGCCTGGATGAGCACAGTCTTTAATGATGGCAGTAGCTCTGTTGAGGTACCGAGACCTGGAAATCTCTTCCAGAGAAGGGAGAGAACAGCCAGTGATTTTTTTGCACAGTCTCCATCACTCTCTGGAAGGCTTTGCGGTCTGTGGCTGAACAGCCCTCATACCAAACCGTGATGCCATATGACAGAATGCTCTCAATAGCAGAGCGATAAAATAAAACCAGCAACTGTGCATTCAGGCCATTCTTCTTGAGGAGCCTCAGAAAGTGTAGACGTTGTTGAGCCTTTTTATCATAGCTATGGTGTTAACTGCCCAGATAAGGTTGTGAGAAATATGAACACCCAGAAACTTAAAAGCCTCCACCCTCTCCACACGCTCCTTGTCTATATATAGAGGAGGCGGTTCACTGCTATGCTTCCTAAAATCAATAATGAGTTCTTTTGGGGGTTTTTTTGTATTCAATAGCAGATTATTATCTGAGCACCATCTCACCAGTTTCTGGACCTCATCTCTGTATGCGGATTCATCTCCTCCTGATATGAGCCCCACTACTGTTGTGTCATCTGCAAACTTCACTATAATGTTTGTGGGATGAACAGGTATGCAGTCATATGTCTACAATGAATACAAAGTGGGGCTCAACACACAGCCCTGTGGCGAGCCTGTGTTAAGCATGACTGTAGAGGAGGAATGGGGTCCGAGTCTAACAGTCTGTGTTCTGTTTGTTAGGAAGTCCTTAATCCAGCTGCAAGTGTGAGTAGGCAGACCAAGCTGAAGCAATTTGGTGATGAGAATGTTGGGAATAATTGTATTAAATGCCGAGCTATAGTCAACAAACAACATTCTTACATAGCTCCCCTTGTTTTCTAAATGGCTGAATGCCGAGTGGAGAGCTATAGCAATAGCATCTTCAGTGGATCTGCCACACCTGTAGGCAAACTGATACCGATCAAAGTCTGGGGGGAGACTAGGCAAAAGATGTTTCAATACCATTTTCTCAAAGCACTTCATAACAATGGGTGTTAATGCTACTGGTCGATAGTCATTCAGATTGCTAATAGTATGTTTTTTTGGTACAGGAATAATGACTGCAGATTTTAAACACTGTGGAACAAAGGCTGCCTTGAGAGACAAGTTAAAAAATGTCAGTCAAAACAGAGCATAGCTGATCTGCACATGCTCTGAGCACCTTTCCTGGCACTCCATCAGGACCAGTAGCCTTTCTCGGGTGAACTGCTCTCAGTGTCTGTCTCACCTCATGATCCTGCAGGATAAGCACATCAGAGCTGGCATTCAATAACATCTGTGAGTCCGGGCGAGGTGTATTTGCCTCAAACCGTGCGAAAAAGCAGTTCAGTTCTTCTGCCAGTGAGGCGCTGATGTCACTGGAAATGATGCTGCTGCCCTTATAGTTTGTGATATGGTTAAAGCTTTGCCATACTCGTCTCGAATCATTATCAGAAAAATGGTCCTCGACTTTCTTCTTATAGGTCTGTTTAGCCTCCTTAATGCCTTTCTTCAGATTAGCCCGGGCGGTGCTATACAGATCTGTATCCCCTGACCTGAAGGCTGTATTACGAGCTCTGAGGAGTGCCTGGATTTCTTTTGTCATCCAAGGCTTCTGGTTAGGAAAAACCCTGATGCATTTTGCCACAGTCACCTGATTGACACAGAAGATAATATAGTGTAATACAGTCTGTGTGTACATTTCCAGATCCTCATTCTTGAATAAATCCCATAGAGTGTTTGAAAAACAGTCCTGCAGCTGAGAAAGAGCTCCCTCAGGCCATGTTGTGATGTTCTTTATAGTAGGTCTAGCAGTTCTCCTGATGTACCACCAAACCACCAAAGTTCCAATTATCAACATCACTACCAGAAGAGATCAGCATTGGTACAGAGCCACTAAGTCAAGTGCAAGACTTTCAAGTATCTAGGGAGTACTGTTTCAGAGAATGCTCGGCTGGAGGATGAACTATCTCTCAGAATAGGAAGAGCAAGCGCTGTGTTTGGAAACTTGAGGAAGAGACTGTGGAACAATCGACATGTGTCTATCCGTGTGAAATGCAAAGTGTACAGAGCGACAGTACTGGCTACTCTTTTGTACGGTGCTGAAACTTGAACTGTCTACAGAGTGCAGGTGAAGAAACTCCACGTGTACATGATGAGAAGCCTTCGAGCCATAATGAACATCTCATGGAAAGACAAGATAACCAACATAGAAGTGTTGAAACGAGCTGGTCTACCATCAATGGAGGACATGCTAATACAGATGAACCTGAGATGGCTCAGACATGTTGAGAGGATGGACCACTGGCGTCTCCCTCGGCAGTTACTCTACTCACAGTTATGCGAGGGCAAACGCAATCAGGGTAGACCAAGGCTCACATTTAAAGACACTGTAAAAAGAAACTTGAAGAAGTTGGACATAGACAGGAGTTCCTGGCAGCAGAAGGCTAAGGACAGAGCTGTGTGGAGGAATCTGATCAGACCTAAATGAAACAGTCATTGTCACCTACGACAGACTGCTATAATGATGATGAAGACTGTAGTTAAAAATGTTGCCGCTGCCAGGCCTTCACCTGCATGTGGAGCCTAACCTGGCTTGATACTGGAAGGTCTGGCTGTGAATGTTAATGTTGAATTGTATTTGTTATGTTTGTTTTGAATGTAGCTACTGCCAGGCTTCCTACTTTATACCTCTTTTTTTCAACCCAGCCGGTCGACGCGGATGGCCGTCCTCTATGAGCTATGGTTCCGCTTGAGGTTTCTGCCTGTTAAAGGGAAGTTTTTCCCTCGCCTGTGTCACCACAGTGCTTGCTGTTAGGGGTCTCTGCTGGGTTCTATAAATTTGAGAGCAAGGGCTAAACCCACCCTTTTTTGTAAAGTGCCTTGAGATAACCTGCGTTGTGATTTGGCACTATATAAATAAAACTGAATTGAACTGAATTGATTTGATATACTCATTTCTAATCTTGTCCCTTCTAGTCACTCCCAAAGAAAATCTTAGCATCTCCAACTCTGCCACTTCCAGCTCCTCCTCCTGCCTTTTTGTCAGTGCCACCATCTACAAACCATATATCATAGCAGGTCTCACTACTGTCTTGTAAATCTTCCCTTTCACTCTTGCTGCTACCCTTCTGTCACAAATCACTCCTGACACTCCTCTCCACCCACTCAACCCTGCCTGCATTCTCTTCTTCAACTCTCTTGTGCATTTTCCATTGCTTTGGATGGTTGACCCCAGGTATTTAAACTCATCTACTTTGACTGCCTCTTCTCCCTCCATCTTCACCGTTACACCTGCCTCCCTCTCATTCACACTCATGTATTCTGTCTTACTTCTACTGACTTTCACTTCTGTTCTCTCCAGAGCATATCGCCACCTCTACGGGTTCTCTTCCATCTGCTCCCTCCCTACTCTAACTACAGATCACAAAGTCGTCTGCAAATATTGTGGTCCACGGAGACTCCTGCCTGACCTCATCTGTCAGCCTGTCCATCACCATGGCAAACAAGAAGGGGCTCAGAGCTGATCCCTGATGTAACCCCACTTCCACCTTGAATCCATCCATCACTCCTACAGCACACCACACCACCGTCTCGCTGTCCTCATACATGTCCTGCACCCCCCTCACATACTTTTCTGCCACTCCTGACTTCCTCATACAGCACCACACTTCCTCTCCTGGCACCCTACCATCTGCTTTCTCTAGATCCACAAAGACACAGAGCAACTCCTTCTGACCTTCTCTATACTTCTCCATCAGCACTTTCAGAGCAAACATCACATCTGTAGTACTCTTTCTTGGCATGAAACCGTACTGCTGCTCACTGATTGTTACCTCTCCTCTTAACCTGGCTTCAACAACTCTTTTCCATATCTTCATAGTGTGGCTGATCAACTTTATGCCTCTGTAGTAACTACAGCTCTGAGCATCACCTTTGTTCTTGAAAACTGGTACCAAAACACTTCTTCTCCACTCCTCAGGCATCCTCTTACTCTCCAAGATTGTGTTAAACAGTCTGGTTAAAAAGTCCACTGCCATCTCTCCTAAACATCTCCATACCTCCACAGGTATGTCATCTGGACCAACCACCTTTCCATTCTTCATCCTCTTCAAAGCTGCCCTCACTTCTGCCTTGATAATCCTCAGGACTTCCTTGTTCACCATCTTTCCTTCATCCATCCTCCTCCTTCTCTCATTTTCTTTATTCATCAGCTCTTCAAAGTTCCCCTTCAACTTTCTCAGCACACTCTCATCAATTGTTAGTATTTTATTTATTGGTTTGTTTTATTGGTTTATTTAGTATTGACAGTGCACATTAATGAACATTTTTGCCAGAATTAGCAAAAGGCTACTTTTCATCTGTAGTCTCTGGACTGATGTTACAAATCGTTACAAATCACCTTAAAAATAAAAACCAATGAATATAAAATTACAAGAAATATAGAATAAAAGTAATAACAGAAATGTTGGCCTTAATATGAAAACTTATTCGAACATCGTTATGCTATAGGCTATTGTCACAAAAACAGGCAATTAAGATAAGATAGATAAGATAAGCCTTTATTAGTCCCACAATGGGGAAATTCCAGGATTGCAACAGCACAGGGATAGCAACACTCAGAGCAACAATCAGAAGGAAAGAAAAAAAACAAAAAACAAGAGCAGCTAATATACATATGTACATCCGATCTGTCCGTCGGCCTCCGTCGGTCTATGATGACCATGGAAGAGAATCCTAAACGTCTACTCTGCTGGAACAGCACCGCCTGTGGCTGAACAGGCTGATGCTCGAATGGCAGTCCCTGTCACACAGGTCGCACTTGTGGGTGGTCTCCGTGCTGCTGGATCTGTGGCGGTTCTTCCTGCGGGTCCTTTTTTCATCTGCTGCAGCAGTCAGCCTCTCTTCACCCGCCTTGAGCTGTCTGGTCAGGGTGCCTCTCCATTTGGAGCGGTCCGTTGCAAGGTCCTCCCAGCGCTCTGTGTTGATCTCCAGGGCCTTCATGTCTCTCTTGCAGACGTCTCTAAAGCGCAGCTGTGGGCAGCCAACGTCTCTCCTGCCAGTTGCAAGTTCTCCGTAGAGGACATCTTTGGGGATTCTGCCATCCTCCATACGGTGAACGTGGCCTAGCCAGCGGAGCCTGCGCTGCCTGAGTAGAGTGAACATGGAGGGAAGGCCAGCGCGGAACAGAACTTCTGTGTTGGGCACTTTGTCCTGCCAGGATATGTCCAGGATGTGGCGAATGCAGCGCAAGTGGAAGGAGTTCAGTCTCTTTTCCTGCCGGGCGTATGTTGTCCACGTCTCACTCCCATAGAGCAGTGTGCTGATGACGCAGGCGTTGTACACTGCCATCTTCGTCTTGACAGAGAGTTTGGGATTCTCCCACACTCGTGTGGTGAGGCGAGGGAGTGTGAAGGCTGATTTTCCAATCCTCTTGTTGATCTCTGTATCAAGGGAGAGGTTGTTGCTGATCGTGGACCCCAGGTACGTGAACTGATTCACGACCTCCAGCTCGTAGTCGTCGATGGTGATGGTTGGTGGTGCTTCCGTGCCTTGCGCCAAGACGTTACTCTTCTTCAGGCTGATGGTAAGCCTGAAGTCCTTGCATGCCTGGGAGAAGCGGTCCATCAGGGTCTGAAGCTCCTGCTGTGTGTGGGTTGCGACTGCAGCGTCGTCTGCGAACAGCATGTCTCTGATTAGAGCCTCGCGTACTTTGGTTCTGGCTTTCAGGCGGGCGAGGTTGAAAAATCTGCCGTCAGATCTTGTGTGCAGGTAGATTCCCTCTGTTGCTGTGCTGAAGGCATGCCTCAGGAGCATAGCAAAGAAAATCCCAAAGAGGGTTGGCGCAAGTACACAGCCCTGTTTCACTCCGCTGCGTATGTTGAATGGCTCTGAGACGTTGCCATCGTGCTGCACTATCCCCTGCATGTTGGTGTGAAACGATTTGATGAGGCTTTGCAACTTTGGTGGGCATCCTATCTTTGGCAGGATCTTGAAAAGGCCCTCTCTGCTGACCAGATCAAACGCTTTGGTGAGGTCGATGAAGGCGACGTACAGGGGCATGTTCTGTTCTCTGCATTTCTCCTGGAGTTGGCGGATGGAGAATATCATGTCTACCGTCGATCGCTCAGCATGGAAGCCACACTGAGACTCGGGGTAGACACATTCGGCAAGCTTCTGTAGACAAATGAGAACAACTCGTGCGTAGACTTTGCCAACAACGCTGAGGAGGGAGATACCCCTGTAGTTGTTGCAGTCGCTTCTCTCCCCTTTGTTTTTGTAGAGGGTGATGATCTTGGCGTCCCTCATGTCCTGTGGTACGGCACCTTCCTTCCAACACTGGCAGAGGACGTCATGCAATGGCAGCAGTAGGGCGGTCTTGCGGTGCTTGATCAGATCAGGGGGTATGCCGTCGTTGCCGGGTGCCTTGCCAGCGGCCAAGCTATCAATGGCCTTGCTGAGTTCGTCGATGGTTGGCTCGGCATTAAGTTCGCCCATGGATGGCAGGCAGTCGATGGCATCAAGGGCTGACGGTGTCACGGTGTTCTGTCTGGAGTAGAGGTCGGAGTAGTGTTCCACCTATCTCTCCATCTGCTTGTTCTTTTCTGTGATCATCTCCCCAGTGGAGGATTTGAGGGGGGCCGTCTTGCTCTGAGCCGGACCAAGTGCTTTCTTGATGCCATCATACATATCACGGATGTTCCCTGTTATGGCAGCGGTTTGAATGTCTTGGCTGAGCTGAGTCCAGTACTCGTTGGCACAGCGCCGAGCAGTCTGCTGAACTTTGCTTCTCGCAGCCCTGAGAATCTGGAGATTCTTCTCGTTTGGGTACTTCTTGTACTCAGCAAGTGCTGAGCGCTTGGCTTCAATGACGGGGGTCATCTCGGTCAACTTGGCATCAAACCAGTCCTGTGACTTCTAGGTCTTCCTCCCAAAGGTAGCCAAGGCTGTGCGGTGGATGGTGTTTCGCAGCTGTTCCCACTTCTGCTTTGCAGATTCTCCTTCTTGTGGTACACCAAGTTCCTTCTCAAAGGTGGAGGCAAACTGCTCAACAAGTTCTGGTTGAGCCATCTTGCTGGTGTCAATCCATGCCTTTCCAGGCTGTCTAGCACGATGGAATTTCTTCAGCTGCAGCTTGACCTTGCAACACACCAATGAATGGTCTGTGTCGCAATCTGCATTCTGGAACGAACGGGTGATTAGCACGTTCTTCAGTGAGGTGCGCCTGGTCAGGATCAAGTCCAGCTGGTGCCAGTGCTTTGAGTGCGGATGTTGCCAGGAAACCTTGTGTTGGGGCTTGGTCTTGAAGAACGAGTTTGTGATGCGCAGATCGTGATATGTGCAGAACTCGAGCAGCCGCTGTCCGTTGTCGTTCATTCTGCCCACGCCAAAAGGTCCAAGACAGGAGGGCCAGGAGTCGTGGTCAGCACCCACTCTGGCATTGAAGTCTCCAAGGAGATTGAGTTGTTCAGAGTTGGGGATGATCCTGACAGTTGTTGCGAGATTCTCGTAGAACTCGTCTTTTGCCTCTGGTGTGGTTGTCTATGTTGGGGCATACACACTGACGGGGGTGACTGGGCCTTGAGTGGTATTCAGGCGGAGGGTGAGGAGTCGTGCAGAGCCAGTGCTGCCCGGTTCCACCATCTTCAGCAAGGTGTTCTTCACTGCGAAGCAAACTCCGTGTTCCCTGTGTTTGTCACTGCCCTTTCCCTGCCAGTAGAACGTGTAGTCCTTCTCTCTCAGTGTGTCTGCGTCAGCCAACCGTGTTTCCTGGAGAGTGGCGATATCCACTCCCAGTCTCTTCAGTTCATTATTGATGATATATGTACATATTACTATAAAAAAAAAATATATATATATATATATATATATATACACACACACACAGACACACAGTGCGGAGCATTGTAGCTAGATGGAATAAATATATAGATATATAAACACACACAGTGCGGAGCATTGTAGCTAGATGGAATAAATATATAGATATATAAACACACGCAGTGCGGAGCATTGTAGCTAGATGGAATAAATATATAGATATATAAACACACGCAGTGCGGAGCATTGTAGCTAGATGGAATAAATATATAGATATATAAACACACACAGTGCGGAGCATTGTAGCTAGATGGAATAAATATATAGATATATAAACACACGCAGTGCGGAGCATTGTAGCTAGATGGAATAAATATATAGATATATAAACACACACAGTGCAGAGCATTGTTGCTAGATGGGATGAAACAGCACCACCGTCTACTTAGTTATCCTACATGGTATGATTATGTACCCATACATATTCTCACCCTCCATAGCGACCAGTATTTTCCTAGTTGTATGTATGCCGGAGGGGACCATTGTGTAAGTCTATTGCATCTTTTGCATTCAAAACTATTAGGTTGTTACGTCATTTTGCTATCTCTGCGAGCAGCCCTGCTTAGGTTGTACAGTCTGACAGCCGTTGGTAGGAAGGACCTGCAAAACCTCTCGGTTGTGCACCTGGGATGATGTAGTCTGCTGCTAAATGAGCTCCTCAGTGTGTTCAGTATGTCCTGCATAGGGTGGAACTCGGACTCCAGCAGAGATGACAGTTTAGCCACCATCCTTGTCTCTCCTATCTCCTCCACTGGGTCAAGGCGATGACCCAGGACAGAGCTAGCTTTCTTGATCAGTTTGTTCAGTCTCTTCCTATCGGCTGCCGTAATGCCACTGCCCCAGCAGACCACTCCAAAAGTGATGGCTGATGCCACCACCGTGTCATAGAATGTCTTCAGCAGCGCCCCTTGTACACCAAAAGACCTGAGTCTCCTCAGTAGGAACAGCCTGTGCTTTCCCTTCTTGTAGAGTGCGTCGGTATTGTGTGACCAGTCTAGTTTATAGTTCAGATGAACACCCAGGTACTTGTAGGATGTCACCATCTCGATGTCTGTTCCCTGTATATTTACTGGTGCTGTGAGGGGTTGTCCATGCCTGCGGCAGTCCACCACCAGCTCCTTAGTTTTCCTCGTTGATCTGGAGGCAGTTCCGATGGCACCAGTCCACGAAGTCCTGGATAAGCCCTCTGTACTCAGCTTCATCTCCATTGGAGATGAGGCCAACGATCGCAGAGTCATCAGAGAACTTCTGTAGATGGCAGTGTGCTGTGTTGTGTGAGAAGTCCGCAGTATAAAGGGTGAACAGGAAGGGAGCCAAAACCGTTCCCTGGGGGGGCCCCGTGCTACCAATGATCGTGTCGGACATACAGTCCCGGGTTCTCACAAACTGAGGCCGGTTCGTGAGGTAGTCCAGGATCCATGATGACAGGTGCTGGTCCACCCCTGCGCACAGCAGCTTGTCCTTCAGGATCATCGGTTGGATGGTGTTGAAAGCACTGGAGAAGTCAAAGAACATGATCCTCACCGCATTCCCGGGCTTCTCCAGGTGGGACAGAGAATGGTGAAGGAGGAAGATAACCACATCCTCCACCCCAATGCCATGCTGGTAGGCGAACTGGAGTGGATCCATCGCTGGTCCCACCAGGGGGTGGAGGTGAGCAAGGAGCAGTCTCTCCAGGGTCTTCATCATGTGGGACGTCAAGGCCACCGGTCTGTAGCTGTTCAGGTCTTTGGGGTGGGAAGTTTTTGGTACAGGTACCACACAAGATGTTTTCCACAGCTGTGGTACCCTCCCCAGCTTCAGGCTCAGGTTGAAGATGTGCTCCACAATCCCACACAGCTGGTCTGCACAGGACTTGTGGAGCTTTGCGCTGATGCCGTCCGGTCCCGACATCTTCCTCGCCTTGATCTTCCTCAGCTCCGTCCTCACCTGGGTCTTGGTCAGGGTCAGGTTGGGGGGCTGTGTGTTGGGAGTGGGGGGGTGTTGGTGGAGTGGGGAGTGGGTAGCAGGACTTGATGTCTTTAGAGGCAGCAGTGGTTGTTGTGCAGTCAGGGGGGAGGGCGGTTGGTCAAACCTTTTGAAAAACAGATTCAGATTGTTCGCCCACTCCCTGCCCCCCGTGGCCTGGGGGAAGGTATTCTGGAGCCCAGAGATGGTTTTAAGGTTTCTCCAGACCCTGCTGATGTCGCTCTGTTGCAGCTTGTCCTCCATCTTCTTCCTGAAGCTGTCCTTGCCTACTCTGATCTTTCTCCTCAGCTCCCTCTGTACGGACTTCAGCATCTCTCTGTTCCCCGACCTGAAGATCCTCTTCTTCTCTCTCAGAAGTGTTTTTATCTCAGGGTTGATCCAGGGTTTGTTGTTTGAGCAACACCGTATGGTCTTGGTGGGAACGGATTTGTCCACACAGAAGCTGAGGTAGCCCGTGAAGGTGTGAGTGAGGCCATCGATGTCCTCACCATGTGGATCGCAGAGCTGCTCCCAGGCGGTGATTTCAAAACAGCCCTTTAGAGTGTCCATTGCCTCCTCAGACCATAATTCCACTGTGCGCATGACCGGAGGTTGTCTGTGCACTAGGGGTTTGTACACCGGCCGGAGATGAACCAAGTTGTGATCCGATCTCCCGAGTGGGGGGAGTTGTGATGAGATGTACGCCTCCTTAGTGTTTGCGTAGAATAAGTCCAGTGTTTTATTGTCTCTAGTGTGGCATGTGACATACTGGGTAAACGTGGGTAGAATGAGAGATAGTGAAACATGTTTGAAATCACCTGAGATGAGGAGAAGAGCATCTGGGTGTTCTGTCTGCAGCCTGCTGGTTACTGAATGGATGACGTCACGCGCTGTCCCAGCGTTCGCCGTCGGATTTGCATAAACAACAATGCAGATCACGTGTGAGTATTCCCTCGGGAGATATGTAGGCCGCATGCTAACAGCTAGCAACTCAATGTCTTTGCTGCAGTGTTGTTGTTTAACAGTGATATGTCCCGGTCTGCACCAGTTCCACCGCCCCTTGCTTTGCCACTGTCTGGTGTTCGGTCTGCCCGTATCGTGTGGAAACCCTCCAGCTCAATGTTAGCATCTGCTGCTAGTTCAGTTAGCCATGTCTCAGAAAACAAAAGGAGAGAGCATTCCCGGTATGTGCTATCGTAGCGGGAGATAGCCGCTAGCTCATCTACCTTTCCCAGTATCGACCGTACATTCCCCATGACAATAGATGGAAGGGAGGGTCTGTACCTTATATTTTTTGTCCTCTGCCTTACTCCAGCCCGGCAACCGCGGCGTTTTCGCCTCAGTTCCCTCGGTATGTCAAGTTTTTCCGTTAGCACCTGTTGACAGTTGAGTGCTAGCAGCGCTTCCCTGCTGTATCGTCTCCTGCTATAAACAGTGGCTCCGTCCACCGGCTCAGGAGACATTTGGGACGATCTGTGTGTCCGTGATATAAATGGAGTGAGAAAAAAGCGGATCAAAAAGAGAGGAAGGGATAAAAGACTCAGAATTGAGCCGCTGTTGCAAAAGGCAGCCGACTCGTGTGGCGCCAGAAGATATATAAAGGTATATGATTACTATATGATTACTGATTATTTATGATTATTTATTATATGATTACTGCGCTCTGTGCTCCGAAGGCCCACAATAGTTTTCATACTGGCCCAGGTTGAACCAAGTTTCTTTGCTGCCATCTTGCTTTCCAACTCTGATTTATAATTCTGTTTTGCTCTTAAAATTTCGGCCTTCAGCTCCTTAGTGGCAACCTGTAGCTCAGAAACAGACCCCTGTTTAAAGGCAAATGCTTTCCTCTGTAAGCAGGATTTAACTGATTTTGTAACCCATGGTTTGTTGTTGGGATATATTTAGACACGTTTACGTGGAACAAACTTATTTTGACAGTAAGCCATGTATGAGCATGTGACGTCCACCATAGAGTTCAAATCATCCCCGCAGGACAGTGTGAACATCTCCCAGTCTGCACAGTCAAAGCATTCCTGGAGGCTGTGCACTGAATCTTCTGTCCACACATCAATGTCTCTCGTCTCCACCTTGCCTCTTCTGAGAGCAGTTTTATATGTGGGCAGCAAATGTACACAGTTGTGATCTGAGGATCCTAAAGGAGGAAGGGGGAGTGATTTATAGGCCCTCTCTATGGATCCATAGCACAGGTCCAATGTCTTTTTTCGCCTGGTTGGGCAGGAGACATACTGATAAAAGTTTTTAAGTGTCTTCTTTAAAGAAACATGGTTGAAATCCCCAAGAATGAAGTTTGGCACCTCTGGAGAAATTTGATTGCAGCCGCTGGATCACATCAAAGATTGTGCTGCAAGCGGAGTCAGCGTCTGCCCTCGGATGAATGTACACAATTGTGATGAAAAGTTGGGGGAACTCGCGAGGCAAATAAAAGGGGCGTAGTGACACAGACAGCAGCTCCACATCGGGTGTACAGATGCGCTCTCTGACCGTGACAGATGTGCAGTACTGCTTATTAATGTATAAACATACACCGCCCCCCTGACGTTTCCCCATTACCTCTTCCTGCCGATCCGAGCGCAGCGGGGCTCCAAAGCCGTCAATCCACAGGTCTGCGTCTCGGTCATGCGCAGTAAGCCAAGATTCCGTGAAAGCCATGACACAGCAGTTCTTAAAGTCCTTCTGGTAGCGTACATTCCCTTGAATTTCATCCACCTTGTTTCTCAGAGACTGTACGTTCCCAAAAATCATCGAAGGAAGAGGAATGTTACCAAACTGACGTCTCCTCAGGCGCAATTTCACACCTCCACGCCTTCCGTGTTTCCTTCTCCCGTCTCTCTTTTCACCGCTATGTCCGTCTCTCAAAATAAAGTCCGGCAGTTGCCGCTTAGGCTCAATCAGAGCCGCTGCATCAACCGTGTTTAAATGCAGCAACATGTCCCTGGAATAATGTATTCTGCCCGCCATGGAGCCAAACGCGTTTACCTCATAGACAAAGAGCTGGAGGAAAGTAGCAGCAGTGCAAGAGAGGGGAGGAAGTCCATCTTGTAGGAACCAGGGAGCGCTTCGCCATACAGTCCACAAACACTCCAGGGCAGAAACGACACAGAGGATTTTGTAAAAACATATAAAAGTACATAAAAACACACACACAGACGACGTATTTTTTCATCAGCTGCTGGTCGCTGCGTGCGCATGCGCCCTTTCATACAGCACATATTCATAGTATGAATATATACCCATACATATTGTCACCCTCCGTAGCGACTGATGTTGTCCTAGTTGTATACTGGAGGGGACCATTGTGTAAGTCTATTGCGTCTTTTGCATTCAATACTATTAGGTTGTCACGTCTTTTTGCTATCTCTGCGAGCAGCCCTGCTTAGGTTATACAGTCTGACAGCCGTAGGACATTAGGACATTTAACATTTAAAACATGCCACAAAGAGTACAAATCATGCAAAACAATAAGAAGATAAATGCTTGTTGTTCTGCCCTCAGTAGTGTGTGTTTATAGAAAGTTAAGAATAATTCATAAGTTCATATTAAATATCATAGTTCATTTATAATAATTCACGTTATCTAAATAGTCATTGTGTGTTAAAAGTAATTTCTGTACAGTTAGTAGTGATCCATGTATATTATATTGAAAGCGCAGCCAGTTGCCGCTAGGATTTATGGGTAGAAGAAACGGACTTTGGTAAGGGAGAAGGAAAACAAGGCAGAAGTGCTTAACCTGCCCGCGAATATCTGAAACGTTCCTCCTGTGTGTTAAACCCCCTTTTTTACACCTCCGAAAGCAATGGCTGTAAGTAAATGAATGTTATGTTGGTTTTATAAGTTGTTAAATGTGAACTTGAGATCGTTTTTAGAGTGTGATTTGTTTTCAGCAATTAGTCCTATCCCAGGGCCCGCTAGCTTGTTTTATGTATTGAGTGTATTATGTTTCCAGGAATTAGTCTTACCCCAGGGGCCCGCTAGTTTATTTTAATGAATGTATTTTTTCTGTTTTATTTTGTAGTTTCACTCGGGCTTTTCAACGAGCTTCGAGCCACAGTTGTAAGGTACTGTAAGCTGTCTAAGGAGACTGAATAAAGTGAGCAGGACGCTCGGTTTCCTGGCTCGTGAAAAACGAGTTTGGCTTGCTGTTAATCTGCGTTAACATACTCAGTGTATATAACATGTAGTGATAACGGTACATTTGTGTTTGCTAAAATATGAGCCAAGTTAAAACCGCATAAACACAATTGTTAGACACAAAAGAAACATGCAAAATGGAAGCAAACAATAATATGTACAACACATAAAACAAGGCAACAATAAACCATGCATGCAGGCACATAAAGAACAAAAAGTACATTACCATTTCTGTCCTTAATCAACCTAATCTGCTATCCATCCTTTCCAGCTCCATCTCTCTGTCTAGCCAAGACCTTTTCTCCTTCCTTAGTGTCCAGCCACTCATACAACTCACTATATACCTTTTCCTTTGCTACCTCTCTCTTTGCCATGCACCTAGATTCCAAATACTCCTGTCTACTTTCTTCATCTCCCTGACTATCCCACTTTTCTTTGCTAACCTCTTCCTTTGGATACTTTCCTGTACCTCCTCATTCCACTACCAAGTCTCCAAGTCTCCTTGTCCACTGGATACACCACATACCCTTCTACCAGTTTCCCTCAATACTTTTGCTGTACTTTCCCAGTCATCTGGGAATTCTTCCCTACCACCCAGAGCCTGTATCAACTCCACCCTGAACTCTGTGACCTTCTTCCTTCTGTAACTTCCCACACTTAATCTTTAGCTCTGCCTTCACTCTCTTCCCCTTCTTGCTCTCAGAAGTCATCCTACAGAATACTATCTGATGCTGTCTAGCTACATCCTCCCCTGCCACCACCTCCCAGTCTCCTGTCTCTTTCAGATTTCTCCTTTTGCATAAGATGTAGCCCACCTATGTGCACCTTCCTCCACTCTTTTTAAGTCACCCTATGTTCCTCTGTCTTCTTGAAGTCTGTGTTCACCACAGCCATTTCCATCCTTTAAGCAAAATCCACAACCATCTGTCCTTCCACATTTCTCTCCTTAAGACCATACCTACCCAGGACCTCCTCATCACCTCTGTTCCCTTCACCTACATGTCCATTAAAGTCTGCTCCAATCACCACTCTCTCTCCCCCCTGGGAACACTCTCTTCCACTTCATCCAACTTACTCCAGAATTCCTCTTTCTCTTCTACCTGACATCCAACTTGTGGGCCATACGCACTGACAACATTCAACATCACACCTTTGACTTCTAGCTTCAAACTCATGATTCTGTCTGACTCCCTCTTTACCTCCTGAACACTCTTCACATACTCTTCCTTCAAGATTACTCCTACCGTGATAATGTGGGCTTGATCATAGGATCAAGCCCATGTTTTATGTTCATTTACTGTTCTTTGTGTCATTATTTATGATGATTATTTGCATTATTGGCCGTCTGTGTTCCCTCTGAGTCTCCTGTCATTGTTTCCTGTGTTCTCCGGTCTATAGTCATGTTGTGTCATCCCCATTGGTCCCTAAATGTCATTAGCGGTGTTTCTGTGTTTTCCTTTTTCTTGAGTATTTTTTTTTTGTGTACTTTATTGATTCCCCAGAGGGGAAATTGAGGGCATCCACCTGGATGAATGAAGCAGCCACGGTACGGCGCTATCCCTTAACCATTCACACACACATTCACATCTAGGGCCACTTTAGAGTCTCCAGTTAACCTAACTTGCATGTTTTTGGCCTGTGGGAGGAAACCGAAGAAATCCCGGAGTAAACCCACGCAGACACAGGGAGAGCATGCAAACTCCACACAGATCACTGTTGGTCAGGGGCTGGGATCGAACCAGGTATCCCATGGCCAAGGGTGAGTTGCTGTGCTGCCACAGTGCTAACTAACCACTGTGCCTCCGCACCGCCCAACGTTATTTGCATTACACATTTCCCTACCTCAGCCTTAGTTAATCATTGTGTTTGCTTCTCTTTATCATGCCTCTAATTATATTCTGTAATTTTGGTTCCTGCCCGATGTATCATCATCATAGCAGTCTGTCGTGGGCGACAATGAATATTATTATTATGTTTTCAGTTTGCCTTAGCTTTCCCTGGTCCTGCTCTTCTATATTTATTATTACTCCAATCATGTCTATGTTTAGCCTCCATGCCTCAGCTTCTAGTAGTAGATTAGTTTATTTGACAGGGACAGTGCAATAAACATAGACAATTAATCAAAGACAATCAATCTGATGTGTTGCACATAGAGTGTATAGCTATTAGCTAATTCGCAACTCTTGTCCCTGGATGGGCTTTAGAAAAAAGAATCAAGATAAAAAATATACACAATAACCACATACATCAATGCAGAAAAATTATAAATACACAATTATAAATATTATAAATATTATAAATACACAAATATAACAGCCTGACTCACATTTAACACATATAACATAACTCACATTTGCCTATTTCAGGCCTTCCTCCCTCCGTCACTCACTATAAACAAACACATTTATTCCTTCCCTTCATTCACTCTCACTTTGCAGACAAATAATTCATACATGAGTACATTCTTGTTTATTTTTCAGCCAGTTTTTAACATTTTTAGTGAATGTTTTAAAGTCCGTTATTATTTTAATTTCATTTGGCATTGTGTTCCAGATGTGACTGCCCTTTATAGAGAAAGCTGTTTGTCCAAATGTGGTTCTGCGGTGGAATATTTTACAGTTATTGTTAACAGAACTCCTGGTGGCTCTGCTGCTGTCCTGTCTTTGGACGAAACCAGCAAGTGGCTCGGGTGCTGATTTATGGAAACATTTGAACGTTAATTTCAGAAGACAGAGGTCAATGAAGCTCTCAAAACTCAATAGGTTGTATTTTTTTAAAACATTACAGTGATGCCACCTAATGGGCTTTTTGTCCAAGATTTTTAGGGTTTGATTATATAATGAACCTATATGTCTTATTGTGGAAGGGGCTGCTTGAGCCCAGACTGTCAAACAGTATGATATATGAGAAAAAACCATAGAATGCATATACAGTGCAGCTGCTTCGTAAGGTATGTAATATCTAATTAATTTAAAGCAGTTCAGATTTTTTTTTACTGTTTTTGAAATTTTCTTTATATGAAGATTAAATTTGAGTTGAGGATCTAGTACAATGCCAAGGTATTTGAATTCTGTAGCTAAACTGATGTCATGATCATGTATATTAACTTTAAAATGTTGCAGGTTACATTTTTTGATTGAAAAGCACATTGAGACTGTTTTCTGAAGGTTCAGCAATAGATGGTTCTTGAGGAGCCACTCTTGGACATCAACCATACTTGTAGACAGTACATCTGCAGCCTGTGCTGGAGTCTTGGCAGCTGTGTAAATAACTGCATCATCTGCATAAAGTTGGCATGTTGCAGCTGAGCAGTGTAACGGCAAGTCATTAATAAAAATGCTGAAAAGTAAAGGACCAAGAATGGACCCTTGTGGGATACCCATGCGGTTGTTTAAAAATGAGGATTTATCCTGGTGAACTTTTACACACTGTTCTCTATTCTGGAGATAAGATGCAAACCATTCTAATGTATTTGGGGAGAAGTTAAAAGATACCATTTTGGATAAAAGCAAACTGTGGTTTACAGTATCGAAAGCCTTTTTGAGATCTAGAAAAACAGCTCCTACCACATTACCCCTGTCCAAGGACTGTTTGACGTTTTCAATAAGGCAACAATTTGCTGTTTCTGCTGAGTATCCTGGTCTAAAACCAAATTGATGTGGATGAAGAAGTTGACTGTCTTGTAAGTAGTCTATCAGCTGTGTAGCTACAACTTTTTCAAGAACCTTAGACAGGACTGGTAAAATAGAGATTGGGCGGTAATTGCATATATCGTCTTTACTGCCTGATTTATGAACTGGTATGACGACAGCTTTTTTCCAGCCAGATGGAAATGTACTAGACCTAATGGAGAGATTAATGAGATGAGTCAGTGGTTTGATTAATATTTTGCTGTGCATTTTGAGAAAGGAGGTGCTCATATTGTAGATATCATTAGTTTTTGAGTTTGACAGTGTTTTAACAATACCAGCAATTAACTTCTCATTTACCTCATCGATGTGAAAAGTATCTGTTGGAAGTATGGAATTTGTGTTGTTGAGCACATTTGGCAGCACAAAATTTTTTGTTAAGTCTTCCACAGAGCCCACAAAGTGTGAATTAAATTCATTTGCCAAAGTAGCCTTGTCACTGACGGTCTTGCCATTGATTCTAAGTTCCTTTACCCCCTTCTGATCGTTTTTTTTTATTAGTTAAGTTATTTAAATGCCTCCATAGGGAACTGTTGTTACCCTTTGCATGATCTATCAGTTTATTGTAATAAGATATTTTTGATTTTCGCAGCTCATGTACCACTTTATTTCTTAAACTTTTGTACACAAGGTGATCATTTTGTAGTTTGGAGGTTAGTGATGTTTTCAGTGCATAGTCTCGCCTCTTCATAAGTTTTCTTATTTCATTATTTAACCATGGTAGGCTAATCTTCTGTTGTCTACTTTTAATTTGCTTTGAAAATTTTTCTATAGACTTTGTGATTGTTGCAGTTATAAAATTACAACAATCATCTACTTCACATGTTGACATGAGCTGCTCCCAATTTTGATTCTCTAAGTAATGTTCAAACTCCTCATTTTTTGATTTGGGGATAATAAAATTTGATTTGTCAATATCGACTCCCCCAAAATACTGTAGTCGCTTTTTAGTAAGTTTCCTGACAGCAAGAACCATGTTATGATCTGAGAGACCAGTTACAAGATTATAGGTTCTGGTTATTCGTTCTGGTTTATTAGTAAATACCATGTCAATAAGTGTTCTGGATTGTTTGGTTATCCTGGTGGGTCCTTTGATGATTTGCTGGTAATTAAATTTAGTCATGAGGCTTTTCAGTTTTTGTTTGTCTTTTTTATCAGACCAGTTGATATTAAAGTCACCATGAATTATCGTTTCTCTGTTCTTCTCAAGTTGTTTAACCAGATCACTTAATTCATTATAAAAGGAAGAGTTGTGTGACGGTGGGTTGTACACTACTGCAATGTTGAAATTCATTACCGGAGAGAGACATACATTAACAGCTAAAAATTCTGTGTTCATGGTCAAATTTTCCCTGGTCCTTCGTCATGTTCCATGGGCATCCACTGTTCGTGGTTGTCTGCAGAGCCCCACCCATCCTTCTCCTCTCACCTGCAGCCACTTCCCTGCTATCCTTGATTGTTTCCCCAGATGTCTCTCATTTGTGATTATCTGTTTTTTGTATATATGTCAGTGTTCAATGTCTGTCTGATGTGGCGTCATCATCTGAATTTCCCTGCCGGTATCCTTGCGTCTTGTATCCTGTTTCCCTGTGGGTTAGTTTATCAATCCTGTCCTCAGTTGTTTTCAGCCTACATGCTGTTTTTTTTTTTTTGTTTCGTTACTTTCGTGATAAATAAAACCATGTCACACTGGAGTTCTTTCTGCTACATGAGTCCTTCTTACCTGCCTCCTGGAGGTGAATTTGAAAGTACAACACCACCAGACAAGGACTGTAGGTATGGACTTCAGCGTGTTTGGTCTGGATGAGGAGGAGTGCTGGGTAGCTCAGCTCAATGAGGGACGTATTTCCAATGTCCAGACTAGCCACACACCAGAGAGAGCAATGGGGCTCCTGGACGCAGCGGCTGAGGTGATTGAGGACAACCCCAGTCTACGGAGATATCCCTGTCTGGTCAGACTGCTGATTTCTGTGCCTAATTTACAAGATTCACTCTATAGACTGATAAGAAGTCCGGAGCCTGTGTCGACAGTAAAATGTCTCCTGGCTCCATCAACCACTTCAGACCATCCTCCAGCCCCGGCATCACGGAAGCCTGTGCCAACAGTGAAACATCCCCTGACTCCATCATCCACAGCTCGCCATCCTCCAGTGTGACCAGCTCCAGCCTGCCTCTCCCCAGCTCTGCAGCCTTTTCACAGGCTGGAGGACAGTTTATCGGAAGAGAGAAAGAGACAGAGTCTGTGCTGATGAGATAGCATCCCCTGACTCCAACACCACCCTCATCTCCACACCACTCACCATCCTCACCGTCATGCCTTGAAAGGGAAAAAGGCTTGCCGTTAATGCCAAAGCTTATGACAACGACCAAGCGTCCCCTGGTTTCGGCATCTTGGGAGCCCGTACCATCAGCGAGACGTTCCCTGGCTCAGTTATGCAAATCTCCTTGCCCCGCTCCATCCTCAGCCTCTCTCCGCTCATCAGCCCCAGCATCACGGAAGCTTGAGCTGATGGTGAAACATCCCCTGGCTTCCTCAGCCCTCACTACTCCTCCTCACCATTCTTCCACCTCCGCTCCAGTCCCTTGGAGTGTTGCAGCCCCATGCTCTCCAGCATTGGCTTCCGTGATAGTTGTTTCATCATCTCCCACGGCAACTGCAGTGCCAGCTCCCATGTTTTCTATGCTGGTGTCCACGGTCGCTGCAAGACCTCAGACTGCCTCATCTGCTGCCCCTCCAGCATCTCCAGGGGCGGGGCTTGTTCTAGCAGGATCTCCAGAGGTTGTCTTTGCCTCTCTAGCAGCAGAGTCACCGGGGTACTCACCGGCAGTAGAGCAGGAGTTAAGGCAAGTACTTTATTTTGTATTTTTAACATCTATACTTAAAAAAGTCTTGCCTTACTCCTAATGGGGGAACCCAGCTGCAGCTGCTATATTCTTCTGGCCTTCTTCTGCTGGGCCCCACTGCCTATTCCTGTATTGACCAGTCCTCCATCTCTCCCTCCATATACAAGATGCCTACATCAGGGATATAGGTTCACGCCACAGCTCCAGCTGTCTCCGAGGTGCACGGCACAGCTCCACCTGGTGTGTCTAAACAGTCTGCTTCACCGTGGCCGTCCAAGCAATTTGCTCCACCTTCGCCACCTGAGGTTGCCACTTCTCAGCTGCTGTCAGCCCTTGCGTCAAAGCCCCCTCAGATACTATTTCCATAACTAGAAACTCCTGTATTGATATCTTCTGAACTACAAACCCTTGAGTTATTGTCCCTTGAGCAGAAGGCTCCTATATCGTTATCTCCAGAGCTAAGAGTTCCTAGGTTGGCATCTCCAGAGCCAAGAGTTCCTATGTTGGTATCTTCAGAGCTAAAAACTCCCATGTTTTTGTCTTCAGAGCAAAAAGCCCCCATGCTTTCTCCTGGGTTCTCCTGGCTGTTTTTTATGTTTCATTACTTTTGTGATTAAAAAAAACCATGTCACACTGGAGTCCTGCTTGCTACATGAGTCCTTCTTACCTGCCTGCTCAAGGTGAACTTGACATCTACACCATTTCTCTTCCTATCTACACCATAGTAGAACAGTTTAAATCCACCTCCAATGCTCATAGCCTTGCTTCCCTTCCATCTGGTTTCTTGAACACACAGTATATCTCCCGTTCTTCTCCCTATCATATCAGCCAACTCTCTGCCTTTACCAGTAATAGTCAATATATTTAACATCCCTACTCTCCCCTTCACACTTCTACCTTTCCCTCTCACCCTCTCCTCCTCCTCAGTCTTTGACCAACAGTACACCAGTTTCCACTGGCACCCTGTTGGTTAACAGGCCTCAACGATCTGGTATGAAAGTCTCATTCGTCATGATCCGCACGTTTGATTTGGCAAAGGTTTTACGTCATATGTCCTTCCTGACACAAGATAAGATAAGATAAGATAAGATAAGATAAGATAAGCCTTTATTAGTCCCACAATGGGGAAATTCCAGGATTGCAACAGCACAGGGATAGCAACACTCAGAGCAATAATTTAGAAGATAAGAAAATAAGAGCAGTGAATATACATATGTACACATAAATATATACAGTAAATATATATACACAGTGCGGAGCATTGTAGCTAGATGGAATAAACAACATAACTGTCTATTTAGTTACCCTACACGGTATGAATATGTACCCATACATATTGTCACCCTCTGTAGTGACTGATATTGTTCTAGTTGTATACTGGAGGGGACCATTTGTGTAAGTCTGTTGCGTCTTTTGCATTCAATACTATTAGGTCATCACATTTTTTGCTATCTCTGCGAGCAGCCCTGCTTAGGTTATACAGTCTGACTGTCACTGTATGGAGGAGTGTGGAGGTACAAATAAGTTCAGGGGAGATGCGACGAGCTGGAAGGTATCAGAGTTTTATTCCTCTATCATCATGAGACACACTGTAGCGCTGTGGCTGTGTGTCCTGTGTGTCTGTGCTGTGTGTGTGTGTGTCCTCCCTGAGGCATGTAAAGTCAGCCCTTTTATACAGACAAAAGAGAATGCATGGCACATTTGCATATTGATATACATATCAGTCAATATATATCAATTGCGTGATTAACTGGCGCCCAGACGTCATCTCCTTAATTCAGGGATGTATAACAATAGCCATTGTTCTGGTTGTCCCCCCTAGGGGCTCTCTGTCCGTATGCAAATCGTTCTGCTTCCTGCCCTAGCTGAGTGTGAAGATTGAATGTCCATGAAGACTGTGGTGGGTCACTGTATAACCACCACAACCCTCCCCATTTACCCAGGCTTGGGACTGGCACTAGAATAGAATGGAATAGAATAGAGAATAGAATTGGCTTTATTGTCATTGTGCAGCCATACAGCACAACCAAATTGTGGGTGCTCCACCAGGCTACTGCTCAATAAAGTAAGAGAGAATAATTTGAAATAAAACGGTTACAGAACACATGATTAACCATACGACTGAAGTAAAAATAACAAGTAGCCCATAGGTATACACACAGGTACGGTAGTGGCTTCACAGGTGGAACTATGTACATAAGAGTGCAGAACACATAATAGAGTAAAATGGCCCAGGGATTATGGAAAATATGTACAGTAGTGATTTCACGGATAGGTCAATATACATGAAAGTGAGGAGTGCAAAGACAGGTGAGTTAATAGTGATAATTCAAAGGTCCTCAGTTCTGTGCATGTGAGCGTTCAGAGGGACGGGGGCGGGGCCTCTGTCCACAGTTCGTATGGCCCAGGGGAAGAAACTGTTTGTCACTAGGAGAACACTGGCTTGTGCACCCCCTGTGACTGGGTTATCGGTATGGTTATATCACTATATAGGCTGATATATGGGCTGATATCCAATCCAATCCACCTTTATTTATAAAGCACTTTTAAAACAATCACAGCTGACACAAAGCGCTGAACATCAACGGTAAATAAATTATAAAAACAAAGACATAAAACAACTAAAAAATACAATACAGCACAAACAGACAGTAGTCATACAATAAAAGCAAGAAAAAACAAGTAAAAGTCAATGTCTCAAACTGGGTCAAAAGTCAAAGAATAAAAATAGGTTTAAAGGTGAGTTTTAAAACTGGACAGTGAAGGAGCCAGTCAGATATATGGGCTGAGACAATATATAGGCTGATATATAGGCTGATATATTTGATTCTGTGTACTTTATTGATCCCCAGAGGGGAAATTGAGGGCATCCACCTGGATGGATGAAGCAGCCACGGTACGGCGCTATCCCTTAACCATTCACACACACATTCACACCTAGGGCCACTTTAGAGTCTCCAGTTAACCTAACCTGCATGGTTTTGGCCTGTGGGAGGAAACCGGAGTACCCGGGGTAAAGCCAAGCAGATACGGGGAGAACATGCAAACTCCACACAGATCACTGTTGGTCAGGGGCTGGGATCGAACCAGGGATCCCATGGCCAAGGGTGAGGGTGCGCCACCGCACCGCCCATATATGGGCTGATATATGGGCTGATATATGAGCTGATATATAGGCTGATATATAGGCTGATATATGGGCTGATATATAGGCTGATATATAGGCTGATATATGAGCTGATATATGGGCTGATATATAGGCTGATATATGGGCTGATATATGAGCTGATATATAGGCTGATATATGAGCTGATATATAGGCTGATATATGAGCTGATATGTAGGCTGATATATGGGCTGATATATAGGCTGATATATGAGCTGATATATAGGCTGATATATGAGCTGATATATAGGCTGATATATGAGCTGATATGTAGGCTGATATATGGGCTGATATATAGGCTGATATATGGGCTGATATATAGGCTGATATGTAGGCTGATATATGGGCTGATATATAGGCTGATATATGGGCTGATATATGAGCTGATATATGAGCTGATATGTAGGCTGATATATGGGCTGATATATAGGCTGATATATGGGCTGATATATAGGCTGATATATGAGCTGATATATAGGCTGATATATGAGCTGATATGTAGGCTGATATATGGGCTGATATATAGGCTGATATATGGGCTGATATATAGGCTGATATATAGGCTGATATGTAGGCTGATATATGGGCTGATATATAGGCTGATATATGGGCTGATATATGAGCTGATATATGAGCTGATATATAGGCTGATATATGAGCTGATATATAGGCTGATATATGAGCTGATATGTAGGCTGATATATGGGCTGATATATAGGCTGATATGTAGGCTGATACCATGTGAACATACCTGCTGCAGCTTCAGCTCCGGTGTGCTGACCGTCAGTTGCTGGGATGGTTTGGGTCTCTCTGGGCGGAGCTTACACTTGATCTTCAGAGTGAGAGACACAAACTGGGAGGCTGAGGAAGGGAAGACATTATCTTCATCGTCATCATCATCATCAGAACCCACCAAAATAAGAGTGTCTGAATTGAAAACTTTTCAAACTGACAGGAAGTGACTCCAGCCGACCATCAGAACACAGAAGAGGACATGTCTCACCTGTCTTATTCTCAGCCCTGGAAGACATTTCTGCAGACGGAGGGACAGCCTTTAGTCTTTTGTCCTCATGTTGGACATGGTCTTCTTCAGTGTTTTTTCTGCCGCTCACTCTCACCCTTTTCTTTTTCTTTCTTTTTCTTCTTCTTCCCCTTCCTGTCTGAATGACCCGCTGTGATGATGGTGGTGGTGATGATGTCATATCCTGTGGCGCCCCCTGCTGTCAGCCATCAGATTTAGCAGAGACAGAGAGGGGGGGTCAGAGAAGGGACAAGTGCCCCCTCTAGTGTGTGAGTGAGTGTGGCACTGTTCTGTTTTCCTCCTTTCCACTGATCTGATCATGTTCTGACCCTGTTTTTACTCCATTTAGGTCTCGGTCTCCTCTACGATTGGTTGTGGGGTTTTGTGACCGGGGGCCTACAGCTGCAGATTAGCAGTGCTGCTAAATCTGACATGCATTTGTATTGATGTTCAGTAGTGTGTACTGTCCCTTTCAAAGAAATATTAGTAGTAGATTAGTAGTAGTAGATTAGTTTATTTGACAGGGACAGTGCAATAAACATAGACAATTAATCAAAGACAATCAATCTGATGTGTTGCACATAGAGTGTATAGCTATTAGCTAATTTGCAACTCTTGTCCCTGGATGGGCTTTAGAAAAAAGAATCAAGATAAAAAATATACACAATAACCACATACATCAATGCAGAAAAATTATAAATACACAATTATAAATATTATAAATATTATAAATACACAAATATAACAGCCTGACTCACATTTAACATAAATATTATAAATATTATAAATACACAAATATAACAGCCTGACTCACATTTAACATAAATATTATAAATATTATAAATACACAAATATAACAACCTGACTCACATTTGCCTATTTCAGGCCTTCCTCCCTTCGTCACTCACTATAAACAAACACATTTATTCCTTCCCTTCATTCACTCTCACTTTGCAGACAATTAATTCATACATGAGTACATTCTTGTTTATTTTTCAGCCAGTTTTTAACCTTTTTAGTGAATGTTTTAAAGTCCGTTATTATTTTAATTTCATTTGGCATTGTGTTCCAGATGTGACTGCCCTTTATAGAGAAAGCTGTTTGTCCAAATGTGGTTCTGCGGTGGAATATTTTACAGTTATTGTTAACAGAACTCCTGGTAGCTCTGCTGCTGTCCTGTCTTTGGAAGAAACCAGCAAGTGGCTCGGGTGCTGATTTATGGAGACATTTGAACGTTAATTTCAGAAAACAGAGGTCAATGAAGCTCTCAAAACTCAATAGGTTGTATTTTTTTAAAACATTACAGTGATGCCACCTAATGGGCTTTTTGTCCAAGATTTTTAGGGTTTGATTATATAATGAACCTATATGTCTTATTGTGGAAGGGGCTGCTTGAGCCCAGACTGTCAAACAGTATGATATATGAGAAAAAACCATAGAATGCATATACAGTGCAGCTGCTTCGTAGGGTATGTAATATCTAATTAATTTAAAGCAGTTCAGATTTTTTTTTACTGTTTTTGAAATTTTCTTTATATGAAGATTAAATTTGAGTTGAGGATCTAGTACAATGCCAAGGTATTTGAATTCTGTAGCTAAACTGATGTCATGATCATGTATATTAACTTTAAAATGTTGCAGGTTACATTTTTTGATTGAAAAGCACATTGAGACTGTTTTCTGAAGGTTCAGCAATAGATGGTTCTTGAGGAGCCACTCTTGGACATCAACCATACTTGTAGACAGTACATCTGCAGCCTGTGCTGGAGTCTTGGCAGCTGTGTAAATAACTGCATCATCTGCATAAAGTTGGCATGTTGCAGCTGAGCAGTGTAACGGCAAGTCATTAATAAAAATGCTGAAAAGTAAAGGACCAAGAATGGACCCTTGTGGGATACCCATGCGGTTGTTTAAAAATGAGGATTTATCCTGGTGAACTTTTACACACTGTTCTCTATTCTGGAGATAAGATGCAAACCATTCTAATGTATTTGGGGAGAAGTTAAAAGAAACCATTTTGGATAAAAGCAAACTGTGGTTTACAGTATCGAAAGCCTTTTTGAGATCTAGAAAAACAGCTCCTACCACATTACCCCTGTCCAAGGACTGTTTGACGTTTTCAATAAGGCAACAATTTGCTGTTTCTGTTGAGTATCCTGGTCTAAAACCAAATTGATGTGGATGAAGAAGTTGACTGTCTTGTAAGTAGTCTATCAGCTGTGTAGCTACAACTTTTTCAAGAACCTTAGATAGGACTGGTAAAATAGAGATTGGGCGGTAATTGCATATATCGTCTTTACTGCCTGATTTATGAACTGGTATGACGACAGCTTTTTTCCAGCCAGATGGAAATGTACTAGACCTAATGGAGAGATTAATGAGATGAGTCAGTGGTTTGATTAATATTTTGCTGTGCATTTTGAGAAAGGAGGTGCTCATATTGTAGATATCATTAGTTTTTGAGTTTGACAGTGTTTTAACAATACCAGCAATTAACTTCTCATTTACCTCATCGATGTGAAAAGTATCTGTTGGAAGTATGGAATTTGTGTTGTTGAGCACATTTGGCAGCACAAAATTTTTTGTTAAGTCTTCCACAGAGCCCACAAAGTGTGAATTAAATTCATTTGCCAAAGTAGCCTTGTCACTGACAGTCTTGCCATTGATTCTAAGTTCCTTTACCCCCTTCTGATCGTTTTTTTTATTAGTTAAGTTATTTAAATGCCTCCATAGGGAACTGTTGTTACCCTTTGCATGATCTATCAGTTTATTGTAATAAGATATTTTTGATTTTCGCAGCTCATGTACCACTTTATTTCTTAAACTTTTGTACACAAGGTGATCATTCTGTAGTTTGGAGGTTAGTGATGTTTTCAGTGCATAGTCTCGCCTCTTCATAAGTTTTCTTATTTCATTATTTAACCATGGTAGGCTAATCTTCTGTTGTCTACTTTTAATTTGCTTTGAAAATTTTTCTATAGACTTTGTGATTGTTGCAGTTATAAAATTACAACAATCATCTACTTCATATATTGACATGAGCTGCTCCCAATTTTGATTCTCTAAGTAATGTTCAAACTCCTCATTTTTTGATTTGGGGATAATAAAATTTGATTTGTCAATATCGACTCCCCCAAAATACTGTAGTCGCTTTTTAGTAAGTTTCCTGACAGCAAGAACCATGTTATGATCTGAGAGACCAGTTACAAGATTATAGGTTCTGGTTATTCGTTCTGGTTTATTAGTAAATACCATGTCAATAAGTGTTCTGGATTGTTTGGTTATCCTGGTGGGTCCTTTGATGATTTGCTGGTAATTAAATTTAGTCATGAGGCTTTTCAGTTTTTGTTTGTCTTTTTTATCAGACCAGTTGATATTAAAGTCACCATGAATTATTGTTTCTCTGTTCTTCTCAAGTTGTTTAACCAGATCACTTAATTCATTATAAAAGGAAGAGTTGTGTGACGGTGGGTTGTACACTACTGCAATGTTGAAATTCATTACCGGAGAGAGACATACATTAACAGCTAAACATTCAAGTGAAGTATTCAAATCAACCAGTTGACATTTATATTTCTCTTTGATGTAAATTAAAACACCTCCTCCCCTCCCTACCTGCCTGTCTTTTCTAAAACACTGGTAGCCCACAATATCGATCATATTAGTGTCTATGTTACTGTGTAGCCAGCTTTCTGAGAGACAAAGGTAGTCCAGATTTGAGTCCAACAACAACACCGAAATCTCATCTCTTTTGGGGATTATGCTCCGTATGTTTAAATGACCGCCGAGGATCCCCTTTGGTTTAGCCTTGGTGTCCCAAAGAACTCGTGCATGATTAACAGTTTGGAAAAATAAATGTTGTTTTTGCTTTTGTACAGCTCGGTTTTGTGCTAACCCAGTGGTCTGCTGTTTAATAGTGGCAGGTCCAGGGTTAAGGTGAATATCTCCTGCCAGAAGTAGCAGAACTAACAGAACTTTAACTGTATATCCTCTGCCATATTGTGATTTTTGCTTAACAGCCATGTTTGCCTTAATTTGGAAATTTTTGCTCAGGGCTTTTAAAGACCACATAGAGTGTAGGGTGAGATGTCCAAGCCCAAATCCATACAGATAAAACTTTTTAACTTCACCTTTGGTTGAGTTTGTCGGAAAATCCTTCTTGTTGCAGGTCCAGACACACAAAGACAAAACGAAGAGGAAGTAGAGAAGTAGAGAAGGCTTATTAGTGGTGCCCATCAGCCCACTTTTTAATCCGGTGGCAGCCATCTTCAGTCTTTCTTGGAAAGAAGGAAAAAGAAAATCTGTGGATAGTAAAATAAATTCTGCTTATATTGCCAGAATCTGATCCGATCGTCCTCGAATCCAGCTGGGCCTCAGCTAGCCAACTAGCCCCTTCCGTTGCTGGTCTCGTTGCTCATAGTCGCCGTAACTGGTCTCCCGTCCCGCTCCTCCAACCGAGTCTCGTCACACACCGCCGCTGCCACCGAGCTCCGCTGAGGTCACGGTAAGTCCTCCGCTAGGCACCGCCACCTACCGTCGTCTGCCTGGGTGAAATCTCTGCTGAGCCCCGTCAACAAATAGCTGCTTGCCTGGTAGTATCTCCGCTGGGCCTCGCAGCTGGGCTTCGATTCAGGCTGGTGTAAGGTGGAATGACTGGCGCCAGCATTAAGCTAACTAGCGTTAGCTTAGCAATCGCTTCGGGTAGTCTCGTCGCACACCGCCGCTGCAGTCACGGTAAGTCCTCCGCTGGGCACCGCCGCCTACCGCCGTCTGCCTGGGTGAAATCTCTGCTGAGCCCCGTCAACAAATAGCCGCCTGCCTGGTAGTATCTCCGCTGGGCCTCGCAGCTGGGCTTTGATTCAGGCTGGTGTTAGGTGGAATGGCTGGCGCCAGCATTAAGCTAACTAGCGTTAGCTTAGCAATCGCTTCAGGTAGGGCACATCAGTGAATCACAAGGAAGCGCTGGAATCGCTGGTCAGTTTACTCACAGTGGCCGGATAAAAGCGATCAAAGGGGTAATCCACCGGAGGTATATCCGATCGCTGTAGGTTAGTTATTTAGAGACTGGCGCCAGCATTAAGCTAACTAGTGTTAGCTTAGCAATCGCTTCAGGTAGCATTAAGCTAACTAGTGTTAGCTTAGCAATCGCTTCAGGAAGGCGCAGGAAGTCGCTGGAGAAAGGCGATTAAAGGGCAATCCAGCGGAGGTGGCAATTCAGCCCGTGCGTGTTCACCACGAGCGCCGATCGCTGCAGGCCAGCCACTTTTAATGGCGTTTATATTAAACATATAAACGTTTTCACAATGTTTTTACACTGGACTTGAAACCATTTTTACTATGTTATCACCCTGTTTTTTCCTGTTTTTACACAGTTTATTCTCTGTTTTTAACCATGGTTTTATACTGTATTTTTACCAAGTATTTTCCCTTGTTTTTCCAGGTTTTTATGATTTTCCTCCACTGTTTTTACACTATTTTTGCTAAGTTTTCCCCCTTGTTTTCATTATTTTCACCATGTTTATGCCTCATACTTAAACTGAATTTATAGTTTTTTCCCATTTGATTATTTTTACTGTTTTTATCATGTTGTGACCCAGATCTTCCCTATTTTAACATGTTTTCCACTCTTTTTACTGTTTGCAACCTTATTTTGCAAAATTTTATCACGTTTTCCCCCTTTTTGACAGAGTATTTTCAGTATTTATTCTATCCTGTAAATTACAGACCGGATTATAAAAATCTGCGGTGTATTTTTTTTTTTTTTTTACTCACAGTTTAGGCAGGATTTTCTTCTTCATTCCACTGATCTCTGATTCACTCTGGCTGTAGTTCAAATCTTTAGTGACCCCTGTGGCCAGTTAGTGAACTGCAGTCTGCCTGTTTGATCCTAATTCAGTGTTAAATATAATGATCACAACCCAGTTGCAGACCCCCACCTTTTGCAGCCCTATAGATTTAAAACATTGACCTTTGACCTCCTGACACCAAAACCATAGTCAGAAGTCAGGGTGAACCTGTGTACCAAGTTTGGTGACCCTAGCTTTCACTGTTCTTGAGACAGTTTATATGGTTGTGTAGTCTTTCAACAGCGATGACCCAAATCCATGACTGGCTGAATAATTCATGTCTCCTACTGAACACTAAAAAACTATTTGCATGATGTTTACCAAACAACCATCAAATATTATAAACTCAAACATTTTCTTATAAGGGGAGGAGCTGCAACTAGTCGAGGAATTTAAGTCCCTCGGCATGTGTGGTATTTCTGCGCAAGATGGCGCCCACAGTGGTCGCCATGGTGCTTCGCTGCGCCCTTTGTTTGTTTTTGTTTGTCAATTGTGTGTCTACCAGCTCTTATACCCGTGAAGAGCTTCTAAATATCAGGACTTTCACTCCCACGGACCTACTCCCAGTTTTTTTAGCTCCTGCCGCCGATCTGGTTCATTGCTTGGCTCGAAAAGTGAGACGGCAAAAGAGAGGAAGACGAGCGGGCGCTCTCGTCCGGCTTCGCAAGAGAGGCACACGCACGGCGTTGCCTGGCATATTTCTGTCCAATACCAACTCTCTCTCTAACAAGGTAGATGAACTAAGACTGCTGATGCGTTCTAAGGACCTCTCTTCCTCGGCTGCCCTCTGTTTTACTGAGACCTGGCTCAGGGAAAACACACCGGACAGCACGCTGCGCCTCAAGGGATTTCAGCTGTTTCGTGCTGATCGTGACACAGAGCTCTCCGGTAAATCCTCAGGAGGCGGAGTCTGCTTCTACATCAACAGCAGCTGGTGCTCTGATGTAACGGTGATTTCCAAACACTGTTCTCCAGCCCTGGAATTTCTTTTTATTAACTGCAAGCCATTTTATTCCCCGCGGGAGTTCGCCTCATTCATCCTGGCCGCTGTGTACGTCCCTCCCGACGCGGACACGTGCGAAGCACAGCATGTGCTCGCAGATCACATCCAACACACAGAGTGGATTTTTCCAGACTCTCTGGTTATTGTGGTTGGTGACTTTAACCAGAGCAATCTGAGCCACGATCTCCCCCGATACAAACAGTTTATTAAATGCCCCACCAGAGGAAAGAACACGCTGGGTCACTGTTACACCACAGTGAAAGACGCGTATCGCGCTGTTCCCCGCGCTGCGCTCGGATTGTCTGATCACGTGATGGTCCACCTCATTCCCACATACAGACAGAGACTGAAGCTCACTAAACCTGTTGTGAGCACTACGAAGAAATGGACCAGTGAAGCTGAGGAGAAGCTGAACACGTGCATGGAAATAACTGACTGGGGCATGTTTAAAGGAGCCACGCATGATCTGGATGAGTACACGGACACTGTGAACTCATATATCCACTTTTGTGAGGAGAGCATTCTTCCATCGCGCACCAGGGTGAGTTACTCTAATGATAAGCCCTGGTTCACTGCTAAGCTCAGACAGATCAGGAAGGAGAAGGAAGCAGCGCTGAAAAGTGGAGACAGGGACTGCTACAGGGAGGTTAAATATCGGTTTAACAGAGAGCTGAGGAGAGCTAAATCTGTGTATTCTGAGAGACTCCAGCAGCAGTTCACTGCTAACGACTCTGCTTCTGTGTGGAGAGGACTGAGGCAAATCACCAACTATCGGCCTCAGGCTCCTAAAGGTCAGGATGACAAAGCCCTTTGTCAAAGACTGTCCCAACACTATGCCCATTTTGACACCTCGTCATCTGTGTCCATCTCCCCCCCTCTCTCCAGCTCCACAGCCTCCACGATCCCTACTTCATCAAAGGCGCCCCCCCCTCCTCCCCCCCTGCCCTTGTCATCAGTGAGCAGGACGTGCTCAAACAGTTCTCCAGACTGAACCCGCGCAAGGCCCCCGGTCCGGACGGCGTGTCTCCCTCCACCCTGAGACACTGTGCGAAAGAGCTGGCTCCTGTCTTCACAGACATTTTTAACACCTCCCTTAAGCAATGCCACGTGCCGTCCTGCCTCAAATCCTCCACCATCATCCCTGTCCCCAAGAAGCCACGGATCACTGGACTTAATGACTACAGACCTGTAGCGCTCACCTCTGTAGTCATGAAGTCCTTTGAGTGCCTGGTCCTGCCCCACCTCAAGTCCATCACCACCCCTCTCCTGGACCCGCTGCAGTTTGCCTACCGAGCCAACAGGTCTGTAGACGACGCAGTCAACCTGGCCCTCCACTCCATCCTGCAGCACCTGGACTCCCCGGGAACCTACACCAGGATCCTGTTTGTGGACTTCAGCTCCGCATTCAACACCATCCGCCCCACTCTGCTCCGGGACAAGCTGACCCTGCTCAGCGTGCCTGATTCCCTCTGCAGGTGGATCACCGACTTCCTGACGGACCGGAGGCAGCATGTGCGGCTGGGTAAGACTGTCTCAGACTCTGCTAGCATCAGCACCGGATCACCCCAGGGCTGTGTATTTTCCCCCCTACTCTTCTCCCTTTATACCAACTCCTGCATCTCCAGCCACCAGTCTGTCAGGTTGATCAAGTTTGCGGAAGACACCACCCTCATCGGGCTCATCTCCAACGGCGACGAGTCCACCTACAGGAGAGAGGTGGCCCAGCTGGCGTCCTGGTGCAACAACAACAACCTGCAGCTGAACGCTCTGAAGACAGTGGAGATGATTGTGGACTTCAGGAAAGTCACAACCCCTCTGCCCCCCCTCACCCTCACAGGCTCTCCCATCACCACTGCAGATTCCTTCCGCTTCCTAGGCACTACCATCACCAGGGACCTCAAATGGGAGCCGACCATCAGCTCCCTCATCAAAAAGGCCCAGCAGAGGATGTTCTTCCTGCGGCAGCTGAGGAAGCTCAAGCTACCCACCAAGATGTTAGTGCAGTTCTACACAGCCATCATCGAGTCCATCCTCACCACCTCCATAACCGTGTGGTACGCAGGAGCCACTGCCAGGGACAGACTAAGGCTGCAGCGCGTCGTGCGCACTGCTGAGAAGGTGATCGGCTGCAAGCTCCCATCTCTCCAGGATCTGTACATCTCCAGGACCCGGAGGTGTGCTGGCCGGATCATAGCCGATCCCTCACACTCTGGTCACGTACTGTTTGCCCCCCTCCCCTCAGGTAGAAGACTTCAGTCCATCCAGACTAAAACCTCCCGTCACATGAACAGCTTCTTCCCCTCTGCCATCAGACTGCTGAACACTAAGTGACTTATTGACTCTCGTGCACTATGTACAGCAGCTCAACCAGACTCATGTCAATCATCACTGTTTTCTTCCTGCATTACCGACTGCACTATATGGTTCTCCACAATATCTGCTGCTCGCTAATATATTTTAACTGCTGACTAGTATTACTCACTCTTATTCTACACTTTATTGCATGTATAGTTTATTTCTTTTATTTTATCATGTTTAATGTTGCAGCATTGCACCGAGACAAATTCCTAGTTTGCGTACTACATGAACAATGGCAATAAATCTGATTCTGATTCTGATTCTGATCTGACAAAACTTGCAAAGCAAAAGAAGAAAAAGCACACCAGCACACATGCATGTAACCTCTAAGCAGCACACTTTATTCTTCCTCACTCTTTTCTTGACATAGCCTCCTCTACACCACAAATACAGAACAGCAGCGCCCTCTGCAGTCCTTTCTTTAAACAACAGGACACAACATTTTCCCCTTTTCTTGAAAGGTTTTCATTCATTCATTCATTCATTCATTCATCTTCTTCCGCTTAATCCTTTTTGGATCGCGGGAGGGCTGGAGCCTATCCCAGCATCTTTGGGCGAGAGGCAGGGTCCACCCTGGACAGATCACCAGTCCATCGAAAGGTTTTCTTCTCCACTAAATCAGGAAACAACATTCTCCCCAGAACACACTCCGACATGGTAACGAGTGCAACACTCTACGTTATGAGCAGTGTTGGGCAAGTTACTAAAAAATAGGAACTAGTTACAGTTACTAGTTAATTCTTTTCAAAAGTAACTGAGTTACTTACCAATTACTGAATGATTAAAGTAACTAGTTACTTGGAAAAGAAACTTGCACATTACTTTTAACCTCTTGCACTCTGGGATACCGCGGGTGGTCACGTCTCTGCGTCCTAGCGCGTCCTTGTGCACAATAGGACGCACACTGTGCGTCTCAGAGTGCACTGAAAAAAAAAAAAGCTGCATTTCCGTTCTTCCACTACAGACACAGCCGCGAACAGAAAGCCAAAGGAGTGCTTTGATTGGTTTAGATTTGATTGACCTCTCATTCAACTAATAAGAGCCTTGAATTGGGTTTCTGAAACCTTGAAGAATCAATGACTGAAAACCTAGCAAGAAGGACCCGCCCGTAGATATAAAAGGCTAGATTGGCAGTAGGTCACTGGAGCGCGAGATTTCCGGCCGCCATATTGGTACAGGAATCATAACAAATCCACAGCTCAGCTTAACGCACAACACTCTGATTAAGTCTTCATTTCTGTCACCATGGGATGAGACGCCGGGTTTTCCGGCACTCAGACCAGTCCCTTCTCATCGCTGTCTCTCATTGGGCAGCGTCTCTGCGGGCTCCCAGCTGTCAGTGTTACAGGACGGCTGGGGCCCAATTAATCCTCATCAGCTGAGGCGCTGCTAATGAGGATAAAAAGGAGCAGCTTTGATCACTCGGGGCTGCGACTTAAGCACTGTTATGCTGGAACCCTTACGGTAAGTGTCGAGTATTTGTTTTTAAATAATTTAATGGCATGTTGTCAAAAATAAAGGTAAAAACTCTGATTTTCATTTGGGAGGTCACTGATTTCTGTACATGCATGACTGCCATGAGTGTAATATATATTGTAATTCAGTATCGATAGTTATGGCAATATTTCTCATGTGATATTAGTATACAGTGTTACATTGTGTTCTTCGTTACTGGGTCAGTATTGGTAGCCAATATTATCAACAATGAACTTTGGGTTCTTGTAACTAGTTTGGTAGTTACTCAAATAGTGTGAGGATAGTTTTTCTTTTTCCTGTATACACTTGGCCTAATGAAAGATTTAGGTTTATCAAACCGTCGTTACACAATAATTACACATATATGTGTACAAACATCTACCTCCTGTATCAGACCAACATCATGAAGGTTTGCAGATAGTAATTTACAGATATTGTGGCACATATGTCTGGTTCATATCTCCCACAAATGTATGGCTTATGTGGATTGGGGCTTCACATCTGGAGGAACAAAGAGTCTGGATCGACGGGGGCCGACAGGAGATGTCGAGGAGGTGTGAAGTTGGACCCTTGTCTCAGAGAGGAGGCCCTGGGGGGTTTCCCGGAACACCAGAGAATAAGAGACAATGGTGAATCTTCAGAGACTTGCATTGTAATTAAATGTTTGCAGAAGCACCATGTGACTTGAGTTCTTAATCCCCCGGAGGTCTAAGAATGTGATGTGACATGATTCTGCCTCTTCTTTCTATCTGAGAATGTTGGATGATTGTGTTCTGCAATAAAGCCGAACCTGAGGAATGAACTCAGTCTCATCATTGAACACAACTTCCACAATATGTTATTTGAAAATTGAAACTTTACAGATAGAATTTTACATTACCTATTTCACATTTGTCTATTACAGGGAGGGGGTACAAGAAGATCTGGTGATGATTAATGCAGTCATATCTCATAGACATTACTATTTCTGTCTTATATTACATTTTGCTTGACATTACTATAAATATTTGCTATGATGGATAGGAGGGGACAGGGTGGATATTACGTGTGATGATGGTGATGACGATGGGCTGGGCTCTGGGTTAAATTAATCAAGCCTACATCTACTGCTTTAAACTGGGTTTTGATTCAATTAACACTTCACCTCACTTTGCAATTGATTAATAGGAGCTTTGCTGCTTTCATGTTGACTGCATTATTCTATGCAATAAATTTGTAATGAACATTGGTGTATTGTATAAATTTGTTATGTGGGCCTAAAATCAATAAGAATTTCAAATTGATTTTAAACAAATGCTACACAGATCCAGGTAGATGGGGGGTGGGGGGGGAGTGTATAATGTCTGTCTAGTTAAATGAAGAAACTTGAATAATTGATTTGTAATTTTTTCTTCTCTTTATTTATTTCAAAGTTGACATATCTAGGCCAATTAGTATAGCACAGGCTGAAATATTTCTTTGATAAACATTTTTGACAATTGGTGGGGGGGCAATAAGCTGGTTGCCTGGGGTGGCAAATATAACAAATACAGCCCAGGACAAAGTATGAATTAATCAATTTCGGCCATATATTTATGCATAAATGGCCACAATGAAAGAGGTAGGCTTAATTATTAATCAGGGGGTATGGTAACTTCTTTTTCAGCTCATTTGACAGTTCTTGATTGAGACACTGCAAAATGCCATAATTTAATAATTATGAAGCTCTTAAACACCTAATATTTATGCAGATTATGCTGAAAGTAAACCACTCTGCGCTGTGTTGTACTGTGTTGTAAACATGTTCACTGAAGCCTGTCAAACGTTTAACAAAGGAGAAAGACCCAAGCAGGTGTCTGCACTGGACCACAGGCATGTGCTACACATATCCTGTACCAAGATGGCGGACGTGCGTCACGCCACCGCAAGCACGGACTGGCCAGCGCTGCCAATCTAGCCTTTTATATCTATGGACCCGCCTACCAACGGCTGCGAATACAGCGAGCCAATTGAAGCAGAGAAGTTCAACGATTGAAAGCGTGCATCCTGTGCGTAAAATCTGTTTTGTGTAAGCCGCTGTGTGTAACGGTAGCGTTCGCCAGTCTTTTTTTATTACTACTGTTCTTATTTGCTTTGAAAAATCGTTCGCCAAAACCGCAATCATGGAAGCGCAAAACCGCAATCATGGAATCATGGTTTGACCGAGTAGCGTGACCAGAACCACGAGTCGTAACAAGCGGACCAACGTCATGTTCGTCTGACAATGAGGAACAGATGTTCGCCAACAACACTGCTGTTGTGGACAGGTAAGTGTTATAAGCTAAATTATTCTTTATCACTGAAAATAGTAATAAAAAAGACTTTTGACCGATTGGTAAATTACAACTGTGCGTCATCGCCACATGACGGACCGCGGTGCACGGTCCGATCCGTGCGCCGCGCTCCTCTGTAGCGGGTGGGGGGAGGAGTTGTTATCCTCTACATTGCAGATATTTTAGTATTGTGGAGTGTGTAACTGACGAGGCAGGTTTGTCTCAAGGCAGTTTATTACACGTCTCCAACATGAGCATTGTAGAAAGAGGACATCTCAGAAAAAACTCGTCCCTTATATACCCAGGTCTCCCCACAACTCACAAGTCACATTGCATTCACATCAAAGGTAACTTTGCATTTCCTCTTAAATCCCTTAGCATCCCCTTCACAGTCTTTGGCCCACAAAGGATCCTCCAAGTAGTCTCTTGCATATAAAAGATTACTTTCACAGCTTCCTGTTATCTCCAAGGAAACTCTGCACTTTGTTCTTATCTAAGATGTGAGGCATTATGCAAGGCATTAAGTAAGTCACATGTATGGCTACAGTATAATTTTTATTGCACTGTAGGTTATTTTTTCTTGTAAAAAAAAAAAAAGCCACACATTTTTTTATGTGGCATGCTTCTTTGTGTGTGGGTGCTTGTTTGCTCATTCATTCATTCATGAATGAATAAACAACTCCCCCCCACACACACACACAGCTCTGACTGTCACCTTTCATTAGAGCCCAAGATGAAGCTTCTGTATTGAATCATTCAAAAGTTACAGACATTTTTCCAAACTGTGCCATTTGGTACAATTTGGCACAGTTCAAAAACGCCTGGGAACAACCTTGAGAAAAAAGCTGTGTAATATATTCATTTTTTGTGGTATTGTTACAAAATTTCGACCTCAGCTGGATAACACTTGGTTCTACATTTCTGTTGCATTTTCCAGCCCGGATCTGACAGCTGTGTGTTATTTGCAAGCATTTGTATCCAAAAAAACACCCAGGCGAACTTTATTTTCTTCAAGTTCAGTATGTTTAGATGACTGTTACTCAGTGGCCGGAGCACTTAGAGAGATTATGACTGTTTTGCCAAAAAATTCAAAGTGTTTTCTTTTAAATGAGACCAACCCCATGAAGATGCTGCAAAGGGTTGAAGAACAGCTTTTGATTTACTTTGGGTACGTTATTTTTAGGCGTTTTTAGGGAAATTGACCAGAGTGCGGGGGGTTAAATGTCTGCTTAAATCATCTTGCACCCATAGCACAGTAATTTAATTAATGGATTACATTAGGGGCTTATTAATGTCAGTCTGAAACAGAACTTTAAGAACATGTTCAGTCTGCTTCATCCTGCCTTCACAGAACTCAGAACTCAGAACTCAGAAAAGGATTTATTGCCAAGTACCATCCATCCATCCATCCATCCATCTTCTACCGTTTTTCCGGAGGTCCGGGTCACGGAGGCAGCAGTTCAAGCAGAGAAGCCCAGACTTCCCTCTCCCCAGCCACCTGCTCCAGCTCTTCAGAGGGGATACCAAGGCGTTCCCAGACCAGCTGGGAGACATAGTCTCTCCACCGAGTCCTGGGTCTGCCCCGGGGTCTCCTCCCAGTGGGACGTGCCTGAAACACCTCAAGTGGGAGGCGTCCAGGAGGCATCCTAATCAGATGCCCATACCACCTCAACTGACTCCTTTCAATGTGGAGGAGCAGCGGTTCTACTCTGAGCCTCTCCCGGATGACTGAGTCCTCACCCTATCTCTCAGGGTAAGTCCAGCAATCCTACGGAGAAAGCTCATTTCAGCCGCTTGTATCCACGATCTCGTTCTTTCGGTCATTACCCAATGGAGTCCTATCAAGCTTGGTTGGCTTGTGGGACTCCCGAAGCAGCTGAGGTGTACCGGCAGGCCAAGCGGAGTGCAGCTCGGGTGGTTGCTGAAGCAAAAACCCGGGTATGGGAGGAGTTCGGTGAGGCCATGGAACAAGACTTTCGGTCGGCTTCAAAGAGATTCTGGCAAACTGTTCGGCGGCTCAGGAGGGGAAAGCAGCTCCCCGTCCACACTGTGTATGGTGCGGATGGGACACTGTTGACTTCAACTGGGGGTATCATCGGGCGGTGGAAGGAATACTTCGAGGATCTCCTCAATCCCACTGATACGCCTTCCACAGAGGAAGCAGGGTTTGGGGACGAGGGGGATGACTCGCCTATCACAGGGGCTGAGGTCGCCAAGGTGGTTAAAAATCTCCTTGGTGGCTGGGCCCCGGGGGTGGACGAGATTCGCCCTGAATACCTCAAGGCCCTGGATGTTGTTGGGTTGTCATGGTTGACACGCCTCTGCAACATTGCGTGGAGGTTGGGGGCAGTGCCTTTGGCATGGCAAACCGGGGTGGTGGTTCCTCTCTTCAAAAAAGGGGACCGGAGGGTGTGCTCCAACTTTAGAGGGATCACACTCCTCAGCCTCCCTGGGAAGGTCTATGCCAAGGTACTGGAGAGGAGAGTCCGGCCGTTGGTCGAACCTCAGATTCAGGAGGAGCAATGTGGTTTTCGTCCTGGCCGTGGCACATCGGACCAGCTCTTTACCCTCTCGAGAATTCTTGAGGGTTCGTGGGAGTTTGCCCAACCAGTTTACATGTGTTTTGTGGACTTGGAGAAGGCATTTGACCGCGTCTCTCGTGGATTTTTGTGGGGGGTGCTTCGGGAGTATGGGGCTTGTTGTTACGAGCTATTCGGTCTCTGTACGATCGTTGTGAGAGTTTGGTTCGTATTGCCAACACTCGGTCGGAGTCATTCCCAGTGAGAGTTGGACTCCGCCAGGGCTGCCCTTTGTCACCGATCCTGTTCATAATTTTTATGGACAGGATTTCTAGGCGCAGCCAGGGAATGGAGGGTGTCATGCTTGGTGACCACAGGATCTCATCTCTGTTGTTTGCAGATGATGTCCTGTTGGCTTCATCCAGCAATGACCTACAGCTCTTGCTGGGACAGTTTGCCGCTGAGTGTGAAGCGGCTGGGATGAGAATCAGCACCTCCAAGTCCGAGTCCATGGTCCTCAGCCGGAAAAAGGTGGATTGTCCTCTCCGGGTTGGGGACAGGCTCCTGCCCCAAGTGGAGGAGTTTAAGTATTGCCAAGTACATTAACAGTAAACAACTGATAACATACGAGGGATTTGACTTGACACTGAAAACGACCTGCATTTCCGGTGACGCGGCAGCGTCGATAACGCGCCTGTCATCAGACGGGAACAGGAAGCATAGGGAAGAAAAGGATAACACAATAGGAGAGAGCAAAAAAGCATTGATTGTCAGAATACAGGTCATTAAATGATCAATATTATGATTACAAGAAAAAAAGCCCTCAATGCACAATTAGCAGACAATAGAATGTACACAAGACACAAAGGGAGCAGTGAGTGAATGATCTTCTCATCAGTTTATTGAGTCAGTGTGGGTGTAGTGTTGAGTGGAGGTGTTTATATCAGTTAAGAACAACAAAGTCTCTTCAGCAGGAGATGTTTTGTCTAGCGGCTGGCACATTGTCCTTGAGCCAGGCAGCTGGCTGTCCATAAGAGTCAATGCAGCTCAAATGTTTTGGAAACAAAAAACTGCAGATAATCTGGAGGACTTGTGTGAGGGGCAGGTCAGATTAGTCGAATAGTACTGTTCCCAGAGAAAAAGACTTTATATTCTCTTACAGATTCAGTACTTTAATCCTTCAGTGCTGGACGTTGAATTCTTCATGGGCGGCTCTCAGCGTGATCATGATGTAATCCATTTTCCTAGACAGTTCTCCATTAGCCGCTGTCAGAGTCCTCCCCAATTGTTCAATTTGATGGTTAAGCCTCGCCTGGCCAGCATTTTGATAGGCTACGTCCATCTTCATCAATTTACGGTACACCAGGACATCCCCAGATCCAATCAGAAGGATCCCGATGACCATTGCTACGAAGATGTATAAATCTTCGACATCTTCGATAGAGAGATCAGACAGGCACAAGAGTTTCCAATTACTTGTGTCCCTCAAATAGCCCGCAGCTGCTGTTCCTGCGGGGCAAACTACCTCCCCCGGGGCACTTTTCCTCGTTGAAAAAATAGTGTCAATTGCGTTCAAAACCCAGCTTATTAAATCCATAATTTCGTTCGATAATCAGCAGTAGAGACACGCAGACAGACGATAGCAAGCTGGGATCCAGTCAGTTAGGGGAGGAAGGAGATAAAAAGTCAGAGCTGGAGAGAAGGAAAAAGCGTCTGCTCTCTTCGGGAGGCGAAAGTGAAGACTTTTCCCACAATCACAGCTGTGATTGTGGGAAAAGTCTGAAAAAAATCAATACAAATTTACCAGTAACTTCCTCATTTTGGAGTGAGAACTAGAGTTTGTGGAGTGAGAGAGGGAAAAAGAGTGAGAATCACTCCAAAAGAGTGAGAGTTGGCAACACTGCATGAAGCTGTCCATGTTATCTGACCTTTATATTATGGATTTAATCCGATGTGCAGTGATCCAAAGAAAATGTCCATTATCCACAGTCCAAATGTCTGCTGTGACAGAGACATGATCCAGTCTCTTAAATTCCTTTTGGAGATCAAAATCCATTTTTGAATAATCTTTATTCAGGGAGCAAGTAAATGTGTTTTAACTTTAGTGGATCACAGTCTCAGCTATCTGATGGAAAATGACTTATCACATCTTCATTCTGTAACGACGTATCTGGAAGTCAGTCGGTTTAATTCTTGCTTGGTCACCAACTGTCCAGATGCATACCTGTACTTGAAATCCAGTCGTGGCTGTTCAGGCAGTGTAAATCCACTAATAACACAGTGTTGTTAGCATAGCGCTAGCTTTGTTGGATCCTGTTACTGTTCTCAGGCACTTCTGAAGTCTGCAGTCAGTCTCAACCCTATTTAGCTTACAGCCCACCAATATGCTTTTCTCCTTAACCGTGACAAAGGAAAAATAATCTGTCTATTTCCACAAAAACAAAGTAGCTTCATCTTTTCCCAGCAGGAGCAAGCTCCATTTGTGGCTGCTGGATGCAGCAGTGAAGAGGCTCTCTGTCATAAACCTCCGTGCATCATAGCTCCGCAACAGGAGAGAGAATGAAAACCCAAGAATGAGAGCTGATGGTGCACTTTTATTTATGAAGACAAAGAAAATAACAAGTCCAAATAATTACCGAGCTCAGCCCAGTTAAACCACACAGTTTTACAGAGAGGTGCAATGACGGAGTTTGGCCACCAGACTGACAGGGCACCAGCCGAATGCTCTACAGCCTGGTCTAAAATGGAGCCTCGTGAAACAGGGCTGCATAAAGCACAAAAAGAAAAGGTGAACAGCCTAGTGCTGCAGGGCTGTAATGCACAGGAGAAAAGGCTAAAGACACTTACAGGTCTGGAGCTGATCCTGAGCAAACCGTGCTATCTGGTGGATAAGATAGGAGGCTGGGGCAGTCGTGAACATCCAGGAATAGATCGTCTGAAGATGCCGGGCTGGAAGCATGACGGGAGTGGAACGTCATTCATGGAGAACAGGCTGCCATGAACGAGGGTGAATGCCCCGACAATCTTTTTCCTCTGATGGGGCCAACAAATACTCCAGAAGCTAACGAGGAAAGAGATTGCCGGTGTGAGACTGCGTGGGCAGAACTGATTGGCATCCGGTGTGTGAGAGCACATGTGAATGGAGAATGTGTGTGTGTGTGTGTGTGTGTGTGTGTGTGTGTGTGTGTGTGTGTGTGTGTGTGTGTGTGTGTGTGTGTGTGTGTGAGCACCCGTGACAGCGCAGTTGACAGAGCTTGACAGGAGGAGGGGGCGTGCCAGAGCTGTAATGGAGGAAACTAAGACAAATCATAACAATAAGTCAGAGCCAGGTTTGGCCTCCAAACCCGGTTTAATGACAGCCCCCCACACAGGGGTGGTTGCCAGACACCCCAGCACCATCAACAAAAAAGAAAAGAAACAACACCCCTCAAGAGACCCCCCCCCCCCCCCCGGCAACAAACACTAACCCAGGGTGGGAGGTGGGGGAAAACCGGTTAGGAGGGAAGCAACCAGTGCAAACACAATCACAACAAAAACAGAATAAAGAGCAAACCCCTCTTAACAACCCCCAAGCTGGAACACTAACCCCCCTCAACCGAAGTCCAAAGTTCAGGGGGTCAACCTGAGGAGTGGTAGAGCGGGTGGCCTGCCTAAGTCCCAAGTCCAGCAGGCGGCCTGTGGGATAGTGTCCAGCGGCCTGCCCGGGCCGATGGGCCACCCGACCCATAAGCCAAGACCTTTGGGTGGCCGACTAGCGTGGTGGACCAGGACCTGAGAGGAAGGCGGAGAGGCAGCCTCCAAACTCAGGAACCTCGGTGGCAAAGCCATGGAACGGGAGCCCCCCTGCTGTTCGAGGCTTGGGGCAGGGGGACCGTAGCACCCACAACAGTCCCGGTCTGGGACGTGGCTGCACCCGCGACGGTCTCAGTCTGGGACGTGGCTGCACTCACGACGGTCCCGGTATGGAAGGTGGCTGCACCCACGACGGTCCCAGTATGGAAGGTTGCTGCACCAGTGGTGGACTCCAGCTGGGGCTCTGCTGCACCGGTGGTTGACACTGGCTCAAGCCATGTTGCACCCATGGTGGGCTCCTGTTGGAGCATCGTTGCACCCGTGGTGACCCCCGTCGGAGGCCTCATTGCTCCCGCGGTGGCCTCCCCAGTGAGGGAGGTGATGTTCCTCACATCCTCCAGTGTTGGACCCTGATCCTTGGTTGCCTCCAGTAGCTCTCTGGTGACCCTGGCCGGAGGCTCCGAACCCAAAGAGAGAGAAAGAGAAACCAGGTCAGGGTCGCCGGCAGCGGCAGAGCCCAGTGTAGCAGTCCCGAGGGCTACTGTGAGCTGCCCCGGGTCCACCTCACCATAAGTCGGGCAGTGTGACATTAATATTGACACTCCTGACATAATGGAGCACACTTGCCTGACTTCTGGCTCCACCGCCGTCCAGGAGTCCGGCAATTTAGGGTGCGTAGGTCTCTCCAGTCCGTTGGGTGCTGCACCCCCATCGACCTCCTTCAGGACAACTGCACCCTCCTCGTCGTCCATGGCCAACCCCGGTTGCAGCGGCTCCTCTCTGGCGACCCTAGGAAGGAGCTCGAAGGAGACGGGAGAATGGAGACGGTTAGGGTCACCAGCAGCAGCAGAGCCCGGCGAGAAAAGTTCGGATGCAGCTAAGGGCTACCCGACTCTTCTCCCCAAGAGCCAGGCAAGAACTCTCAACCCATGACAGGTGAACTACAGGAGAGATCACTTGCCTGTGCTCGAGTTCTACCATGGTCCAGGACTCCGACGATGATGTTTGGGGTCCAATCGGCTGGAGGTCCGGTCCGGGAGATGGCTCTGCCCCCACAGCAGGCATGATGGTCTCGGCAGTTGTGGTCTCCTCCAGTGAAGCCCTTAATGCTGGTAATCCTTCCCGGCATGAAGTCTGAAGGTGGAGACCTAGGTGGCACTGTGTCCACAGAGACTGAAACGGAAGGATGCCTCCTCCTCTGGTCGTAACGGGTCTGTGGGATGCAGTCCTGCAGCACCGTGCATTCCCCCCTCCCCTGATCGTCGAGCCCCATGGCTGGTGGACACTCCCAAGCAGGGGATGGAGACACAGAGGAAATAGGTGAGTTCATCATAGGAGCAGCAGGGGGAGAGCACTCAGGAGACTGCCCAGCCTGAGGCTCTCTCTCGGGGGACAGACAAGGTTTATCCTTAATGACTAAGGTTGCATGAAAACCCACTTGCCTGGCCTCCCGGGTCTGAATGCTGGCGGCTGCTGACAGCGTGTTGTCCTCCCTCTCCATGCCCATAAGTCTTCTAGGCTCCTCGGTGATTGACAGAGGAGGCAGCCCGAACGGCACAGAGGTGGGCGGGTCCAGAGTGACACACACAATCCCTTTGGCGGCTGAGGTGGACGACCCAATGACGGGAACTGTGGCTGAAGCTGAAGGGGCGTCTGCTGGTACGACAGCTGGCACCGAGGGGGGCTTCGCCGTAACAGCGGTCGGGCTTGACATCTGATTAGGAACCGCCAATGAGGTAACGGGCCTCTTCCGTCGCTTAGACCTAGGATTACCCTCACGCTGTGTGGTTGACTCCTCCCACTCCTCCTGCGTCCGACGATCCTCTCCCGGGGCCGACGGGGAGTGAAGGGAGACAGAAGACAGGGAATAAGGAGCCATGACAGCAGCTGTTTCGGGAGCTTCAGTGGGTAACAATTTCTGAAGCTCCTCCACAGAAATCTGATTAATCACCTCAGGAGACATAGCAAGAGAATGGAGGTGAACTTGCCTGAACTCCTGACTGGTGATAATGTCCGCTGCTGCCTCGGTGTCCTGCTTCATCCTCCCAGGAGTAGGATGAGAAATCCAGCAGGGGGAGGAGCACTCTGGCTTGGGCGGCGAGCTCCAGTCCTCCGGGAGCGTGTCATGGGAAGCCACGGTTGAGCTCCAATGGCTCCTGTCATCTCCTCCAGCTGTCGGCGTGACTTGTGGAAAGCGGTGAGAAACGATGTCATCCCCAGATATTTCCAAAGACCAGGACACGTCTGGAGCACCCTGACAGCGATGTCCAACAGCAAGAAATTCACCTCCAGGGAGTTGGTGGCTCGAGCCCGGGAAACGAACACCACAGCTCGATCAGCCACTCCACACTCCTTGGGGCTCAGTCCAAAAATGGAAAAATCCATGGCGTTGACTCGGGAAAAAAGCACTAAGGAGAAAAAGAAAAAATACACTCGTGCACCACCTCTCCGCTGGGCTTTTTACGCTGGTCAGGGCATTCTGTCATAAACCTCCATGCATCATAGCTTGGCGCACAGGAGAGAGAATGAAAACCCAAGAGCGAGAGTTGATGGTGCACTTTTATTAATGAACACAAAGAAAAATAACAAGTCCAAATGATCACGGAGCTCAGCCCAGTTAAACCACACAGTTTTACAGAGAGGTGCAATGACGGAGTTTGGCCACCAGACTGACAGGGCGCCAGCCGAATGCTCTACAGCCTGGTCTAAAATGGAGCCTCGTGGAACAGGACTGCATAAAGCACCAAAAGAAAAGGCGAACAGCCTAGTGCTGCAGGGCTGTAATGCACAGGAGAAAAGGCTAAAGACACTTACAGGTCTGGAGCTGATCCTGGGCGAACCGTGCTGTCTGGTGGATAAGATAGGAGGCTGGGGCAGCCGCGAACATCCAGGAATAGATCGTCTGAAGATGCCGGGCTGAATGCGTGAAGGGAGTGGAACGTCATTCATGGAGAACAGGCTGCCATGAACGAGGGTGAATGCCCCGACAATCTTTTTCCTCTGATGGGGCCAACAAATACTCCAGAAGCTAACGAGGAAAGAGATTGCTGGTGTGAGACTGCGTGGGCAGAACTGATTGGCATCCGGTGTGTGAGAGCACATGTGAATGGAGAATGTGTGTGTGTGTGTGTGTGTGTGTGTGTGTGTGAGCACCCGTGACAGCGCAGTTGACAGAGCTTGACAGGAGGAGGGGGCGTGTCTAAGATTTCAGGAGGAAACTCAGACAAATCATAACAATAAGTCAGAGCCAGGTTTGGAGGCCAAACCCGGATTTGTGACACTCTTTGCAACAGGTTACATTGACTGACGGCGTGTTAGCTACTTAGGGTCAGTTTGTATTTATTTGTGCTAAACATATCTATCCATATTAATAAAACAAGTAACGAGAGTAACACATCTGATCAAATTTCAGCAACTGTAACGCATTACTGAATTTTTAAACAGTATTTTCGTTACACAGCAGGTTACTGCAAAAGTAGTGGCGTTACAGTAACGCGTTACTCCCAACACTGGTTATGAGCCATAACCATGTAAGGTTGAATAAGTGATAACCACTACAACCTAATTTACGGTGTCTAATACCACATTTCTTATAGAATTGTGTTTTGGAATTGAACACCAGGTATGATGTATTAAGGATACATGTGGCAGTTCTTTTTTTTCTCATAAACAACAATCCCTAAGAAGATGAAGGAAAATTACAACTTTCAGTTCATATTAATGCTCTTCTACTTCTTCTTTTAGATTTGATTGGTGGTTGGCAACCAGCTTACAGGTGCATTACCGCCATGTACTTTACTCTATACCTTCACTCTATCTGGGCAGGAGCTCTATATCCCACCTCACAGTAATGTTACCTTACATTCACTTAAAGTGTCTGTGACACAGTGTCGGAACTATGGGTCAGTATTCAGTGTGAATTTATCTTCAATTGTCCACATAGTTGGTTCTGTTGACTTAGAACGCTAAATAAGTGGAAAAATATTTCTAAGTGAATTTAAATTTAGCGCCGTATTGCACTAACGCGATCTCCTGAGATGCGCCTCGTTTCCGAATATGACGTCATGAGAGGAGTTTAATCTCGGCTGAGCCATGTGCTATCAACGGAAACAAGCTGTTTAGCTTCTGTATCAGCGAAGAAATGCCAAAACGTTGCATGGTGGCTGGGTGTTCTAATTGCTCCAGTGAACATATAAGCCTGTTCGCATTCCCAAAAGATCCAGATCTTCTTAAAAAAATGGGCGAAGCAAGTACAGAGAACAAGGGACAAATGGCATCCAACACCATCTTCAGTAGTCTGTAGCCATCATTTCACTGCAGACAGTTTTGAGGAGGCGCCTGCTATACAGGAATCTTGAAAGTTCGTTACAACCGGGTTCTAAAACCGACTGCCATACCTACGGTTTTCAAATGAAAACCCACAGCTCAAGACGATATCAACATATCAAAACAGCGCAGAGAAGCAACATTGTCAAAACTCGCCCAGAAAAGAGTAAGTCCCTTTGTTTCTGTTTTAGAGTGTGATAGAGGTGTGTGGACACATCAGATCTGCAAACAATTGGGGTGTTTAGTTACAATCTCAAAACCAGAAACACATTATGGATATTTTATCTGTAGTTTTGTCATTAGTGTCATTATTTCTTTAACCTGTAAACCCACATATATGTATGTATGTACTGTATATATATATATATATATATATATATATATATATATATATATATATATACACTGTATATATATATATACTGTATATATATATATATATATATATATATATATATATATATATATATATATATATATATATATATGAGTTTGTTTTTTGTCCCTGCTTAAGAGTGTGTAATATTGCAATTAATTTTTTCATTTAGGAAGTCTCAGAACTGCTGACAAAATATCCAGAAGTGACGATCACTAGTGAAGAACTTCAAGAGGAACATGAAGAAGCAGGCTTATCTTCAAGCGACATTTTTCAACCTACATATCTGTACATTATGAAGGTAAAGATCCATAAGTAATGTCGTATAACATATGATTCAGAATCTTTAACAATTAGGCGAGACCGGCTCTCGGCCATCTAGCCACTTCGATTTACAACATAGCAAAGGTACATGATCAAAGCTGCACATCCAGTTCTTTCAGATCTACCTGTATATTACCATTCAGTGTTTTGGAGGCAACCAATGTCCATGTCTAACCCTTCACTGTCAGACCCTTCATCCTCTGAAACGTGTGAGTCATCATTGCTTCCTGAATGATATGGTTCAAATAAATAGGGTTGCAGTCCTTCATTAGAACCAACTTGCTCTTCTTCATCACTTGGTCGTGCTTCTTCCTCAAAAACTATTGACAAATTGCTCAAAGCTTCGCCGAAATCACTCGCAACTTCCTCCGCTTCAGTGTACTCAGCCATGCTTGTTTACAAATTGGGTTCCTCTCATGATGTCACAATATGGCGGCGCCGTTTTTGACCCAATTTCGACAAACGAACATCGCCGTCTGCTGCATCACGATGTAATCTGTGGTAGTATATGGAAAAAAAAGTTTATTGAATTTTTTTGTCTACACAGAATAAAAACACAGTAGTTCTTGTTTCTAATGATGTCTTGGTTGAATTATGTCACAGACTCTTTAAACCCTTTATTAACATCATTTAGCAGATTGTTTAATGTTTATCTTACAAAGTCTTCTAAACACAGAAGTGGTTCCTGATTCTCCCATTTCTTCTCGGACCAGGCTCAGGTCTATTTTGCATGACCATTTTTGGCACAGTGAACCCATCTAACATACTGTTGCTGTCCGGAGTGGCACCAGCTTGGATTTTTATTGGATTGTGTGAAAATTTTGACACATTCAACATCCGATTGTCACTGAGCAGGTAAGTACTTTTGTCTAGTTTTCCTACAAAAGTGAGGGGTTCTGAGACTCTTGATGACTCCTTTTGGACATGTTCAGGTCTGCGGACATGCACTGTGTTCCCTACTTAGAAGGTAGTTACTTTTGCTCCCCTCCTTCTGTCAGCATACTACTTGTTCTTTTGTTGACTGTATCTCACTGTCTCTTTCACTTTTTCATGTCAGAATCAGAATCAGAATCAGAATCAGAATCAGCTTTATTGGCCAAGTATGCACAACACATACAAGGAATTTGACTTTGGCTAAAAACTTGCTCTCGTTGTTCAGGTGAAGGATTTAAATAAGGATTCAATGACAACCACAGTATGTACAGTAAATTACAGTCTGTCCACGTTTCTATAAAAGGATGCAAATATATACAGGAATATATGCAGTTATTTACTCGGACTAACCACACTTTGCAGAAATATATGAAAAAATATACAATCACACAGTATTTCAATGTGGACTCAGATTCAGTGATATAATGTGAATGAAGTAAAAAGCAGTGTGAGAGTTATGTGCAATGTAATAATGGATGAAAAGTCATGAGTACAGCAAACAGGTAGGACTAGGTGAATGTTAGGAGTTCATCAGAGTGATGGCTTGAGGAAAGAAACTGTTCCTGTGACGGGTGGTTTTGACCTTCAGTGATCTGTAACGACGACCAGAAGATAGAAGTTCAAACAGTTTGTGGCCGGGGTGTGATGGGTCAGCACAGATGTTTCCCGCCCGTTTCCTGGTTATGGACCGATATAAGTTCTCAATGGAGGGTAGGTCAGTACCAATGATCCTCTCCGCAGACTTAATGATCCGCTGCAGTCTGGTCTTGTCCTGTTTAGTGGCAGATCCAAACCAGACAGTGATGGAAAAGCAGAGGACAGATTGGATGATGGCGGTGTAGAAGACAACCAGCAGCTCCTGAGGCAAATCAAACTTCTTGAGCTGACGCAGAAAAAACAACCTCTGCTGGGCCTTTTTCCGGACAGTGTCTATATGGGAGGACCACTTCAGGTTCCGGGAGATTGTGGTACCCAGAAACTTGAAGGAGTCCACAGTGGACACTGTGCTGTTGAGGATGGTGAGTGGGGGGAATGAAGGGGGGTGTCGCCTGAAATCCACAGTCATCTCCACCGTTTTGGCTGGGTTAAGTTCAAGATGGTTCTGGCTGCACCAGAGGATCAGCTGCTCCACCTCCCGCCTGTATGCAGACTCATCATCATCCCGGATCAAACCGATGACTGTGGTGTCGTCCGCAAACTTCAGGAGCTTCACCAAAGGGTCCTCTGAGGTGCAGTCGTTGGAGTAGAGGGAGAAGAGCAGTGGGGAAAGGACACATCCTTGGGGGGCGCCAGTACTAATTTTTCGGGAGCTGGATGTAAATCTCCCTAGCTTCACCTGTTGCCACCTGTCAGTCAGAAAGCTGGAGATCCACTGGCAGGTGGAGGGGGGCACCTTGAGCTGGAGGAGTTTCTGATGAAGAATGCCTGGGATGATGGTGTTGAACGCTGAGCTGAAGTCGACAAACAGGATCCTGGCGTACGTCCCTGGGGAGTCGAGGTGTTGCAGGATGTAATGTAGTCCCATATTCACTGCATCATCCACTGACCTGTTTGACCGGTAGGCAAACTGCAGTGGGTCCATCAGGGGGCCTGTGATGACCTTCAGGTGGTTCAGCACCAATCTCTCCAAGGATTTCATGACCACAGAGGTCAGGGCAACAGGTCTGTAGTCGTTTAATCCTGTAATAGAGGGTTTCTTGGGAACTGGAATGATGATGGAGCGTTTGAAGCAGGAAGGCACTTCACGCAGCTCCAGTGATCTGTTAAAGATCCGGGTGAAGATGGGGGCCAACTCGTTGGAGCAGACTCTCAGGCAGGACGGAGACACACCATCAGGTCCTGCAGCCTTCTTGATCTTTTGTCTCTGAAAGACCCGGCGCACCTCCTCTTCACAGATCATTAGTGCTGGTGGGAGGTCAGAGTGGAGGAGGGATGGAGTTCCTGGGGCTGCAGATAATCCTTTTGTGTGGGTGGGAGGTGAGAACTGTAGGTTCTTTTCAAACCTGCAGTAAAAGCTGTTTAGGTCATTAGCCAGCTGGAGGTTTTCCGCAGGGTGGGGGGATGGTCTCCTGTAGTTGGTGATATTCCGTAGGCCTCTCCAGACAGAAGCAGAGTTGTTAGCTGAGAAGTTTTTTTGTAACTTCACACTGTAGCTCCTCTTAGCAAGCCTGGTCTCCTTCGTCAGCATGTTTCTGGCCCGCTTGTACAGAGTCCAGTCACCAGTCCTGTAGGCCTCCTCCTTGGTCTGACGTAGCTGCTTCAGTTTAGGAATGAACCAGGGTTTATTGTTGTTGTATATGCAGAAGGTCTTGGTCTGCACACACATGTCCTCGCAGAAACAGGTGTATGATGTCACAGTGTCAGTGAGTTCATTTAAGTTAATGGCTGCAGCTTCAAAAACACTCCAATCTGTGCAGTCAAAGCAGGCTTGTAACTCCAGCTTTGATTCCTCAGTCCATTTCTTCACAGTCCTTACAACAGGCTTGGAAGTTTTTAGTTTCTGTCTGTATGTTGGAATAAGATGGAGCAGGCAGTGGTCAGAAAAACCCAGAGCTGCACGGGGGACGGCATGATAGGCATTTCTTAAAACTGTGTAACAGTGGTCAAGTGTATTTGTGTCCCTGGTGGGACATTTAATATGCTGTCTGTATTTAGGAAGCTCATTTGTGAGATTAGCTCTATTGAAATCACCCAGAATGATAAGCAGAGAGTCTGGATGTTTTTCCTCCACGTCTGCTATCTGGTCAGCGAGGAGCTGCAGTGCCTCCGTTGTACAAGCAGCAGGCGAGATATAAATTCCGACCAGAATAAATGAGGAGAACTCTCGCGGTGAATAAAAGGGTTTACAGTTTATGAACAGTGACTCTAGGTTAGGGCTACAAAACTTCTTCAACACTGTGACATCAGTACACCAACCTTCGTTTATGTAGAAGCAGATTCCACCACCCTTAGTCTTTCCAGAAAATTCTCGGCTGCGATCAGCGCGAAACAGTTGAAATCCGTCCAGACGGACCGCGCTGTCCAGGATGTGTTCACTCAGCCAGGACTCCGTGAAACAAAGGGCGCCAGATCTGCTAAAATCCCGGTTTTTGTGAGTCAGGAGCAGCAGTTCATCCATTTTGTTCGCCAAACTGCGGATATTTGCCAGATGGATCGATGGGAGCGGCGTGCGAAATCCTCGTTTCTTCAGCCTGACTAACGCACCGGCACGTTTACCACGCCGCCTTCGTTTCCGGCCAGCGCCAATAGCCGCTGCTCCCACAGCTAAGATGGACTGAAAAAACTTCAGATCAGCAGCAGTAACTGGCGGAGAAGTTGCATTGGGAGGTAGTCTGAGTGAAAGTAGTTCCTCCCTTGAGTAGGTGATTCGGACAGAAGAGCAGAAGTCCAAAAAAACACACAAAATTATCAAAAACATCAGAGAGCAGAAGCCAGTGGCTGCCATCCGCGGCGCCATCTTGGATTTTTTTTTTTTGTGACTTATGTGACTTGTACTCCGATGAGACAGGAAGAACATTCAGCTTTGTTCTCATTTTCCTGTTTCTCAGCAACTCAAATGGGGTTGCTCCTGTAGTAGCATGTGGTGTAGCACAATAGATCTGTAAGAATTCTGTTATTGCTATTTTCCATGGTTTGCACGTCTTATGTGCCATCTGTATGTACTCTTTCAACACCCTGTTGAATCCTTCGATTGCTCCATTTGCTCTTGGATAGTTGTTGTTGTCCGTGCGTTGTTCTCAGCAATGACCAAGGACATCACAGGGAAGAGGACTGAATGTGGTGTGTCCAGCTGATCAGTCCAATGCAGGCACAGAAGGCTCTGCCACAGGTCGGGCAAAGGTGCTCTGCACAGGAAGAAGATACAGGGGTGGCTCTGGACTTGGGAAGCTCATGTTTTCTCTGGGCTTTGGCAATTCTGTTCAACTCATAGGAGGCAGCACCTTTGCTGGTACGGCTACACCAGTCTGGTCAGTCTAGCACGAAGGTCTCCAAGGTGTCAGGACTGATGTCAAAGCTTAAGAGTGTTTTTGTAGCACTTCTTCTGACCACCTCGTGAGCACTTACCCTCTGCTAGTTCACCGTAGAACAGTCTCTTTGATAGACGTGAGTCAGGCATACGAACAAGGTTGCCATCCCACCTAATTTGGCCTTTTTTGAGCAGAGTGTGGATGCTAGGCAGCTCAGCTCAGGAGAGGACTTCTGTGTCAGGGATTTTGTCCTGCCAGGTGATCTTCGGGAGCTTTCTGAGGCAGTTAAGGTGGAAGCGGTTTAGCTTTCTGGCATGGCGCTCGTAGACTGTCCAGGTCTTGCAGGCGTACAGTAGGGAAGGCAGGACAACTGCCTTGTACACCTTCAGTTTTGTGGTCAGCCTGATGCCTTTCCTTTCCCACACTGTTGCATGTAGCCGTCTGAATGCTGAGCTTGCCTTGGCAATGCGCAAATCGACTTCATCGTCAATGTTGACAGACCTGGACAGCGTGCTGCTGAGGTACATGAACATGTCAACAGCCTTGAGGGTCTCCCCACTGACAGTGATGGCTGGTTCTACTTGTCTTCTGCGGTGCAGGTTGGTGCAGGACCTCGGTTTTCTTCATACTGATTGTGAGCCCAAAGTTGTCGTAAGCAGTGGGGAAGCAGTTCATGCTTTGCTGCATCTGGGTCTCTGTAGCGGCATTGAGTGTTCAGTCATCTATGAAAAGGAAGTCTTGCAGTGAGTCCCCTTCCACCTTGGCTTTGGCTTGGAGCCTCCGCAGGTTGAAGAGCCTGCCGTCCATCCTGTACCTGATCCTATGGTGCTTTTTTCATTGTCGCAGAAGTCATCAGACAGCATGGCTGTGAACATCATGCTGAAATGTCTTCCTGTATTGCTGTCTGTCTGTGTGGTTAGCTCTCCTCACTCTCCTGAGGTTTTTCCTTTTAATTGTATTTTAACCACTTTTTTCCATCTACCGTTAGTTCTCATTTCTGTTTTTCAAGCCTCTTGCACCTGTGTGAGCACTCCATGTCACCTAATCACCCTCTTTAGCCTTCTGTTCACCTTTCATTGGTGTTTTTGTTAGCTTCATGTTAGCCACTAGCGATGGCTACTAGCTCTCTTTCCTCTCCTCCTCTGGTGTGCTCTCTCTGTCAGATGTTTAGCTACACCTCTGCCTCTTTTAGTGATAACGGTAAATGTAATAAATGTTGTCTTTTTGAGGCGCTCGAGGCAAGGTTGTCTGAGTTGGAATCCCGGCTCCGCTGCATTGAAACACCGTCTGCGCCAGTTGCTCTCGACGGACGTCCCCTAGCTGCAGCAGAGCTCGCTAGCATAGGCCCCGTTAGCGGTCCTCCGGCCCTCCTCAGCAGCGAGGAGACTGGGTGGGTGACGGTGAGAAGGAAGCCTAGTCGCAAAGCCCCAGTACATCACCAACCTGTTCACGTTTCTAATCGATTTTCCCCGCTCAGCGACACACCCGCTGAGGAAAAAACTCTGATCATTGGTGACTCTGTAGTCAGAAACGTGAACCTAGAGACTCCAGCGGCCATAGTCCAATGCATTCCTGGGGCCAGAGCAGGCGACATCGAGTCAAATTTGAAAATGCTGGCTAAAAGTAACTGTAAATACTCCACAATTGTTATCCACCCCGGCATTAATGACATCTGTCTCCGGCAGTCGGAAGTCACGAAACTTAATGTAGAATCGGTGTGTGACTTTGCCAAAACAATGTCTGCCACTGTAATATTCTCTGGGCTCCTCCCCAATCTGACCAGTGATGACATGTTTAGCCGCTTGTCATCCTTCAACCGCTGGCTGTCTGTGTGGTGTCCTGCAAACAACGTGGGCTACATTGACAATTGAAACTCATTTTGGGGAAAACCTGGTCTTATGAGACAAGACAGCGTCCATCCTACTTTGGATGGTGCGTCTCATTTATCTAACAATCTGGCATCTTTTTTATCCAAATTTCCAAAATCTTGACAACTCAGAGTTGGGACCAGGAAGCAGAGTCGCAGTCTTACACGCCTCTCTGCAGCTCCTCTTCATTCGCCACCCCTCAACTTAGCCCCTGTCTTCCCCATCAGAGAATCATTAGGCCCTTTTCCACTAGCACGCTTTAGCGTGACACGGGACGGCTCAGCACGCTTTGTACGCTTTTCCACAAGCCCCAACACGGTTTAACAGCCGCGATTCTCAGCCCCGCTCCAGGGCAGGGTACAGCAGTGCTGAGCTGTGCCGTGTTGTGACGTTAACAGACTGGTCGCCGCTGATTGGTCAGGTCGTAACCGCCCCTCTCCTCCTCCTCTTCTGCCGAATCTTCACGACCTTCTCAATAAAGTTTTTGAAAAAAAAAAAAAAAAGAATCTTCACGACCGCCATTACTCAGCACGCAACCAGTGTTGGCGGTTTCTTTTCAGTGTATTGCTGTGCTATTTTCATTTATTCTCTATCAAAAATGGCTTCGCGTAATAAGGGTGTTCCATGGACCAACAAGGAGGTGCAGTGTCTGCTCACTGCATTGTCAGACGAACGTATTCAGCATGAGTTAGACGGAGCCACCCGGAATGAAAAAATATACCGGGAGGTCTCGACATCGGAGTCCTTTAATGGTGAGTTTTAATTTTTTTTTATTGTGCGTTTTTTCGCAAATATATTCGGTAAGACGCTCAGTTTATTTATGCAATAAAAAAGCTGTTCATTTGTGGATAATGATCGCTGCTTTATCGCAGCACACTGCGGACTAAAGCTTTTATTTTAATTATTCATGTGAACAATACACTGAAATAAGCTTATGTATTCTTGTTAAAAACTATTGTCTTTTCTGTATATCTTGCAGTTTCGTGCTGTATTTTATTGTGTGCATTTTCCTTGTAGAATCATCCCACGCGTCCGCCGCGCCCGCCCGCCCGGATTCATTCAACCGAGCCTTCCTGACCCAGTTTGGGAAGCTGGTGTAGAGGAACTCAGTGGTCGGCGTGTATAAAATGTTGATTAACCTTCATGTTGTGTTGCAAAGTTTTTTTTTTTTTTTAATATTTTGTATATAATAAAATGGAATTGTTTTGGAAAGTGTGGTTTGTCTGTTATAACACTGAATTATAAAACAGTATAATTACATAGAAATTCCATTGCCTAGTCTGATCAAAATGATGCTGATCATCCTGTCAGGGGTCAATCATAAAGGTAATGTAATTTTTAACTAAACCAAAAAACAAATGTTTTTGTAAGCTTTCTGTTCTTTTTATTGAAATATCATAAAAAAATTAGCACCACATGATACAGTTATAAACTTTGGGTAAATTTTTTATGTTAACTTATAAGAAGTTGCACAGTTGGACTTTAAAATGCAGCAGGAGAGACTGATCAAGCTTACAAGTCAAAGTAGGTACAAGTATATGTAAATTGAATGTTCTATCGGCATTCCAAATTCAGAGAATTACAATACTTTAGAAGGAGTGTAGCATCATCTAAACGGAAAATAATAATACTGTTGTTCCAAACGTTGACCTGAAGGTGAAAAACATGAATTTTTTTTATTCAGTACATCCAAAATGCCCTAGGATGTAAAAAATAACACAATCTGGTGTTGGCCAGTGTGCCACTGTCTCATTATTTAATACGAATAAAAACAAGTTTCAGCTCATTATTTCTAGGTCATTTGGCAGTTAATTCAAAACAAAAGTGACTTGTGTTGTTGCAGCTTTTTTTATCAGAGAGTTTCTCCATATTTGGAGCATATAATCATCCGTCCCTTAACTGTTAAACATTAAATAACAGCAGACAGAATGGCAAAGGATACACAATTGTGTTGTGTTGCCCAAAACCGCTGTGACCCACTGCTTGTGGTGCTACTTTTCATGTGTGTGCTTTTTATGAATATTCACACGTTTTTGTAAGTACAAGTGGGATAGTATTAAATTGAAATATTCATTCATATTTCATCTCGCTGCCTGTACCCTAGTGTCTTCTCTGGTTAAACTCTCTGGACTTAATTGTGAGATAAAACCACAGAGCGAGCAAGGCAATAATCCTTGGATCCTCCATTTTTTGTCTCGTGTAAATAAGGACTCAGTCGGGTGCGTAACGTCACGGGAGTGTGGCCCCGCCTCGCTGGGAGTCTGGCGCCGCCTCGCTTCTAAAACCTCCTAACACAAACCATCACAGCACAAGCACAACACCGTGCTAATGGAGACAGAAGCATTCCGAGCCGTACTGGAGTGAATCGAGCCGTACCGAGGTGTGCTGGGCTAGTGGAAAACAGGCTATTGTCTGCTCCCTCCAAAGTAAATAAAAATATAATGTATAAACATCCCAAAGTGATTAAACAAAAAGTTGGTAAAACTCAAATTAAACATGAAGCCATCCATCCATCCATCCATCTTCTACCGCTTTTCCGGAGGTCCGGGTTGCGGAGGCAGCAGTTCAAGCAGAGAAGCCCAGACTTCCCTCTCCCCAGCCACCTGCTCCAGCTCTTCAGAGGGATACCAAGGCGTTCCCAGACCAGCTGGGAGACATAGTCTCTCCACCGAGTCCTGGGTCTGCCCCGGGGTCTCCTCCCAGTGGGACGTGCCTGAAACACCTCAAGTGGGAGGCGTCCAGGAGGCATCCTAATCAGATGCCCAAACCACCTCAACTGACTCCTTTCAATGTGGAGGAGCAGCGGTTCTACTCTGAGCCTCTCCCGGATGACTGAGCTCCTCACCCGATCTCTGAGGGTGAGTCCAGCAATCCTACGGAGAAAGCTCATTTCAGCCACTTGTATCCGCGATCTCGTTCTTTCAGTCATTACCCAAAGCTCGTGACCATAGGTGAGAGTAGGAACGTAGATTGACTGGTAAATCGACAGCTTTGCCTTAGAACTAAGCTCCCTCTTCACCACAACAGACCGGTACAACGTCCGCATCACTGCAGATGCTGCTCCAATCCGTCTGTCGATCTCTCGCTCCATTCTCCCCTCACTCATGAACAAGACCCCAAGATACTTAAACTCCTCCACTTGGGGCAGGAGCCTGTCCCCAACCCGGAGAGGACAATCCACCTTTTTCCAGCTGAGGACCATGGACTCGGACTTGGAGGTGCTGATTCTCATCCCAGCCGCTTCACACTCAGTGGCAAACCATCCCAGCAAGAGCTGTAGGTCATTGCTGGATGAAGCCAACAGGACAACATCATCTGCAAACAACAGAGATGAGATCCTGTGGTCACCAAGCATGACACCCTCCATTCCCTGGCTGCGCCTAGAAATCCTGTCCATAAAAATTATGAACAGGATCGGTGACAAAGGGTAGCCCTGGCTGAGTCCAACTCTCACTGGGAATGACTCCGACCGAGTGTTGGCAATACGAACCAAACTCTCACAACGGTCGTACAGAGACCAAATAGCTCGTAACAACAAGCCCGATACCCCATACTCCCGAAGCACCCCCCACAAAAATCCATGAGGGACGCAGTCAAATGCCTTCTCCAAGTCCACAAAACACATGTAAACTGGTTGGGCAAACTCCCACGAACCCTCAAGAATTCTCAAGAGGGTAAAGAGCTGGTCCGATGTACCACGGCCAGGACGAAAACCACATTGCTCCTCCTGAATCCGAGGTTCGACCAACGGCCGGACTCTCCTCTCCAGTAAATATGAAGCCTCTAATTGAATGATTTGGCCTCTGTTCCTCCTCATAATTTAAAAATTAAATGCGGTTTGTTAAATATTAGAGACCATATATATAAATATATGGTCTCTAACTCCCAAGTGTCTGTTAGTCCGTGATCTGTTAATTGATCATCAGATTGATTTAATATCCCTTACAGAGACTTGGTTAGGATAACAGGATTATGTTGCTTTAAATGAATCAACTCCCTCTGGTTATTTAAACTGTCAAAATCCCAGAAGTTCTGGTCATGGAGGAGGAGTAGCAACAATTTACCATTCCAAATTACTAGTTAATGTAAAGCAAAAAACATGTTATAATTCCTTTGAAGGCCTGGTCCTCAGTATTGGGCACTTTAGCAATTTTAGGCAAAACCCAATTTTATTTGCCATAGTTTATCGTCTTCCATCAACCTACTAAGAATTTTTATCCGAATTTGCCGAGTTCTTAGCTGATTTATTGCTGAAATCAGACAGAATAATTATAGTAGGGGACTTTAATATACATGTAGATGTAAATAGTGACTGCCTTAATGTGGCATTTAATTCAATATTAGACTTGATTGGGTTTTCTCAGAAAGTAGGAAATTCTACTCATTATCTCCACCATACGTTGGACCTTGTTCTGACATATGGCATAGAAATAGAAAATCTGGTAGTGTCTCCTCATAACCCTGTACTGTCAGACCATTGTCTGTTAACCTTTGATTTTACTATTTCTGACTATTTGGCTCCTAAGGAAAAAATATTACTACAGTAGATGCCTCTCAGATGATGCTGTTACCAAATTTATGCAGATTGTTTCCTTTCTGCCATGTGTCAATACAATGGAAATAAGCTATAGACAGCTTGCTCCTTCTGTAATTGATAACATGGTGGATAGTGTTTCAGCTTCTCTGCATCAGACTCTAGACATGGTGCCCCCCTTAAAAAGAAAAAGTCTAATCAGAGATTTCTAACTCCTTGGTTCAACCCAGAATCTCGTAGCTTAAAACAGAAGACTCATCAATTAGAAAGAAAATGGCGCTCCACTAATTTAGAAGAAATCTATTTAGCTTGGAGAAATCATCTTTTAATTTATAAAAAATCTCTTAGAAAAGCTAGAACGAGTTATTATTCTGCATTAATAGAAGAGAACAAGAATAATCCCAGGTTTCTTTTCAGTACTGTAGCCAGGTTGACAAAGAGTCAGGACTCTGTCAATCCTAGCATTCCCTTAGAGCTTACTAGTCAGGACTTTATGAACTCTTTCAATAATAAAATTTCATCCATCAGAGATAAAAATCAATCACATTCTTCCCACCGTTAACTTAAATACAGTAACTACTACAACTCCTTCAATTGATGTCTGTCTTGATGAGTTTACTCCAATTGACCTTTGTGAGTTAGACAAAATAGTTTCCTCATCCAAATCTTCAACTTGTCTTTTAGACCCTATTCCTACCAGGTTATTTAAAGAAGTCTTCCCACTTATTGGTAGCTTTATTCTTCATATAATCAATTCTTCATTAACTTTAGGCCATGTACCGCAGGCTTTTAAAACGGCTGTAATTAAACCCTTACTCAAAAAGCCAACGCTAGATCCAGGAGCTTTAGCTAACTATAGACCAATCTCTAATCTCCCTTTCATTTCAAAAATCTTAGAAAGAGTTGTTGCTACGCAATTATTTGACCATCTGCAGGGAAATGGTTTACTTGAAGAGTTTCAATCTGGGTTTAGAATCCATCATAGTACTGAAACAGCCTTAGCGAAGGTCACTAACGACCTCCTCATCGCATCTGATAATGGACTGGTTTCTGTACTTGTCCTGTTGGACCTTAGTGCAGTTTTTGATACTATTGATCATAATATTCTACTTGATAGATTAGAACACTATGTTGGACTTAATGGAACTTCGTTGCAGTGGTTTAGATCTTATTTATCTGATAGGGTCCAGTTTGTTCATGTCAGTAATGAGTTTTCTTTCAACTCAAAGCTCAGTCATGGTTCCACAGGGATCTGTGCTAGGCCCTACTCTTTTTAGTTTATATATGCTTCCGTTAGGCAACATTATTAGAAAGCAATTTATACATTTTCATTGTTATGCAGATGACACACAATTATACTTTTCACTGAAGCCAGATGATAGTAATCAATTTGACATGTTTCAGGACCCAAGAGACAGACACAGACATGGGCAGATACAAAACAGTTACTCTTTATTGTCAAGTGAGAGTGAGTGTAGTGCAAGTGTGAGTGCGGATAAAGCAGCCTGGTCACCGGAGCTGAGCGATACAGATGACGACCTGGCAACCCTGGAACACACAAGCAGAAACCGTTAAGGCTGTTCAGCACAAAAGGACAAGTGCAGGTGTGCAGCTTACTTGAGGTTGTCACCGGTTGTATCTTGCTGTTCCCCGATGTCCGTGAGCTGTGGTGGTGCTGGTGCTTGAAGCTGTGATGGTGATAACTCCAGAAACCGTGGTGGTGTTCGTGGCGAGAGCAATGATTGCCCTGAGAGCTGTGACGATGACTGTTCCCGTAGTCGTGGAGGTGATAATGTCCGTAACCGTGGTGGTGTTCGTGGGGAGAGCAATGATTGCACTGACAGCTGTGACGATGACTGTTCCCGTAGCCGTGGAGGTGATAATGTCCGTAACTGTGGTGACAATGACTCCTGTGACTGAGGGAGTGACAGTACCTGCAGCTGCAGTGATGAGAATTCCTGAAATAGCGAAGGCCAGGAGGAGCTCCGGGAGGGAGAGGGTAATTCTCTGTCAGTTGGAGATACCGGTCCGCCGCCTGGGAGGTCCACCTGTGCACAGGGGTAAAGATTAGGCGTAGAAAAGCAAATAGTTTTCTTACGTGGTGGGTCTTGTCGTGACGTTCTTGACTTGGCTGTGAAACGAAGCTCTGGCTCATACTCCGTCGAGGTAGACAGACGACTCCGTGCCGGGCTGTCAACGACGCTGGCTTTTAAGAGCCGCTGATTAACACCTGTTGGTCTGTGCGCAGCTGGAGCTGATGAGCGGGATGACGGCCCAGCGGCCGTCATGACAGTACTCCCCCCTCTAGCAGTGCCTCCAGGCACCTGCCCAATCTTACCTGGATTCGCCTGATGGAAATCGCGGATCAACTGCTTATCCAAGATCAATGCTGGGCGAATCCAAGAACAATCCTCTGGTCCAAAACCCTCCCAGTCCACCAAATACTGAAGACCACGACCCCGCCTGCGCACGTCCAGGATGGCAGTCACGCCCCAGGCTGGATGGCCATCGATCATCCTCGGGGGGGCAGGCGCCGCAGGGGCCGGGCACAGAGGGTCCATAACGTACGGTTTAACCTGGGAGACATGAAAAGTGGGGCAGATGCGCATGGAAGGGGGAGAGACAAGCGCACAGACACAGGGTTGACAATACGTGAGATGGTGTAGGGGCCAATGAAGCGCTTAGTGAGTTTATGCTTTTCGGCCGGTACACCAATATTCCGGGTGGATAACCAAACCTTCTGACCCACCTTGTAGTCCGGGGCAGGTCTCCTGTGACGGTTGGCCACCTGGATGTTGCGTTCAGTGGTCCTCAAAAGGGCTCGGCGGGCGATGGACCAAACTCGCCGACAGCCCTTAATCTGGGCCTGGACAGACAGAACCGCTACCTCCTTCTCCTCCTCCGGGAATAATGGTGGATCAAATCCAAAAGTAGCCTTGAAAGGAGAGACGCCCGTGGCCGTAGAGATCGTGGTATTATGGGCGTACTCTATCCAGGGAAGATGTTTGCTCCAAGAGGAGGAACAGGAGGAGATAACAGCGCAATGCGGCCTCGAGCTCCTGGTTAGCCCATTTGCACTGGCCATTACTTTGAGGATGGTACCCAGAAGAAAGGCTAGCTGTGGCTCCCAGCGCTGCGCAGAATGCCTTCCATACCTGAGAGACAAACTGTGGTCCCCGATCTGACACTATGTCAGCAGGGATGCCATGGAGGCGAACCACATGCTGAACAAGGAGGTCCGCCGTTTCCTGAGCCGAAGGCAAACCCCGAAGAGGCACAAAATGGGCCGCCTTCGAAAAACGGTCCACAATAGTCAAGACAGTGGTGAAAGTATCAGAAAGGGGCAAACCAGTCACAAAATCCATGGCCACATGAGACCAGGGGCGGGAAGGGATGGGCAGGGGATGCAACAGACCCGCCGGGGAAGAAGATGTCGTCTTCCCTGTGGCGCACTGAGCGCAAGCCCGGATGTAGTTCACCACGTCCTTCCGTAGCCCTGGCCACCAGAAGGTCCTCTGGAGCAGGTCCACAGTCCGGCCTACTCCCGGATGACAAGCCAACTTGGAGGCGTGACCCCACTCAATCACCTGACCCCGAATAGAGCATGGAACAAACAAGCGGCCTGCCCCCCCCCCCCCCCGCCGGGTCTGGTTCCGTCTTCAACGCTCTCCGGACTTTGGTACAGATACCCCAGGACAGCGCGCCCACAACACAGGAGGGTGGTAGGATGGGTGCGTCCTGATCCTCGGAAGATGGTGCGTCAAACTGTCGTGAGAGGGCATCCGGCTTACCGTTCTTGCTTCCTGGCCGATAGGTGATGGAGAAGTTGAAGCGGCCGAAGAAGAGAGACCAACGAGCCTGACGCGTGTTCAGCCGCTTCGCTGTCCTGAGGTACTCCAGGTTGCGGTGGTCAGTCCATATAACGAACGGCTGAGCGGCCCCCTCAAGCCAATGTCTCCATTCCTCCAGGGCGAGCTTCACTGCTAACAGTTCCCTGTCTCCAATGCTGTAGTTCCTCTCCGCCGGTGACAAGCGACGGGAGAAATATGCACATGGCCGAATCTTGCCGTCCTCAGGAGAATGATGGGAGAGTACCGGTCCCACCCCCGAATCAGAGGCATCCACTTCCACCAAGCACTGAAGATTCGGGTCCACCTGAGAGAGCACACGGGCTGAAGCAAACTCGTCCTTTAATTTCTTAAACGCCCTGGCTGCCTCCTCACTCCAGCAAAACGGGGTCTTAGGGGAGGTGAGCGCAGTCAAAGGGCGAGCCAGGTTCCTAAAATTGGGCACAAAACAGCGATAAAAATTAGCAAAGCCCAGGAACCCCTGGAGCTGTTTCCTAGAGGACGGAGTGGGCCAATCCACTACCGCCTTAACCTTGGCCAGGTTGGGAAGCACCTGGTTTCGGGCGATGATGAACCCAAGAAAAGAGGTCTGGTTTGTGTGAAATTCACACTTCTCCGCTTTGACAAAGAGTTGATTCTCCAGGAGGCGCTGTAACACTCTGCGCACGTGCACCTGGTGCTCCTCCAGAGTGCGGGAGAAGATCAATATATCATCTAGATACACAAACACAAAGGAGTTGAGGAAATCCCGCAGCACGTCGTTAATTAGCCGCTGGAAGACGGCCGGAGCGTTGGTCAACCCAAACGGCATTACCAGGTACTCAAAGTGGCTGCTTGGGGTCCTGAACGCCATCTTCCACTCGTCACCCTCTCTGATGCGCACCAGGTGATAGGCATTGCGGAGATCAAGCTTAGTAAACCAATTCGCCCCCTGGAGGGAGTCAAAGGCAGATTCATCAAAGGCAGAGTGTATTTATCTTTAATAGTGATTTCATTAAGGCCCCGGAAGTCGATGCAAGGGCGTAGCGACCCGTCCTTCTTTCCAACAAAGAAGAAACCGGCCCCCACGGCCGAGGATGACGGGCGGATGATACCTGAGGCCAGGGATTCTTTAATGTAGGTATCCATGGCCTCGCGCTCCGGGGCTGACAGGCTGTACAGGCGGCTCGCGGGGAGAGGGGCCCCAGCCTTCAGATTTATTGCGCAGTCGTACAGCCGATGAGGGGGTAGAGACAACGCCCGTGACTTGCTGAACACTAATCCTAAATCGTGGTAAACCTCTGGTACCTTGGACAGCTCCTGAGTTGACAGAAGGGGCGCATGCTGCCGATTGGAGGCAGGCGCTTAAGCAGAAGGTACTCCACGCTGTAATACTTCCTCCTTGCCAGTCGATGGTGGGATTATGAAGGTGGAGCCAGGGGTAACCCAGGATGACAGGCGAAGAAGAGACAGGCAAGACTAAGAACCTAATCTCTTCTCTGTGATTCCCTGAAACGATCACGGACACTGGGGCCGTCTGATAGGCTATGGTGGTCAGTGATGCCTTAGACAACGTAATAAGCTTGACAGGTGGATCCAGGGGCTGACAGCTGAGGCCCATCTGGGTTGCCAGGTCCTTAGAAACAAAGTTTTGCTCAGCTCCTGAATCCACTAAGGCTAACGTGGAATGTTCTGCATGTTTGTGGATGAGTCTAATGGGTATGCGAAAACTCGTGAGGGGTCTTTCTAGGTCCGTGTCCGTGAATCCCCCTACTGCAATCCATGGACCCTCCCTTTTTGACCGACTTGGGCATTCAAAAACCCCATGTGACTCCTTTCCACAATAAAAACAAAGGCCTAAATCTCTGCAGCGCTGTCTCTCAGCCGCTGACACTTTAGATTGTCCTTTTACCATAGCCTCCTGACCTGAAAGCTCCCCTGACGCCGGAAGAGCGTGCAGGAGAGAGCTGGTGGAACAAGGGCGGGGTTTAACAGGATGGGCGGTAGACCGCTGTTCTGCCGCTCGTTCCCTTAGTCTACTATCTATGCTTAGGGCAAGGGCAATTAGCTCTCCTAAATTATCGGGTTTGTCCCGTGCCGCTAACTTGTCTTTTAATTCCGCGTTGAGACTGCGGAGGAAAATACCGCACAGTGCCGGTTCCCCCCACCCAATCTCAGCGGCAAGGACCCGGAAGTCTATTGCATAGTCAGCAGCTGATCTTGCGCCCTGCTGCAGGCTCAACAGCCGTTCAGTCAACACCGCACCCCTATCCGAATGATCGAACACGGACATAAACTCCGCCAAAAACTGCTGGTAAGTCAACATAGGATAACCTGGTCTCGCCATTACTGTGTATGCCCAATCTAAGGCTCTACCCCCCAGTAGGTTAATGATATATCCTATTTTGTTTGAGTCTATGGCAAAGTCCCCCGGGACTCTGAGAAAAACTGACTCGCATTGTAGAATAAATCCCCGAGCCTCTCCGAGTTTACCACTGAAACGAGCAGGAGTGGGAACAGGGGTGAGGCGAGATGTGAACGTGGTGTTAGCTTGACTTGGTGCTAAATCTGCAGGGGTTGAAACACTTGCGACCGGGGGAAACGCCTGTTTTCCCTCCAGGTGATCCAGCCGGTCGTTAACTTGCGGCAGCTGGTTTAGAATAACAGTTTGCTGATGAATGAGCATGTCTACCCGGGCGCTAAGGGTGTTAAGTCCACGCGGCTGTGTGCTGTCCGTTGGGTCAACGTGACGGAGTCGTACTGACATGTTTCAGGACCCAAGAGACAGACACAGACACGGGCAGATACAAAACAGTTACTCTTTATTGTCAAGTGAGAGTGAGTGTAGTGCAAGTGTGAGTGCGGATAAAGAAGCCTGGTCACCAGAGCTGAGCGATACAGATGACAACCTGGCAACCCTGGAACACACAAGCAGAAACCGTTAAGGCTGTTCAGCACAAAAGGACAAGTGCAGGTGCGCAGCTTACTTGAGGTTGTCACCGGTTGTATCTTGCTGTTCCCCGATGTCCGTGAGCTGTGGTGGTGCTGGTGCTTGAAGCTGTGATGGTGATAACTCCAGAAACCGTGGTGGTGTTCGTGGCGAGAGCAATGATTGCCCTGAGAGCTGTGACGATGACTGTTCCCGTAGCTGTGGAGGTGATAATGTCCGTAACCGTGGTGGTGTTCGTGGGGAGAGCAATGATTGCACTGACAGCTGTGACGATGACTGTTCCCGTAGCCGTGGAGGTGATAATGTCCGTAACTGTGGTGACAATGACTCCTGTGACTGAGGGAGTGACAGTACCTGCAGCTGCAGTGATGAGAATTCCTGAAATAGCGAAGGCCAGGAGGAGCTCCGGGAGGGAGAGGGTAATTCTCCGTCAGTTGGAGATACCGGTCCGCCACCTGGGAGGTCCACCTGTGCACAGGGGTAAAGATTAGGCGTAGAAAAGCAAATAGTTTTCTTACGTGGTGGGTCTTGTCATGACGTTCTTGACTTGGCTGTGAAACGAAGCTCTGGCTCATACTCAGTCGAGGTAGACAGACGACTCCGTGCCGGGCTGTCAACGACGCTGGCTTTTAAGAGCCGCTGGTTAACACCTGTTGGTCTGTGCGCAGCTGGAGCTGATGAGCGGGAAGACGGCCCAGCGGCCGTCATGACACAATTAGCCAAGTTAGAATCCTGTCTTAAGGAAATCAAAGCTTGGATGATTTGTAATTTCCTGCTATTAAATTCAGATAAGACTGAAGTCATTCTTGTTGGTCCAGAAAACCTTAGAAATACCTTTCCAAATCAAACTTTCAGTTTGGATACGGTTACTCTTTCTCTTAATAGATCTGTGAGGAACCATGGAGTAATTTTTGATCAAGATCTGTCCTTCAACTCACATATTAAATTTGTTTCTAAGACTGTCTTTTATCATTTGCGTAATATTGCCATGATTAGGAGCATCCTGTCTCAGAGTGATGCTGAGAAACTGATCCACGCTTTTGTTAGCTCGAGATTAGATTATTGTAATTCTTTATTAACAGGTTGTCCTAAAATATCTTTAAAAAGTCTTCAGCTGATTCAAAATGCTGCAGCAAGAGTTTTAACAGGTACTAGAAAGAGCTCATATCTCTCCGGTTCTGGCCTCCCTTCATTGGCTTCCCATAGAGTTTAGAATTAAGTTTAAAATCCTTCTTCTTACTTACAAAGCTCTAAACAATCAGGCTGCTTTTTATTTAAAAGATCTGATACTACCGTATTATCCTAACAGAGCACTACGCTCCCAAAATGCAGGATTACTTGTAATACCTAGAATCTCCAAAAGTACAATGGGAGGCAGAGCCTTCAGTTATCAAGCTCCTATCCTGTGGAACCAGCTGCCAATCTGGATTCGGGAGTCAGACTCGATCTCTGTTTTTAAGAATAGGGCTAAAACCTACCTTTTTGATATAGCCTACAATTAGGGAGGGATCATGTGTTTCTGAACCCTCCCTTAGTTATGCTGCTAATAGGTTTAGTCAGCCGGGGGACCTCCAGTAATGCACTGGGCCTCACTCCTTTCTTCACTCTCAATGAAATATTTTTTCTTTTGCTGGTCATTAACATCTGTTTGTTCTCTCCCATAGATTGAGTCCCCTTCGTGCTGTTTGCTCTCTACATGTCTGTTCTTTTCATCTTCTCTGTCTCCTCACCCCCCAGCCAGTCGCAGCAGATGACTGCCCCTCCCTGAGCCTGGTTCTGCTGGAGGTTTCTTCCTTTTAAAAGGGAGTTTTTCCTCTCCACCGTCGCCAAGTGCTTGCTCACAGGGGATCGCCTGATTGCTGGGGTCTTTCTGCAACTGTGGGGTTTCCCCCAACAGTTTAAAGTGCCATGAGATGACTGTTGTTGTGAAATGGCGCTATATAAATAAAGTTGAATTGAACTGAATTGAATTGAAATGTGTGGGCGTGAGTACACAGCCCTGCTTGACCCCGTTGGTGACTGGGAAAGTTTCTTAGGAGTCGCCATCTTCCAGTACTCAAGGAAGCATGCCGTCGTGGAACTGGCGCACCATGCTGATGAACTTGTCCGGGCAGCCAAACTTTGCCATGATCTTCCACAGCCCCTCACGACTGACGGTATCAAAAGCCTTGGTCAGATCTACAAAAGTTGTGTAGAGGTCCCTATTCTACTCTTGACACTTCTGAAGTTGGCATGCGGCGAAGATCATGTCAGCAGTTCCATGACCCTCTCTGAAGCCACACTGACTCTCCGGCAGATGACCACCTTCCATGTCCTGAATGAGGCGGTTGAGAAGGACTCTTGTGAGGATCTTGCTGATGATGGTGAGGAGAGAGGTCCCATGGTGGTTGTTGCAGGATTTCCCGTTTCTTTTTCTCTTGTAGAGATGGACAATGGAGGCATCCTTGAGCTCCTGGGGGATAACTTCCTGCTGCCACATGATCTGAAAGAGCTCGGTGAGTTTCTATATTAGAACTGGTCGTCCTGCCTTGTAGATTTCAGCTTGGTTGGAGTCAAAGCCTGGTGCTTTGCCATTCAAAAGGAGTTTGCTTGCTTTTTGGACTTCTGATTCCGTTGGAGGTTCTGCCAGAGACGTGTTCACTTCTACTTGGGGCATGCGAGTGATGGCTTCTGCACTGATGTGTGTGCAGGACGCTGCTGAAATGTTCTGCCCATCTTTCCAGGATTGTGCTCTTGTTGGTGAGGAGAGTGGACCCGTCAGCACTGAGCAGTGGTGATGTTCTAGAAGACTGAGGCCCGTAGATGGTCTTAAGAGCATCATAGAAGTGCTTGGAGTTGTTGCTGTCAGCGTAGTGCTGTATTTCATCTGCCTTTTTGCTGAGTCAGAAGTCCTGCATCTCTCTGAGCTTTGCCTGTACCTTTCTTTTGATGAGTTGTAGGTTGCCTTCTTAGAGACAGACCTGCTGTCTTGCTGGTACGCTCTGTGGGCTTCACACTTCTCGTCAAGCAGCTTTTGGATGCCCTCATCATTTTCATTGAACCAGTTTTGGTGTTTGTGAGTGTTCTGGCTCAGATGAGTGAGTGAGGTGTTGTACACCATGTCTCTGAAAGCTGCCCAGTCTTCTTCTGCTCCATACGCCCCGAGGTTGAGCTGACTAAGCTTGCTGTCCAGGTCCTCACTGAGGTTCTGTCACACAGAATGCTGTTCCAGCTTGCTGACATTGAGTTGCTTGTTTGCCTTTTTCCCCTGTGGATGCCATTTGGGCTGGATGTACATGTTGAGCCTTGAGGGAATGAGTCTGTGATCAATCCAGCAGTCTGTGCCACACATTTCCTTCATCACTGTAACATCCTGCCTGTCTCTCCTTCTCACAATGATGTGATCAATCAGATGCCAATGCTTGCTGTGTGGATGCATCCAGGAGGTGTTGTTGCGATTTGGCAAGCGGTATATGGTATTAGTGATCAGAAGGTCATGAGAGGCGCACATCTTCAACAGGAGAAGACTGTTGCTGTTGCACTTTCCAACTCCATTCCTCCCAAGGACTCCCTCCCATGTCTGGAAGTCTGTATCAACTCTGATGTTAAATCTCCAAGAACAATGAATTTTTCCTCCTTCGGTACACTTTCAATGAAAGTCTCTAAGTCCTCGTAAAACTTGTCTTTGATCTCATCTGGGTTTGCCATGGTGCACGGGCATATGCACTGATGAATGTGGCATGGTGTTTTCCTCGGAGGGGGGAGCCGCAGGGTCATGAGGCGGTCGTTGGTTCCCTTGGGGAGGCTGGTAAGCTTGCTGATCAGATTGAAAATGATCGCAAAACCCACTCCTGCTTTATGGCATTCTTCGCTGCCTCGGCCGATCCAGAAAAAAGTGTAGCCAGCTTTGACTTCTGTCAGCTGACCTTCATCTGCAAACCTGGTCTCACTCAGAGCTGCTGAGTTCTCTTGCGACAAGTGCTGTCCGTCTCTCAGGTCTGTCTGCTTTGGAGCTGTCCATGAGTGTTTGCACATTTCAAGTGCCAATGGTGAGTGATGTCACCTTAGTTGATTTCTTCTGAGAATTTTGACTGCTAGGGTGGGATCCCCACCAGCCGTGACTTGCTGGCCAGGGTGTAGTGAAGCAGCCTATGTTTAGGGCACCTTTTCTACCCCCTTTCTCAGGCCATGGAAGAGAGCAGAGCAAATCCTAAAGAGGGCTGCTCAGACACCCAGGGGGCTGCCGAACACCACTGCTGCTTCAGTCCAGTAGAGAGTGACCCTATGCCCTGGGCCACCTGTGTGTGGGATTGTGGCTACAGCTTCCAGTGTATTCGCACCTGCTGCTTTGTCACTTGCCCATCACCACAGGACTTGGAGGGACGGGGGGGATGGGAAGGAAATTGGGGGGGGGGGGGCGTAGTATTGTCTTGACTTGAGCGTGAATTTGATTTAACTGAGGGAGAGTTGCAAAAGGTCATCAGCCTCTTATCCCAGCCTATCTGGATCCAGTGGCAAGATGTAGTCAAGATGGCTGGCAATGGGTTAGGATGCAGTGGATGGCCAGCAGTGTCCTACGTGTCTCATTGTGCCCTAGTTGCACACAACGCTTTGCTGGGTCTGCCTTCCTGCCCGTTGAGCCAATCTGGTGGTTTCCTCTGCGCAGTCCACCAGGTCCAGTCTACGCATGCATAGGTAGACAAGCCCTACCTCACAGAGGGTCTCAAACCCGTCGGTTAGCCTCACCTGGTTTCACCCACCAGTTGAAGCGGTTTACCGGGGTGTGGCCGCTGTTGCATGCAAACAACTACTTGGAGCCACAGGTGAGAGTTGAGTGCCAAGTGGGAACCAAAGTGGACCGACCACCTAGAGGTGCGACTGTTGCCTCGTCAGAGGTACTATCCCTCCCTGACACTCCATACACCCCTCTTGGATATTACACACTGGAGCACAGATGTTTTATCTCCCTCTCTCTTAAAAAGGTCTTAAATGTATAAAAAGTAAACTGACAGCCATTGTCCGAAACCAAATACAGAGGATTTCCCTCGGGACTGAACACTGAAGCTACAAAAACAATAATCACATCTATTGTGACAGTAGGAACAAATGCCACTTCAGGTCACTTGTTGTAATAATCTGTGAGAGTTATAGCATAACGACAGTCCCATGTTGCACACTCAAAGGGACCTACAATGTCAACAGCAACTCTTTCCCATGGTCCACTTGGCAGTTCCACAGGTGTGAGTGGTGCAGGAGCAGTCGTTGCTGTCTTGTCACTATATTGGCATGAAACACAAGAAGCTATCATTGTATGAACATGTCTGTCCATTTGAGGCCACCAATACAATTCACGTAGCCTTGGCTTGGTACGGACAATACCTTGATGCACCTTATGTGCAAGGTTTACCAGTCTGTATCACAGTGAGAAGGGAACAACCAATTGATCAGCACCTTTCAGCACCAGTGATTTATCAACAGCCAGTTCATCATGCACATGAAAGAATGGAACCAGCTCATCTGTCATATTCTTTTTGAATTTTGGCCAACTTTTTGTATCTGATCTCTAGGTTGTGTCAGCTGTCGGCAGGTTTCACATGCAGCAGTAAACTCTGACAATGAAATGGCATGTAGAGAACCTGTAAAAACTGTGGCTATAATGTCTGGCTCATCAGATGCATCCCCTGTGTTGGGTAAAGGCAGTCTAGACAAGCAGTCAGCAGTTACATTTTGTTTTCCAGGGTGATAAATCACGTGATATGTGAAACAGAGTAGTCGTGATGACCACCTGGCAGTCCGTACTCCTGCACAACGAGCGCCTCTGGATGTTAGCAGCACTGTGAGCGCTTAGTGATCTGTGCATAGGACAAAGTGACGCCTCCACTTTTCTACTGCCCAAACACTTACAAGCACTTCCCTCTCAACAGTAGAGTATTTTCTTTTGGTTGGTGAAAGGGTCCTGGATACAAAAGCTACAATTCTTTCTGCATTGTCTGGGTGTAGCTGTGTAAGCACCCCCCCCCCCCCCACCAAACCATAGTCGGAGGCATCAGTAGTTACATACAGTAAGTGGGCAACTCAGGGTCATACAGCACCAGGGCAGAGCTGTCCGCTAGCAGCTTTTTAATCTCTGTGAAACTAGACTGAGCTCCAGCAGTCCGTTTAAGTTTTAGCTCAGTGGATTCCTTAAGTACAGCACATAATGGTTCTATAACAGTTGAAAAGTCAGGAATAAATTTACTGTACCATGCTACAAGGCCAAGGAAGCATCGCAGGGAGGTGGTGTCATGTGGGACAGGTGCATTGATCACTGCTGTGACCCTATCAGGGTCAGGTTAATGTCTGTCTTTGAAAATGGTGAGGCCCAAAAAACGTAGGGAGCTTTGGTTGAACTTACATTTTTGCATGTTCAGTTTTAGTCCAGCCTCATGAAATGTGTGCAGCACTTTGCGTAGATTAGCATCATGATCTTGCTGTGCAGCACCCAAGCAAATAACCTCATCTCTAAGTAGACCTGCACACCAGGTAAGTTTGCAAGTATGGTTGTCATCATTTTTTTGAAAGGCTGAGGGTGCTGAAACAAGGTCAAATGGGACTCTACAGATACAGAAAAGGCGATGATGCGTAACAAATGCAGTCAGATCCCTGTTATCTGGGTGCAACATCATTTGGTGATAAGCAGAAGCAAGAACAATAGTAGAAAACACTGGCTCCTTGAAGTTCAGTGAACAGTTCATCCATGTGTGGTAACAGATGACAATCTGTGATGATTGCATTACTAAGCTCCCGAAGATCAACACAGACCTGGGGTTTTCCCCCTTCCTTCCGCTGGATCACTACAATAGGAGAAACCCATGGGGATGCATCAGTAGGTTCAATAATGCCCTTTCCCTGTAGATCTTTTAAGTTCATCAGTTACTGCCTGCCTAACTGAGAATGGGAGTCTCCTCAGTTTCTGCTGCACTGGAACAGCATCTGGCTTGAGTTGTATTTTGTGCACAAATCCCTTCGCACACCCGATCTCTTGTACTTTGACATCTGGAGGTGGCTTGCGTGCAGGGGCAGGGGGATGTATACTCTTGTATAGCATGGCTGGCAGTTGGGCTGCATGGGGGGTCAGTAGGGCCAGTAGAAGTGAGAACTTTATTGCCCTCAATATGCATGTGCAATGCCACAAATAAATCTAGACCAAGTAGAGCAGTGCCAGACTTAACAACAACAAATGAGGCACTCGTTGAATGTCCATTATGGGTTACTGCGACATGCATACACCCTTTAACAGGATTTTTTCTCTAGAGTAAGTAAGCAGGTTCACTGTAGGTTCAGTCAGACAACATGTAGAAACAGTTTTGGTAAAGGCTCTCTGGGAGGATTGGAGCAGATGAGACTGTATCAACAATCAGCTCAATATCATGTGAGTCTTCATTTGCAGTCATGTGTTCAGTGCAATGGAATTTATCCTGGGCAGCATTGCTCATGTACAGCACTATTGGTCCATTTATCACCACTTCACATACGTCTTTTTGAGCAGATCTACAAACTTTGGAAAAGTGTCCCACTCTTCCAGAGGAGCTGCACATTACTTTGGCCGCTAGGCATGAAGGTTTATTAGCAAGATGACTGTTGGATCTGCAGCGTTAACAGGAGCGACGTTGCTGTGTCATGGCAGGAGCGGTGTCAGCAGCATTCTTCTTCTCACCCGGAGGAGTCCTCCTCGGCTGCTTGTGTATTGCTGTACCTTGTGTAGTAGCACTTGCAGTAGTAGCCACACCAGAAAGAATTTTGGCATTCTGAAATCCGGTTTCAATTTGCTGAACAAGTGTGGCGGCTTTATCCAGTGTCAAGTCCAGTTCCATGAGCAATCTATCCCGAATCCGTGTGTTGGCAGCCCGTTCTATCAGCAGGTCACGGAGCATCTGGTCCTCCATATCACCAAAATCACACACAGCAGCTAATTCACAGAGGTTGATAGATTCACCGGCTCTTTGCAACCTCTGGCGGAATTTGTGGCACTCCGCAATTATAATAATAATGCATCAGATTTATATAGTGCTTTATCAGACAAAGACATCGAGTTGCTAGCTGTTAGCATGCGGCCTACATATCGCCCGAGGGAATTCGCACACGGGATCTGCATTGTTATTTATGCAAATCTGACGGCGAACGCTGGGACAGCGCATGACGTCATCCATTCAGTAACCGGCAGGCTGCAGACAGAACAACCAGATGCTCTTCTCCTCATCTCAGGCGATTTCAACCATGTTTCACTGTCTCCCATTCTGCCCACTTTCACCCAGTATGTCACATGCCACACTAGAGACAATAAAACACTGGACTTATTCTATGCAAACACTAAGGAGGCGTACACCTCATCACAACTCCCCCCACTCGGGAGATCGGCTCACAACTTGGTTCATCTCCAGCCGGTGTACAAACCCCTAGTGCACAGACAACCTCCGGCCATGCGCACAGTGAAGTTATGGTCTGAGGAGGCAATGGACACTCTAAAGGGCTGTTTTGAAACCACTGCCTGGGAGCAGCTCTGTGATCCACATGGTGAGGACATCGATGGCCTCACTCACACCATCACGGACTACATCAGCTTCTGTGTGGACAACACCGTTCCCACCAAGACCATACGGTGTTGCTCAAACAACAAACCCTGGATCAACCCTGAGATAAAAACACTTCTGAGAGAGAAGAAGAGGATCTTCAGGTCGGGAAACAGGGAGATGCTGAAGTCCGTACAGAGGGAGCTGAGGAGAAAGATCAGAGAAGGCAAGGACAGCTTCAGGAAGTAGATGGAGGACAAGCTGCAACAGAGCGACATCAGCGGGGTCTGGAGAAACCTTAAAACCATCTCTGGGCTCCAGAATACCTCCCCCCAGGCCACGGGGGGCAGGGAGTGGGCGAACAATCTGAATCTGTTTTTCAAAAGGTTTGACCAACCGCCCTCCCCCCTGACTGCACAACAACCACTGCTGCCTCTGAAGACATCAAGTCCTGCTGCCCACTCCCCACTCCACCAACACCCCCCCACTCCCAACACACAGCCCCCCAACCTGACCCTCACTAAGACCCAGGTGAGGACGGAGCTGAGGAAGATCAAGGCGAGGAAGGCGTCGGGACTGGACGGCATCAGCGCAAAGCTCCTCAAGTCCTGTGCAGACCAGCTGTGTGGGATTGTGGTGCACATCTTCAACCTGAGCCTGAAGCTGGGGAGGGTACCACAGCTGTGGAAAACATCTTGTGTGGTACCTGTACCAAAGACTTCCCACCCCAAAGATCTGAACAGCTACAGACCAGTGGCCTTGACGTCCCACATGATAAAGACCCTGGAGAGACTGCTCCTTGCTCACCTCCGCCCCCCGGTGGGACCAGCGATGGATCCACTCCAGTTCGCCTACCAGCATGGCATTGGGGTGGAGGATGCGGTGATCTTCCTCCTTCACTGTTCTCTGTCCCACCTGGAGAAGCCCAGGAATGTGGTGAGGATCATGTTCTTTGACTTCTCCAGTGCTTTCAACACCATCCAACCCATGATCCTGAAGGACAAGCTGCTGTGCGCAGGGGTGGACCAGCACCTGTCATCATGGATCCTGGACTACCTCACAAACCGGCCTCAGTTTGTGAGAACCCGGGACTGTGTCCGACACAATCATCGGTAGCACGGGGGCCCCCAGGGAACGGTTTTGGCTCCATCCTGTTCACCCTTTATACTGCGGACTTCTCACACAACACAACACACTGCCATCTATAGAAGTTCTCTGACGACTCTGCGATCGTTGGCCTCATCTCCAACGGAGATGAAGCTGAGTACAGAGGGCTTATCCAGGACTTCGTGGACTGGTGCCATCGGAACTGCCTCCAGATCAACGCGAGGAAAACTAAGGAGCTGGTGGTGGACTGCCGCAGGCAAGGACAACCCCTCACAGCACCAGTAAACATCCAGGGAACAGACATTGAGATGGTGACATCCTATAAGGGTGTTCATCTGAACAATAAACTAGACTGGTCACACAATACTGACGCACTCTACAAGAAGGGACAGCGCAGGCTGTTCCTACTGAGGAGGCTCAGGTCTTTTGGTGTACAAGGGGCGCTGCTGAAGACATTCTATGACACGGTGGTGGCATCAGCCATCACTTTTGGAGTGGTCTGCTGGGGCAGTGGCATTACAGCAGCCGATGGGAAGAGACTGAACAAACTGATCAAGAAAGCTAGCTCTGTCCTGAGGCAGCGCCTTGACCCAGTGGAGGAGATAGGAGAGAGAAGGATGGTGGCTAAACTGTCATCTTTGCTGGAGTCCAAGTTCCACCCTATGCAGGACATACTGAATGCACTGAGGAGCTCATTTAGCAGCAGACTACATCATCCTAGGTGCACAACTGAGAGGTTTCGCAGGTCCTTCCTACCAACGGCTGTCAGACTGTACAACCTAAGCAGGGCTGCTCGCAGAGATAGCAAAAAGATGTGACAACCTAATACTTTTGAATGCAAAAGATGCAATAGACTTACACAATGGTCCCCTCCGGTACACAACTAGGAAAATACCGGTCGCTATGGAGGGTGAGAATATGTATGGGTACATAATCATACCATGTAGGATAACTAAGTAGACGGTTGTGCTGTTTCATTCCATTTAGCTACAATGCTCCGCACTGTGTGTGTTTATATATATATATATATATATATATATATATATATATATATGTGTGTGTGTGTGTGTGTGTGTGTGTGTGTGTGTGTGTGTATATATCTTCTTTCTGCTGCCTTCAGAGAGAGCAGTCGCATTTTTCCTCCCTCCTCCTATCCTGCCTTCCTGATCTAATCCCAGCTTGCTGCGTCTGAGTGAGTGTCTGTGCCGTCTCACCATCTTGCTGATCTCAACCCAAATGGAAAATATGGAAAATGGATATAAGCTGGGCTTTAAACGCAATTGACACCACCTTTTCAAACAGAAAATTGGGCCCGGGGGAGCCCAAATGTGGAGAGACCCATGGATTGGAACTCATGTGTCTGTGTGATTTGACTGAGGATGTGGAAAAACATCTACCTGTTTTGGCTTTACGATCACAGGATTTCTGCCGATTGGGCTTTGGAGTTCTCCTGGTGTATCGAAAATTTAACTGGAAGAGCTAATCAAAATGCGGACCCGGCGGAGCTGCTTCTCAATAATTCGACCAGATGGGGAGTGCACGAAATAGCGGCAAATGACCAACATGGAATTTACCATCTGCATGCACTGTAGAGAGATGGACTCTACCGGACATGTTCATCTGTGTTTAGAAGGGGAAACATCTGGACTCGCTTCGTGCTCTCCAGGGAATGATATGAATTTAAAGCCAGTGAATGTTAATTTGAATTGTAAGCTCAGAATATGAGAACAGGGAAATCCTATACTCTGTCTGTACAGATTCGGCCTTGATCGGCGCCCCTGGAGAACTCACTCCTCCAGAGTTGAGATAAGCGGATGTGTCAGCTGGCTCTGCTAACCCAAACGCCGCTGCTGTGCAATAAACAGAACTCTTCAGGGACAGCGTTCATGAACTATAACATCTATCGTTGCCTAGGAGACTATTTGTTGTACTCCAGTAACTGATACACTCAACACTGCACACACTGACATCATCATCATACTGATATACACACACTGCTCTCCCCCTGCTGTGTGATCTGTCTACTAAATGTCTGCTAAATATCCATTAAGGGTTTTTTTGCCTGCAATCAAAATTTCGCTTACTCATTAAGCGTCAATTTGATAAAACATGTTTTTTTTCTCTCGCCTACTGTGTCATATCCTCTCTCTTTTCTTTTTTTTCCTTTCTTCTTTATGACTGGCGCCTAGCGGCCGCCCCGGCCTTGGATGCGCTCTGCAGAGCGTGCCCAAATGCCAAGTCACGTTTCGTTACCTTGTATTCATACATGTTGTAATGACAATAAAGTTGAATCTCATCTCATTTATTCCATCTAGCTACAATGCTCCACGCTGTGTGTTTATATATTTACATATTTATTCCATCTCGCTACAATGCTCCGCACTGTGTGTGTTTATATATCTACATATTTATTCCATCTCGCTACAATGCTCCGCACTGTGTGTGTTTATATATCTACATATTTATTCTATCTCGCTACAATGCTCCGCACTGTGTGTGTTTATATATATATTTATATATTTATTCCATCTAGCAAAAATGCTCCGCACTGTGTGTTTATATATTTACATATTTATTCCATCTAGCTACAATGCTCCGCACTATCTATCTATCTATCTATCTATATATATATATATACAGTATATACAGTATATATATATATATATATATATATACCGTATTTTTTGGACTATAAGGCGCACTTAAAATCCTTTAACTTTCTCAAAAATCGACAGTGCGCTTTATAATCCCGTGTGCCTTATGTATTAATTCTGGTTGGGCTTACTGACCTCGAACCAATTTTATGTGGTACATGGCGCTCAAAAATCGATCAAAAATGCTTTAGTACAACTTTGGTAAGCTACGAAGCCGAACCGCTTGATGGATTGTCGGAGCATTATGGTAGTCAGGAGCCTCGCGGAGTAATATGTGCTTCAACATAATGGCCGGATGGCTTTTTCCACAAATCTCCATCCCTATTGATCTGCCACTCCATGCGCACCCGTCTCACCGATACTGTCAAAACCCAAGTGAAGCAAACTAATTCGGAGCTTGCCATCATTCCGGGTGGATTAACCAAAGAACTCCAACCGCTATATTGGTGTCAACAGGTCGTTCAAAGTTAAATTGCTAGCGAGATACGCCACTATCTGCCAATGGATCGAGGATCGAAACTGCTCCTGTTTAGCTGTAATTAATATTCAAAAATGATATTTTCGGGACGAAAGAATTCAAGCATCCCGGCATTTGTTTGCATTGTTTACTTCTCGGGGCTGCCGCCGGAGAGCGAGCCGTATCGAGTACCGAGCGAGTACCGAGCGAGTATTCTGGCCAATATGGCGATGTCAACAGCCACGGACCAAAAAAACGTACATTTGCTTGTGGAACAGGTCATTCACATTCGCAGACAATTGCGCTATATGTGTCTATAATGACTATAGATAGGATTTTCTTTCCATGCACGCAAAAAAAAAATTTTTCCCGGCTCCAACTACCTCGCTTTAATGCGCCTTATAATCCGGTGCGCCTTATGTATGAAATTAGACCATCAAATAGACCGTTCATTGATATTGCGCCTTATAATCCGGTGCACCTTATAGTCCCAAAAATACGGTATATATATTTATATTTATATGTACATATGTATACTAGCTGCTCTTGTTTTTTCTTGCCTTCAGATTGTTGCTCTGAGTGTTGCTATCCCTGTGCTGTTGCAATCCCGGAATTTCCCCATTGTGGGACTAATAAAGGCTTATCTTATCTTATCAGGAGACTTTAAGACCAGAGGAGAGAATATGTTGGACTTAGTGTACACAAAAACAGATGCATATAAAGCAATACCCCGCCCCCATCTCGGCCTTTCTGACCACATATCCGTGATGCTGGTGCCTGTCTACAAACCTTTATTGAAGCGCAGCAGGCCAGCAGTAAAACAAATCAGGATTTTGCCAGAAAGTACAACCTCTGCACTGCAAGACTGTTTTCAGCACACAGACTGGGAGATCTTCAAAATAGCAACCTCCCAGGAAGACAAGACAGATAAGATAAGATAAGATAAGATAAGCTTTTATTAGTCCCACAATGGGGAAATTCCAGGATTGCAATAGCACAGGGATAGCAACACTCAGAGCAACAATCAGAAGGCAAGAAAAAACAAGAACAGCTAGTATACATATGTACATATTACTATAAATACAGTATATATATATATATAGACACACAGTGCAGAGCATTATGGTTGGTGAATGTGCAGCAGAAAGTCTAAGCTCTCTCTCCCTTCGCGGGTGCGGCGGGCCAGCTGTGGAGGAGTGGAGGAGTATGCAGATGTGGAGGATACTGCATACAGAATGTGGAGTTTCTGCATACTCCTCCAGATGTGGAGGAGTATGCTGAAACGGTCACCAGCTACATTGCGAAGTGCACAGAGGATGTCACTACAGTGAAGACCATCACTATGCGGGGTAATCATAAGCCCTGGATGACTGCAGAGGTGTGCTCGCTGCTTACAGCCAGAGATGCAGCCTTCAGAGCGAAGGACAGGATCGCCCTCCGCTCAGCCAGGTCTGCGCTCTCAAAGGGAATTAAGGCAGCGAAGCGCGCCTATGCGGAGAAAATCCAGGGACACCTCTGTGACACTAGGAACACCAAGCAGATGTGGCAGGGAGTTCGGACACTGACGGGCTATGAGTCTAGGCAGGGGGTCGATGATGACGACGCTTCGCTTCCAGACAGGCTCAACGACTTCTTTGCACGTTTTGAAGTATCAAACCCGACAATCAGAGGGAGGGCTGGCCCACCCCCACCATCGGTCGGACCAGCTTTTACCATCAACACAGCGAACACACTGAGGACCCTAACCAGAGTCAACCCACGTAAAGCTGCAGGTCCGGACAACATCCCGGGACGTGTGCTCCGAGACTGCGCGAGCGAGTTGGTGGATGTCCTGACTGACATTTATAACATCTCCCTGAGTCAGACCATCGTTCCCAGATGCTTCAAGACCTCTATCATTGTACCGTGGCAAAGAAACCAGTTGTGTCCTGTTTGAATGACTGTCGTCCTGTTGCACTGACACCAATTGTGATGAAGTGTTTTGAACGGCTTGTCAAACCACACATTACAGCCTGCCTCCCTGCATCACACGACCCGCTCCAGTTTGCATATCGTTCAAACCGCTTCACGGAGGATGCTATAGTCACCACCCTACACTCTGTCATCACCCACCTGGACCAGAAAGACACCTACGCCAGACTCCTGTACATTGATTTCAGTTCAGCATTCAACACCATTATTCCCCAGAGACTGATGGAGAAATTACTCCTTCTTGGTCTGAACACCGCCACATGTCTCTGGATCCTGGATTTCCTGACTGAGAGACCCCAGTCTGTCCGTGTTGGAAACAACATCTCCAACTCTATCACGCTGAGCACCGGATCCCCTCAAGGCTGCGTACTCAGTCCACTGTTGTTTACACTTCTAACACATGACTGTGTATCCAGACATGAGGGGAACCAGATTATTAAGTTTGCAGACAACACCACGGTGGTGGGACTTATTCAGAGGGATGAGGAATCAATGTACAGGAAAGAAGTGAGAGACCTGGAGGGCTGGTGCAGGGAGAACAATCTGGTGCTCAACGTGGACAAAACGAAGGAGATGATTATCGACTTCCAGCGGTCACAGCCTGAGCACGTCCCCCTCAGCATCAGCGGCCATTTAGTGGAGAGAGTGGAGAACATCAAGTTCCTCGGAGTGCAGATCTCGCAGGACCTGACCTGGAGCAAGAATTCCTTGGGGATCAGGAGCGGGCTCAGCAGAGACTGCACTTCTTGAGGAAACTCAAACAGGCCTCTCTCCCCATCTGCATCCTCAGGACCTTCTACAGAGGTGTGGTGGAGAGTGTTCTGATGTATTGCATTGCTACATGGTACTCCAGCTGCAGTATGTCAGACAAAAAAGCCCTGCAGAGGATAGTCAAGGGAGCTGAGAGGGTAATTGGAGTCTCCCTCCCCTCTGTCCAAGAACTTTTTCAGAACCGTTGTAGGAGCAGGGCACTGAACATTGTCAAGGACTGTTCTCACCCTCTACATAAACACTTTGAACTTCTGCCATCTGGCAAACGATTCCAGAGCATCAGAGGCAGAACCACCAGACTGATCGACAGCTTCCTTCCACAAGCTGTCAGGATGCTGAACAGTTGACCTGGAATCTCTCATATTCACTACTGCACCTAAGGACATTATGTGCATTATTTGTATATTATAGTTAGTTTTTTCAAGTATGTCTCAGGGATGTGTGAACGGATGGGGGGTGGGGGGGTGAAGATATGTGTGAGTGTGTCTTAAATCATGTTCTTCTACTTATATGGATGTCGAGAGAAACACAATTTCATCTTGCCTGCACTACAGTTGTATGTAAGCAATATGACAATAAAGGTTGATTTGATTTGATTTTGATCATAGACACTCAAAGACACTTTTACAAAAAGATACATTATTCATTCACTCTAGACAGACAATGGTACTGGCAAGCTACTACTGCCAACAGCCTCTCCGGCCACGACCGAACATTTATACACATTCATACCTAGTGCGATGGACACTGGAGGCAAGGTGGGTAAAGTGTCTTGCCCAGGGACACAACAGCAGGATATCTGGGGAGAGTGGGATTCGAACCGCCAACCATCCAGTAATTGGACGACCTGCTCTACCTCCTGAGCCACTACCGCCCACTTTCACTTTCAGAGCAAAATGTCTTTTCAAACAGTCCACAGCAGAAACATAGTATGTACCTGAATCTGGCAGAGTATAAAATATTCTTTGTCCTTCAGTACCAAGCGCATGAAGAAGCACAGCCTGCTTTCTGCCCTCTGGGCAACTGTTGCCGGTAGCATTGATAGCCAGCATATAATTTTCAAACATCTTCAGCCAAATAGGGAAAGAAATTGCAGGTTTACCCGGACAGGGCATGAGGGGATGGGGTTACACCAGGGATCAGCTCTGAGCCCCTTCTCGTTTGCCACGGTAATGGACAGGCTGACAGGTGAGGTCAGGCAGGAGTCTCCATGGACCATGATGTTTGCAGACGACATTGTGATCTGTAGTGAGAGTAGGGAGCAGGTGGGAAGAGAAGCTGGAGAGCTGGAGGTATGGTCTGGAGAGAAGAGGAATGAAAGTCAGTAGAAGCCAGACAACGCATGAGTGTGAATGAGAGGGAGGCAGGTGCAACGGTGAAGGAAGGAGTAGAGGTAGTGAAAGTAGATGAGTTTAAATACCTGGGGTCAACCACTCAAAGCAATGGAAAATACACAAGAGAGGTGAAGAAGAGAGAGCAGGCAGGGTAGAGTGGGTGGAGATGAGTGTCTGGAGTGATTTGTGACACAAGGGTAGCAGCAAGAGTGAAAGGAAAGGAAAGATTTACAAGACAGTAGTGAGACCTGTTATGATGTACGGTTTGGAGACGGTGGTGCTGAAAAAATGACAGGAGGTGAAGCTGGAGGTTGAGCAGTTTGGAGACAAAGTAAGGGAGGCAAGGCTGAGATGGTTTGGACATGTGCAGAGGAGGGATAGTGGAGATGTTGGACAAAGGATGTCGAAGATGGGGGTGCCAGGCAGGAGGAAATGAGGAAGACCACAGAGAAAATTAATGTAGTGACTGTCATGATTAATTAAGATCGACAGCTCATGTGCACGATGCCAAAGCACAGGAAGGAACTACACAGAGGGGCATGTTTGAAATTTTATTAAATAGCAAAAACCAAAGCACACAGCTGCAGAAACAATCACTCACCAGAGGATGGCCCTGTGGAGAAAAGATGAGAGCTGTGAGCAGAGGAATGTAGTAAGGGGAAATGGGCGAGCCAAATTGCCACTTACTTGGGAAATCCAGGGAGAACCGGCAGGGACCCAGCGAGGAATAGACGAACCAGTAGGGTGGGGGGAAGATGAGCTGATGGTGGAGTAGGAAGCTGAAGCATTGTGAGATGTGGCAGAAGAGCGCGCACAGTCCTAGGGACACACCTACACAGTGGCAGCAACCTGAGAAAAGAGGAGAAATAAGGTTAACGACGTGTCAACACTTATAACTATATTTTAGCTTGCCTGATCACGGGCAGTATACCCAGGAAAGCCAGCGTTGACTGCATGGAGAGAGCTTCCTTAAGTACGCTGGCTGATGAGCGGGTGCAGGTGTGTCTTATGCCTCAGGTGCAGTGATGAGTTGGTGAATGTGAGGCAGGATGGGAGGGGTGCACTCTCGCTGCCCATGACATGGAACCCCCTTCTAGGAGCACCTCCTCGTGGTCTGGAGGGCCCGGTGCATCCCCTTGTCCATCACTCATGACGAGGGGACCCAGGACCATTCCTCCAGGCCATAGCCCTCCCAGTCCACCAAATACTGCAGGCCTCAGCCCCAACGGTGAACATCCAATATACGTCATACAGTGTAGGCGGGGTGGCCATTGATGAGCCGAGGAGGAGGAGGCAGCTTCGGGGGGGGGGGGGGGGGGCCGAGGGGCCTGAATGTAGGGTTCACCCGTAGGGCCGGGGGCGGCTTCAGCTGGACCGACGCATCATTTATCACCCGGAAGATGGTGTATGGCCCAAGGAAGCGGGGGGACAGCTTCTTTGATTTCTCTTTCAGAGAGATCTGACTCGCTGCCAGCCAGACCTGCTGTCCAATGATGTACTTTGCAGCTGGAACCCGCCTCCTATCAGCAGCAGCCTGGGTGCGTTCTGTGGTGCAGGCCAGGGTGGCCCAAGTTGACCTCCAGACGCGTTGGCAGCAACAAGCATGGGCCCCTATGGATGGAACTGAGACCTCCCTCTCGGCCATGGGTAGGAGAGGAGGTGTGTACCCCAACAATGTCTCAAATGGGGTGAGTCCAGTAGCTGAGGATACCGCAGAGTTCATGGAGTACTCCACCCAGGTCAGATGTGTGCTCCAAGATGATGTGTTGTTGGCTGCTATGCACCGCAAGGTGGCCTCCAAGGACTGATTGGCGCAGTCCGCCTGCCCATCGCTCTGAGGATGGTTTACAGAGGAGAGACTCACAGTAGTTCCCAGGGTCCAGCAAAAGGCCCTCCAGACCTGGGACGTGAATTGTGGACCCCGGTCAGACACAATGTCCATAGGTATGCCGTGGACCCGGATCACGTGATTGGTGAGGACGACCGCCATCTCCAAGGCTGAGGGGAGCTTCGGGAGGCCACCAGATGCACCACCTTGGAGAAGCGATCCACAATGGTCAGAATCACCGTCTTGCCACGGGAGGGGGGGAGTCCAGTGACAAAGTCCACGGTGATGTGAGACCACGACAACCAGGGATGGGGAGGGGGTGGAGGAGACCCGATGGGGGTGAGGAGTCCGATTTCCCCCAGACGCAGGTCTGACAGGCCTTCACATATTCTTGTATGTCCCGCCGCAGTGTGGGCCACCAGAACGCTCGCCGGACAAAGTCCACAGTTCAAGCAATGCCCAGATGGCACGCGAAGCGGCTGGTGTAACCCCACTGGATGACATCGCTGCGGAGGGTGGTCAGGATGTACAGACGGTTCTGGGGGCACCCTACTGGCACAGGCTCCTGGTACTGGGCCTGACACACCCTCTGCTCGATATCCCAAGTAAGGGCTCCAAGGACGCACGAAGATGGTATGATGATTTGAGGGGGGAAGGGGGGGGGGGGCTACCTCCCTGGAATCAAACTGGCATGATAGCACGTCTGGTTTGGTGTTCCAGGTGCCAGGCCGGTAAGTGATGGTAAAATTGAATTGCTGGAAAAAATAGCGCCCAGCGAGCATGCCTGGCATTCAGTCGGCGGGCCAACCGCAAGTACTCGAGGTTCTTTTGGTCGGTCCACACGACAATGGGGTGAATGGCCCCCTCTAGCCAGTGTCTCCACTCCTCCAATGCCAACTTAATGGCAAGCAGCTCTCTGTCCCCTACATCATAATTCCTCTCGGACAGCGTAAGCTGACAAGAGAAATATGTGCACGGGCGAAGCTTCTGATCGGGGAGCGTGCGCTGCGACAGCACATTGCCAACCCCCGAATCAGACACATCCACCTCGAGGACAAACTGGAGCTGCATGTTGACCTGGGCCAAGATAGGTGTTTCAAGAACAGGTGTTTTAATTTGACAAACACCTGTTCAGCTGCCTCAGTCCACCAACAGGGGACCTTAACGGTCAGCTGCGTCAAGGGCAGTGCCACCCCACTATAGTTTCTGATGAACCTGCGGTAAAAACTCATGAACCCAAGGAAGCGTTGAAGCTCCTTACGGGAGTGGGGAGTTGGCCAATCTAACACTGCCCTCACCTTGGCCGGATCGGCAATCAAACTCCCTTCAGCCACTATGAAGCCCAAGAAGGTGGTAGATGTTGTGGAGAACTCACACTTCTCGGCCTTGACGTTGAGCTGGTTCTCCAAGAGCCATTGTGAAACGGCCCTGATATGGGTTACGTGTTCCTCTGGCGAGCGGGAGAAAATAAGAATATCATCAAGGTAGAAAAAATTTGCATGCCCTCTCTGCGAAGCGGCAATGGTAGAAACAAAGGATGTCTCCTCTGCGTTCCCTGGCTCCCGCCACCGCCGTCGTCGGTGGGTCTGCTACTGCTGCCCCTGGCCCCCTGCCATCTCCGGTCGTCGCGCTGAGTTCCGCTGCTGCAGCTGTGGCCGCGCGCTGTCTGCTGGCGTTGACAATTCGCTGCGCCTCCAGGGCCAGTGCGTGGTAGTCCCGCTGGGCCAACAACGGCAAACTGGTCAGGGTCGCTCTCGTCGCTGACGGTAGGGTCCTGAGGAAGAGGTGGGTGAAGATGAAGTGGTCGTCGTCTGAGCCTTTCAACCTCAACATCGTCTCCATCAGATTAACGGGCGTGTCATCTCCCAACTCAGTCAGCGCCAGGAGTCTCTCTGCTTGCTCCTCAACGGAGGGGGTGATGTGCTGGATGAGTGCAGCCTTCAACGCGCCGTATTTGTCGCTGTCTGGCGGCTGCTCGATAAGGCTCTCCACATGCTGAGCCGTGTGGTTGTCCAGTTTTGCAACCACATGGTAGAATTTTGTGTCATCTACCGATATCCCCCAGAGGTTGAATTGTGCCTCAACAGCGTGGAACCAGGAGCGCGGATTGTTCTGCCAAAAGTCCGGTAGCTGGACCGTAGCGGCATTCGCTTGGCTGGGGGCTCCTGACGAGGCTGGCCCCGGGGAATTCTCCTGTCGCTGCATGCTACGTCTTGGGTCACCAGTGTGGGAATGTGAAAATGATGAGACAGATTTCTCTCAAGGCAGTTTTATTCACATTCGCCAACATCTCAAAGAAGAAAGAGGACATTACAGGGAACTATCATCCTTAAATACCAGGACTCTCACAGTTCACAAGTCTCATTGCATCACAGGTCACATTGCATTATAATCGCCAGTAACAATCCATCTCCTCTTTAATCCTCTAATATCACCCCCACAGTCTCAAGCCCTGCATACCAAAGCTAACATCCTCACAGCTTCCTGTTATCTCCAAGGAAGCTCTGTCTTTGTTCTGATCTAAAATGTGAGGCCTTACATCAGTCACAAAGTAGGTCACATATGTGTGGCCACACTATCTCCTTTCTAACTGCAAAGCCCACTCCTGCTTCTCTCCTTTCTTGAGTTGATCTCCCACTCCAAAAGAAGATGTACCCATGGTCTTCTAAGCTGTCATATCCAGGCAATCTTGTTTCACTAAGTGCAGCTATATCTACATTGTACTTGTTCATTTCCAGGGCCACAAGTGTGGTCTGTCTTTCTGGGCGCTGTGATGTTGTTCTGTCCAACAGAGTGCGTACATTCCATTCTGCTACACACAAGGCTGTTGTTTTTCTCTTCTTTTGTCTTCCTGCTCCTAAATTACTTTAGGCTGCCTGTTGGAGTGTGAACAGATCAGCGCGGACCTTGTAAGCCCAGGCGATGTCCGAGCCGGTATGAGTTGCTTTCTGATTGACCATTTCATGAAACTGCTTTCAAAGTATTTGAGTACTGCTAGCTTTTGTTGGACTAGCAGCACATTCTTGGCAGATAAAGGTATTATCAGTGGCAAGGACAAGCCAAGACAAACTGCCTCCAGTATCTGTTGCAGTGACTGACCAGATGATAGGTTTATTTATCGCTGCTCTTTGTTTAATGCATGTCACAATGCACCGACTGGCACAGTCCACCACAGACCTTGCGACAGATGTGTTTACCTGCCAGGATGTCCAGTCTCACCCTGTGTAACTGAGAGTGGTCCACCACAGACCTGTGGCAGATATTGTTTTTAGTTCTGCCAGGATGTCTTGTTTCACCCTCCACGTCCTCGGAAGGGCGGGGATGCCGGTTGAGTCGTTGACGGCCCGACCCATGAGACAGGTAGTACCGGTTTTCATGGTTATCCGGTAGCAAGCAAGCCAATGCCTGACCTGACAAAAAATAAAAGCAACAAAAGCAAGTAAAATCAGTGTCTCAAACTGGGTCAAAAGCCAAAGAATAAAAATGGGTTTTAAGATGCGTTTTAAAACTGGACAGTGAAGAGGCCTGTCTGATGGACAAAGGCAGATTATTCCACAATTTAGGAGCAGCAACAGAAAAAGCTCTGTCCCCTCGGAGCTTCCTCTTTGATCTCAGTATCTCCAGGAGCAGCTGATCAGCTGACCTGAGAGACTGAGCAGAAGTTATTATGAAAAAAATTGTCCATTAGTAAAGAAAAAGCTTAAACATAAATTTGTCGATAAGCCATGGTTAACCAAAGGATTACAAAAGGCATGTAAAAAGAAAAATTTATTATATAAAGCTTTCCTAAAGAAAAGGACAAAAGAAACAGAGCAGCGGTATAAAACATACAAAAATAAGTTAACATATATAATAAGATGTAGTAAGAGAGACTATTACAGTAAAGAACTGGAGAAAAGCAGAGACAATATTAAAAATACATGGACAATACTTAACAATATTCTTGGAAATAAAAACAGAAATACAAGCTACCCAACCAATTTTTCAAAAAATAATAAAACGACTCAGAGTGTGAATGCAGCTTCACCTGCAGATGAATTTAATAACCTTTTTGTTAACATTGGTCCTAATTTGGCTCGAGAAATACCCATTACGGTGCCTACAGGTGATACAATAAGCAAAAACACTGCTATAAAAGACTCCATTTTCATAAAGAACACAGACGAGAGAGAGGTCATTGAAATTGTTAAATCGTTTAAAAGTAAAACATCTATGGACTGTGATGGTATTGACATGCTCTTAGTCAAAACTATTATTGAATGCTTAGTGAAACCACTGACGTATATCTGTAACCTGTCTCTCCAAACAGGTATATTTCCCAATGCAATGAAAATAGATAAAGTAATTCCGATATACAAGACGGGTGACAGAGGGGAATTTTCAAACTATAGACCAATTTCACTATTGCCGCAATTTTCCAAGATACTTGAAAAAATATTCTGTGAGAGAATTGACAACTTCATACTGAAGAATAATTTATTGTGTGAGCAGCAATATGGGTTCAGACACAAGAGGACATCTGCATTTGCTCTAATGGAATTTATAGAAAAAATATCAACTGCCGTTGAAAATAAAGAGTATTCAGTTGGGGTATTCCTGGATCTTAAAAAAGCATTTGATACAGTGGATCATAATTTATTATTAAAGAAACTACAAAATTGTGGTATTAGGGGGGGTAGCACTGTCCTGGTTATGTAGTTACTTAAAGAATAGATATCAGTATGTACAGTATGTGTTGGTAACAAAAACTCACAGTTACTGAAGGTTACTTGTGGAGTCCCACAGGGTTCAGTTTTGGGGCCATTGTTATTCAATATGTATATAAACGATATATGTGAAGTTTTGGAAAAAATGGATTTAATATTGTTTGCCGATGACACTAATCTATTATGCAGTGGAAGCAATTTGGAACAACTTTTGGATACACTCAGAAAGGAATTAGGAAAGCTTAAACTGTGGTTTGATTCAAACAAATTAACGCTCAATTTAAGTAAGACAAAATTTATAGTTTTTAACAACCATCACAACAACTTAGTATCTAAACTCAGTGTAAATGGTGTAGAGATTGAAAGGGTATCCAAAACTAAATTTCTTGGAGTAATAATTGATAATAAACTGTGTTGGAAGTCACATATTAATTATATTAAAGGTAAAATATCCAAATCAATTGCAATACTACACAGAGCGAAATATTTGCTGAATCAACCCACACTATATACCTTGTATCATTCATTAATACTCCCATACATGACATATTGTAATGAAGTATGGGGAAATACATACATGGCCACTGACGTTTGGGATCGTCACGTCCTTGTGGTAACGTATCGTCACTTCCTGTTTTGCTGTCTGCCTGTGTGGTTTGCTCTCCAGCTCTCCAGCCACTAGCTATGGCTACTAGCTCTCTTTCCTCTCCTCCTCTGGTGTGCTCTCTCTGTCAGATGTTTAGCTACACCTCTGCCTCTTTTAGTGATAACGGTAAATGTAATAAATGTTGTCTTTTTGAGGCGCTCGAGGCGAGGTTGTCTGATTTGGAATCCCGGCTCCGCTGCATTGAAACACCGTCTGCGCCAGTTAATCTCGACGGACGCCCATTAGCTGCAGCGGAGCTAGCTAGCTTAGGCCCCCCTGTCAGCGGTTCCCCAGCTCTCCTCAGCAGCGAGGAGACTGGGTGGGTGATGGTGAGAAGGAAGCCTAGTCGCAAAGCCCCGGTTCACCACCAACCTGTTCACGTTTCTAATCGTTTTTCCCCGCTCAGCGACACACCCGCTGAGGAAAAAACTCTGATCATTGGCGACTCTGTAGTCAGAAACGTGAACCTAGAGACTCCATCGGCCATAGTCACATGCATTTCTGGGGCCAGAGCAGGCGACATCGAGTCAAATTTGAAAATGTTGGCTAAAAGTAACTGTAAATATTCCACAATTGTTATTCACGCCGGCATTAATGACATCCGTCTCCGGCAGTCGGAAGTCACGAAACTTAATATAGAATCGGTGTGTGACTTTGCAAAAACGATGTCTGCCACTGTAGTATTCTCTGGGCCCCTCCCCAATCTGACCAGTGATGACATGTTTAGTCGCTCGTCATCCTTGAACCGCTGGCTGTCTGTGTGGTGTCCTGCAAATGACGTGGGCTACATTGACAATTGGAGCTCATTTTGGGGAAAACCTGGTCTTATGAGACGAGACAGCATTCATCCCACTTTGGATGGTGCTTCTCATTTATCTAACAATCTGGCATCTTTTTTATCCAAATTTCCAAAACCATGACTACTCAGAGTTGGGACCAGGAAGCAGAGTCGCAGTCTTACACGCCTCTCTGCAGCTCCTCTTCATCCGCCACCCCTCAGCTTAGCCCCTGTCTTCCCCATCAGAGAATCGTTGTCTGCTCCCTCCAAAGGAAATAAAAATATAATGTATAAGCATCCCAAAGTGATAAAGCAAAATATTGGTAAAACTCAAATTAAACATAAAGCCTCTAAATTGAATGATTTGGCCTCTGTTCCTCCTCATAATTTAAAAATTAAATGTGGTTTATTAAATATTAGGTCTCTAACTCCCAAGTCTCTGTTAGTCCATGATCTGTTAATTGATCATCAGATTGATTTAATTTCCCTTACAGAGACTTGGTTAGGGCAAGAGGATTATGTTGGTTTAAATGAATCAACTCCCTCTGGTTATTTAAACTGTCAAAATCCCAGAAGTTCTGGTCGTGGAGGAGGAGTAGTATCAATTTACCATTCCAAATTACTAGTTAATGTAAAGCAAAAAACATGTTATAATTCCTTTGAGGGCCTGGTCCTCAGTGTTGGGCACTTTAGCAATTCCAGGTTAAACCCAATTTTATTTGCCATAGTTTATCGTCCCCCATCAACCTATTCAGAATTTTTATCCGAATTTGCTGATTTCTTAGCTGATTTAGTGCTGAAATCTGATAGAATAATTATAGTAGGGGACTTTAATATACATGTGGATGTAGATAGTGACTGCCTTAATGTGGCTTTTAATTCAATATTAGACTCGATTGGGTTTTCTCAGAAAGTAGGAAATTCTACTCATTACCTCCACCATACATTGGACCTTGTTCTGACATATGGCATAGAAATAGAAAATCTTGTAGTGTCTCCTCATAACCCTGTACTGTCAGACCATTGTCTGTTAACCTTTGATTTTACTATTTCTGACTATTTGGCTCCTAAAGAAAAATATTATCACAGTAGATGCCTCTCAGATGATGCTGTTTCCAAATTTATGCAGATTGTTTCCTCTATGCCATGTGTCAACACAACGGAAATAAGCTATAGACAACTTGCTCCTTCTGTAATTGATAACATGGTGGATAGTGTTTCAGCTTCTCTGCATCAGGCTCTAGACTTGGTGGCCCCCTTAAAAAAGAAAAAGTCTAATCAGAGATTTTTAACTCCTTGGTTCAACACAGAAACTTGTAGCTTAAAACAGAAGACTCGTCAATTAGAAAGAAAATGGCGCTCTACTAATTTAGATGAAATCTATTTAGCTTGGAGAAATCATCTTTTAATTTATAAAAAATCTCTTAGAAAAGCTAGAACGAGTTATTACTCTGCATTAATAGAAGAGAACAAGAATAATCCCAGGTTTCTTTTCAACACTGTAGCCAGGTTGACAAAGAGTCAGGACTCTGTCAATCCTAGCATCCCCTTAGAGCTTACTAGTCAGGACTTTATGAACTTTTTCAAGAATAAAATTTCATCCATCAGAGATAAAATCAATCAGATTCTTCCCACAGTTAACTTAAATACTGTAACTACTACAGCTCCTTCTATTGATGTCTGTCTTGATGAGTTTACTCCAATCGACCTTTGTGAGTTAGACAAAATAGTTTCCTCATCCAAACCTTCCACTTGTCTTTTAGACCCTATTCCTACCAGGTTATTTAAAGAAGTCTTCCCACTTATTGGTAGCTTTATTCTTCATATAATCAATTCTTCATTAACTTTAGGCCATGTACCGCAGGCTTTTAAAACGGCTGTAATTAAACCCTTACTCAAAAAGCCAACGCTAGATCCAGGAGCTTTAGCTAACTATAGACCAATCTCTAATCTCCCTTTCATTTCAAAAATCTTAGAAAGAGTTGTTGCTACGCAATTATTTGACCACCTGCAGGGAAATGGTTTACTTGAGGAGTTTCAATCTGGGTTTAGAATCCATCATAGTACTGAAACAGCCTTAGCGAAGGTCACTAACGACCTCCTCATTGCATCTGATAATGGACTAGTTTCTGTACTTGTCCTTTTAGATCTTAGTGCAGCTTTTGATACTATTGATCATAATATTCTACTTGATAGATTAGAACACTATGTTGGACTTAATGGAACTTCGTTGCAGTGGTTTAGATCTTATTTATCTGATAGGTTCCAGTTTGTTCATGTAAATGATGAGTTTTCTCTCAGCTCAAAGCTTAGTCATGGAGTTCCACAGGGATCTGTGCTTGGCCCTACTCTTTTTAGTTTATATATGCTTCCGTTAGGCAACATTATTAGAAAGCACTGTATACATTTTCACTGTTATGCAGATGACACACAATTATACCTGTCAATGAAGCCAGATGATACTAATCAATTAGCCAAGTTAGAAGCCTGTCTTAAGGAAATCAAAGCTTGGATGACTTGTAATTTCCTGCTATTAAATTCAGATAAGACTGAAGTCATTCTTGTTGGTCCAAAAAACCTTAGAAATTCCTTTCCAAATCAAACTTTCAGTTTAGATGCAGTTACTCTTTCTCTTAATAGCTCTGTGAGGAACCTTGGAGTTATTTTTGATCAGGATTTGTCCTTCAATTCACATATTAAATTTGTTTCTAAGACTGCCTTCTATCATTTGCGTAATATTGCCAAGATTAGGAGCATCTTGTCTCAGAGTGATGCTGAGAAGCTGATCCACGCTTTTGTTAGCTCGAGATTAGATTATTGTAATTCTTTATTATCAGGCTGTCCTAAAACATCTTTAAAAAGTCTTCAGCTGATCCAAAATGCTGCAGCAAGAGTTTTAACAGGTACTAGAAAGAGAGATCATATCTCTCTGGTTCTGGCCTCCCTTCATTGGCTTCCCATAGAGTTTAGAATTAAGTTTAAAATCCTTCTTCTTACTTACAAAGCTCTAAACAATCAGGCTCCTTTTTATTTAAAAGATCTGATACTACCGTATCATCCTAACAGAGCACTACGCTCCCAAAATGCAGGTTTACTTGTAATACCTAGAATCTCCAAAAGTACAATGGGAGGCAGAGCCTTCAGTTATCAAGCTCCTATCCTGTGGAACCAGCTGCCAATCTGGATTCGGGAGTCAGACTCGATCTCTGTTTTTAAGAATAGGGCTAAAACCTACCTTTTTGATATAGCCTACAATTAGGGAGGGATCATGTGTTTCTGAACCCTCCCTTAGCTATGCTGCTAATAGGTTTAGTCAGCCGGGGAACCTCCAGTAATGCACTGGGCCTCACTCCTTTCCTCACTCTCTATGAAATATTTTTTTTTTTGCTGGTCATTAACATTTGTTTGTTCTCTCCCATAGATTGAGTCCCCATCGTGCTGTTTGCGCTCTACATGTCTGTTCTTTTCTTCTTCTCTGTCCCCTCACCCCCCAGCCAGTCGCAGCAGATGACTGCCCCTCCCTGAGCCTGGTTCTGCTGGAGGTTTCTTCCTGTTAAAAGGGAGTTTTTCCTCTCCACCGTCGCCAAGTGCTTGCTCACAGGGGATCGCCTGATTGCTGGGGTCTTTCTGCAACTGTGGGGGTCCTCCCTACAGTTGATAGTGCTATGAGATGACTGTTGTTGTGAAATGGCGCTATATAAATAAAGTTGAATTGAATTGAATTGAATTGAATACAAAACAAACATATATCCAGTCTTTATGCTTCAGAAGAGAGCTATTAGAATAATAAACAAAGCTGCTTACAGGGAACCAACAAACCCACTTTTTCTTAAATTAAAAGCTCTCAAGTTTAAAGATCTGATTGACTTTAAAACTGCAGTAATAATGTTTAAAGTGAAGAATCTATCACTGCCCGCAAATATCCAAAAGTTGTTCCAAATAAGGGAGAAACAATATCATTTCAGAGGAACATGTATATTTCAAAAACCTTCAGTGAGAACTACCACCAAGCAACACTGTGTTTCAGTACAAGGAGTCAGATTATGGAACGATTTTGGACCTGAATTAAAATCATGTACAACGCTTGGACAATTTAAACAAAAACTAAAGGAAGAAATACTCCAAACATATATACAACATTTTATTAATACTGGCGGCGCGCATGGACACAGCGGCCCCTCTTGGCATCAGCGAGTGTGAAAGTTTTGAATGTTTTCCCAGACGTACATTCTGTAAATCTTACAGCCGTGAGACCTTATTAAACATCAAGGTACTGCACGCTGCAAGAATCGCGGCTCTCGGTTGTGATTTGGACATTCTACGCCAGCATGGAATTCTGTTGAAGTCCCCGCTGGAGGCTACACGGGAGAGGAGGAAGCATAAGCGGAGCGAGCGCAAGCAAAAGCGTGGAAAAAGGGCCGGGATCCATGCTAGGCTAAAGGCTAACCCCTCCAGACCAGCGGTACCGTCGCTCCTTCTCTCTAACGTCCGCTCCCTCGACAACAAGCTGGACGAGCTGCGTCTGCTGAGAGAAACCCGAAGAGAGTGGAGGGACTGCTGTGTGCTTGTATTCATGGAGCCGTGGCTCCACGACAACATCCCTGATGAGGCCATTCAACTGGAAGATATGGCGGTGTACCGAGCCGACAGGGAAACGGCGAGCTCCGGTAAGAGCCGGGGGGGGGGGGGCTGTGCATCTATGTTAACAAGAACTGATGCGTTAACGCCACATTAGTATCTAAACACTGCTCTCCGATGGCGGTGTTCCTTATTGTAAATTGTTGGCCATATTATCTGCCGAGGGAATTCAGCAACGTGTTTGTAGCGGCTGTTTACTTAGCGCTGAGCGCTAACGCTAACACTAATGCTAAGAAGGCACTCGGGGAACAACACGATGCTATTAGCGAAATCCAAACTTCACATCCGGACAGTTTTGTGGTGGTTGCGGGGGATTTTAACTACACCAGCTTAAAGACTGTGCTCCCCAAGTTTAAACAATGTGTGAACTTTAAGACCAGAGGAGAGAAAATGTTGGACTTGGTGTACACAAACACAGATGCATATAAGGCGATACCCCGCCCCAACCTCGGCCTTTCTGACCACATATCCGTAATGCTGATGCCTGCCTACAAACCTTTATTGAAGCGCAGCAGGCCAGCAGGGAAACAAATCAGGATTTGGCCAGAGAGTGCAACCTCTGCACTGAAAGACTGTTTTCTGCACACAGACTAGGAGGTCTTCAAAATAGCAGCCTCCCAGGAAGGCACAGAGGATGTCACTACAGTGAAGACCATCACTATGCGGGGAAACCACAAGCCGTGGGTGACCGCAGAGGTGTGCTTGCTGCTTACAGACAGAGATGCAGCCTTCAGATTAAAAGACAGGATCGCCCTCCGCTCAGCCAGGTCTGCGCTCTCAAAGGGAATTAAGGCGGCGAAGCACGCCTATGCGGAGAAAATCCAGGGACACCTCTGTGACACTAGGAACACCAAGCAGATGTGGCAGGGAGTTCGGACACTGACGGGCTATAAGTCTAGGCAGGGGGTCGATGATGACGACGCTTCGCTTCCAGACAGGCTCAACAACTTCTTTGCACGTTTTGAAGTATCAAACCCGACAACCAGAGGGAGGGCTGGCCCACCCCCTCCATCGGTCGGACCAGCTTTTACCATCAACACAGCGGACACATGGAGGACCCAAACCAGAGTCAACCCATGTAAAGCTGCAGGTCCGGACAACATCCCGGGACGTGTGCTCCGAGACTGCATGAGCGAGTTGGCGGATGTCCTGACTGACATTTATAACATTTCCCTGAGTCAGGCCATCGTTCCCAGATGCTTCAAGACCTCTATCATTGTACCGTGGCAAAGAAACCAGTTGTGTCCTGTCTGAATGACTATCGTCCTGTTGCACTGACACCTATTGTGATGAAGTGCTTTGAACGGCTTGTCAAACCACACATTACAGGCTGCCTCCCTGCATCACATGACCCGCTCCAGTTTGCATATCATTCAAACCGCTCCATGGAGGATGCTATAGTCACCACCCTACACTCTGTCATCACCCACCTGGACCAGAAAGACACCTACACCAGACTCCTGTACATTGATTTCAGTTCAGCATTCAACACCATTATTCCCCAGAGATTGATGGAGAAATTATTCCTTCTTGGTCTGAACACCGCCACATGTCTCTGGATCCTGGATTTCCTGACTGAGAGACCTCAGTCTGTCCGGGTTGGAAACAACATCTCCAACTCTGTCATGCTGAGCACCGGATCCCCTCAAGGCTGTGTACTCAGTCCACTGTTGTTTACACTTCTAACACATGACTGTGTATCCAGACATGAGGGGAACCAGATTATTAAGTTTGCAGACAACACCACGGTGGTGGGACTTATTCAGAGGGATGAGGAATCAATGTACAGGGAAGAAGTGAGAGACCTGGAGGGCTGGTGCAGGGAGAACAATCTGGTGCTCAACGTGGACAAAACAAAGGAGATGATTATCGACTTCCGGCGGTCACAGCCTGAACACGTCCCCCTCAGCATCAGCGGCGTTTAGTGGAGAGAGTGGAGAACATCAAGTTCCTCGGAGTGCAGATCTCGCAGGACCTGACCTGGAGCAAGAATTCCTTGGGGATCAGGAAGCGGGCCCAGCAGAGACTGCACTTCTTGAGGAAACTCAAACAGGCCTCTCTCCCCATCTGCATCCTCAGGACCTTCTACAGAGGTGTGGTGGAGAGTGTTCTGACGTACTGCATTGCAACATGGTACTCCAGCTGCAGTATGTCAGACAAAAAAGCCCTGCAGAGGATAGTTGAGGGAGCTGAGAGGGTAATTGGAGTCTCCATCCCCTCTGTCCAAGAACTTTTTCAGAACCGTTGTAGGAGCAGGGCACTGAACATTGTCAAGGACCGTTCTCACCCTCTGCATAAACACTTTGAACTTCTGCCATCTGGTAAACGATTCCGGAGCATCAGAGGCAGAACCACCAGACTGATCAACAGCTTCCTTCCACAAGCTGTCAGGATGCTGAACAGTTGACCCGGAATCTCTCATACACACTACTGCACCTACGGACATTATGTATATTAACATATACGTATATATATATATATATACACACACACACACACATATACTGTATATTATATATATTATATATATGTATATTATGTATATGTATATATACATATATATGTATATATACATATATGTATATATACATATAATATATATATAATATATTAATATAAGGGATTGATCGTCACTTCCTTATTTGATCGTCACTTCCTTATTTCATGTAAATTCCATGTTAATCCTTCCCAGGATTAACATGGAATTTACCACCTGGCATGCATTGAAGAGAGAATGGACTCTCTTGGACATGTTTACCTATGTTTCGGTAGGTGGATAGCATCTGGGGATCGCTGAGTGCTCTCCAGAGAATGATCTAAAGCATGATTCAAGCCTGTATGAAATTATGAAGCACAGAATCGAAGAGAGGGAAATTCTATTCTCTGAGTGCACTGTGCAGATTTGACCTTGTGTTTTGGTGCCCTTGTTTACATTCCTCCTCGATGAAGATAAGGCTGGAGAAGGTGGCTTACCCAAACATTCGACAACTGTTGTTGTTTCAGCAGACAGAGCTCCAAGGACAGCGTTATCATGTGTCTGGACTATAGAACACATGACTGAATAATATCTATCCATTGCCAGAGGATGCCCTCTGCTGTTCACTAGCAATGGCACACCTACATTACACTGCATTCAACATTACATGAATGACTGATACACGTAAACTGACACAAATATACATACACTGACTCTCTCAATTCTCCTGCTTTGTTAATGTGTGATCTATTGTCTGCTAATTGTGCATAGAGGGTTTTTTTCTGTGTAATCAAAATTTGGCTCATTTGAGCTTTATATGAGCTTATACGAGCGTTATTCTGATTAACTATGTTTTTTCTCTCTGCCTATTGTGTTTTCCTCCCCTCCCTTCCCCTCTTTACCCCCACTGTATGACAGGCGCCTTGCATGGCTGCCGCGTCATTGGATGCGCCTAACGTGCACGCCCAATGTCAAGTCAAATTCCTCGTATGTTTACTTGTAAATATACTTGGCAATAAAGCTGATTCTGATTCTGATTCTTCTGATTCTGATTCTGATTCCTTATGGTAACGTATCGTCACTTCCTGTTTTGCTGTCTGTCTGTGTGGTTTGCTCTCCTCACTCTCCTGAGCTTTGGGTTAGCCACTAGCGATGGCTACTAGCTCTCCTTCCTCTCCTCCTCTGGTGTGCTCTCTCTGTCAGATGTTTAGCTACACCTCTGCCTCTTTTAGTGATAACAGTAAATGTAATAAATGTTGTCTTTTTGAGGCGCTTGAGGTGAGGTTGTCTGATTTGGAATCCTGGCTCCACTGCATTGAAACACTGTCTGCGCCAGTTACTCTTGACGGACGCCCCTTAGCTGCAGCAGCGCTAGCTAGCATAACTAACCCTGTTAGCGGTCCTCCGGCTCTTCCTCAGCAGCGAGGAGACTGTGTGGGTGCCGGTGAGAAGGAAGCCTAGTCACAAAGCCCCGGTACACCTCCAACCTGTTCACGTTTCTAATCGTTTTTCCCCGCTCAGCGACACACCCGCTGAGGAAAAAACTCTGATCATTGGCGACTCTGTAGTCAGAAATGTGAACCTAGAGACTCCAGCGGCCATAGTCAGATGCATTCCTGGGGCCAGAGCAGGCGACATCGAGTCAAATTTGAAAATGCTGGCTAAAAGTAACTGTAAATACTCCACAATTGTTATTCACGCTGGCATTAATGACATCCGTCTCCGGCAGTCGGAAGTCACGAAACTTAATGTAGAATCGGTGTGTGACTTTTCCAAAACAATGTCTGCCACTGGAGTATTCTCTGAGCCCCTCCCCAATCTGACCAGTGATGACATGTTTAGCCGCTCGTCATCCTTCAACCACTGGGTGTCTGTGTGGTGTCCTGCAAACAACGTGGGCTACATTGACAATTAGAGCTTATTTTGGGGAAAACCTGGTCTTATGAGACGAGACAGCATTCATCCCACTTTGGATGGTGCTTCTCATTTATCTAACAATCTGGCATCTTTTTTATCCAAATTTCCAAAACCTTGACTACTCAGAGTTGGGACCAGGAAGCAGAGTCGCAGTCTTACACGCCTCTCTGCAGCTCCTCTTCATCCGCCACCCCTCAACTTAGCCCCTGTCTTCCCCATCAGAGAATCGTTGTCTGCTCCCTCCAAAGTGAATAAAAATATAATATATAAGCATCCCAAAGTGATTAAGCAAAATATTGGTAAAACTCAAATTAAACATAAAGCCTCTAAATTGAATGATTTGGCCTCTGTTCCTCCTCATAATTTAAAAATTAAAAGTGGTTTATTAAATATTAGGTCTCTAACTCCCAAGTCTCTGTTAGTCCATGATCTGTTAATTGGTCATCAGATTGATTTAATATCCCTTACAGAGACTTGGTTAGGGCAAGAGGATTATGTTGGTTTAAATGAATCAGCTCCCTCTGGTTATTTAAACTGTCAAAATCCCAGAAGTTCTGGTCGTGGAGGAGGAGTAGCAACAATTTATCATTCCAAATTACTAGTTAATGTAAAGCAAAAAACATGCTATAATTCCTTTGAGGGCCTGGTCCTCAGTATTGGGCACTTTAGCAATTTTAGGTTAAACCCAATTTTATTTGCCATAGTTTATCGTCCCCCATCAACCTACTCAGAATTTTTATCCGAATTTGCTGATTTCTTAGCTGATTTAGTGCTGAAATCTGATAGAATAATTATAGTAGGGGACTTTAATATACATGTGGATGTAGATAGTGATTGCCTTAATGTGGCATTTAATTCAATATTAGACTCGATTGGGTTTTCTCAGAAAGTAGGAAATTCTACTCATTACCTCCACCATACATTGGACCTTGTTCTGGCATAGAAATAGAAAATCTTGTAGTGTCTCCTCATAACCCTGTACTGTCAGACCATTGTCTGTTAACCTTTGATTTTACTATTTCTGACTATTTGGCTCCTAAAGAAAAATGTTATTACAGTAGATGCCTCTCAGATGATGCTGTTACCAAGTTTATCCAGATTGTTTCCTCAATGCCATGTGTCAACACAACGGAAATAAGCTATAGACAGCTTGCTCCTTCTGTAATTGATAACATGGTGGATAGTGTTACAGCTTGTCTGCATCAGGCTCTAGACTTGGTGGCCCCCTTAAAAAAGAAAAAGTCTAATCAGAGATTTCTAACTCCTTGGTTCAACACAGAAACTCGTAGCTTAAAACAGAAGACTCGTCAATTAGAAAGAAAATGGCGCTCCACTAATTTAAATGAAATCTATTTAGCTTGGAGAAATCATCTTTTAATTTATAAAAAATCTCTTAGAAAAGCTAGGACGAGTTATTACTCTGCATTAATAGAAGAGAACAAGAATAATCCCAGGTTTCTTTTCAGCACTGTAGCCAGGTTGACAAAGAGTCAGGACTCTGTCAATCCTAGCATTCCCTTAGAGCTTACTAGTCAGGACTTTATGAACTTTTTCAAGAATAAAATTTCATCCATCAGAGATAAAAATCAGATTCTTCCCACAGTTAACTTAAATACTGTAACTACTACAACTCCTTCAATTGATGTCTGTCTTGATGAGTTTACTCCAATCGACCTTTGTGAGTTAGACAAAATAGTTTCCTCATCCAAACCTTCAACTTGTCTTTTAGACCCTATTCCTACCAGGTTATTTAAAGAAGTCTCCCCACTTATTGGTAGCTTTATTCTTCATATAATCAATTCTTCATTAACTTTAGGCCATGTACCGCAGGCTTTTAAAATGGCTGTAATTAAACCCTTACTCAAAAAGCCAACGCTAGATCCAGGAGCTTTAGCTAACTATAGACCAATCTCTAATCTCCCTTTCATTTCAAAAATCTTAGAAAGAGTTGTTGCTACGCAATTATTTGACCACCTGCAGGGAAATGGTTTACTTGAAGAGTTTCAATCTGGGTTTAGAATCCATCATAGTACTGAAACAGCCTTAGCGAAGGTCACTAACAACCTCCTCATCGCATCTGATAATGGACTGGTTTCTGTACTTGTCCTTTTAGACCTTAGTGCAGCTTTTGATACTATTGATCATAATATTCTACTTGATAGATTAGAACACTATGTTGGACTTAATGGAACTTCGTTGCAGTGGTTTAGATCTTATTTATCTGATAGGTTCCAGTTTGTTCATGTAAATAATGAGTTTTCTTTCAACTCAAAGCTTAGTCATGGAGTTCCACAGGGATCTGTGCTAGGCCCTACTCTTTTTAGTTTATATATGCTTCCGTTAGGCAACATTATTAGAAAGCACTGTATACATTTTCATTGTTATGCAGATGACACACAATTATACTTGTCAATGAAGCCAGATGATAGTAATCAATTATCCAAGTTAGAAGCCTGTCTTAAGGAAATCAAAGCTTGGATGACTTGTAATTTCCTGCTATTAAATTCAGATAAGACTGAAGTCATTCTTGTTGGTCCAAAAAACCTTAGAAACACCTTTCCAAATCAAACTTTCAGTTTGGATACGGTTACTCTTTCTCTTAATAGCTCTGTGAGGAACCTTGGAATTATTTTTGATCAAGATCTGTCCTTCAATTCACATATTAAATTTGTTTCTAAGACTGCCTTCTATCATTTGTGTAATATTGCCAAGATTAGGAGCATCTTGTCTCAGAGTGATGCTGAGAAACTGATCCACACTTTTGTTAGCTCGAGATTAGATTATTGTAATTCTTTATTATCAGGCTGTCCTAAAACATCTTTAAAAAGTCTTCAGCTGATCCAAAATGCTGCTGCAAGAGTTTTAACAGGTACTAGAAAGAGAGATCATATCTCTCCGGTTCTGGCCTCCCTTCATTGGCTTCCCATAGAGTTTAGAATTAAGTTTAAAATCCTTCTTCTTACTTACAAAGCTCTAAACAATCAGGCTCCTTTTTATTTAAAAGATCTGATACTACCGTATTATCCTAACAGAGCACTACGCTCCCAAAATGCAGGATTACTTGTAATACCTAGAATCTCCAAAAGTACAATGGGAGGCAGAGCCTTCAGTTATCAAGCTCCTCTCCTGTGGAACCAGCTGCCAATCTGGATTCGGGAGTCAGACTCTATCTTTGTTTTTAAGAATAGGGCTAAAACCTACCTTTTTGATATAGCCTACAATTAGGGAGGGATCATGGGTTTCTGAACCCTCCCTTAGTTATGCTGCTAATAGGTTTAGTCAGCCGGGGGACCTCCAGTAATGCACTGGGCCTCACTCCTTTCCTCACTCTCTATGAAATATTTTTTTTTGCTGGTCATTAACATCTGTTTGTTCTCTCCCATAGATTGAGTCCCCATCGTGCTGTTTGCTCTCTACATGTCTGTTCTTTTCTTCTTCTCTATCCCCTCACCCCCCAGCCAGTCGCAGCAGATGACTGCCCCTCCCTGAGCCTGGTTCTGCTGGAGGTTTCTTCCTGTTAAAAGGGATTTTTTCCTCTCCACCGTCGCCAAGTGCTTGCTCACAGGGGATCGCCTGATTTCTGGGGTCTTTCTGCAACTGTGGGGGTTCCCCCCTACAGTTGATAGTGCTATGAGATGACTGTTGTTGTGAAATGGCGCTATATAAATAAAGTTGAATTGAATTGAATATTATTTGTATATTATAGTTAGTTGTTTTGGGGTTTTTTTTCCCCAAGTATGTCTCAGGGATGTGTGAATGGATGGGGGGGGTGGGGGTGGGGGGTGAATCTATGTGTGAGTGTGTCTTAAATCATGCTGCTTCTATTTATATGGATGCCGAGAGAAACGCAATTTCATCTTGCCTGCACTACTGTGTACAGCAATATGACAATAAAGTTTGATTTGATTTGATTTGAAGATGACATGTAAAATCACATAAGGATTGTCATATCCAGTCTGTGTTGTGTTGTTGCTTAGTTTTTTTGTCACATTTTGTCTTAGCTTTGTTCTGAATTGAAATAATCGCTCGTTTTTTTTTTCATTTGAATTCTTGGAGAAATATCAATGAATATTATGAACTGGAGTCACAGCAACAAAAGACAATTGTAGGACACTGAAGGGATATACTCATCTGCTACAAGACATTTTTTTTTTTTTTTTGTTACTTATTTGTACCCGTAGGTAGATTTGGTAGATTTAACAACATGAAACAAAAGATCAACAAACAGGAACAACAGGAACTGAAAGTTTTTGAATATACAGATCACAACCCACAGGACGTAGAATATAACATAGACCCTGTGGTGGACACACATATGTGACCTGCTTTGTGACTCACATTTTAGATCAGAACAAAGGCAGAGCACAAACCGCTAACGTTCGCGATGGCCAAGGTTTCCGAACCGTGGTCAGGCCGGCAGCAGAGACAGCTGGCCGCGATATCAGAGTTTACTACTGATATTCAGCATGTGGCGGGCAAACTCAATGTAGTGGCAGATTGCCTCTCGCGCGCCGTGGCGGCCCCAGTCAGCGTAGGAGTAGATTACGCAGCCATGGCCACGGAGCAGGTTAGTGACGCGGATGTGCGCGCGCTTCAGTCTGGACCAACAGGGTTAAGGCTGGAGAGCAGGGTCCTGCAAGATGGTATGCCCCCCTAATCTGCGATGTCTCCACGGGACGGCCACGTCCAGTAGTACCGGCCACGTGGCGCCGCCGCGTTTTTGACTCGATTCATTCTTTGGCGCACCCCAGGGTGCGTGCGTTGGTCAAAATGGTAGGAGAGAAATTTGTGTGGCCGAGCCTTTGCAAACAAGTTAAAGAGTGGGCAGCAGCCTGCACGGCGTGTCAAAGAGCCAAAGTACACAGGCTCACGAGGGCTCCTTTGGAGCCGTTTCACATTCCAGCCAAGAGGTTCGATCACGTTCATGTTGACCTCGTGGGCCCCCTCCCGCCGTCACAAGGGTACACACACCTTCTGACAATGGTGGACCGCACCACGCGCTGGCCTGAAGTTGTCCCGCTGGCATCAACCACGGCCGAGGAGGTGGCGCGTGCGTTTTTAACAGCTTGGGTGGTGCGTTTCGGCATCCCGTCGGACATTACGTCCGACAGAGGCCCTCAATAATTGTGTCCGAGCTTTGGTCAACAATGGTCCGCAGCCTGGGTGTCACAATTCACCGCACAACCGCGTACAATCCGCAGGCTAACGGGTTATGCGAACGTTTTCATAGGTCATTGAAAGCAGCTCTCAGAGCGTCACTGACGGATGCAAATTGGGTAGACAAGTTACCGTGGGTGTTATTGGGGTTGCGTTCTGCACCTAAAGAGGACTTAGAAGCCTCCCCAGCGGAGCTCGTGTTTGCGAAGCCACTCCGGCTGCCCGGGGAGTTTCTCCCAGATAACCCTGCGCCAGACGCCTCCCCGTCTCAGCTGTTGCGGAGTAACATAGAATCAAGTACGCTGCCCGGCCCTGCGCACCACAGTTTTCCACGCGTTTTTGTGCCTAAAACTTTGAAGAACGTAGAATTTGTTTTTGTCAGACACGATGCGCATTGAACCCCGCTGCCACCGCCTTATGACGGACCGTTCAGAGTGCTAGAAACAGGGGACAAGCAGTTTTTTTCTAGATTTGGGGGGTAGGAAAGAGAAAATTGGCATAAACAGACTCAAACCCGCTTTTGTGGTGGCAGACGACCAAGTGCTGTTGGCAAGGGCCCCGCGGCGAGGTAGACCCCCGCGGGGGGCTTCACAGAGTAATGTTTCCCCAGAACACCCGCAGGGACTGATAAAAGGTTTCCAACCCCAGTCGGCAAACCCCCAGCGTGACGGCGCCGCAGAGACGTTGAATCCCAGCTACAGCAGATACGGCAGGAGACTGAAGCCTAGACAGCATGTGGACTGATGTGTATTGATACTATCACGGCATGCATGTTGTTATTCTCTTGTTTGTTCTAAAATGTTGGGGGGGCTTGTGTGGTAGACACACATATGTGACCTGCTTTGTGACTCACATTTTAGATCAGAACAAAGGCAGAGCTTCCTTGGAAATTACAGGAAGCTGCAAGGCTTGAGACTGTGGGGGAGTAATTAAAGGATTAAAGAGGAGATGCATTGTTACTGTGAATTTTAATGCAACATGGTCTGTGAGACGTGACTTGTGAACTGTAACAGTCCTGGGATTTAAGGACGAGAGTTTCCGGTGTTGGTCTCTTTCTTCTTTGAGATGTTGGTGATGTGAATAAAGCTGACTTGAGAGAGAACTCGGTCTCGTCATTCCCACAACCCTGATAATAATTTATTTAGCTCCATCAATAATGACTGTAGTTACTACACGGATGAACAGTTTAACACAATGGTCACATCTGATTTCAATATTTCTATGATCCACTTCAACAGCAGGAGTCTCTATGCCAACTTTAATAACATTAAAGATTATTTACACCAGTTTAAAGAGCCATTCAATATTGTGGCAATATCAGAGACGTGGCTCGGTGAAGAGAAAGGAGTGGATTTTACCATGGATGGCTATGAATTAAATTATATAAATAGAAAAGGGAAAAAAGGAGGAGGAGTTGCAATTTATGTAGACAAGAGCTTGAAATACAAGGTTGTTGAAAACCTGTCAGTAACTGTGGATGATTTATTTGAATGTATTACAATAGAAATCTGTCTGGACAATTTGAAGAATATAGTAGTGAGCTGTGGCTATAGAACACCTGGATCAAACATTGACTTATTTAAGGACTGGATGGAAAAAATGTCTGCAAAACTAACTCATAAAG